>OY292362.1:1250925-2501851 GCA_958496195.1 Timandra comae | reverse complement strand
ATTTCAGGCAAATTTTCCAAATCTGACCAAATTTCTTTATTTTAACCAAATTTCTTAATTTTGACCAAATTTCTTAATATTCACCAAATTTCTTAATTTTGACCAAATTTCAATTTTGGCCAGAATATCTTATTTTGACCAAATTTCTTAATTCTGACCAAATTTCTTAATTTGACCAAATTTCTTAATATTCACCAAATTTCTTAATTTTGACCAAATTTCAATTTTGGCCAGAATTTCTTAATTTTGACCAAATTTCTTAATTCTGACCAAATTTCTTAATTTTGGCCAGAATTTCCCAATTTTGGCCAAATTTTCCAATTCTGACCAAATTTCTTAATTTTGACCAAATTTCAATTTTGGCCAGAATATCTTAATTTTGACCAAATTTCTTAATTCTGACCAAATTCTTAATTTTCTACTTCTTAATTTTGACCAAATTTCTTAATTTTGACCAAATTTAATATTCACCAAATTTCTTAATTTTGACCAAATTTCAATTTTGGCCAGAATTTCTTAATTTTGACCAAATTTCTTAATTCTGACCAAATTTCCCAATTTTGGCCAAATTTTCCAATTCTGACCAAATTTCTTAATTTTGACCAAATTTCAATTTTGACCAAATTTTTTAATTTTGGCCAAATTTCAATTTTGACCAAATTTTTTAATTTTGACCAAATTTCAATTTTGACCAAATTTTTCAATTTTGTCCAAATTTTTTAATTTTGACCAACTTTCAATTTAAGGCAAATTTCCCAATTTTGGCCAAATTTCCCAATTCTGACCAAATTTCAATTTTGACCAAATTTCTTAATTTTGTCCAAATTTCTTAATTTTGACCAAATTTCTTAATATTCACCAAATTTCTTAATTTTGACCAAATTTCAATTTTGACCAAATTTCTTAATTTTGTCCAAATTTCTTAATTTTGACCAAATTTCTTAATATTCACCAAATTTCTTAATTTTGACCAAATTTCAATTTTGGCCAGAATATCTTAATTTTGACCAAATTTCTTAATTCTGACCAAATTTCCCAATTTTGGCCAAATTTTCCAATTCTGACCAAATTTCTTAATTTTGACCAAATTTCAATTTTGACCAAATTTTTTAATTTTGGCCAAATTTCAATTTTGACCAAATTTTTTAATTTTGACCAAATTTCAATTTTGACCAAATTTTTCAATTTTGTCCAAATTTTTTAATTTTGACCAACTTTCAATTTAAGGCAAATTTCCAATTTTGGCCAAATTTCCCAATTCTGACCAAATTTCAATTTTGACCAAATTTCTTAATTTTGTCCAAATTTCTTAATTTGACCAAATTTCTTAATATTCACCAAATTTCTTAATTTTGACCAAATTTCAATTTTGACCAAATTTCTTAATTTTGTCCAAATTTCTTAATTTTGACCAAATTTCTTAATATTCACCAAATTTCTTAATTTTGACCAAATTTCAATTTTGGCCAGAATATCTTAATTTTGACCAAATTTCTTAATTCTGACCAAATTTTTTAATTTTGTCCAAATTTCTTAATTTTGACCAAATTTCAATTTTGACCAAATTTCTTAATTTTGTCCAAATTTCTTAATTTTGACCAAATTTCTTAATTTTGACCAAATTTCAATTTTGGCCAAATTTCCCAATTTTGGCCAAATTTCTTAATTTTGACCAAATTTCAATTTCAGGCAAATTTTCCAAATCTGACCAAATTTCTTTATTTTAACCAAATTTCTTAATTTTGTCCAAATTTCTTAATTTTGACCAAATTTCTTAATATTCACCAAATTTCTTAATTTTGACCAAATTTCAATTTTGACCAAATTTCAATTTTGGGCAAATTTCCCAATTTTGGCCAAATTTTCCAATTCTGACCAAATTTCTTAAATTTGATCAAATTTCAATTTTTACCAAATTTTTCAATTTTGACCAAATTTCTTAATTTTGACCAAATTTCAATTTTGACCAAATTTCTTAATTTTGTCCAAATTTCTTAATTTTGACCAAATTTCTTAATTTTGATCAAATTTCAATTTCAGGCAAATTTTCCAAATCTGACCAAATTTCTTTATTTTAACCAAATTTCTTAATTTTGTCCAAATTTCTTAATTTTGACCAAATTTCTTAATATTCACCAAATTTCTTAATTTTGACCAAATTTCAATTTTGGCCAGAATATCTTAATTTTGACCAAATTTCTTAATTCTGACCAAATTTTTTAATTTTGTCCAAATTTCTTAATTTTGACCAAATTTCTTAATTTTGACCAAATTTCTTAATTTTGACCAAATTTCTTAATATTCACCAAATTTCTTAATTTTGACCAAATTTCAATTTTGGCCAGAATTTCTTAATTTTGACCAAATTTCTTAATTCTGACCAAATTTCTTAATTTTGGCCAGAATTTCCCAATTTTGGCCAAATTTTCCAATTCTGACCAAATTTCTTAATTTTGACCAAATTTCAATTTTGGCCAGAATATCTTAATTTTGACCAAATTTCTTAATTCTGACCAAATTCTTAATTTTCTACTTCTTAATTTTGACCAAATTTCTTAATTTTGACCAAATTTAATATTCACCAAATTTCTTAATTTTGACCAAATTTCAATTTGGCCAGAAAATCTTAATTTTGACCAAATTTCTTAATTCTGACCAAATTTCTTAATTTTGGCCAGAATTTCCCAATTTTGGCCAAATTTTCCAATTATGACCAAATTTCTAAATTTTGGAAATTGGGAAATTTGGCCAAAATTGTGAAATTTGGTAAAGTTTGAGAAATTTGGGCAAAATTGGGAAATTTGGGAAATTTGGCCTAAATTGGGAAATTTGGCCAAAATTGGGAAATTTGGCCATAATTGAGAAATTTGGTTAAATTTGGGCAAAAATGGGAAATTTGGCCAAAATTGGGATATTTGGTTAAATTTGGTAAATTTGGTCAAAATTAAGAAATTTGGCCAAAATAGGGAAATTTGGCCAATATTGGGAAATTTGGGAATTTTGGCCAAAATTGGAAAATTTGGTGAATATTAAGAAATTTGGTCAAAATTAAGAAATTTGGACAAAATTAAGAAATTTGGTTAAAATAAAGAAATTTGGTCAGATTTGGAAAATTTGCCTGAAATTGAAATTTGGTCAAAATTAAGAAATTTGGTCAAAATTAAGAAATTTGGACAAAATTAAGAAATTTGGTCAAAATTGAAATTTGGTCAAAATTTAGAAATTTGGACAAAATTAAAAAATTTGGTTAAAATAAAGAAATTTGGTCAGATTTGGAAAATTTGCCTGAAATTGAAATTTGGTCAAAATTAAGAAATTTGGTCAAAATTAAGAAATTTGGACAAAATTAAGAAATTTGGTCAAAATTGAAATTTCTTAATTTTGACCAAATTTCAATTTCAGGCAAATTTTCCAAATCTGACCAAATTTCTTTATTTTAACCAAATTTCTTAATTTTGACCAAATTTCAATTTTGACCAAATTTCTTAATTTTGTCCAAATTTCTTAATTTTGACCAAATTTCTTAATTTTGACCAAATTTCAATTTTGGCCAAATTTCCCAATTTTGGCCAAATTTCTTAATTTTGACCAAATTTCTTAATTTTGACCAAATTTCAATTTCAGGCAAATTTTCCAAATCTGACCAAATTTCTTTATTTTAACCAAATTTCTTAATTTTGTCCAAATTTCTTAATTTTGACCAAATTTCTTAATATTCACCAAATTTCTTAATTTTGACCAAATTTCAATTTTGACCAAATTTCAATTTTGGGCAAATTTCCCAATTTTGGCCAAATTTCCCAATTCTGACCAAATTTCTTAAATTTGACCAAATTTCAATTTTGGCCAGAATATCTTAATTTTGACCAAATTTCTTAATTCTGACCAAATTTTTTAATTTTGTCCAAATTTCTTAATTTTGACCAAATTTCAATTTTGACCAAATTTCTTAATTTTGTCCAAATTTCTTAATTTTGACCAAATTTCAATTTTGACCAAATTTCTTAATTTTGTCCAAATTTCTTAATTTTGACCAAATTTCTTAATTTTGACCAAATTTCAATTTTGGCCAAATTTCCCAATTTTGGCCAAATTTCTTAATTTTGACCAAATTTCTTAATTTTGACCAAATTTCAATTTCAGGCAAATTTCCCAAATCTGACCAAGTTTCTTTATTTTAACCAAATTTCTTAATTTTGTCCAAATTTCTTAATTTTGACCAAATTTCTTAATATTCACCAAATTTCTTAATTTTGACCAAATTTCAATTTTGGCCAGAATATCTTAATTTTGACCAAATTTCTTAATTCTGACCAAATTTTTTAATTTTGTCCAAATTTCTTAATTTTGACCAAATTTCTTAATTTTGACCAAATTTCTTAATATTCACCAAATTTCTTAATTTTGACCAAATTTCAATTTTGGCCAGAATTTCTTAATTTTGACCAAATTTCTTAATTCTGACCAAATTTCTTAATTTTGGCCAGAATTTCCCAATTTTGGCCAAATTTAATTTTGACCAAATTTTTTAATTTTGGCCAAATTTCAATTTTGACCAAATTTTTTAATTTTGACCAACTTTCAATTTAAGGCAAATTTCCCAATTATGGTCAAATTTTCCATTCTGACCAAATTTCAATTTTGACCAAATTTCAATTTTGACCAAATTTCTTTATTTTGACCAAATTTCAATTTAAGGCAAATTTCCCAATTATGACCAAATTTCTAAATTTTGGAAATTGGGAAATTTGGCCAAAATTGGGAAATTTGGTAAAGTTTGAGAAATTTGGGCAAAATTGGGAAATTTGGGAAATTTGGCCTAAATTGGGAAATTTGGCCAAAATTGGGAAATTTGGCCATAATTGAGAAATTTGGTTAAATTTGGGCAAAAATGGGAAATTTGGCCAAAATTGGGATATTTGGTTAAATTTGGTAAATTTGGTCAAAATTAAGAAATTTGGCCAAATAGGGAAATTTGGCCAATATTGGGAAATTTGGGAATTTTGGCCAAAATTGGGAAATTTGGGAAATTTGGCCAAAATTAGGAAATTTGGTTAAATTGGGCAAAAATAGGAAATTTGGGAAATTTGGCCAAAATTGGAAAATTTGGCCAAAACTTGGGAAATCTGGCCAAAATTGTTTTTTTTTTTAATATCCCAATTTTGGCCAAATTTCCCAAATATCTCATTTTTGCCCAAATTTCCCATTTTTGCCCAAATTTCCCAAATTTAACTAAATTTCTTAATTTTGACCAAATTTTCCAATTCTGACCAAATTTCTTAAATTTGACCAAATTTCAATTTTTACCAAATTTTTCAATTTTGACCAAATTTCTTAATTTTGACCAAATTTCAATTTTGACCAAATTTCTTAATTTTGTCC
Source organism: Timandra comae (assembly GCA_958496195.1). NCBI lineage: Eukaryota > Metazoa > Arthropoda > Insecta > Lepidoptera > Geometridae > Timandra > Timandra comae. Next base: position 2,496,469 of record OY292362.1, on the reverse strand, counting down.
AATTTCTTAATTTTGACCAAATTTCAATTTTGTCCAAATTTCTTAATTTTGACCAAATTTCTTAATATTCACCAAATTTCTTAATTTTGACCAAATTTCTTAATTCTGACCAAATTTTTTAATTTTGTCGAAATTTCTTAATTTTGACCAAATTTCAATTTTGACCAAATTTCTTAATTTTGTCCAAATTTCTTAATTTTGACCAAATTTCTTAATTTTGACCAAATTTCAATTTTGGCCAAATTTCCCAATTTTGGCCAAATTTCTTAATTTTGACCAAATTTCTTAATTTTGACCAATTTCAATTTCAGGCAAATTTTCCAAATCTGACCAAATTTCTTTATTTTAACCAAATTTCTTAATTTTGTCCAAATTCTTAATTTTGACCAAATTTCTTAATATTCACCAAATTTCTTAATTTTGACCAAATTTCAATTTTGGCCAGAATATCTTAATTTTGACCAAATTTCTTAATTCTGACCAAATTTTTTAATTTTGTCCAAATTTCTTAATTTTGGCCAGAATATCTTAATTTTGACCAAATTTCTTAATTCTGACCAAATTCTTAATTTTCTACTTCTTAATTTTGACCAAATTTCTTAATTTTGACCAAATTTAATATTCACCAAATTTCTTAATTTTGACCAAATTTCTTAATTCTGACCAAATTTTTTAATTTTGTCCAAATTTCTTAATTTTGACCAAATTTCTTAATTTTGACCAAATTTCAATTTTGGCCAAATTTCCCAATTTTGACCAAATTTCTTAATATTCACCAAATTTCTTAATTTTGACCAAATTTTTTAATTTTGTCCAAATTTCTTAATTTTGGCCAGAATATCTTAATTTTGACCAAATTTCTTAATTCTGACCAAATTCTTAATTTTCTACTTCTTAATTTTGACCAAATTTCTTAATTTTGACCAAATTTAATATTCACCAAATTTCGACCAAATTTCAATTTTGGCCAGAATTTCTTAATTTTGACCAAATTTCTTAATTTTGACCAAATTTCAATTTTGGCCAGAATATCTTAATTTTGACCAAATTTCTTAATTCTGACCAAATTTTTTAATTTTGTCCAAATTTCTTAATTTTGACCAAATTTCAATTTTGACCGAATTTCTTAATTTTGTCCAAATTTCTTAATTTTGACCAAATTTCTTAATTTTGACCAAATTTCAATTTTGACCAAATTTCTTAATTTTGTCCAAATTTCTTAATTTTGACCAAATTTCTTAATTTTGACCAAATTTCAATTTTGGCCAAATTTCCCAATTTTGGCCAAATTTCTTAATTTTGACCAAATTTCTTAATTTTGACCAAATTTTTTAATTTTGTCCAAATTTCTTAATTTTGACCAAATTTCAATTTTGACCAAATTTCTTAATTTTGTCCAAATTTCTTAATTTTGACCAAATTTCTTAATTTTGACCAAATTTCAATTTTGGCCAAATTTCCCAATTTTGGCCAAATTTCTTAATTTTGACCAAATTTCTTAATTTTGACCAAATTTCAATTTCAGGCAAATTTCCCAAATCTGACCAAGTTTCTTTATTTTAACCAAATTTCTTAATTTTGTCCAAATTTCTTAATTTTGACCAAATTTCTTAATATTCACCAAATTTCTTAATTTTGACCAAATTTCAATTTTGGCCAGAATATCTTAATTTTGACCAAATTTCTTAATTCTGACCAAATTTTTTAATTTTGTCCAAATTTCTTAATTTTGACCAAATTTCTTAATTTTGACCAAATTTCTTAATATTCACCAAATTTCTTAATTTTGACCAAATTTCAATTTTGGCCAGAATTTCTTAATTTTGACCAAATTTCTTAATTCTGACCAAATTTCTTAATTTTGGCCAGAATTTCCCAATTTTGGCCAAATTTTCCCAATTCTGACCAAATTTCTTAATTTTGACCAAATTTCAATTTTGACCAAATTTTTTAATTTTGGCCAAATTTCAATTTTGACCAAATTTTTTAATTTTGACCAACTTTCAATTTAAGGCAAATTTCCCAATTATGGTCAAATTTTCCAATTCTGACCAAATTTCAATTTTGACCAAATTTCAATTTTGACCAAATATTCTTTATTTTGACCCAAATTTCAATTTAAGGCAAATTTCCCAATTATGACCAAATTTCTAAATTTTGGAATTGGGAAATTTGGCCAAAATTGGGAAATTTGGTAAAGTTTGAGAAATTTGGGCAAAATTGGGAAATTTGGGAAATTTGGCCTAAATTGGGAAATTTGGCCAAAATTGGGAAATTTGGCCATAATTGAGAAATTTGGTTAAATTTGGGCAAAAATGGGAAATTTGGCCAAAATTGGGATATTTGGTTAAATTTGGTAAATTTGGTCAAAATTAAGAAATTTGGCCAAAATAGGGAAATTTGGCCAATATTGGGAAATTTGGGAATTTTGGCCAAAATTGGGAAATTTGGGAAATTTGGCCAAATTAGGAAATTTGGTTAAATTGGGCAAAAATAGGAATTTGGGAAATTTGGCCAAAATTGGAAAATTTGGCCAAAACTTGGGAAATCTGGCCAAAATTGTTTTTTTTTTAATATCCCAATTTTGGCCAAATTTCCCAAATATCTCATTTTTGCCCAAATTTCCCATTTTTGCCCAAATTTCCCAAATTTAACTAAATTTCTTAATTTTGACCAAATTTTCCAATTCTGACCAAATTTCTTAAATTTGACCAAATTTCAATTTTTACCAAATTTTTCAATTTTGACCAAATTTCTTAATTTTGACCAAATTTCAATTTTGACCAAATTTCTTAATTTTGTCCAAATTTCTTAATTTTGACCAAATTTCAATTTTGTCCAAATTTCTTAATTTTGACCAATTTCTTAATATTCACCAAATTTCTTAATTTTGACCAAATTTCTTAATTCTGACCAAATTTTTTAATTTTGTCGAAATTTCTTAATTTGACCAAATTTCAATTTTGACCAAATTTCTTAATTTTGTCCAAATTTCTTAATTTTGACCAAATTTCTTAATTTTGACCAAATTTCAATTTTGGCCAAATTTCCCAATTTTGGCCAAATTTCTTAATTTTGACCAAATTTCTTAATTTTGACCAAATTTCAATTTCCAGGCAAATTTTCCAAATCTGACCAAATTTCTTTATTTTAACCAAATTTCTTAATTTTGTCCAAATTTCTTAATTTTGACCAAATTTCTTAATATTCACCAAATTTCTTAATTTTGACCAAATTTCAATTTTGGCCAGAATATCTTAATTTGACCAAATTTCTTAATTCTGACCAAATTTTTTAATTTTGTCCAAATTTCTTAATTTTGGCCAGAATATCTTAATTTTGACCAAATTTCTTAATTCTGACCAAATTCTTAATTTTCTACTTCTTAATTTTGACCAAATTTCTTAATTTTGACCAAATTTAATATTCACCAAATTTCTTAATTTTGACCAAATTTCTTAATTCTGACCAAATTTTTTAATTTTGTCCAAATTTCTTAATTTTGACCAAATTTCTTAATTTTGACCAAATTTCAATTTTGGCCAAATTTCCCAATTTTGACCAAATTTCTTAATATTCACCAAATTTCTTAATTTTGACCAAATTTTTTAATTTTGTCCAAATTTCTTAATTTTGGCCAGAATATCTTAATTTTGACCAAATTTCTTAATTCTGACCAAATTCTTAATTTTCTACTTCTTAATTTTGACCAAATTTCTTAATTTTGACCAAATTTAATATTCACCAAATTTCGACCAAATTATTTTGGCCAGAATTTCTTAATTTTGACCAAATTTCTTAATTTTGACCAAATTTCAATTTTGGCCAGAATATCTTAATTTTGACCAAATTTCTTAATTCTGACCAAATTTTTTAATTTTGTCCAAATTTCTTAATTTTGACCAATTTCAATTTTGACCGAATTTCTTAATTTTGTCCAAATTTCTTAATTTTGACCAAATTTCTTAATTTTGACCAAATTTCAATTTTGACCAAATTTCTTAATTTTGTCCAAATTTCTTAATTTTGACCAAATTTCTTAATTTTGACCAAATTTCAATTTTGGCCAAATTTCCCAATTTTGGCCAAATTTCTTAATTTTGACCAAATTTCTTAATTTTGACCAAATTTTTTAATTTTGTCCAAATTTCTTAATTTTGACCAAATTTCAATTTTGACCAAATTTCTTAATTTTGTCCAAATTTCTTAATTTTGACCAAATTTCTTAATTTTGACCAAATTTCAATTTTGGCCAAATTTCCCAATTTTGGCCAAATTTCTTAATTTTGACCAAATTTCTTAATTTTGACCAAATTTCAATTTTGGCCAAATTTCCCAATTTTGGCCAAATTTCTTAATTTGACCAAATTTCTTAATTTTGACCAAATTTCAATTTCAGGCAAATTTTCCAAATCTGACCAAATTTCTTTATTTTAACCAAATTTCTTAATTTTGTCCAAATTTCTTAATTTTGACCAAATTTCTTAATATTCACCAAATTTCTTAATTTTGACCAAATTTCAATTTTGGCCAGAATATCTTAATTTTGACCAAATTTCTTAATTCTGACCAAATTTTTAATTTTGTCCAAATTTCTTAATTTTGGCCAGAATATCTTAATTTTGACCAAATTTCTTAATTCTGACCAAATTCTTAATTTTCTACTTCTTAATTTTGACCAAATTTCTTAATTTTGACCAAATTTAATATTCACCAAATTTCTTAATTTTGACCAAATTTCAATTTTGGCCAGAATTTCTTAATTTTGACCAAATTTCTTAATTTTGACCAAATTTCAATTTTGGCCAGAATATCTTAATTTTGACCAAATTTCTTAATTCTGACCAAATTCTTAATTTTCTACTTCTTAATTTTGACCAAATTTCTTAATTTTGACCAAATTTCTTAATATTCACCAAATTTCTTAATTTTGACCAAATTTCAATTTTGGCCAGAATATCTTAATTTTGACCAAATTTCTTAATTCTGACCAAATTTTTTAATTTTGTCCAAATTTCTTAATTTTGGCCAGAATATCTTAATTTTGACCAAATTTCTTAATTCTGACCAAATTCTTAATTTTCTACTTCTTAATTTTGACCAAATTTCTTAATTTTGACCAAATTTAATATTCACCAAATTTCTTAATTTTGACCAAATTTCAATTTTGGCCAGAATTTCTTAATTTTGACCAAATTTCTTAATTTTGACCAAATTTCAATTTTGGCCAGAATATCTTAATTTTGACCAAATTTCTTAATTCTGACCAAATTCTTAATTTTCTACTTCTTAATTTTGACCAAATTTCTTAATTTTGACCAAATTTAATATTCACCAAATTTCTTAATTTTGACCAAATTTCAATTTTGGCCAGAATTTCTTAATTTTGGCCAAATTTCTTAATTTTGACCAAATTTCTTAATTTTGACCAAATTTCAATTTCAGGCAAATTTTCCAAATCTGACCAAATTTCTTTATTTTAACCAAATTTCTTAATTTTGTCCAAATTTCTTAATTTTGACCAAATTTCTTAATATTCACCAAATTTCTTAATTTTGACCAAATTTCAATTTTGGCCAGAATATCTTAATTTTGACCAAATTTCTTAATTCTGACCAAATTTTTTAATTTTGTCCAAATTTCTTAATTTTGGCCAGAATATCTTAATTTTGACCAAATTTCTTAATTCTGACCAAATTCTTAATTTTCTACTTCTTAATTTTGACCAAATTTCTTAATTTTGACCAAATTTAATATTCACCAAATTTCTTAATTTTGACCAAATTTCTTAATTCTGACCAAATTTTTTAATTTTGTCCAAATTTCTTAATTTTGACCAAATTTCAATTTTGACCAAATTTCTTAATTTTGTCCAAATTTCTTAATTTTGTCCAAATTTCTTAATTTTGACCAAATTTCTTAATTTTGACCAAATTTCAATTTTGGCCAAATTTCCCAATTTTGACCAAATTTCTTAATATTCACCAAATTTCTTAATTTTGACCAAATTTTTTAATTTTGTCCAAATTTCTTAATTTTGGCCAGAATATCTTAATTTTGACCAAATTTCTTAATTCTGACCAAATTCTTAATTTTCTACTTCTTAATTTTGACCAAATTTCTTAATTTTGACCAAATTTAATATTCACCAAATTTCTTAATTTTGACCAAATTTCAATTTTGGCCAGAATTTCTTAATTTTGACCAAATTTCTTAATTTTGACCAAATTTCAATTTTGGCCAGAATATCTTAATTTTGACCAAATTTCTTAATTCTGACCAAATTTTTTAATTTTGTCCAAATTTCTTAATTTTGACCAAATTTCAATTTTGACCGAATTTCTTAATTTTGTCCAAATTTCTTAATTTTGACCAAATTTCTTAATTTTGACCAAATTTCAATTTTGACCAAATTTCTTAATTTTGTCCAAATTTCTTAATTTTGACCAAATTTCTTAATTTTGACCAAATTTCAATTTTGGCCAAATTTCCCAATTTTGGCCAAATTTCTTAATTTTGACCAAATTTCTTAATTTTGACCAAATTTTTAATTTTGTCCAAATTTCTTAATTTTGACCAAATTTCAATTTTGACCAAATTTCTTAATTTTGTCCAAATTTCTTAATTTTGACCAAATTTCTTAATTTTGACCAAATTTCAATTTTGGCCAAATTTCCCAATTTTGGCCAAATTTCTTAATTTTGACCAAATTTCTTAATTTTGACCAAATTTCAATTTTGGCCAAATTTCCCAATTTTGGCCAAATTTCTTAATTTTGACCAAATTTCTTAATTTTGACCAAATTTCAATTTCAGGCAAATTTTCCAAATCTGACCAAATTTCTTTATTTTAACCAAATTTCTTAATTTTGTCCAAATTTCTTAATTTTGACCAAATTTCTTAATATTCACCAAATTTCTTAATTTTGACCAAATTTCAATTTTGGCCAGAATATCTTAATTTTGACCAAATTTCTTAATTCTGACCAAATTTTTTAATTTTGTCCAAATTTCTTAATTTTGGCCAGAATATCTTAATTTTGACCAAATTTCTTAATTCTGACCAAATTCTTAATTTTCTACTTCTTAATTTTGACCAAATTTCTTAATTTTGACCAAATTTAATATTCACCAAATTTCTTAATTTTGACCAAATTTCAATTTTGGCCAGAATTTCTTAATTTTGACCAAATTTCTTAATTTTGACCAAATTTCAATTTTGGCCAGAATATCTTAATTTTGACCAAATTTCTTAATTCTGACCAAATTCTTAATTTTCTACTTCTTAATTTTGACCAAATTTCTTAATTTTGACCAAATTTCTTAATATTCACCAAATTTCTTAATTTTGACCAAATTTCAATTTTGGCCAGAATATCTTAATTTTGACCAAATTTCTTAATTCTGACCAAATTTTTTAATTTTGTCCAAATTTCTTAATTTTGGCCAGAATATCTTAATTTTGACCAAATTTCTTAATTCTGACCAAATTCTTAATTTTCTACTTCTTAATTTTGACCAAATTTCTTAATTTTGACCAAATTTAATATTCACCAAATTTCTTAATTTTGACCAAATTTCAATTTTGGCCAGAATTTCTTAATTTTGACCAAATTTCTTAATTTTGACCAAATTTCAATTTTGGCCAGAATATCTTAATTTTGACCAAATTTCTTAATTCTGACCAAATTCTTAATTTTCTACTTCTTAATTTTGACCAAATTTCTTAATTTTGACCAAATTTAATATTCACCAAATTTCTTAATTTTGACCAAATTTCAATTTTGGCCAGAATTTCTTAATTTTGGCCAAATTTCTTAATTTTGACCAAATTTCTTAATTTTGACCAAATTTCAATTTCAGGCAAATTTTCCAAATCTGACCAAATTTCTTTATTTTAACCAAATTTCTTAATTTTGTCCAAATTTCTTAATTTTGACCAAATTTCTTAATATTCACCAAATTTCTTAATTTTGACCAAATTTCAATTTTGGCCAGAATATCTTAATTTTGACCAAATTTCTTAATTCTGACCAAATTTTTTAATTTTGTCCAAATTTCTTAATTTTGGCCAGAATATCTTAATTTTGACCAAATTTCTTAATTCTGACCAAATTCTTAATTTTCTACTTCTTAATTTTGACCAAATTTCTTAATTTTGACCAAATTTAATATTCACCAAATTTCTTATTTTGACCAAATTTCTTAATTCTGACCAAATTTTTTAATTTTGTCCAAATTTCTTAATTTTGACCAAATTTCAATTTTGACCAAATTTCTTAATTTTGTCCAAATTTCTTAATTTTGTCCAAATTTCTTAATTTTGACCAAATTTCTTAATTTTGACCAAATTTCAATTTTGGCCAAATTTCCCAATTTTGACCAAATTTCTTAATATTCACCAAATTTCTTAATTTTGACCAAATTTCAATTTTGGCCAGAATATCTTAATTTTGACCAAATTTCTTAATTCTGACCAAATTTTTTAATTTTGTCCAAATTTCTTAATTTTGGCCAGAATATCTTAATTTTGACCAAATTTCTTAATTCTGACCAAATTCTTAATTTTCTACTTCTTAATTTTGACCAAATTTCTTAATTTTGACCAAATTTAATATTCACCAAATTTCTTAATTTTGACCAAATTTCAATTTTGGCCAGAATTTCTTAATTTTGACCAAATTTCTTAATTTTGACCAAATTTCAATTTTGGCCAGAATATCTTAATTTTGACCAAATTTCTTAATTCTGACCAAATTTCTTAATTTTGACCAAATTTCAATTTCAGGCAAATTTTCCAAATCTGACCAAATTTCTTTATTTTAACCAAATTTCTTAATTTTGTCCAAATTTCTTAATTTTGACCAAATTTCTTAATATTCACCAAATTTCTTAATTTTGACCAAATTTCAATTTTGGCCAGAATATCTTAATTTTGACCAAATTTCTTAATTCTGACCAAATTTTTTAATTTTGTCCAAATTTCTTAATTTTGGCCAGAATATCTTAATTTTGACCAAATTTCTTAATTCTGACCAAATTCTTAATTTTCTACTTCTTAATTTTGACCAAATTTCTTAATTTTGACCAAATTTAATATTCACCAAATTTCTTAATTTTGACCAAATTTCTTAATTCTGACCAAATTTTTTAATTTTGTCCAAATTTCTTAATTTTGACCAAATTTCAATTTTGACCAAATTTCTTAATTTTGTCCAAATTTCTTAATTTTGTCCAAATTTCTTAATTTTGACCAAATTTCTTAATTTTGACCAAATTTCAATTTTGGCCAAATTTCCCAATTTTGACCAAATTTCTTAATATTCACCAAATTTCTTAATTTTGACCAAATTTCAATTTTGGCCAGAATATCTTAATTTTGACCAAATTTCTTAATTCTGACCAAATTTTTTAATTTTGTCCAAATTTCTTAATTTTGGCCAGAATATCTTAATTTTGACCAAATTTCTTAATTCTGACCAAATTCTTAATTTTCTACTTCTTAATTTTGACCAAATTTCTTAATTTTGACCAAATTTAATATTCACCAAATTTCTTAATTTTGACCAAATTTCAATTTTGGCCAGAATTTCTTAATTTTGACCAAATTTCTTAATTTTGACCAAATTTCAATTTTGGCCAGAATATCTTAATTTTGACCAAATTTCTTAATTCTGACCAAATTTTTTAATTTTGTCCAAATTTCAATTTTGACCAAATTTCTTAATTTTGTCCAAATTTCTTAATTTTGACCAAATTTCTTAATTTTGACCAAATTTCAATTTTGACCAAATTTCTTAATTTTGTCCAAATTTCTTAATTTTGACCAAATTTCTTAATTTTGACCAAATTTCAATTTTGGCCAAATTTCCCAATTTTGGCCAAATTTCTTAATTTTGACCAAATTTCTTAATTTTGACCAAATTTTTTAATTTTGTCCAAATTTCTTAATTTTGACCAAATTTCAATTTTGACCAAATTTCTTAATTTTGTCCAAATTTCTTAATTTTGACCAAATTTCTTAATTTTGACCAAATTTGAATTTTGACCAAATTTCTTAATTTTGTCCAAATTTCTTAATTTTGTCCAAATTTCTTAATTTTGACCAAATTTCTTAATTTTGACCAAATTTCAATTTTGGCCAAATTTCCTTATTTTGGCCAAATTTCTTAATTTTGACCAAATTTCTTAATTTTGACCAAATTTCAATTTCAGGCAAATTTTCCAAATCTGACCAAATTTCTTTATTTTAACCAAATTTCTTAATTTTGTCCAAATTTCCCAATTTTGACCAAATTTCTTAATATTCACCAAATTTCTTAATTTTGACCAAATTTCAATTTTGGCCAGAATATCTTAATTTTGACCAAATTTCTTAATTCTGACCAAATTTTTTAATTTTGTCCAAATTTCTTAATTTTGGCCAGAATATCTTAATTTTGACCAAATTTCTTAATTCTGACCAAATTCTTAATTTTCTACTTCTTAATTTTGACCAAATTTCTTAATTTTGACCAAATTTAATATTCACCAAATTTCTTAATTTTGACCAAATTTCAATTTTGGCCAGAATTTCTTAATTTTGACCAAATTTCTTAATTTTGACCAAATTTCAATTTTGGCCAGAATATCTTAATTTTGACCAAATTTCTTAATTCTGACCAAATTTTTTAATTTTGTCCAAATTTCAATTTTGACCAAATTTCTTAATTTTGTCCAAATTTCTTAATTTTGACCAAATTTCTTAATTTTGACCAAATTTCAATTTTGACCAAATTTCTTAATTTTGTCCAAATTTCTTAATTTTGACCAAATTTCTTAATTTTGACCAAATTTGCCAAATTTCCCAATTTTGGCCAAATTTCTTAATTTTGACCAAATTTCTTAATTTTGACCAAATTTTTTAATTTTGTCCAAATTTCTTAATTTTGACCAAAATTTCAATTTTGACCAAATTTCTTAATTTTGTCCAAATTTCTTAATTTTGACCAAATTTCTAATTTTGACCAAATTTCAATTTTGACCAAATTTCTTAATTTTGTCCAAATTTCTTAATTTTGTCCAAATTTCTTAATTTTGACCAATTTCTTAATTTTGACCAAATTTCAATTTTGGCCAAATTTCCTTATTTTGGCCAAATTTCTTAATTTTGACCCAAATTTCTTAATTTTGACCAAATTTCAATTTCAGGCAAATTTTCCAAATCTGACCAAATTTCTTTATTTTAACCAAATTTCTTAATTTTGTCCAAATTTCTTAATTTTGACCAAATTTCTTAATATTCACCAAATTTCTTAATTTTGACCAAATTTCAATTTTGGCCAGAATATCTTTATTTTGACCAAATTTCTTAATTCTGACCAAATTTTTTAATTTTGTCCAAATTTCTTAATTTTGGCCAGAATATCTTAATTTTGACCAAATTTCTTAATTCTGACCAAATTCTTAATTTTCTACTTCTTAATTTTGACCAAATTTCTTAATTTTGACCAAATTTAATATTCACCAAATTTCTTAATTTTGACCAAATTTCAATTTTGGCCAGAATTTCTTAATTTTGACCAAATTTCTTAATTTTGACCAAATTTCAATTTTGGCCAGAATATCTTAATTTTGACCCAAATTTCTTAATTCTGACCAAATTCTTAATTTTCTACTTCTTAATTTTGACCAAATTTCTTAATTTTGACCAAATTTAATATTCACCAAATTTCTTAATTTTGACCAAATTTAAATTTTGGCCAGAATTTCTTAATTTTGACCAAATTTCTTAATTTTGACCAAATTTCAATTTTGGCCAGAATATCTTAATTTTGACCAAATTTCTTAATTCTGACCAAATTTTTTAATTTTGTCCAAATTTCTTAATTTTGACCAAATTTCAATTTTGACCAAATTTCTTAATTTTGTCCAAATTTCTTAATTTTGACCAAATTTCTTAATTTTGACCAAATTTCAATTTTGACCAAATTTCTTAATTTTGTCCAAATTTCTTAATTTTGACCAAATTTCTTAATTTTGACCAAATTTCAATTTTGGCCAAATTTCCCAATTTTGGCCAAATTTCTTAATTCTGACCAAATTTCTTAATTTTGGCCAGAATTTCCCCAATTTTTGGCCAAATTTTCCAATTCTGACCAAATTTCTTAATTTTGACCAAATTTCAATTTTGACCAAATTTCTTAATTCTGACCAAATTCTTAATTTTCTACTTCTTAATTTTGACCAAATTTCTTAATTTTGACCAAATTTAATATTCACCAAATTTCTTAATTTTGACCAAATTTCAATTTTGGCCAGAATTTCTTAATTTTGACCAAATTTCTTAATTCTGACCAAATTTCCCAATTTTGGCCAAATTTTCCAATTCTGACCAAATTTCTTAATTTTGACCAAATTTCAATTTTGACCAAATTTCTTAATTTTGTCCAAATTTTCTTAATTTTGACCAAATTTCTTAATTTTGACCAAATTCTTAATTTTGACCAAAATTTCAATTTTGACCAAATTTCTTAATTTTGTCCAAATTTCTTAATTTTGACCAAATTTCTTAATTTTGACCAAATTTCAATTTTGGCCAAATTTCCCAATTTTGGCCAAATTTCTTAATTTTGACCAAATTTCTTAATTTTGACCAAATTTTTTAATTTTGTCCAATTTCTTAATTTTGACCAAATTTCAATTTTGACCAAAATTTCTTAATTTTGTCCAAATTTCTTAACTTTGACCAAATTTCTTAATTTTGACCAAATTTGAATTTTGACCAAATTTCTTAATTTTGTCCAAATTTCTTAATTTTGTCCAAATTTCTTAATTTTGGACCAAATTTCTTAATTTTGACCAAATTTCAATTTTGGCCAAATTTCCTTATTTTGGCCAAATTTCTTAATTTTGACCAAATTTCTTAATTTTGACCAAATTTCAATTTCAGGCAAATTTTCCAAATCTGACCAAATTTCTTTATTTTAACCAAATTTCTTAATTTTGTCCAAATTTCCCAATTTTTGACCAAATTTCTTAATATTCACCAAATTTCTTAATTTTGACCCAAATTTCAATTTTGGCCAGAATATCTTAATTTTGACCAAATTTCTTAATTCTGACCAAATTTTTTAATTTTGTCCAAATTTCTTAATTTTGGCCAGAATATCTTAATTTTGACCAAATTTCTTAATTCTGACCAAATTCTTAATTTTCTACTTCTTAATTTTGACCAAATTTCTTAATTTTGACCAAATTTAATATTCACCAAATTTCTTAATTTTGACCAAATTTCAATTTTGGCCAGAATTTCTTAATTTTGACCAAATTTCTTAATTTTGACCAAATTTCAATTTTGGCCAGAATATCTTAATTTTGACCAAATTTCTTAATTCTGACCAAATTTTTTAATTTTGTCCAAATTTCAATTTTGACCAAATTTCTTAATTTTGTCCAAATTTCTTAATTTTGACCAAATTTCTTAATTTTGACCCAAATTTCAATTTTGACCAAATTTCTTAATTTTGTCCAAATTTCTTAATTTTGACCAAATTTCTTAATTTTTGACCAAATTTCAATATTGGCCAAATTTCCCAATTTTGGCCAAATTTCTTAATTTTGACCAAATTTCTTAATTTTGACCAAATTTTTTAATTTTGTCCAAATTTCTTAATTTTGACCAAATTTCTTAATTTTGACCAAATTTCAATTTTGACCAAAATTTCTTAATTTTGTCCAAATTTCTTAATTTTGTCCAAATTTCTTATTTTGACCAAATTTCAATTTTGGCCAAATTTCCTTATTTTGGCCAAATTTCTTAATTTTGACCAAATTTCTTAATTTTGACCAAATTTCAATTTCAGGCAAATTTTCCAAATCTGACCAAATTTCTTTATTTTAACCAAATTTCTTAATTTTGTCCAAATTTCTTAATTTGACCAAATTTCTTAATATTCACCAAATTTCTTAATTTTGACCAAATTTCAATTTTGGCCAGAATATCTTAATTTTGACCCAAATTTCTTAATTCTGACCAAATTATTTAATTTTGTCCAAATTTCTTAATTTTGGCCAGAATATCTTAATTTTGACCAAATTTCTTAATTCTGACCAAATTCTTAATTTTCTACTTCTTAATTTTGACCAAATTTCTTAATTTTGACCAAATTTAATATTCACCAAATTTCTTAATTTTGACCAAATTTCAATTTTGGCCAGAATTCTTAATTTTGACCAAAATTTCTTAATTTTGACCAAATTTCAATTTTGGCCAGAATAACTTAATTTTGACCAAATTTCTTAATTCTGACCAAATTCTTAATTTTCTACTTCTTAATTTTGACCAAATTTCTTAATTTTGACCAAATTTAATATTCACCAAATTTCTTAATTTTGACCAAATTTCAATTTTGGCCAGAATTTCTTAATTTTGACCAAATTTCTTAATTTTGACAAATTTCAATTTTGGCCAGAATATCTTAATTTTGACCAAATTTCTTAATTCTGACCAAATTTTTTAATTTTGTCCAAATTTCTTAATTTTGACCAAATTTCAATTTTGACCAAATTTCTTAATTTTGTCCAAATTTCTTAATTTTGACCAAATTTCTTAATTTTGACCAAATTTCAATTTTGACCAAATTTCTTAATTTTGTCCAAATTTCTTAATTTTGACCAAATTTCTTAATTTTGACCAAATTTCAATTTTTGGCCAAATTTCCCAATTTTGGCCAAATTTCTTAATTCTGACCAAATTTCAATTTTGGCCAAAACTTCCTTATTTTGGCCAAATTTCTTAATTTTGACCAAATTTCTTAATTTTGACCAAATTTCAATTTCAGGCAAATTTTCCAAATCTGACCAAATTTCTTTATTTTAACCAAATTTCTTAATTTTGTCCAAATTTCTTAATTTTGACCAAATTTCTTAATATTCACCAAATTTCTTAATTTTGACCAAATTTCAATTTTGGCCAGAATATCTTAATTTTGACCAAATTCTTAATTCTGACCAAATTTTTTAATTTTGTCCAAATTCTTAATTTTGGCCAGAATATCTTAATTTTGACCAAATTTTCTTAATTCTGACCAAATTCTTAATTTTCTACTTCTTAATTTTGACCAAATTTCTTAATTTTGACCAAATTTAATATTCACCAAATTTCTTAATTTTGACCAAATTTCAATTTTGGCCAGAATTTCTTAATTTTGACCAAATTTCTTAATTTTGACCAAATTTCAATTTTGGCCAGAATATCTTAATTTTGACCAAATTTCTTAATTCTGACCAAATTCTTAATTTTCTACTTCTTAATTTTGACCAAATTTCTTAATTTTGACCAAATTTCAATTTTGGCCAGAATTTCTTAATTTTGACCAAATTTCTTAATTTTGACCAAATTTCAATTTGGCCAGAATATCTTAATTTTGACCAAATTTCTTAATTCTGACCAAATTTTTTAATTTTGTCCAAATTTCTTAATTTTGACCAAATTTCAATTTTGACCAAATTTCTTAATTTTGACCAAATTTAATATTCACCAAATTTCTTAATTTTGACCAAATTTCAATTTTGGCCAGAATTTCTTAATTTTGACCAAATTTCTTAATTTTGACCAAATTTCAATTTTGGCCAGAATATCTTAATTTTGACCAAATTTCTTAATTCTGACCAAATTCTTAATTTTCTACTTCTTAATTTTGACCAAATTTCTTAATTTTGACCAAATTTAATATTCACCAAATTTCTTAATTTTGACCAAATTTCAATTTTGGCCAGAATTTTCTAATTTTGACCAAATTTCTTAATTTTGACCAAATTTCAATTTTGGCCAGAATATCTTAATTTTGACCAAATTTCTTAATTCTGACCAAATTTTTTAATTTTGTCCAAATTTCTTAATTTTGACCAAATTTCAATTTTGACCAAATTTCTTAATTTTGTCCAAATTTCTTAATTTTGACCAAATTTCTTAATTTTGACCAAATTTCAATTTTGACCAAATTTCTTAATTTTGTCCAAATTTCTTAATTTTGACCAAATTTCTTAATTTTGACCAAATTTCAATTTGGCCAAATTTCCCAATTTTGGCCAAATTTCTTAATTCTGACCAAATTTCTTAATTTTGGCCAGAATTTCCCAATTTTGGCCAAATTTTCCAATTTCTGACCAAATTTCTTAATTTTGACCAAATTTCAATTTTGACCAAATTTCTTAATTCTGACCAAATTCTTAATTTTCTACTTCTTAATTTTGACCAAATTTCTTAATTTTTGACCAAATTTAATATTCACCAAATTTCTTAATTTTGACCAAATTTCAATTTTGGCCAGAATTTCTTAATTTTGACCAAATTTCTTAATTCTGACCAAATTTCCTCCCATTTTGGCCAAATTTTCCAATTCTGACCAAATTTCTTAATTTTGACCAAATTTCAATTTTGACCAAATTTCTTAATTTTGTCCAAATTTCTTAATTTTGACCAAATTTCTTAATTTTGACCAAATTTCAATTTTGGCCAAATTTTCCCAATTTTGGCCAAATTTCTTAATTTTGACCAAATTTCTTAATTTTGACCAAATTTCAATTTCAGGCAAATTTTCCAAATCTGACCAAATTTCTTTATTTTAACCAAATTTCTTAATTTTGTCCAAATTTCTTAATTTTGACCAAATTTCTTAATATTCACCAAATTTCTTAATTTTGACCAAATTTAAATTTTGGCCAGAATATCTTAATTTTGGCCAGAATATCTTAATTTTGACCAAATTTCTTAATTCTGACCAAATTCTTAATTTTCTACTTCTTAATTTTGACCAAATTTAATATTCACCAAATTTCTTAATTTTGTCTAAATTTCTTAATTTTGACCAAATTTCTTAATATTCACCAAATTTCTTAATTTTGACCAAATTTCAATTTTGGCCAGAATATCTTAATTTTGGCCAGAATATCTTAATTTTGACCAAATTTCTTAATTCTGACCAAATTCTTAATTTTGACCAAATTTCTTAATTTTGGCCAGAATATCTTAATTTTGACCAAATTTCTTAATTCTGACCAAATTCTTAATTTTCTACTTCTTAATTTTGACCAAATTTCTTAATTTTGACCAAATTTAATATTCACCAAATTTCTTAATTTTGACCAAATTTCAATTTTGGCCAGAATTTCTTAATTTTGACCAAATTTCAATTTTTGGCCAGAATATCTTAATTTTGTCCAAATTTCTTAATTTTGACCAAATTTCAATTTTGACCAAATTCTTAATTTTGTCCAAATTTCTTAATTTTTGACCAAATTTCTTAATTTTGGCCAGAATATCTTAATTTTGACCAAATTTCTTAATTCTGACCAAATTCTTAATTTTCTACTTCTTAATTTTGACCAAATTTCTTAATTTTGACCAATTTAATATTCACCAAATTTCTTAATTTTGACCAAATTTCAATTTTGGCCAGAATTTCTTAATTTTGACCAAATTTCAATTTTGGCCAGAATATCTTAATTTTGTCCAAATTTCTTAATTTTGACCAAATTTCAATTTTGACCAAATTTCTTAATTTTGTCCAAATTTCTTAATTTTGACCAAATTTCTTATTTTTGACCAAATTTCAATTTTGACCCAAATTTCTTAATTTTGTCCAAATTTCTTAATTTTGACCAAATTCTTAATTTTGACCAAATTTCAATTTTGGCCAAATTTCAATTTTGACCAAATTTCTTAATTTTGTCCAAATTTCTTAATTTTGTCCAATTTCTTAATTTTGACCAAATTTCTTAATTTTGTCCAAATTTCTTAATTTTGACCAAATTTCTTAATTTTGACCAAATTTCAATTTTGGCCAAATTTCCCAATTTTGGCCAAATTTCTTAATTTTGACCAAATTTCTTAATTTTGACCAAATTTCAATTTCAGGCAAATTTTCCAAATCTGACCAAATTTCTTTATTTTAACCAAATTTCTTAATTTTGTCCAAATTTCTTAATTTTGACCAAATTTCTTAATATTCACCAAATTTCTTAATTTTGACCAAATTTCAATTTTGGCCAGAATATCTTAATTTTGACCAAATTTCTTAATTCTGACCAAATTTTTTAATTTTGTCCAAATTTCTTAATTTTGGCCAGAATATCTTAATTTTGACCAAATTTCTTAATTCTGACCAAATTCTTAATTTTCTACTCTCTAATTTTGACCAAATTTCTTAATTTTGACCAAATTAATATTCACCAAATTTCTTAATTTTGACCAAATTTCAATTTTGGCCAGAATTTCTTAATTTTGACAAATTTCTTAATTTTGACCAAATTTCAATTTTGGCCAGAATATCTTAATTTTGGACCAAATTTCTTAATTCTGACCAAATTTTTTAATTTTGTCCAAATTTCAATTTTGACCAAATTTCTTAATTTTGTCCAAATTTCTTAATTTTGACCAAATTTCTTAATTTTGACCAAATTTCAATTTTGACCAAATTCTTAATTTTGTCCAAATTTCTTAATTTTGACCAAATTTCCCAATTTGGCCAAATTTCTTAATTTTGACCAAATTTCTTAATTTTGACCAAATTTTTTAATTTTGTCCAAATTTCTTAATTTTGACCAAATTTCAATTTTGACCAAATTTCTTAATTTTGTCCAAATTTCTTAATTTTGACCAAATTTCTTAATTTTGACCAAATTTCAATTTTGACCAAATTTCTTAATTTTGTCCAAATTTCTTAATTTTGTCCAAATTTCTTAATTTTGACCAAATTTCTTAATTTTGACCAAATTTCAGGCCAAATTTCCTTATTTTGGCCAAATTTCTTAATTTTGACCAAATTTCTTAATTTTGACCAAATTTCAATTTCAGGCAAATTTTCCAAATCTGACCAAATTTCTTTATTTTAACCAAATTTCTTAATTTTGTCCAAATTTCTTAATTTTGACCAAATTTCTTAATATTCACCAAATTTCTTAATTTTGACCAAATTTCAATTTTGGCCAGAATATCTTAATTTTGACCAAATTTCTTAATTCTGACCAAATTTTTTAATTTTGTCCAAATTTCTTAATTTTGGCCAGAATATCTTAATTTTGACCAAATTTCTTAATTCTGACCAAATTCTTAATTTTCTACTTCTTAATTTTGACCAAATTTCTTAATTTTGACCAAATTTAATATTCACCAAATTTCTTAATTTTGACCAAATTTCAATTTTGGCCAGAATTTCTTAATTTTGACCAAATTTCTTAATTTTGACCAAATTTCAATTTTGGCCAGAATATCTTAATTTTGACCAAATTTCTTAATTCTGACCAAATTTCTTAATTTTGACCAAATTTCTTAATTTTGACCAAATTTCAATTTTGACCAAATTTCTTAATTTTGTCCAAATTTCTTAATTTTGACCAAATTTCTTAATTTTGACCAAATTTCAATTTTGGCCAAATTTCCCAATTTTGGCCAAATTTCTTAATTTTGACCAAATTTCTTAATTTTGACCAAATTTCAATTTCAGGCAAATTTTCCAAATCTGACCAAATTTCTTTATTTTAACCAAATTTCTTAATTTTGTCCAAATTTCTTAATTTTGACCAAATTTCTTAATATTCACCAAATTTCTTAATTTTGACCAAATTTCAATTTTGACCAAATTTCAATTTTGGGCAAATTTCCCAATTTTGGCCAAATTTTCCAATTCTGACCAAATTTCTTAAATTTGACCAAATTTCAATTTTTACCAAATTTTTCAATTTTGACCAAATTTCTTAATTTTGACCAAATTTCAATTTTGACCAAATTTCTTAATTTTGTCCAAATTTCTTAATTTTGACCAAATTTCTTAATATTCACCAAATTTCTTAATTTTGACCAAATTCACCAAATTTAACCAAATATCCCAATTTTGGCCAAATTTCCCATTTTTGCCCAAATTTCTTAATTCTGACCAAATTTTTTAATTTTGTCCAAATTTCTTAATTTTGGCCAGAATATCTTAATTTTGACCAAATTTCTTAATTCTGACCAAATTCTTAATTTTCTACTTCTTAATTTTGACCAAATTTCTTAATTTTGACCAAATTTAATATTCACCAAATTTCTTAATTTTGACCAAATTTCAATTTTGGCCAGAATTTCTTAATTTTGACCAAATTTCTTAATTTTGACCAAATTTCAATTTTGGCCAGAATATCTTAATTTTGACCAAATTTCTTAATTCTGACCAAATTTCTTAATTTTGACCAAATTTCTTAATTTTGACCAAATTTCAATTTTGACCAAATTTCTTAATTTTGTCCAAATTTCTTAATTTTGACCAAATTTCTTAATTTTGACCAAATTTCAATTTTGGCCAAATTTCCCAATTTTGGCCAAATTTCTTAATTTTGACCAAATTTCTTAATTTTGACCAAATTTCAATTTTGGCCAGAATATCTTAATTTTGACCAAATTTCTTAATTCTGACCAAATTTTTTAATTTTGTCCAAATTTCTTAATTTTGACCAAATTTCTTAATTTTGACCAAATTTCTTAATATTCACCAAATTTCTTAATTTTGACCAAATTTCAATTTTGGCCAGAATTTCTTAATTTTGACCAAATTTCTTAATTCTGACCAAATTTCTTAATTTTGACCAAATTTCAATTTTGGCCAGAATATCTTAATTTTGACCAAATTTCTTAATTCTGACCAAATTCTTAATTTTCTACTTCTTAATTTTGACCAAATTTCTTAATTTTGACCAAATTTAATATTCACCAAATTTCTTAATTTTGACCAAATTTCAATTTTGGCCAGAATTTCTTAATTTTGACCAAATTTCTTAATTCTGACCAAATTTCCCAATTTTGGCCAAATTTTCCAATTCTGACCAAATTTCTTAATTTTGACCAAATTTCAATTTTGACCAAATTTTTTAATTTTGGCCAAATTTCAATTTTGACCAAATTTTTTAATTTTGACCAAATTTCAATTTTGACCAAATTTCAATTTTGACCAAATTTCAATATTGGGCAAATTTCCCAATTTTGACCAAATTTTCCAATTCTGACCAAATTTCTTAAATTTGACCAAATTTCAATTTTTACCAAATTTTTCAATTTTGACCAAATTTCTTAATTTTGACCAAATTTCAATTTTGTCCAAATTTCTTAATATTCACCAAATTTCTTAATTTTGACCAAATTTCAATTTTGGCCAGAATATCTTAATTTTGACCAAATTTCTTAATTCTGACCAAATTTTTTAATTTTGTCCAAATTTCTTAATTTTGGCCAAATTTTCCAATTCTGACCAAATTTCTTAATTTTGACCAAATTTCAATTTTGACCAAATTTTTTAATTTTGGCCAAATTTCAATTTTGACCAATTTTTTAATTTTGACCAAATTTCAATTTTGAACAAATTTTTAAATTTTGACCAAATTTTTTAATTTTGACCAACTTTCAATTTAAGGCAAATTTCCCAATTTTGGCCAAATTTCCCAATTCTGACCAAATTCCAATTCTGACCAAATTTCAATTTTGACCAAATTTCAATTTTGACCAAATTTCAATTTTGACCAAATTTCTTTATTTTGACCAAATTTCAATTTAAGGCAAATTTCTCAATTTTGGCCAAATTTTCCAATTTTGACCAAATTTCAATTATGACCAAATTTCTAAATTTTGGAAATTGGGAAATTTGGCCAAATTGTGAAATTTGGTAAAGTTTGAGAAATTTGGGCAAAATTGGGAAATTTGGGAAATTTGGCCTAAATTGGGAAATTTGGCCAAAATTGGGAAATTTGGCCATAATTGAGAAATTTGGTTAAATTTGGGCAAAAATGGGAAATTTGGCCAAAATTGGGATATTTGGTTAAATTTGGTAAATTTGGTCAAAATTAAGAAATTTGGCCAAAATAGGGAAATTTGGCCAATATTGGGAAATTTGGGAATTTTGGCCAAAATTGGGAAATTTGGGAAATTTGGCCAAAATTAGGAAATTTGGTTAAATTGGGCAAAAATAGGAAATTTGGGAAATTTGGCCAAAATTGGAAAATTTGGCCAAAACTTGGGAAATCTGGCCAAAATTGTTTTTTTTTTAATATCCCAATTTTGGCCAAATTTCCCAAATATCTCATTTTTGCCCAAATTTCCCATTTTTGCCCAAATTTCCCAAATTTAACTAAATTTCTTAATTTTGACCAAATTTTCCAATTCTGACCAAATTTCTTAAATTTGACCAAATTTCAATTTTTACCAAATTTTTCAATTTTGACCAAATTTCTTAATTTTGACCAAATTTCAATTTTGACCAAATTTCTTAATTTTGTCCAAATTTCTTAATTTTGACCAAATTTCTTAATATTCACCAAATTTCTTAATTTTGACCAAATTTCAATTTTGGCCAGAATATCTTAATTTTGACCAAATTTCTTAATTCTGACCAAATTTTTTAATTTTGTCCAAATTTCTTAATTTTGACCAAATTTCAATTTTGACCAAATTTCTTAATTTTGTCCAAATTTCTTAATTTTGACCAAATTTCTTAATTTTGACCAAATTTCAATTTTGGCCAAATTTCCCAATTTTGGCCAAATTTCTTAATTTTGACCAAATTTCTTAATTTTGACCAAATTTCAATTTCAGGCAAATTTTCCAAATCTGACCAAATTTCTTTATTTTAACCAAATTTCTTAATTTTGTCCAAATTTCTTAATTTTGACCAAATTTCTTAATATTCACCAAATTTCTTAATTTTGACCAAATTTCAATTTTGGCCAGAATATCTTAATTTTGACCAAATTTCTTAATTCTGACCAAATTTTTTAATTTTGTCCAAATTTCTTAATTTTGACCAAATTTCTTAATTTTGACCAAATTTCTTAATATTCACCAAATTTCTTAATTTTGACCAAATTTCAATTTTGGCCAGAATTTCTTAATTTTGACCAAATTTCTTAATTCTGACCAAATTTCTTAATTTTGGCCAGAATTTCCCAATTTTGGCCAAATTTTCCAATTCTGACCAAATTTCTTAATTTTGACCAAATTTCAATTTTGACCAAATTTCTTAATTCTGACCAAATTCTTAATTTTCTACTTCTTAATTTTGACCAAATTTCTTAATTTTGACCAAATTTAATATTCACCAAATTTCTTAATTTGGACCAAATTTCAATTTTGGCCAGAATTTCTTAATTTTGACCAAATTTCTTAATTCTGACCAAATTTCCCAATTTTGGCCAAATTTTCCAATTCTGACCAAATTTCTTAATTTTGACCAAATTTCAATTTTGACCAAATTTTTTAATTTTGGCCAAATTTCAATTTTGACCAATTTTTTTAATTTTGACCAAATTTCAATTTTGAACAAATTTTTCAATTTGACCAAATTTTTTAATTTTGACCAACTTTCAATTTAAGGCAAATTTCCCAATTTTGGCCAAATTTCCCAATTCTGACCAAATTCCAATTCTGACCAAATTTCAATTTTGACCAAATTTCAATTTTGACCAAATTTCAATTTTGACCAAATTTCAATTTTGACCAAATTTCTTTATTTTGACCAAATTTCAATTTAAGGCAAATTTCCCAATTTTGGCCAAATTTTCCAATTTTGACCAAATTTCAATTATGACCAAATTTCTAAATTTTGGAAATTGGGAAATTTGGCCAAAATTGTGAAATTTGGTAAAGTTTGAGAAATTTGGGCAAAATTGGGAAATTTGGGAAAATTGGCCTAAATTGGGAAATTTGGCCAAAATTGGGAAATTTGGCCATAATTGAGAAATTTGGTTAAATTTGGGCAAAAATGGGAAATTTGGCCAAAATTGGGATATTTGGTTAAATTTGGTAAATTTGGTCAAAATTAAGAAATTTGGCCAAAATAGGGAAATTTGGCCAAATTTCCCAAATATCTCATTTTTGCCCAAATTTCCCATTTTTGCCCAAATTTCCCAAATTTAACTAAATTTCTTAATTTTGACCAAATTTCAATTTTGACCAAATTTCTTAATTTTGTCCAAATTTCTTAATTTTGACCAAATTTCTTAATATTCACCAAATTTCTTAATTTTGACCAAATTTCTTAATTTTGACCAAATTTCAATTTTGGCCAGAATATCTTAATTTTGACCAAATTTCTTAATTCTGACCAAATTCTTAATTTTCTACTTCTTAATTTTGACCAAATTTCTTAATTTTGACCAAATTTCTTAATATTCACCAAATTTCTTAATTTTGACCAAATTTCAATTTTGGCCAGAATTTCTTAATTTTGACCAAATTTCTTAATTCTGACCAAATTTCTTAATTTTGGCCAGAATTTCCCAATTTTGGCCAAATTTTCCAATTCTGACCAAATTTCTTAATTTTGACCAAATTTCAATTTTGACCAAATTTTTTAATTTTGGCCAAATTTCAATTTTGACCAAATTTTTCAATTTTGACCAAATTTTTTAATTTTGACCAACTTTCAATTTAAGGCAAATTTCCCAATTTTGGCCAAATTTTCCAATTCTGACCAAATTTCAATTTTGACCAAATTTCAATTTTGACCAAATTTCTTAATTTTGTCCAAATTTCTTAATTTTGACCAAATTTTTCAATTTTGACCAAATTTCTTAATTTTGACCAAATTTCTTAATTTTGACCAAATTTCAATTTTGGCCAGAATATCTTAATTTTGACCAAATTTCTTAATTCTGACCAAATTCTTAATTTTCTACTTCTTAATTTTGACCAAATTTCTTAATTTTGACCAAATTTCTTAATATTCACCAAATTTCTTAATTTTGACCAAATTTCAATTTTGGCCAGAATTTCTTAATTTTGACCAAATTTCTTAATTCTGACCAAATTTCTTAATTTTGGCCAGAATTTCCCAATTTTGGCCAAATTTTCCAATTCTGACCAAATTTCTTAATTTTGACCAAATTTCAATTTTGACCAAATTTCTTAATTCTGACCAAATTCTTAATTTTCTACTTCTTAATTTTGACCAAATTTCTTAATTTTGACCAAATTTAATATTCACCAAATTTCTTAATTTTGACCAAATTTCAATTTTGGCCAGAATTTCTTAATTTTGACCAAATTTCTTAATTCTGACCAAATTTCCCAATTTTGGCCAAATTTTCCAATTCTGACCAAATTTCAATTTTGTCCAAATTTCTTAATTTTGACCAAATTTCAATTTTGACCAAATTTCTTAATTTTGTCCTTTTTTTGGAAATTTGGCCAAAATTGTGAAATTTGGTAAATTTGGTCAAAATTAAGAAATTTGGCCAAAATAGGGAAATTTGGGAATTTTGGCCAAAATTGGGAAATTTGGGAAATTTGGCCAAAATTAGGAAATTTGGTTAAATTGGGCAAAAATAGGAAATTTGGGAAATTAGGCCAAAATTGGCAAATTTGGCCAAAACTTGGGAAATCTGGCCAAAATTGTTTTTTTTTTAATATCCCAATTTTGGCCAAATTTCCCAAATATCTCATTTTTGCCCAAATTTCCCATTTTTGCCCAAATTTCCCAAATTTAACTAAATTTCTTAATTTTGACCAAATTTCAATTTTGACCAAATTTCAATTTTGGTCAAATTTCCCAATTTTGGCCAAATTTTCCAATTCTGACCAAATTTCTTAAATTTGACCATATTTCAATTTTTACCAAATTTTTCAATTTTGACCAAATTTTTTAATTTTGACCAAATTTCAATTTAAGGCAAATTTCCCAATTTTGGCCAAATTTCCCAAATTTCCCAATTTTGGCCAAAATTCCCAAATTTCCCTATTTTGGCCAAATTTCTTAATTTTGACCAAATTTACCAAATTTCACAATTTTGGCCAAATTTCCAAAAAAAGGACAAAATTAAGAAATTTGGTCAAAATTGAAATTTGGTCAAAATTAAGAAATTTGGACAAAATTGAAATTTGGTCAGAATTGGAAAATTTGGCCAAAATTGGGAAATTTGGTCAGAATTAAGAAATTTGGTCAAAATTTGTCCAAATTTCTTAATTTTGACCAAATTTCTTAATTTTGACCAAATTTCTTAATATTCACCAAATTTCTTAATTTTGACCAAATTTCAATTTTGGCCAGAATTTCTTAATTCTGACCAAATTTCTTAATTTTGGCCGAATTTCCCAATTTTGGCCAAATTTTCCAATTCTGACCAAATTTCTTAATTTTGACCAAATTTCAATTTTGACCAAATTTTTTAATTTTGACCAAATTTCAATTTTGACCAAATTTTTCAAATTTGACCAAATTTTTTAATTTTGACCAAATTTCAATTTAAGGCAAATTTTACAATTTTGGCCAAATTTTCCAATTCTGACCAAATTTCAATTTTGACCAAATTTCTTAATTTTGAGCAAATTTCAATTTTGCCCAAATTTCCCAAATTTAACTAAATTTCTTTATTTTGACCAAATTTCAATTTTGACCAAATTTCAATTTGGTCAAATTTCCCAATTTTGGCCAAATTTTCCAATTTTGACCAAATTTCTTAAATTTGACCAAATTTCAATTTTTACCAAATTTTTCAATTTTGACCAAATTTTTAATTTTGACCAAATTTCAATTTAAGGCAAATTTCCCAATTCTGACCAAATTTCAATTTTGACCAAATTTCTTAATTTTGACCAAATTTAAATTTTGACCAAATTTCTTAATTTTGACCGAATTTCAATTTCGACCAAATTTTTTAATTTTGTCCAAATTTCTTAATTTTGACCTTATTTCTTAATATTGACCAAATTTCAATTTTGGCCAGAATTTCCCAATTTTGGCTAAATTTTCCAATTCTGACCAAATTTCTTAATTTTGACCAAATTTCAATTTTGACCAAATTTCAATTTGGCCAGAATATCTTAATTTTGACAAAATTTCTTAATTCTGACCAAATTTCTTAATTTTGACCAAATTTCAATTTTGGCCAGAATATCTTAATTTTGACCAAATTTCTTAATTCTGACCAAATTTCTTAATTTTGGCCAGAATTTCCCAATTTTGGCTAAATTTTCCAATTCTGACCAAATTTCTTAATTTTGACCAAATTTCAATTTTGACCAAATTTTTTAATTTTGGCCAAATTTCAATTTTGACAAATTTTTTAATTTTGACCAAATTTCAATTTTGACCAAATTTTTCAATTTTGACCAAATTTTTTAATTTTGACCAACTTTCAATTTAAGGCAAATTTCCCAATTTTGGCCAAATTTTCCAATTCTGACCAAATTTCAATTTTGACCAAATTTCAATTTTGGCCAGAATATCTTAATTTTTGACCAAATTTCTTAATTCTGACCAAATTTTTTAATTTTGTCCAAATTTCTTAATTTTGAACAAATTTCTTAATTTTGGCCAAATTTCAATTTTGACCAAATTTTTTAATTTTGGCCAAATTTCAATTTTGACCAAATTTTTTAATTTTGACCAAATTTCTATTTTGACCAAATTTTTCAATTTTGTCCAAATTTTTTAATTTTGACCATTTTTCAATTTAAGGCAAATTTCCCAATTTTGGCCAAATTTTCCAATTCTGACCAAATTTCAATTTTGACCAAATTTCAATTTTGGCCAGATTATCTTAATTTTGACCAAATTTCTTAATTCTGACCAAATCTTTTAATTTTGTCCAAATTTCTTAATTTTGACCAAATTTCTTAATTTTGACCAAATTTCTTAATTTTGACCAAATTTCTTAATTTTGACCAAATTTCAATTTTGGCCAGAATATCTTAATTTTGACCAAATTTCTTAATTCTGACCAAATTTTTTAATTTTGTCCAAATTTCTTAATTTTGGCCAGAATTTCCCAATTTTGGCCAAATTTTCCAATTCTGACCAAATTTCTTAATTTTGACCAAATTTCAATTTTGACCAAATTTTTTAATTTTGGCCAAATTTCAATTTTGACCAAATTTTTTAATTTTGACCAAATTTCAATTTTGACCAAATTTTTCAATTTTGACCAAATTTTTTAATTTTGACCAAATTTCAATTTAAGGCATATTTCCCAATTTTGGCCAAATTTTCCAATTCTGACCAAATTTCAATTTTGACCAAATTTCTTAATTTTGAGCAAATTTCAATTTTGGCCAAATTTCCCAATTTTGTCCAAATTTCTTAATTTTGACCGAATTTCTTAATATTGACCAAATTTCAATTTTAGCCAGAATTTCTTAATTTTGACCAAATTTCTTAATATTCACCAAATTTCTTAATATTGACCAAATTTCAATTTTGGCCAGAATTTCTTAATTTTGACCAAATTTCTTAATTCTGACCAAATTTCTTAATTTTGGCCAGAATTTCCCAATTTTGGCCAGATTTCCCAAGTTTTGGCCAAATTTGCCAATTTTGGCCAAATTTCCCAAATATCTCATTTTTGCCCAAATTTCCCATTTTTGCCCAAATTTCCCAAATTTAACTAAATTTCTTAATTTTGACCAAATTTCAATTTTGACCAAATTTCAATTTTGGTCAAATTTCCCAATTTTGGCCAAATTTTCCAATTCTGACCAAATTTCTTAAATTTGACCAAATTTCAATTTTTACCAAATTTTTCAATTTTGACCAAATTTTTTAATTTTGACCAAATTTCAATTTAAGGCAAATTTCCCAATTTTGGCCAAATTTTCCAATTCTGACCAAATTTCAATTTTGACCAAATTTCTTAATTTTGACCAAATTTAAATTTTGACCAAATTTCTTAATTTTGTCCAAATTTCTTAATTCTGACCAAATTTTTTAATTTTGTCCAAATTTCAATTTTGGCCAGAATATCTTAATTTTGACCAAATTTCTTAATTCTGACCAAATTTTTTAATTTTGTCCAAATTTCTTAATTTTGACCAAATTTCTTAATTTTGACCAAATTTCTTAATATTCACCAAATTTTTTAATTTTGACCAACTTTCAATTTAAGGCAAATTTCCCAATTTTGGCCAAATTTTCCAATTCTGACCAAATTTCAATTTTGACCAAATTTCAATTTTGGCCAGAATATCTTAATTTTGACCAAATTTCTTAATTCTGACCAAATTTTTTAATTTTGTCCAAATTTCTTAATTTTGACCAAATTTCTTAATTTTGGCCAAATTTCAATTTTGACCAAATTTTTTAATTTTGGCCAAATTTCAATTTTGACCAAATTTTTTAATTTTGACCAAATTTCAATTTTGACCAAATTTTTCAATTTTGACCAAATTTTTTAATTTTGACCAACTTTCAATTTAAGGCAAATTTCCCAATTTTGGCCAAATTTTCCAATTCTGACCAAATTTCAATTTTGACCAAATTTCAATTTTGGCCAGATTATCTTAATTTTGACCAAATTTCTTAATTCTGACCAAATCTTTTAATTTTGTCCAAATTTCTTAATTTTGACCAAATTTCTTAATTTTGACCAAATTTCTTAATTTTGACCAAATTTCAATTTTGGCCAGAATATCTTAATTTTGACCAAATTTCTTAATTCTGACCAAATTTTTTAATTTTGTCCAAATTTCAATTTTGACCAAATTTTTTAATTTTGGCCAAATTTCAATTTTGACCAAATTTTTTAATTTTGACCAAATTTCAATTTTGACCAAATTTTTCAATTTTGACCAAATTTTTTAATTTTGACCAACTTTCAATTTAAGGCAAATTTCCCAATTTTGGCCAAATTTTCCAATTCTGACCAAATTTCAATTTTGACCAAATTTCAATTTTGGCCAGATTATCTTAATTTTGACCAAATTTCTTAATTCTGACCAAATCTTTTAATTTTGTCCAAATTTCTTAATTTTGACCAAATTTCTTAATTTTGACCAAATTTCTTAATTTTGACCAAATTTCAATTTTGGCCAGAATATCTTAATTTTGACCAAATTTCTTAATTCTGACCAAATTTTTTAATTTTGTCCAAATTTCTTAATTTTGACCAAATTTCTTAATTTTGACCAAATTTCTTAATATTCACCAAATTTCTTAATTTTGACCAAATTTCAATTTTGGCCAGAATTTCTTAATTCTGACCAAATTTCTTAATTTTGGCCAGAATTTCCCAATTTTGGCCAAATTTTCCAATTCTGACCAAATTTCAATTTTGACCAAATTTCAATTTTGACCAAATTTTTTAATTTTGGCCAAATTTCAATTTTGACCAAATTTTTTAATTTTGACCAAATTTCAATTTTGACCAAATTTTTCAATTTTGACCAAATTTTTTAATTTTGACCAAATTTTTTAATTTTGACCAAATTTCAATTTAAGGCAAATTTCCCAATTTTGGCCAAATTTTCCAATTCTGACCAAATTTCAATTTTGACCAAATTTCTTAATTTTGAGCAAATTTCAATTTTGGCCAAATTTCCCAATTTTGTCCAAATTTCTTAATTTTGACCGAATTTCTTAATATTGACCAAATTTCAATTTTAGCCAGAATTTCTTAATTTTGACCAAATTTCTTAATATTCACCAAATTTCTTAATATTGACCAAATTTCAATTTTGGCCAGAATTTCTTAATTTTGACCAAATTTCTTAATTCTGACCAAATTTCTTAATTTTGGCCAGAATTTCCCAATTTTGGCCATATTTTCCAATTCTGACCAAATTTCTTAATTTTGACCAAATTTCAATTTTGACCAAATTTGTTAATTTTGGCCAAATTTCAATTTTGACCAAATTTTTTAATTTTGACCAAATTTCAATTTTGACCAAAATTTTCAATTTTGACCAAATTTTTTAATTTTGACCAAATTTCAATTTAAGGCAAATTTCCCAATTTTGGCCAAATTTCCCAATTTCGCCCAAATTTTCCAATTCTGACCAAATTTCTTAATTTTGACCAAATTTCAATTTTGACCAAATTTCAATTTTGACCAAATTTTTTAATTTTGACCAAATTTCAATTTTGACCAAATTTTTCAATTTTGATCAAATTTTTTAATTTTGACCAAATTTCAATTTAAGGCAAATTTCCCAATTTTGGCCAAATTTTCCAATTCTGACCAAATTTCTTAATTTTGTCCTTTTTTTGGAAATTTGGCCAAAATTGTGAAATTTGGTAAATTTGGTCAAAATTAAGAAATTTGGCCAAAATAGGGAAATTTGGGAATTTTGGCCAAAATTGGGAAATTTGGGAAATTTGGCCAAAATTAGGAAATTTGGTTAAATTGGGCAAAAATAGGAAATTTGGGAAATTAGGCCAAAATTGGCAAATTTGGCCAAAACTTGGGAAATCTGGCCAAAATTGTTTTTTTTTTAATATCCCAATTTTGGCCAAATTTCCCAAATATCTCATTTTTGCCCAAATTTCCCATTTTTGCCCAAATTTCCCAAATTTAACTAAATTTCTTAATTTTGACCAAATTTCAATTTTGACCAAATTTCAATTTTGGTCAAATTTCCCAATTTTGGCCAAATTTTCCAATTCTGACCAAATTTCTTAAATTTGACCAAATTTCAATTTTTACCAAATTTTTCAATTTTGACCAAATTTTTTAATTTTGACCAAATTTCAATTTAAGGCAAATTTCCCAATTTTGGCCAAATTTTCCAATTCTGACCAAATTTCAATTTTGACCAAATTTCTTAATTTTGACCAAATTTAAATTTTGACCAAATTTCTTAATTTTGTCCAAATTTCTTAATTCTGACCAAATTTTTTATTTTGTCCAAATTTCTTAATTTTGACCAAATTTCTTAATTCTGACCAAATTTCTTAATTTTGGCCAGAATTTCCAGATTTCGGCCAAATTTTCCAATTCTGACCAAATTTCTTAATTTTGACCAAATTTCAATTTTGACCAAATTTCTTAATTTTGTCCAAATTTCTTAATTTTGACCAAATTTCTTAATATTCACCAAATTTCTTAATTTTGACCAAATTTCAATTTTGGCCAGAATATCTTAATTTTGACCGAATTTCAATTTCGACCAAATTTTTTAATTTTGTCCAAATTTCTTAATTTTGACCTAATTTCTTAATATTGACCAAATTTCAATTTTGGCCAGAATTTCCCAATTTTGGCTAAATTTTCCAATTCTGACCAAATTTCTTAATTTTGACCAAATTTCAATTTTGACCAAATTTCAATTTTGGCCAGAATATCTTAATTTTGACCAAATTTCTTAATTCTGACCAAATTTCTTAATTTTGACCAAATTTCAATTTTGGCCAGAATATCTTAATTTTGACCAAATTTCTTAATTCTGACCAAATTTCTTAATTTTGGCCAGAATTTCCCAATTTTGGCTAAATTTTCCAATTCTGACCAAATTTCTTAATTTTGACCAAATTTCTTAATTTTGTCCAAATTTCTTAATTTTGACCAAATTTCTTAATATTCACCAAATTTCTTAATTTTGACCAAATTTCAATTTTGGCCAGAATATCTTAATTTTGACCGAATTTCAATTTCGACCAAATTTTTTAATTTTGTCCAAATTTCTTAATTTTGACCTAATTTCTTAATTTTGACCAAATTTCAATTTTGACCAAATTTTTTAATTTTGGCCAAATTTCAATTTTGACCAAATTTCAATTTTGGCCAGAATATCTTAATTTTGACCAAATTTCTTAATTCTGACCAAATTTCTTAATTTTGACCAAATTTCAATTTTGGCCAGAATATCTTAATTTTGACCAAATTTCTTAATTCTGACCAAATTTCTTAATTTTGGCCAGAATTTCCCAATTTTGGCTAAATTTTCCAATTCTGACCAAATTTCTTAATTTTGACCAAATTTCAATTTTGACCAAATTTTTTAATTTTGGCCAAATTTCAATTTTGACCAAATTTTTTAATTTTGACCAAATTTCAATTTTGACCAAATTTTTCAATTTTGACCAAATTTTTTAATTTTGACCAACTTTTAATTTAAGGCAAATTTCCCAATTTTGGCCAAATTTTCCAATTCTGACCAAATTTCAATTTTGACCAAATTTCAATTTTGGCCAGAATATCTTAATTTTGACCAAATTTCTTAATTCTGACCAAATTTTTTAATTTTGTCCAAATTTCTTAATTTTGACCAAATTTCTTAATATTGACCAAATTTCAATTTTAGCCAGAATTTCTTAATTTTGACCAAATTTCTTAATATTCACCAAATTTCTTAATATTGACCAAATTTCAATTTTGGCCAGAATTTCTTAATTTTGACCAAATTTCTTAATTCTGACCAAATTTCTTAATTTTGGCCAGAATTTCCCAATTTTGGCCAAATTTTCCAATTCTGACCAAATTTCTTAATTTTGACCAAATTTCAATTTTGACCAAATTTGTTAATTTTGGCCAAATTTCAATTTTGACCAAATTTTTTAATTTTGACCAAATTTCAATTTTGACCAAATTTCAATTCTGACCAAATTTCAATTTTGACCAAATTTCTTAATTTTGACCAAATTTCTTAATATTCACCAAATTTCTTAATTTTGACCAAATTTCAATTTTGGCCAGAATATCTTAATTTTGACCAAATTTCTTAATTCTGACCAAATTTTTTAATTTTGTCCAAATTTCTTAATTTTGACCAAATTTCTTAATTCTGACCAAATTTTTTAATTTTGTCCAAATTTCTTAATTTTGACCAAATTTCTTAATTTTGGCCAAAATTCAATTTTGACCAAATTTTTTAATTTTGGCCAAATTTCAATTTTGACCAAATTTTTTAATTTTGACCAAATTTCAATTTTGACCAAATTTTTCAATTTTGACCAAATTTTTTAATTTTGACCAAATTTCAATTTAAGGCAAATTTCCCAATTTTGGCCAAATTTTCCAATTCTAACCAAATTTCAATTTTGACCAAATTTCTTAATTTTGAGCAAATTTCAATTTTGGCCAAATTTCCCAATTTTGTCCAAATTTCTTAATTTTGACCGAATTTCTTAATATTGACCAAATTTCAATTTTAGCCAGAATTTCTTAATTTTGACCAAATTTCTTAATATTCACCAAATTTCTTAATATTGACCAAATTTCAATTTTGGCCAGAATTTCTTAATTTTGACCAAATTTCTTAATTCTGACCAAATTTCTTAATTTTGGCCAGAATTTCCCAATTTTGGCCAAATTTTCCAATTCTGACCAAATTTCTTAATTTTGACCAAATTTCAATTTTGACCAAATTTGTTAATTTTGGCCAAATTTCAATTTTGACCAAATTTTTTAATTTTGACCAAATTTCAATTTTGACCAAATTTCAATTCTGACCAAATTTCAATTTTGACCAAATTTCTTAATTTTGACCAAATTTCTTAATATTCACCAAATTTCTTAATTTTGACCAAATTTCAATTTTGGCCAGAATATCTTAATTTTGACCAAATTTCTTAATTCTGACCAAATTTTTTAATTTTGTTCAAATTTCTTAATTTTGACCAAATTTCTTAATTCTGACCAAATTTCTTAATTTTGGCCAGAATTTCCCAATTTCGGCCAAATTTTCCAATTCTGACCAAATTTCTTAATTTTGACCAAATTTCAATTTTGACCAAATTTCTTAATTTTGTCCAAATTTCTTAATTTTGACCAAATTTCTTAATATTCACCAAATTTCTTAATTTTGACCAAATTTCAATTTTGGCCTGAATATCTTAATTTTGACCAAATTTCTTAATTCTGACCAAATTTTTTAATTTTGTCCAAATTTCTTAATTTTGAGCAAATTTCTTAATTCTGACCAAATTTCTTAATTTTGGCCAGAATTTCCCAATTTCGGCCAAATTTTCCAATTCTGACCAAATTTCTTAATTTTGACCAAATTTCAATTTTGACCAAATTTTTTAATTTTGGCCAAATTTCAATTTTGGCCAAATTTCCCAATTTTGTCCAAATTTCTTAATTTTGACCGAATTTCTTAATATTGACCAAATTTCAATTTTAGCCAGAATTTCTTAATTTTGACCAAATTTCTTAATATTCACCAAATTTCTTAATTTTGACCAAATTTCAATTTTGGCCAGAATATCTTAATTTTGACCAAATTTCTTAATTCTGACCAAATTTTTTAATTTTGTTCAAATTTCTTAATTTTGACCAAATTTCTTAATTCTGACCAAATTTCTTAATTTTGGCCAGAATTTCCCAATTTCGGCCAAATTTTCCAATTCTGACCAAATTTCTTAATTTTGACCAAATTTCAATTTTGACCAAATTTCTTAATTTTGTCCAAATTTCTTAATTTTGACCAAATTTCTTAATATTCACCAAATTTCTTAATTTTGACCAAATTTCAATTTTGGCCAGAATATCTTAATTTTGACCAAATTTCTTAATTCTGACCAAATTTTTTAATTTTGTCCAAATTTCTTAATTTTGAGCAAATTTCTTAATTCTGACCAAATTTCTTAATTTTGGCCAGAATTTCCCAATTTCGGCCAAATTTTCCAATTCTGACCAAATTTCTTAATTTTGACCAAATTTCAATTTTGACCAAATTTTTTAATTTTGGCCAAATTTCAATTTTGGCCAAATTTCCCAATTTTGTCCAAATTTCTTAATTTTGACCGAATTTCTTAATATTGACCAAATTTCAATTTTAGCCAGAATTTCTTAATTTTGACCAAATTTCTTAATATTCACCAAATTTCTTAATATTGACCAAATTTCAATTTTGGCCAGAATTTCTTAATTTTGACCAAATTTCTTAATTCTGACCAAATTTCTTAATTTTGGCCAGAATTTCCCAATTTTGGCCAAATTTTCCAATTCTGACCAAATTTCTTAATTTTGACCAAATTTCAATTTTGACCAAATTTGTTAATTTTGGCCAAATTTCAATTTTGACCAAATTTTTTAATTTTGACCAAATTTCAATTTTGACCAAATTTCAATTCTGACCAAATTTCAATTTTGACCAAATTTCTTAATTTTGACCAAATTTCTTAATATTCACCAAATTTCTTAATTTTGACCAAATTTCAATTTTGGCCAGAATATCTTAATTTTGACCAAATTTCTTAATTCTGACCAAATTTTTTAATTTTGTCCAAATTTCTTAATTTTGACCAAATTTCTTAATTCTGACCAAATTTCTTAATTTTGGCCAGAATTTCCCAATTTCGGCCAAATTTTCCAATTCTGACCAAATTTCTTAATTTTGACCAAATTTCAATTTTGACCAAATTTCTTAATTTTGTCCAAATTTCTTAATTTTGACCAAATTTCTTAATATTCACCAAATTTCTTAATTTTGACCAAATTTCAATTTTGGCCAGAATATCTTAATTTTGACCAAATTTCTTAATTCTGACCAAATTTTTTAATTTTGTCCAAATTTCTTAATTTTGAGCAAATTTCTTAATTCTGACCAAATTTCTTAATTTTGGCCAGAATTTCCCAATTTCGGCCAAATTTTCCAATTCTGACCAAATTTCTTAATTTTGACCAAATTTCAATTTTGACCAAATTTTTTAATTTTGGCCAAATTTCAATTTTGACCAAATTTTTTAATTTTGACCAAATTTCAATTTTGACCAAATTTTTCAATTTTGACCAAATTTTTTAATTTTGACCAACTTTCAATTTAAGGCAAATTTCCCAATTTTGGCCAAATTTTCCAATTCTGACCAAATTTAAATTTTGACCAAATTTCAATTTTGACCAAATTTCTTTATTTTGACCAACTTTCAATTTAAGGCAAATTTCCCAATTTTGGCCAAATTTTCCAATTCTGACCAAATTTAAATTTTGACCAAATTTCAATTTTGACCAAATTTCTTTATTTTGACCAAATTTCAATTTAAGGCAAATTTCCCAATTCTGACCAAATTTCAATTTTGACTAAATTTCTTAATTTTGACCAAATTTCAATTTAAGGCAAATTTCCCAATTTTGGCCAAATTTTCCAATTCTGACCAAATTTCTTAATTTTGACCAAATTTCTTAATATTGACCAAATTTCAATTTTGGCCAGAATTTCTTTATTTTGACCAAATTTCTTAATTCTGACCAAATTTCTTAATTTTGGCCAGAATTTCCCAATTTTGGCCAAATTTTCCAATTCTGACCAAATTTCTTAATTTTGACCGAATTTCAATTTCGACCAAATTTTTTAATTTTGTCCAAATTTCTTAATTTTGACCTAATTTCTTAATATTGACCAAATTTCAATTTTGGCCAGAATTTCTTAATTTTGACCAAATTTCTTAATTTTGACCAATTTTTTTTTAATTTTGACCAAATTTCAATTTTGACCAAATTTCTTTATTTTGACCAAATTTCAATTTAAAGCAAATTTCCCAATTTTGGCCAAATTTTCCAATTCTGACCAAATTTCAATTTTGACCAAATTTCTTTATTTTGACCAAATTTCAATTTAAGGCAAATTTCCCAATTTTGGCCAAATTTTCCAATTCTGACCAAATTTCAATTTTGACCAAATTTCAATTTTGGCCAGAATATCTTAATTTTGACCAAATTTCTTAATTCTGACCACTTTTTTTAATTTTGTCCAAATTTCTTAATTTTGACCAAATTTCTTAATTTTGACCAAATTTCTTAATATTCACCAAATTTCTTAATTTTGACCAAATTTCAATTTTCGCCAGAATTTCTTAATTCTGACCAAATTTCTTAATTTTGGCCAGAATTTCCCAATTTTGTCCAAATTTCTTAATTTTGACCAAATTTCTTAATTCTGACCAAATTTCTTAATTTTGGCCAGAATTTCCCAATTTCGGCCAAATTTTCCAATTCTGACCAAATTTCTTAATTTTGACCAAATTTCAATTTTGACCAAATTTCTTAATTTTGTCCAAATTTCTTAATTTTGACCAAATTTCTTAATATTCACCAAATTTCTTAATTTTGACCAAATTTCAATTTTGGCCAGAATATCTTAATTTTGACCAAATTTCTTAATTCTGACCAAATTTTTTAATTTTGTCCAAATTTCTTAATTTTGAGCAAATTTCTTAATTCTGACCAAATTTCTTAATTTTGGCCAGAATTTCCCAATTTCGGCCAAATTTTCCAATTCTGACCAAATTTCTTAATTTTGACCAAATTTCAATTTTGACCAAATTTTTTAATTTTGGCCAAATTTCAATTTTGACCAAATTTTTTAATTTTGACCAAATTTCAATTTTGACCAAATTTTTCAATTTTGACCAAATTTTTTAATTTTGACCAACTTTCAATTTAAGGCAAATTTCCCAATTTTGGCCAAATTTTCCAATTCTGACCAAATTTAAATTTTGACCAAATTTCAATTTTGACCAAATTTCTTTATTTTGACCAACTTTCAATTTAAGGCAAATTTCCCAATTTTGGCCAAATTTTCCAATTCTGACCAAATTTAAATTTTGACCAAATTTCAATTTTGACCAAATTTCTTTATTTTGACCAAATTTCAATTTAAGGCAAATTTCCCAATTCTGACCAAATTTCAATTTTGACTAAATTTCTTAATTTTGACCAAATTTCAATTTAAGGCAAATTTCCCAATTTTGGCCAAATTTTCCAATTCTGACCAAATTTCTTAATTTTGACCAAATTTCTTAATATTGACCAAATTTCAATTTTGGCCAGAATTTCTTTATTTTGACCAAATTTCTTAATTCTGACCAAATTTCTTAATTTTGGCCAGAATTTCCCAATTTTGGCCAAATTTTCCAATTCTGACCAAATTTCTTAATTTTGACCGAATTTCAATTTCGACCAAATTTTTTAATTTTGTCCAAATTTCTTAATTTTGACCTAATTTCTTAATATTGACCAAATTTCAATTTTGGCCAGAATTTCTTAATTTTGACCAAATTTCTTAATTTTGACCAATTTTTTTTTAATTTTGACCAAATTTCAATTTTGACCAAATTTCTTTATTTTGACCAAATTTCAATTTAAAGCAAATTTCCCAATTTTGGCCAAATTTT
Organism: Timandra comae; assembly: GCA_958496195.1. Lineage (NCBI taxonomy): Eukaryota > Metazoa > Arthropoda > Insecta > Lepidoptera > Geometridae > Timandra > Timandra comae. The sequence continues at coordinate 2,457,642 of OY292362.1, read as the reverse complement.
CCAATTCTGACCAAATTTCAATTTTGACCAAATTTCTTTATTTTGACCAAATTTCAATTTAAGGCAAATTTCCCAATTTTGGCCAAATTTTCCAATTCTGACCAAATTTCAATTTTGACCAAATTTCAATTTTGGCCAGAATATCTTAATTTTGACCAAATTTCTTAATTCTGACCACTTTTTTTAATTTTGTCCAAATTTCTTAATTTTGACCAAATTTCTTAATTTTGACCAAATTTCTTAATATTCACCAAATTTCTTAATTTTGACCAAATTTCAATTTTCGCCAGAATTTCTTAATTCTGACCAAATTTCTTAATTTTGGCCAGAATTTCCCAATTTTGGCCAAATTTTCCAATTCTGACCAAATTTCTTAATTTTGACCAAATTTCAATTTTGACCAAATTTTTTAATTTTGACCAAATTTCAATTTTGACCAAATTTTTCAATTTTGACCAAATTTTTTAATTTTGACCAAATTTCTTAATTTTGACCGAATTTCAATTTTGACCAAATTTTTTAATTTTGTCCAAATTTCTTAATTTTGACCAAATTTCTTAATATTGACCAAATTTCAATTTTGGCCAGAATTTCTTAATTTTGACCAAATTTCTTAATTTTGACCAATTTTTTTTTAATTTTGACCAAATTTCAATTTTGACCAAATTTCTTTATTTTGACCAAATTTCAATTTAAGGCAAATTTCCAAATTTTGGCCAAATTTGGAAAATTTGTTTTGGGAAATTTGTGTAAAATTGAGAAATTTGGCCATAATTGGGAAATTTGGTTAAATTTGGGAAATTTGGCCAAAATTAAGTAATTTGGCCAAAATTAAGTAATTTGGCCAAAACTGTGAAATTTGGTTATAATTGTGAATTTTGGCTAAATTTGACAATTTTAGCCAAATTTCACAATTTTGTCCAAATTTCTTAATTTTGGCCAAAATGTGAAATTTTTGTAACTTTTTGTAACTTCCAAATCCGGTTTTAAGTGTGCGGAATCGATTAGGCACATCAAAACTATATCAAATCCGTTAAAACGGCGCGAAAATACGAAATTATAATTTTCGCCCAAATTCGGTCTAATGGCCGCCTACTAACTAGGCCCAACTCGGCTCGAAATTCGCCCAAAAACTTTTTGTTCCAAATCCGGTTTTAAGTGTGCGGAATCGATTAGGCACATCAAAACTATATGAAATCCGTTAAAACGGCGCGAAAATACGAAATTATATTTATCGCCCAAATTCGGTCAAATGGCCGCCTACTAGCCCCAACTCGGCTCGAAATTGGCCCGAAAATTTTTTGTTTCAAATCCGGTTTTAAGTGTGCGGAATCGATTAGGCACATCAAAACTATATCAAATCCGTTAAAACGGCGCAAAAATACGAAACTATAATTTTCGCCCAAATTCGGTCAAATGGCCGCCTACTAGCCCCAACTCGGCTCGAAATTGGCCCGAAAAATTTTTGTTTCAAATCCGGTTTTAAGTGTGCGGAATCGATTAGGCACATCAAAACTATATCAAATCCGTTAAAACGGCGCGAAAATACGAAATTATAATTTTCGCCTAAATTCAGTCAAATGGCCGCCTACTAGGGGCCCAACTCGGCTCGAAATTCACCCAAAAACTTTTTGTTCCAAATCCGCCGAACAGCGTTTTGGCTTAAATTCAACTGTCTGGCTATTTGAATATGGTTATGGCCAGGTTCAATTAGCGCAACCACGTGACCTGATATTTCTGGTGAAGTATCCATTTTCTTGTTTCGTATGTAGACGTGTTCTTTCTATAGCTGACTTTCCAAGCTACGATTTGATATGCAGATGATGCAGTTTCACCCAACCCTTCACCTTTTATACCTGCTCTTAATAGCTCAATTAGGACTACCTAAAAAGAGTGTTTTCCGATCCAATTGTTCTATTGGCTTTACTGTAATGAATTTAAGGGTTATGGATTAGCTTAAGATGTTATCTGAAAGCTGACAGTGTGCACTTCATATCGGTATGTAAACGGGAATTAAATAACAAGCATGTTTTAAAAAAAACAACCTTGAAACGAAAAATGAGCAGGTGTGCGATTTCTTTGCTCTCAAGTATATCAAATCCGTTAAAACGGCGCGAAAATACGAAATTATAATTTTCGCCCAAATTCGGTCAAATGGCTACTAGAAAACGCCTACTAGGCCCAACTCGACTCGAAATTCAAATATTTATTTTATGAATAAGAATTCATATAGGTGTGTAGTTTATGTTCTCCTGGATACCTCCTATTCCTATTTAGTTTATGTTCTCTTTCCCTCCATAGGATACCTCCTATCATCATCATCATCGTCAGCCCGTTGCCATCCACTGCTGGATATAAGCCTTCCCCATGCCGTGCCACCACACTCGGTCCTCAGCTCTGCGCATCCAGCCGCTACCCGCCACCTTCTTCAGGTCGTCGGTCCACCTGGCGGGAGGGCGTCCCACGGGACGGGTTGTTCGCGGTCTCCACTCCAGCACTCTTCTGCCCCAGCGACCATCGGCTCTTCGACAGATGTGCCCCGCCCACTGCCACTTCAGCTTACTTATTCTGAGGGCTATGTCGGTGATTTTGGTTCTCCGTCGGATCTCCTGGTTTCGGAGCTTATCCCTGAGAGAAACTCCAAGCATAGCCCTCTCCATAGCTCGCTGAGCGACCTGGAATCGGTGGACGAGGCCCTTCGTCAGTGTCCACGTCTCGGCCCCGTACGTTAAGACCGGAAGGACGCACTGGTTGAAGACCTTTGTCTTAAGGCACTGGGGCAGTGGCGACTCAAAGATTTGGCGAAGCTTTCCAAATGCTGCCCAGCCCAAGCGTATTCTTCTGTCAGCTTCTTTGTCGAAGTTGTTTCTACCTAATTGTATGACCTGTCCTAGGTAGGTGTACTCCTGAACAACCTCGACGCCAACATTGTTGACGGTAACTGGCACTGGGTCTACAAATGAATTGAACATGACTTTTGTCTTGTCCAAATTCATTCCCAGACCCACCCGTCTGGAAGAAACACTTAAGCTTTGCAGCATCTCCGTTAAGTCACCAAGCGATTCCGCCATAATCACTATGTCGTCTGCGAATCGAAGGTGTGAAATGTACTCGCCGTTTATGCTGATGCCTCGTCCATTCCAGTCCAGTGTTTTGAAGACGTCCTCCAATGCGTTGGTGAACAGTTTCGGAGAAATAACGTCTCCCTGTCTCACTCCACGCTCTAATGGGATTGGTCTTGTCTGGGTATCTTGGATCTGGACGGTCATCGTAGCGGCTCTGTAGAGACACTTCAGCACCTCGATATATCGCCAATCGACTTGGCATCGCTGGAGGGACTCTAAAACAGCCCAGGTTTCGATGCAGTCGAAGGCTTTTTCGTAGTCCACAAACGCAAGACAAAGGGGGCGATTGTACTCCTCAGTCTTTTGTACAATCTGCCGCAGCGTATGGATGTGGTCTACAGTGCTGAAGCCTTTTCGAAACCCAGCCTGTTCTGGAGGTTGGAAGTCGTCAAATCTCCGGGCTAGACGGTTCGAGATGACACTTGAAAATAGCTTATACACGTGGCTCAGAAGTGATATCGGTCGATAGCTCTTGAGGCGCGTTTTGTCGCCTTTCTTGAAGAACAAGATGACCACACTTCTGGACCACGCTTCTGGCGTTGTACCTTTCTGGAGTACGGTATTAAACAGCTTTCTGAGCTGGTCTAGGACTGGGCGTCCCCCAGCTCGTAGCAGCTCAGTTGTAATGCCGTCGTCTCCAGGTGCCTTGTTGTTCTTAAGCTGCGCAAGAGCCATCTCGATCTCTCCGTTCTCAAAGTCCGGTAGCTCGTCCGTGAAGTGGCGGGTTAACCTGGCACGATTATCGTCCGTATCGCGAGTTGTGGGTTTCGGTGCATGTGAAGAGTATAATTGTCCGTAGAAAGTCTCAGCTTCAACAAGTAGGTCCGGTTTGGATGCGATGACTCGACCATCAGATGTCGTCAGCTTTGTCAGATGCCCCCCTCCCAATTGCTTAGCGAAAACTTTCGAGCCCTTATTTCGCCTAATAGCATCTTCGATTTCTCGAGTGTTGCTTTGGCGCAGGTCGAAGCGTATCCGCTTTTTTATACGCTTATTGAGAAGGCGACATTCTGACAAATTCTCTGGCATCTCCCGCCTCTGTCGCATCAAGTCTACTGTTTCAGCCGAGATCTTGGACGCTTTACTCTCACGTTTCCGTTGACAAAATGCCTCTCCCACCTCTCGGACAATATTCGTGAATTCGTTGACACCTTGATCAACGTCCTCCGGTTTCCAGCAAGCTAAACCGGTTTTGTAATTCCAGTTGGAATTGATTGGATCTCGCAACAGTATGGTGCAATGACGGCCGGAGCGTAGACTTCATCAGACGATTTCTCTCTATACGAAAGTCTATATTCAAGGTGCCACGGACAAGTCGGTGATCACTACCGGTGTTGAACCTGTTGATCACTGTGACATCCTTGAATATATACCTTCTATTCGTCATGATGAAGTCTATCTCATTTTTGGTCATACCATCCGGGCTCCGCCAGGTCCACTTCCGTTTAGGCTTTTTCTGGAAGAACGAGTTCATCAGAAATAGCCCCTGAGATTCGAGGAAGTTGACCAGCATCTGCCCCCTTTGGTTTCTGCTACCAAAACCATGCGATCCCATTGCCGATTCTCCGCGTTCTTGTACTCCCACTTTGGCGTTGAAGTCCCCCATAACAACGGTGAAGTGAGTCTTCGTGGTGTTATGAATGGCCTTAGCTATATCTTCGTAGACGGCCTCGACTTCATCGTCAGAGTATGTCGACGTGGGAGCATATACCTGGACTACCTTCAGAGAATATCTCCTGGTGACTCTGAGAACGAGGTATGCTACCCGCGTAGACACACTGCTAACTTCCATCACATTGTTATAAAGGACTTTGTTGATCAATATGCCAACCCCGCCTTGTGACGTCCTGTCGCCCTCCCGATAGTAGAGTAGGTGTCCAGATTCCAAGGTTATCATGTCCTCCCCCTGTCTTCGGACTTCCGACAGACCCAGAATATGCCAGTTGATGTGACCTAGCTCTGACTCGAGTTCGGCAATATGGACGTCTTCCCTCAACGAACGAGCATTATACGTAGCCAGATGTAGTTGTTGTCTGTGGTGACCGTAACCCTCCCGGGGATTCTTCGCACCCTCCACCCCGCCGTGACCACGACCGTCACCACGATGGCCGGGAATAGCGGGGCATCCGGGAACTGAGGGCCGTTCTGTGTCGGCACTTAACATAGGGAGATTTGTCCGTACTCGCCGCGCTGGGCAGGGGCGTATTGGCGAGGGTTTTTATTGTTTCCAAGTTTTCCTTCTCTGTATGCTGGTGATGGTGCACGCGATATTTGTACCTTAGTCGCCTCGTACGACACCTCGGTGAGAAGGAGGGAGGTCCTATTCTAATCTGCCGGGAACCACACGGCCAGGATACCTCCTATATCGGTGCGTAATTTTACGGTAGTAATACCGGCAATTTTTTATTATGTTCTAACAACTTTCAACTATAGTAGTAAGTAGGGTAATACAGTTACCGGTGTGTTACTACTAGTAGTAATACCAGTAGTAACACGCGCAACAAACGATTTATATATATTTACTTAACAATGATTTTTACAGTTTACAAAATAAGTAATATAAAAACTGAACAAGAAATGTTGATGTCATTTGGCATAGTATCATCGGTATACTAAGTAACACGTAGGATAGTAAGTATTTATTTCCAATTGACTTAGAATTCACGAAGATTTCATATTTTTTATTGGTCAAATACGTTTTATCGAAAGATTAATTTATCAAACCTACAAAGTATTATGACCCAGGATCTATCAATCAGTTATTCGATCAACAACACTACTTTTACATACATGCTTACGTAAATAAATAGCACAATCTACCCGCAGCGGTATGCTGTTAACCATAAATTTATGTACCACAAAAGTGGTATTCGGGTACCATTCGAACCGTACGTGGCTCTGACACTTACCTATGATAAATAGCATAGAACTAAATCACAGGCAGACGGAAATATTCCACGCATCATATCGAAATGTATTGCTTATGTTGAACAAACAAGTCGATCATCAGAATTACATTTTTGGAGTGCAGCTTACTTAGAATAATAAATGAATAAATAAATCATTGTTATTATGAATATACTGACAAATCTGGGCAGGCCACTTATGCTTTTTTACATTTTATAATTTTCACCTCAGCTGCAATTCAAATCCACAACCTCAATGGAATTGAGAGAAGCAGACTGGTAGCGCGTTTGAGTTTTAAAACCTAGCTCTCCTAAAAAAACTATTATGACAATGACCTACAAGTACACTACTTATGTGTTAATCAGTTTTTAAAGGTGACAATTTAAAAATCTTACAAAGCAATATCCCTTAAAATAAAAGTCACCTCCTAACGACATCATTATAACATATTAAGCTAACCAAATCCCCACCATAAAAAAAACAAAACAAAGCAAAGCAAAAACAATACGATAATCCTCATCTCCAAATATACCGGGTGTCCCGTAAGTAGTAGACCAACGGGATGTGGGGGATAGGGGAAACCATTATCTACCAGAATCACCAAAATTTATTGTCCTAGGCCTCATAGTTTTGAAGTTATAACGTTTTTAAGTATTTAGGTGAAATTATCGTACTATGTGCACATTTTTCTTAATTCTACAAAATCTATTACTTATTTTGATGTTATTTTTATTCAAGGACGTTAAGAATACATAGGTTTTTCTAATTTAAATCATATTTTAGTGTAATTATCATTAACATTAAAATTAATCAACAAAACAAGTGCAATTGTTAAATTTCAAAAAACTCTAAGTGGTATTTGAGCTGAACTGGTGTAAAAAAAATGTATGGTAGCCTTGTGGAACATTATTTTAAAAACATCTACATATCATAAGGATTACAAAAAAGTATAACATTGTGGTTTCTAATGAGTAGTTTTTTGTTTTCACGAATATCAAAGTAAAAGGAAATTTTTGAGACAAAACAAAAATTCATTGCTAATTATGGAAATTCGTTTATTACTCAATTTATTTTTACATTAAAGGCTCTAAATGCTTTTCTTTAGCTCTTGTGCATAACAACATCTTCGTATAAAGTTTTTTTGTAAACTTTTTTGGGCTCTTTGATGATTTTTTATCAATTCAGAAACATGGTTGAATTTTTGTCATAACTCTCGTTTATCATGAATATTTGTCTCATTAACTGCTTTTTTGAGGTAACCCCATAGAAAATAATCCAAAATATTCAAGTCGGGAGGTCATGCTGGCCATGAAATAGGACCTTCGCGTCCAATCCATCGATTTGGAAACATCTCGTTCGTAAATTCAGTCACTTACCGTGAATAGTGGGCAGGTGCACCGTCGTACTGCAACCACATTCGTACGTACTTCTTAACTTTAACTTAACGAAAATGTTGGTTATGCATAAAGCCTGAAACTGCGCGGAACCATATTCTCTCGCGTATTTCTTAACTTTATTCGAAGATGTTCGTTATTCATAAGGCCTGAAACTGCGCGGGAGAGAATGTGGTTGTAGTACGACGGTGCACCTCCTCACTATTCACGGTAAGTGACTGAATTTTGGAATGAGAAGTTTCCAAATCAATGGATTGGACACGAAGGTACTATTTCATGGCCAGCATGACCTCCCGACTTGAATCTTTTGGATTATTTTCTATGGGGTTATCTCAAAGAAGCAGTTAATGAGACAAATATTCATGATAAACGAGAGTTATGACAAAAATTCAACCATGTTTCTGAATTGATAAAAAATCATCAAAGAGCCCAAAAAAGTTTACAAAAAAACTTTATAAGAAGATGTTGTTATGCACAAGAGCTAAAGAAAAACATTTAGAGCCTTTAATGTAAAAATAAATTGAGTAATAAACGAATTTCCATAATTAGCAATGAATTTTTGTTTTGTCTCAAAAATTTCCTTTTACTTTGATATTAGTGAAAACAAAAAAACTACTCATTAGAAACCACAATGTTATACTTTTTTGTAATCCTTATGATATGTAGATGTTTTTAAAATAATGTTCCACAAGGCTACCATACATTTTTTTTACACCAGCTCAGCTCAAATACCACTTAGAGTTTTTTGAAATTTAACAATTGCACTTGTTTTGTTGATTAATTTTAATGTTAATGATAATTACACTAAAATATGATTTAAATTAGAAAAACCTATGTATTCTTAACGTCCTTGAATAAAAATAACATCAAAATAAGTAATAGATTTTGTAGAATTAAGAAAAATGTGCACATAGTACGATAATTTCACCTAAATACTAATAAACGTTATAACTTCAAAACTATGAGGCCTAGGACAATAAATTTTGGTGATTCTGGTAGATAATGGTTTCCTCTATCCCCCACATCCCGTTGGTCCACTACTTACGGGACACCCTGTATAACAGAAACATTTCACGTTAAATTAAATTTTTACAGCCCAACCTCTTGTTCTCAACCAATATTTCGTGCTCATTATCATAAAGTGGTTCCCTTTTCCGGTAGCATCATGAACTAGGTACCAAACACTCGTATAACAAAGTTAACGGACCACGAATGGGTGCACGGGAATAGCCCAAAACGGTGGATTGCAACAATCGGGCAAAACGCAGTAAATTTTGTTTTATGTACCAAGTTAAGAGTTATAGCGATTTTTTGCCGAGTGCTTGCATTTTTTATTCTTTGTAAGTTTTATGGTACGAATTCAGGTTTTTGCCATTATATGCTACTTATACACCCCTATTTTGAAAATATGGGACTTATTAAAATCAGAATATCTGTAGCAGTAACTGAATCCATATATCCAATAAAAATATCAAAAATGATAGTCGATTACTTATCTTTAAAAAATACAAAATAAATGTCGTATTACCAGACGGCACACTAGCTATCAAGTATTCTGTGACGGCTCAGGTCGATGACCGCGCTCAGCTGTGTATCGCAGCGTTCGGTGTAGAATAACAATAAAATTCGGCGGGATTTTGAAAATCTTTGACTTATCATAACTTTTTTAATAAAAGCAAAAGAAAAAAACTAACTTCACTATTATATTGTCACCCGTTGTTTACATTAGCTGTGAGATAAGGTATCGCAATTTCAAAATAAGGGTGTATAACGACGATGTGGCAAGTGGCGTAGTTGGTAGTAATCCTGCTAGCTATGACAATAAGTTCGATTTCCACTAAAAATAAGTGTTTCTTTTTCTGCCATTTTACTCTTAAATCCCATTATTTTAATTTTAGCACTTTTTTGGCAACCAAGTAAGTTTATTACCTACCTACCTGTATTTAAAAGTATCCGAAACTAAGCACACCATACATCCATACACCTCCACCGAGATAGTGGATGAAACTAAAATTGATTCAGCAATCAAATTTTTTCCCGAAAAAAAATATATGTCAACTTACACCTAAAAGCGTATAACTTAAACAATATTATTACAGAAGCCAACCGCGCCATTTGTATAAAGTTTCGTTGTAGAACTTTGAACGAATTATTCATTGGCATACCGGATGAAATGGTCATGACGCCGGCACCACTCCAACGTACCCAACCGTTGGTATTGCATCCTGGTATTGTAATATTAAATTAATATAACTTATAATATTATTTGATTTATATGATGAACTGAATAAAGGGCAACGCATATCCTAATTATAACATAACATTCACTACATCATCTCATTGTAGTAACTGACCCCTAAGTTCATAACTTGTATCTAGGGTATTAGAAACTACACACACTCTCATTAACACACACACCCAGACCGAGACAAACATTTGTGGTTCACACAAATATTCACTCCGCGCGGGAATCGAACCCGCAACCTTACTGACGGATGGCAGTCCGGGTGGATGTTGACCACTCTGCCATTGAGATCGTCTAATTTGGTGGATTATTCGGTGAATGATTCTAGAAATTGGAACTCACAATTTTTAGATTAGTGGTTGTAGTTTTTAAGACTCTTAAGTGACACCGGACACACAAATACCCCACGTATTTGTGTGTCCGGAAACATGTTTTTCTAAAAGTTGCTGGGAAAGAGATTTTTTTTTTTACTAGTCTGAAAGGTCTAGAAGCAATGTGCATTGCGTATATTTGTACGTAATCAGAGATCATCGCTTCGCTTCCTGGAGTCAAGCAATGCATAATTAAGTCAACCAAAGTACTTATATATTTAGAAAAAATGAACTTCGCGCGGATTGCACACGCTTTAGGCAAGCATTAAAATAACGCCTATGTCTTCCCACTAATACTAATATTATGAGTGAAATTAACCTCACAGATCAAGATTCAAGATCTTACTGTACGATCCTATCTTTTATTTGAACTCGGATCTGTTCCTTTGCTATAAAAATCTCAAGATTCATAACTTAACTCAAATTCCATGTAGTCTCCATCTATACTATCTTAGTACATCAGTTATTCTATCAGCTATAAACTTGGAAAGTCTAACACCTACCAGTCCATACTCAGGAGAATATTCGAAGCAAGTTTCTCTTGCAAGTTGAGAGCCACCAATACTGTATTATGAAATAATACTATAAGTACTAAAGATGCTGTGGTTTTGTTACATTAAGTATTTTGTTTGAAAACCAGGGCGTTTGTTTTGACGTTTTAGTTGGTTTGAAATGTTGAAGAATAACTTGGAAATAGTAATCGTATGTTTGTAGAAATTACTAGCTGCGCCCCGCGGTTTCACACGCGTAGTTCCCGTTCCCGTGGAAATTTCGGGATGAAAAATAGATGGTGGCCGATTCTCAGACCTACGGAATATGCTCACAAAATTTCATGAGATTCGTTCAAGCCGTTTCGGAGGAGTATGGCAACGAAAACTGTGACACGAGAATTTTATATATTAGAAGATAACTTGTTAGAAAAAGAAAAGAACCTGTCGCAAAATAATCAGTATAAGATAAGGCTAATTAAAGCTTTCCTCGTCAGCTTTTTAAGCAATTGTTTAAGACCATGAATCAGAATCATAAGGCTTTACTCAAAGAATTATTTATTGTGAGTACCAAGCCAAAGTTGATGTCTTGAATACATCAACTTTGGCTTGGTAGATAGGATTCTAGTACCGTTAGTACTCCTGTGAAACTAATTATTATCATTCTTAATTTTTCTTATTACATAACTAGCAGCGCCCCGCTGTTTCACCCGCGAAAATACGGGGATAATATTATGGTGAAAACGTTCCTCTCAAATTACTCCATCTTTTGAAAAAAAAAAAACGCATCAAAATCCGTTGCGTCGTTTTGAAGAACTAAGCAGACAGACAGCTGGAAGTGACTTTGTGAAAAGTGATTTTGGTAATATAAACACCACAATTTTATAGCTTACGAAATCCTGCTTAACTTGCAAAAAGTCATCCAATATATTGTAAATCTTTGAACAAGTACCAAAGCCAGTTTTATAGTTATAACCGGCCTACTAATCCGTCACTTCAGATTTTTATATCCGTTATCAGTATCAGTCTAGTCCTGTGAATTATGTGCGATCGTAAAAAGTTTTCCGACTATGGTGACGATACCACAGGGAACTTATGTATAGGTTTTTACATAACAGTACTAAAGTATCATTAAGAAAAACTTTTATAAGTATCTTTATTGTGTAAGAAACAGATTCAAAGACTCTGATAATAATATGGTGGAACTCTCTTAAAGAATATCTATGTAACTTTTTCTTTCTTTTTCTTACAAGGCTCAAGTACCAAGAGTATAGGTATGGCGTGAATACGTATGCGCTTTGAATACTAGGAAAATTCACTTATTATTTGGATGATAAAAGTTAAATAAATTACTAAACCACTTTTAGTTCGATGTCTTTTCCCAAGAATCTATACTAGTATTACATATAAAGAGGAAAGATTTGTTTGTATGTTTGTAACGAATAGGCCCCCAAACTACTAAATCAATTTCTTAAATTCTTTCACCATTAGAAAGCTACATTCACCTTGAGTATTCCCACGGGAACTGGAACTACGCGGGTACTACTAGTAATTAATTACAAATATGAGCAAAACGAGCCCAGTCTTAAACAACGAAACTGAAATACATAAAAACCGTTTTAAAAATACTGTCACACATCTAATTACTATCCAAAGATAACATCACTAAACCCTAGTTCTCAGTAGTAAAATTTAAAATAGCAAAAACGTCGCAAATTCTGCACACTTTCTTCTACTTTCCATTTATTAACATTCCCGTAAACAAGCTAACATAATAATCCATAACTTGCCCAAGTTACAATCCTGGTCGGGCCTCATTCAACGTTGATAGTTACATAAATTAGTGTTCAGTACGGACCGAGTTTAATAAGACGCCACCTGTCGCCTAATACGGATCTTCTCTTAATTGCCTTTCAACATTTTACCGTCTGCAATATCCAGGCTAGTGACTTTATTAAAAGTTTGGACTAATTTACTGTACTACGGTTATAAATATCTATCAATGCTTTAGTGAAGTTTTAAGTAGTTTTATTACAGACTTGCTGCTTTGCTGTTTTTGAGCGCAAATCTCGGTATTAGATATACACTGTATCCGCAGAACATAGTATGTATGTATTATTTTTCTTAAATTATAACGCAGTATAACGCTTTCCTTAAATCCTGTTGTTTCAGTTTGAGTCCTAGGTGTGTACTCTAATTTTTGGTTGAACTACCCTTATTACCAGTATCAAATAATTCAAAATTCAAAATTGTTGTATTTTATTAAAGAAAACCAACAAAATATGTACCAATTAAAGGTGTTTCAGTAGATATCAGATTAAAACGATTGCTCCCTTGTCCCAAACAAAAAAGGACGTATTGTATCAAATTAATAGCATCTAATAATGGGGCACTGAAACAAGGCAGCTAAAATGTTGCGACGTTAAATTGCTGTTAGAGATAAAATTATGATTCAATTGTAACGAAACATTATACGATGAATCTCGTAGATTTGTATGTGTTATTTTGTATTTGTTTGCGCTACAAAATGGTACTGGAAGGTTTAAAGATTTTATTTGTCTCAGTTAGGTGTATTTCTATAAGATTTTTCACTAAGAAGAATTTTAATAAATTAACTATTCATATTTTTATTATGTTTAGGAAAAACATTCCTAAATTTATTATTAGTTCGTAATATATGAATCAGATTGTAGAAGAATTTGGGTTTGCCTAGAAAATAAGGAAATTTGACTTTATATTATAATGCTCCACAACAAAATTCGTTATATATTAGTCTTAAAAATGTTTTTGGCAACAGAAAAAGAACCTTTTATTTTGTTCAAAATCTAAACTTTATGAAACTCAAGAATTACTAAGAATAAAGAACTCAGGAACCCAAACACAATTTTCTTTCATAACTACCAATTCAAATTGAAACATCAAAAAGCGTCATTTTATGCGCCCTGCTCACACAATCAGATAGGTCAGGTCACATGGCAGGGACAAATGTGGCAGTAACTCAACGGTGAAGCCTTCCGAGATTTCTTATACTCCTGTTATTATGGAAGGTACGGAGATAATGTCCTGGATATTTTTCCTTGACATTATTCCATTTTTATGATAGCATGTTGTTAATGTTTTTTGAGAATATAGCTTAATATTTAATATACGTATGAGAAAAGCTTGGAACACTTTTTTAGGAATATTCTTTGAACAGAGGAAAGTTATATTTCACAAATTTAGTTTATGGATAAAAATTTAGAAAGTTACATCCCTTTTAATATTTATCTATATCATACAATGAAACGAATACTGCCCAATGCCCATCGGCTTAAGTTTTTCTCTCTATTGTGAGATAGTTCAGTGCGCAGGAAAATAATTGCGTACACCACGTTTGTCCAAAAGCGTGTTGGTGATCTCAAACTCGAACCATCAGTATTACATTTATTTACTGATGGTTCTAGTTTTCTAGTTTTTAGTTTATTAGGCTTAGTATTAGGGTTTAATCTGAAGCTAGAAATTGAACTGTTAAAAAAATATATAGAAAGAATCCGTAGCTTCAAAAATGGTAAATCTATTAAACAAAGTGCTTTATTTAAGAATATAATAACTAAGGATTTTACATCACCTGATCCTCAATTTCGCGAACAACCTAATTCGATTAATCCATAAAAGATGTGACATCATAAAATCAAATACAGTCACCAATTATGATTTGCTTACCCATCTGCGCTTCAATGGAGCCATCAAATAAATTTGTATTTGATCTCCTTAAAAATGGATATTGATTTTTTACAGGCAACACCCTCAATAGCTTAAGGACTTATTAAATAATCTGCTCGACATTCATTCGTTTTTTTAGTAAATCTAATAAGAATTTGGATCAAAATATAAATATATTGTTCAAAAAATTTCTTGTTTATGGAACATCTGTGCCAAATATCATCTATATGTAATACATACGTACATCCCGTCCAGTAGTTTTTGTGTGAAGGATTAACAAACATCCATCTTTCTTCATAAGTCTGTTTTACCTGTAAAAAATCGATCCCACAAGAATTTTCGGATAATCTTCGTGTGTAAATAAGAAACTAGTTACGTGTCTACAGCATTTCTTTCAAATCTGTTCGGCCTTTTTAATGTGAAGGAGTAAAAACTTACACCTTTATATTAGGGCCTAGCAGCGCCCCACGGTTTCACTCGCGTAGTTCCCCTTCACCGTGGGAATACAGGAATAAACTATAGCCTATGTCACTCGCTGACAATATAGCTTCCCATTAGTGAAAGATTTTTTTAAATCGGTTCAGTAGATCCCGATATTACCACTTACAATTTAACAAACACACAAAGTTTACTTCTTTATAATATTAGTATAGATTAATATCAGGATTTATTTTTCATCTCGCAACACGTAGCTCCTCACCCAATTTCAAAGTGACATAACATTAGACCGTTATAAAGTTTATTATTTTCATTAAGGTTGGTTGATTTAATTAAATTAAAGCTTAACGGGCTGGCATGCGTGCCTTATCGTCGAAATTGCTAGGTTTACCATTCGGTATGCTTAGTACCTTAATTTATCTGAACCATCCATTTTCGTTATGGAATTTGCCTAATCAAATAATTTTGAGATTCTGATATGTTTTCAGGATGGGATCATTTTATGTTGTCTTCATTTTATTGTGAGCAAGCTCCAAATTTCACTCGGATGTTTTGTCCTAAAACCAAGCAATTACATTGTGTAATTTTTTCTAACTTGTACCGACCATACCAAGACTCATTAGGCCTATTGAACATTAATAATGAGGAATGTCTGATAATACCTTACCCTACACATAAATATGAATAATGTACCTAATTAGTCTCAGTATCATATTCCAAACAGTTGGAAACCACTGGAAACCAAACTCCGTGTCTGGTACTCCATAAAGTTTTGTATATCTTTATTTATTAGCGTTTAAGCTCCTAATTTATCTGTCATGTCCAATAAATAAATTTACCATTGAGTTTGGAAATGGTGAACGAAGGAAGGCTCTCACAAGCAATAATTTTCAGACTTTTTCCAAGATTTATGTTGGAAACTTCGGCCATTTCTCATGTTTCCCCGCCTGAACTCTCTAGCCTCGCTCTGTGTGAACGATAATCATCCTGGTATTTTTTCTTTAGGCCCAAAAAGTTTTTGTCAGTTCCGTTGTCCTTTCGAAGAAAGAAATAAAATACAGTTATATTAAAACTTTTTTATTGTAACAATTTTTGTACATTTTCGAGTACATATTTTTAAAGTTCATAACATCCAGTTAAATAGTCATGTCTTGGTTGTCTTGTTAGTTTGTTAGTATAGTCGTTAGTCATACGTCTCTGGAAGTAAACCAATCGAGCTGAAAGTTAGTTTAATATTGGTATTTATGGCTTTTTAAATAAAGTTCATTTTGGAAGAAAACGATTCTAGAAGGTTTTTAACAAATGTACCGTATATTTGATCAGTGTCAAATCTTTAAATTGATCTACGATATAATATAAAGTGAATTATATATTGAACTATAATAGGTCACATAGTTCAGTGACCTTTTAAATGAAATGTAACGAGGTATTGAAACTACAAATATCAAACCATGGCTGTTTGTTCAACTGGAAATTCTAAATTAACATTAAATACTTCGACTAGGATATTCGTTGATTCGATTATTTCTACTTACAGACTTGTCGTTGTTTCGTAATTCAACGTCGGTACATTTAAAGTGAAATGCCTATTACAATTACAGTTCAGTGGGCCACCCAACTGGCTCTTAGCTATACAAATATTTGGTGAACGAAATTTTTCTTCGCAATCTTTTTTCTTACCTCGCGGTATCGAATGTGGTATAATGTTCCTATCAAACCCTAAGTCGTTGTTAATAAAGTCGTTTTTTGAATAAATATTAAAGTTTCGTCCGTAAGCGTCATTGTTCCATTCGTCATATTTTTTGTCTATGTCTATATTGTATATCGCTGGATATTGTTTAGGTTCTGGACTTGAATCGTTGTTCGAACTGAGTACTTCGTTGTGGTATCGTTGTGACATCCAAACGTATCGGGCTAGAGGTTCTTCAGGTCCCCAAAGACGTGAAGGTTTGAATGCTGATGATATTTTCTGGAAATAAACAAAAAAACAATTATACTAGGGGAACAACTTAACATTTTATATCAATTCTTCTTTTAGGTGATGTCCATATATGTTCACATGTGGCCAAAAGATTATAACTTCCAATTTTATATTAATTCGCACTATTAAAAGTATTACATGATAATTATAGATAAATAATTAACAAATAAAATCTAATACTTACAGATAACAAATTATACTGTTCCTCTTTAGTAACAGCAATGGCCGCAATAAGGAGCATTACGAACAAAATGGTACCAAACGTTACTGATAATGACCACATTGAATGAAGCTGTCCCCATTTCATTTTTATCAAAGTACGAAGCCACCAGCCTGTTACTCCCGTTATAAATATTGGAGTTGTCCACCATGTGCCCACCCAGAAACAAGGAAGCTTCGTCCCTGTTAGGAACTCTATGTCTACTGCTAAATTACACCACCCTGGAATTAAAGAAATAAGAACTTATAAATATAAGACAATTTAATAAAAAAAAATAACAGCTCCAAAAAAAGTGGAGATATAAAACTGAACCACCCTGGAAGTAAATAAATAGGTAATATTATAAGATACATCAATGAAAAGAATAACAGGTCCAAAATAAAGATATAATAAATCAATGTTTATGCTTTGTAGGTATAATTGCTTAGTTGAGTGAATTTCAACAAGTGCCCAAAAATCTTCATTTCCGTGGATTTTTTTGTTTTTAAGTTTTTTTCAAAAATAATTAGCGTTTATTATACTTCTTGATAATGTATGTATTCTTGCTTATTATCAAGCTGATTACTTAAAAAACTAACGAATAACACAAGTTTAAAAATTTCATGCCACGGCGATGAAACATGCGTGCACGGCAATGAAACAAGCGTCCACGGCAATGAAAGAACTGTCCCACGGTAATGAAAGAATCACCACGGAAATGAAAATCCATACATAATACAATTTTTTTTATATACTGACATGAGTATTATATTATACTAACATACAATATATACACGCCTGTCTCCGAGAAGGACAGGCATACTCCCCCAGACGGGTTATCTACGCCATATCGAATGATAATAATTGTAGAGAGCAGTTGTAGAGGATTACATATCCATCCCGCGTGCTAGTGCGGCCGAGACACAGTATTTAAGAGAGGCTATGGTCGATCACACGAACTTTTCCCTTCGGGCAGTCTCCGATTGGAGCGATGCCAATCTAATCAAGTTCAATGCCTTGAAGACCCAGGCGGGTCTTTTCTCCGCAAGGAAGACGCTGTTTGAACTGGCTCCTATTTTCCGGAGTGTATCCTTACCTATAGTGGACCACCCTGACCTTCTTGGAATAACGCTGACCTCAACCCTCAATTTTGGTTCATACATTGAGTCAAAGGCTCAACTGGCTGCAAAAAAGCTAGGCGTCCTCTCAAGGGTGCGACGGTACTTCACGCCAGAACAGCTGCTCCAACTCTTTTAAGCACAAGTTCGGTCGTGCATGGAGTCGTGCTGTTCGCACCCTTAGGATGGATCAGCTAAATATCAACTTGAGGGGTTGGAGTCCCTAGAGAAGCGTACCAAGAGACTCCAGAGTTTTGAGCACCGGCAAAAAGTTGCTAGCCTATGGGTTTTTTATCGGATACATTTTGGAGAGTGCGCATCGGAACTACACCGCTTAATTCCCCCATCTCCGTTCTGCCACCGAATGAGCAGGGAAACCGATAAACGTCACCCATACATGGTAGATGTTCCATAAGCTCGCACGAAGCGTTTCGCGTCCACCTTTATAATGCGAATAGCGAGAGTGTAGAACTCCCTACACAGATTCTCTGTTCTGAAACTGGAACATACAAATTAAACATACAATCTGGGTCTTTTTAAGTCGCGAGTCAATAGGTACCTTCTAGGTGAGCACGTTCCATCTTAGGCTGTACCATCGCTTTCCATCAGGTGAGTTACAGTCAAGTGCTAGCCTAGTCTGGGTAAAAAAAATGTGCACCCTACCGGACTGTGGCACTTATATCCCATGCCAGTAAGATTATGTTGCATATCATCCCGGATGAGCAGGCTGAAAAAGAGTTCCTTTTTCTATTTAACATCTATGGCGAATACTATAGGATATACGAAATATAAGTAGGAGAGTTCATCCGTGATCATGGCGCTTGCAACAGCGTTGAAATATCGGAAACTCGAAATATTTTAACGCTGTATAATCATAATAATTTTAGTGTTAATAACCATGATAACTATAGAAACTATATAAGTAGGAGAGCCTTAAAAGGAGGGAGTCATTACTGTTGGCAGGAACAAGATCAGCAACCTTCGATATGCAGATGACACTACTTTGGCCGCATCCTCTGAGCACGAACTTGCTGAAATGTTCAGCAGAGTAGAACGCAAAACCGAGACAGTAGGACTTTAGGTCAACAAGTCGAAGACAAAGGTTATGGTCACTGACCGAGCTGAACAGATCACACGCACAGGAGAATTGTCAGACCTGGAATTTATGAGCAAGTTTGTATACCTAGGCTAGACAATCAGTAATCAGAGAGGCTGCGAGAAAGAGTTTCGAATTTCTGTGGAGATGGGCAAGCAATAAGCAAAATGTTGATAATCTGGAATGTCCAAACCATCTCCAAACGTAACAAAGATGAGACTAATTAGATCTCAGGTATTCTCGATATTGCTATACGGCTGTGAGTCCTGGTCTATCCACTCGCTGTAGATCGAAAAAAGATTAAGGCTTTCGAGATGTGGTGCTGGAGAAGGATGCCACACATACCTTTAACATCGAGACGTACGAATAAGTCTATTCTAGAACAACTTGACGAAAAAACAAGACTGTCTACGATATGTTACCTACGAGTCCTGACCTACTTTGGTCAGATTTGGAGCTACAACGGTCATACAGCCTGGACAAGCTGGTTGTGGCGGGAAAGGTAGACCTACCCGACCTACACGTTGGTCAAACCTGATCAAGGCAATAACAGTGCTCTCAATTACCAGCTCTGAGAAGAGCCGAAGACAGAGCGGAGTGGAACGGCTGGTACACGACTCCATTACAGTGTATCAGAACGGACACGATCTTAAGGAATCAAGAAAACGAGCTAGAAGGAGTACAGTAAATACAAATGAGTTATTTACTGTACTTTTAAGTCTTTACTTTAGTCTTTTGTCGTATTGCAGAGATATTACTTGACGAGTACTGTACTGTCAGTATTCGGTACACTGTATCACAGGTAAATATGTTTTCCTTGCCTAATCATACCATGGCGATGAAAATATAAGTCACGGAAATGAAAGACCTGGCCACGGCGATGAAAGTAATTTGTTTTAAAAGACACGGCAATGAAATTTTTTTCATTGCCGTGTCTTTTTTTTCATTGCCATAGCAAATATTTGCTATGGAAACCACGGAAATGAAAGCATGGCGATGAGAAACGAGTCGAAAATTTAAAATTACATAAAATCTATTAGGTATCCTAAGAACTAAACAATTCACAAATAAACAGAAGAGTATGGGCATTCTATCGAATGCTCAATCAAGAGTATAAACTTGTTCAAATAGAAGTTATACCTATACACGGCGATGAAAGAAAAACTGTCCAGTAACAAAAATGGGATACACTTACATTTATAGCTTGAAAACGTAGGCACGTGGACACGTCCTTCCACGTTGAGCACTGAGGCGGTACTATTGGGCAACGTTTAGCACACAGAGAAGGAGACGCGAATCTTTAGGTGGAACAATATGTTTAAAAATGTTTTTGACATGGCGATGAAAGGAAGTTCTGGGACAAGTGTTTTTCTAGTAACCATTCGTTGTATTGTTTAAATATTTGATTAAGTGTATTCCGTAACAATACCTTAACTATTCAAGTATCATATAAAACTAGGTTTCAATGTATTCAACCAATAGGTTTTCATCAAGGAGGCATAATACACATCAAGGTGAGTTGTGGACAGACACGGCGATGAAAGATTTCGAGGTTTAACATTTTTTTCTGGAGTACCTATTAATCCCAGTAATTAAATATTTAGTGCCTCACATAGGTGACTATTTCATCTAACCAAAAAAAAAGTTTTAAACATTATAACTATATTTTTTAGTACCGATTTCATAGTTGCCACGCAAATTTAGGGGCCGGGAAATTCACTCAGTTGATGAGTTATCACATATTGACAATAAAAATAGACTAATGTGGATCTTGAAGCTTTCATTTTATTTCGTAACTTTAAAACAATTATTAA
This sequence comes from Timandra comae, assembly GCA_958496195.1. NCBI lineage: Eukaryota > Metazoa > Arthropoda > Insecta > Lepidoptera > Geometridae > Timandra > Timandra comae. The sequence goes on along the minus strand of OY292362.1, from coordinate 2,436,764 downwards.
TGATGATACAGACTATGTTATTAGTATTTTTGAAGAAAGATTTTCCAAAAATATCCAATCTACATTAATTCAAAATCTAATTAGAAACAAACGGTAGAAAACAATAGAACCATTCGGTAATTTGTATTACCAAAACAATTTTAAAGGAAATCAAACAAATAAAGTAAAACAAACAAAATCTTACCGTAAATAAATACAATTCCAATGACTTCGACTGCAGAAGTGAATACTGCTAATACTGGTACTATTATTTCGTCCAACAATGCTATTACTTCTAATCCTCTTGATAAAACAGCGACTGTAAGAGCTGTTCCGGCAGCTGATGATATGGTAGCAAACAGACGCCAGTGGTCTCCGGCGAGACGGTGTAGCTTATCGTAGACTGGGAATAGAAGAGTCAGCTGGAAGAGAACGACTTCCTAATAAGTTTACGAAGGTTAACGAAGGTTATTGAAAATTAGGTAGCAGTTCTATATCAAGTAAGACAGAAATTTATACATTTTATTAGTTTAAAACATGATTCCAAATGCAATCAATACCATAAAAATCGGCCTCATTAATTATGGTTATATACAAATGAAACATTTTGCTTTTATACAATTGTGATAAAGGAAATATACGCCGACCAAATGAACAAAGGGTTAGGTTCCTAGGCTAGGCAAATGAGGTTTATCTTTGTTGCGTGTATGATGATTCTTAGCGTAGTTTCTGACACCATAGATTCAGGTCACGAGCCTAATGAAAAGTGATTTAAGATAAATGAAAACGACAAAGCTATTGATATTAAAAAGGAACTTACCACACTAATAATGCCTGATACAAATACTAAAGCTAAAGCTAGAAGAGGCCATTCTTTGGTTCTTCTCTCGGTGATTGAAGACTGGTATATCAGGACTAGAATTGATATGAAGCTTGAGTCCCTCGCAGTCTCTCCACCAATTGCTTCCCATAAAAGGACCCAGAGCCAACCAGAAAATATATTTGTCATTATTAAAAATGCTGATGTCCTGGAAAATATTTGGAGGAATTTTAAAATTTTCTCAGTCAAAGACACACTGTCAAAGATCGGATCAATTGGAGAGGCATTTAAAAAAGAAAAAATGATGCAATACACTAGATGGTCACTGGACTTTTCTGTATCCAAAACATGTATGGCCTCTGAACCCTTTACTTTAAAAACCATGGTATATTATTACTTTGAATATTTAGGGAAAATGTTAATTTTTTCATCATTCACGGTAGTGCCTACGTCTATATCAATTTCTAGTGACATTGTGTGTGTAGTGAAGTTACTCCATGAATCGAGTCAGCAACTCTAGAGATAAGCATCACTCCTTTTAATTTCTTAGTTGTGATTCATTTTATATGTAACATCATCTAATTTAAACTCAAAATTTTCCTTACCATCGAACATCAGAATGTCTGTATACAGTTCCACCGGCGCTTATAAGATAACCTCCAAATATTTGAGTCGTTAACAGAGTTTGTACCAATGCACTGTACCAGATGTTTGGTTGGTATAGTGGTGTCCATTTCTCGCAAGATTCAAACATGGGTTTCAATAATGTCTTTTTACCCAAAAATATACACAGAATGACTGCCATAAGTATAATGACTGGTGCTAGTAGGCTTAGTGATACTTTTAACGTTTTGCGTAGACGGTATAAGCTAGAAAGGAATAATAAAATAATCAGATAAAACGTCTCAGCATAAGAATATACTTAAACTAATCCGACATGCAATCACTTCATACTTTGATCACAAATATAAGGTAGATAAACTTAAACTGCCTTATTTGCGTTGCATTTTTAGTCCGGTTTAGCACTAAACCAGGTTTTACAATCAATATTGAATACGCAAATAAGGCAGAATAAGATTTTAACTTATGAAACATCCAGAAAAAGAGTAACTTAATTTATTACATACTAGCAGCACCCCGCGGTTTTACCCGCGTAGTTTCCGTTCCCGTGGGAATATGGGGATAAAATGTAGCCTATGTTACTCAGGGTGAATGTAGCTTTCTAATGGTGCAAGAATTATTGAAATCGGTCCAGTAGTTTCGGAGCCTATTCATTACATACAAACAAACAAACAAAAAAACAAATCTTTCCTCTTTATAATATTAGTATAGACAAATGTTACTTTTGATTAGGATTCAAATTCACAACGTTTGGCATAGTAGCTGAACTACATTGTGGTCCTATTTACATAGCCGTATATGCATCTTATTAGGTAATTAGTTTACTAAGGTACAAAAATTTACGATATTCAAGTAAACATGTGTAATCTTCCATTATCACAGAGAAACAATAGATATTTCCAGTCTACCTACTGTGACAAACATAACATATGATCTAAATGGTTTTAATTTGAACAATAATAATATGGTGCCGACACGACGGGCGGCCTCACAATTAAGAGGTCAATTCAATGATCAATCATAGCACTTAATTGTACCAATGGAAGTTTTTTGCGTGCTGAATTTATTTCAATGAAGGCTATCTGTTTGTTTTAGTATCTAGCTATGACAAAATAGTGTAAGTATTTGGATCATATCATCATCAATCTCTACAGGATTCTCATTAACTGCTTCTTAGCAGTGAGTGGTCTGACCTGCAAAGATCAGCCAGGGACTTTCACTGCTATTTAGTACAACGAGGATGACTTAATCACCACACTTGCCTTATATTTTATGGTAATCTTGATAAAAATCTCGACCCAAGATTCGAACCCGGGACTTTCGCCTTGGTAGGCAGTTGCAAATATCTCTAGAAAGCCACTATTGAGCAGTAGATTTTATTTATTTGGTTCACTAACAGTCGTTACATTAAAGCAAAAACTTGTTAAAAAATCTTGACCCAAGATTCGAAACCAGGACTTTCGACTTGGTAGGCAGTTTCCCATGACACTAGGATGCCACAGACGAGGAGTAAAGATCTTCCATGCACAATTAAGTATCAAAATTTTATTTTTAATTCAATTATTATCATTCAACATTAGAACACCAAACGTTATCCCAACAACGTTAATAAAATTATCTTGAATTGATACAATCTCTACGCCTCTTTGTTTTGTTAATATATTAAATTATATTACTTACAGAATGGGCACGAAGAACCATAAAAAGAATATTAAAACAGTCATTATTCCTATATACTGTGGGTGCTCAGTGAACGCCGAAAGAAATGTTGAACTGGAAAGATATTAAACAAATTATATTTATTATATTTGTATTGTAAGACTAATATCCTTATTATAGCTTAGTAATGTTCCTAAAAAAATCTCTTTTATAACTGAAAACGTAATTATAGAATAAGATATGTATGTGATATGTAGGTTATGTTATGCTTTGATTTTAGTTATGGAAAGAAGATTTTCTTATTTTCTTCATTTACCAGCCAGGTAAATGTTTATACAACAAACTCAGTTTAGGAAAAAAATACAGAGATAACCTAAAAAGTATCTTCTTTCTGAGATAATATATAAAACCTGTATAAGAAGCTGAACAGTAGCTTAAATTAACCCAACTTTAAAACAATCATCTACAATTTCTAAGATATTATACAACTATAAATGACTGATATTTTTCTGCTAATTATATGATATGTATATTGCAGTGATCAATTATGTATCTTAATAGTTTACACGAAAATCTAGTAACGTCATAACCAAAACAAAGAATACTCACTTGAAACATTCGGTTGCATTCATTCTGTTTTCATAACCATTCTGAAAGTAAACAAACAATTTGAGAGCATTGCTATATTGGTGAGACAATCATTTTATATGATGAGAAACTATATAAATTGTATTTTATAAAAATATTTTTTACAATTTATTCAATTCACAAAAAAAAGTAAAATCACAATCCTGTGGAAAATTACGACATACAGACTTTCCTCTTGAATTACTCTATCTGTTGCTGAAAACAACACTATCACACTATCTATGTATGGATTTTCCATGGTGGTAGGGCAACTCATGCCCGACTAGATTGCTATATCGTACCGAAGTAAATAGGTAGTTTTCCACACTCAAGAAGAAAAATCCAAATTAATAAACAATGTTACGGAACTCAAATTATTTTGATTAACGGGATTCATATTTTTTATTCATCCGTGATCATGGCGTTGAAATATCGGAAACTCAAAATAAAATATACATGGTAAAATCCCGTTAATCATTATAATTTGAGTGCTAATAACCATGATAACTATAAAAACTATAATGTTACAGCAGTTATCCTGTAATGCTTTTCAACATCACCTCTTCGCATCAGATGAGACAGTGGTCAACCGCTAGCTTTTAAAAGATAAATAAATAGTTACCGGTGTTATATGAAGTTTCGTACAATCTTTCAATGGAAATGTTCCTTTTCCAATCCAAATGAGGTATGCTGTGCTCAACGCTATGTATACCATGTAGTACACGCAACACACGTATGACGTCAGTAATTTGAGGTGGCCTACACCTGTAATTAAGAATTAATACATACATATATTATCATTTTTTTACCGATAAGTGACTGAATATTAGATTTGTCTGCAACTCAGAATAGTTACAAATGTGTTAACAGCCTATGAGAGATAACAGGGTATTAGGAAGAGAAGAAGGGATATGGTTTTGGGCTTCAGACTTCTTAATCATGTTTGTGTATAAAAGCTGGAGTTTCTAAATAAGTACTTGATTTTGATAATCTATGACAGTGTTGAGTCAGTCTATCTTTGTACTGTAATCAGGGCTTTTACACAACAACATTATATTATGTCAAGATTATATTTATTACAAGTTTATAATATATACATAATATAAATGTAAGTATATTTATTGTATTATATATAACTTTGTATAACGTTAAGTACTTGCTACTTCATAATTGTAATTACTTTGAGATTTTTTTTATAAATAAATGCTACATAATATTATATGCGTGATTATATTTTATTGATTATTATAATACAACTTAAAAACACAAGGTGTATGACTAATCTCTCTAGAAACATTGTATAATAAATTACTTAACAAATAGCTCTAGAAGCATTTTAGTTAAGCACTCGCATACAAAATAGAGAAAGGCTTTGAAACTACAGGTGGGAACTTTGAACAGATTTACTGTAAGTCTGTACGCTCTCCCGGAGTACGGGATTACAATGTTGACGCGATATTCCCAAATCTCTCTAGGATGTTAGTATCATCCGAAAATGTATTCCGTGAAGCACATATTTGAGAGTGTAACTTGTTGATTGTTTTAGCAGCAGAGTGAGTGATGTTTGTACGTTGTAAATGTTTTACAGTGTAACTTGGAATAAGTCAAAGAGTTTTGGGAAGTTTAGAGACCTTAGAAGGCTCTGAAGACTCGTTGTCCATTAGTAATTGGCTTGCAAACTGGGTCTAGTTTCATTAGATTTTATAATGTGATGCTAAGGGATGTGAAAATGAAAAATGCATTGATTTAGTACCATAGAAATGAGGAGGTATAAAACCTATGTAAAAAAAGATTATAAGCCTGTAATTACACTTACAGACTCCACCATATAAATTAGAAACAGTGAATCTTAACTCTACACATTAAGGTACAAAATAAAACAACAACTCACCTCTCATAATAGGAACAGCCCTCCACAACCCGACAGGATCCTGTTGACTCAGCTGACCCAAGGCCAACTGGAGTAACGCAATCGGAAGCCCCACAACGAGAAGCCAGAACGTGTAGACCACCAGGTAAGGAACTGCTCCATGTTTGAACGCTTCTTTAGGAAGATTTACCGAGCTGAACAATGTGAGTGATACCGCGATAGTGCATAGCTGTGTCTTCATGAAGTCCCATGAAGACTTGATTGACTGGAATTGAAATTTGTTGGTGTGAATATAAGGTTGGTTTTTGATTGGCGGGGTTTGTTATTGAGTATTATGGATTTGATGCTGACTGTCTGGCGACGGAAGAGTAGAACTTGATGTAAATCTTAAAGCCGCGAACCCACCACCACGCACGCTACACCCACGGTCCACGGCGACGCAGCTCAGCTAGCGTCTGCGTGTACTTCGGTGGGTTTGAGCCTTTACGCTCATACGTATAATCAATTTATCAATCAACCAATCTATATCATCTGTCTATAGCAACTGTTTATTACCTGTTTCTAGGAGTATCAAAAATACGCACAAATCATTCTTATCAAATGGATATTTGACGACATTAAGTCTCTAATTAAACTTTGCAATTTCATACGAAATTCTAATTTAATACCTGTCTTACAAAAATACATAACACAAAAAGTTAACAAACGAATCCCATTTGTATAAAATATGAATATTAACGGTTGAACTTAAATTATAATTAAAATATTAGTTTTCGCAAGTTGAACGAAACAATAAATTCAAGGATAATGGATTATTATTAACCTTAATAAAATCAAAACGATTCAACTCACACGATTATTATTTTATTATTATCTTAAAATTAAATTAATTGTTCACAGTTTGTTGATTACGGATTTAAATACTTGATTTTATTGATGAAGAAGTTGAATAAAATAAATAGGTATATTATATTTTTGAAGACTTAAAATTGCATATTAAAATACTTGTACTAAGTGAATGGTTGTTGGTATTGATTGACCCTACTTAAGGGTCCAAGTTCGATTCCCGCTCAATCCAGTACAAATGCATGAACTATGACAGACTAGCAGTGCCCCACGGGTTCACCCACGTAGTTCCCGTTCCCGTGGGAATTTCAGGATAAAAATTATACTATGTTCTTTCTCGGACCATAAGCTACCCTTGTACCAAATTTCAAGTCAATCGGTTCAGTAGTTTAGCCGTAAAAAGGTAACAGACAGACAGACAGAGTTACTTTTACATTTATAATATTAGTTAGGATTAGTTAGGATTGTACTATGTTTTCCATATACATGTGTATATTATAACTGAGATTAATAAGATATATTTTAACTAGGTTTATCCGAGGTCTTGTACTAATGTCCGTTTTCGGACTAAGCGATGTGTGTCCGTATATATCACTATATAGTATAAAACAAAGTAGCTTTCTCTGTCCTTATGTCCCTATGTATGCTTAGATCTTTAAAACTACGCAACGGATTTTGATGCGGTTTTAATAGATAGAGTGATTCAGTGGGAAGGTTTATAGTATAATTTTATCCCCAAAACTCCCACGGGATAAGGTTCCACGCGGGTGAAACCGCGGGGCGCCGCGAGTTATTATTATTTAGAAAAGAAATTGAACCTCTGCAATGTAAAACAGTAAATAAATACATACAGGAAGAAAATTACGATACATAATATTTCTTATTGTTTCCACCTCATTAAAATTTAAAGCCAGCATTAACAGTTATCTACCAATAATTCAAATATAATTAACACTGTTTCGTTACTTCTGTTAAACTACGGAACTCTATTAATTGCTTAGTCTAGACTTATGTATGTGAAACTAACAACGTGGAACATCTTAAATCGCTCGTATCAAAACTTTTAGTTCTATGAAAATTTATAATAAAAATTCAAGCCATTTTAAGCCTTAATTATGATTATTTACAGCTGTTTATTCAATATTATGAAACTGCGCACAAAATCATAAACAAGTTACATCATGATTACATCGTCGATGAAAAATAACGTTATATTGAAGTGTTTGGTATGGTTTTGGTAAAAATATTGTTTAAGGAAGTAAGAGCAATTATCAGGCTCTCTGACCAAATTGTATTTAGTTAAAATATTTGTATGCAGAAACAAAAACAACTGACAAAATATTCAAATAAGCTTTTACAATATTGCCATGGTCGATATTGACCTCGAAAATGAGTGCTAAACGTGTCATCATCAAGCTCGAGCTTACCCTAAATTAGGTTGATTAGGCCTAAGTCAACCACGCTGGCCAAGTGAGGGTTGGTCGACTTCACACACAACTTAAGAATTTATTTCCAGGTGTGTGCAGGTTTCCTCACGATGTTTTACTTCACCGTAAACGTGTAAGTTTTGAAAATGTTGTGACTAAAATTTTCTCTATTTATTCGTAATACGTAATAGAATAACTAATATTGAAGATTTCAAGGATAACTGCAGTAGACTTCCAGACTATCCAGGAAGAAAACAGGAAATAACGTTTGTATGAAAATCGGGCGTCGTGTTTCCAATTTAAAATATTCTTCGGAAAATCGTCTCTGATCTATCTGTGTTTTGATGAAAATAAGGAAAAACGTAACGAGGAAAAAATAAATAAATATTTATGTATTGATTGCGATCGTATTACAATATCATAATAAAATTATTATTTGGATAAATTCACAAAGCACAGATTTTGCCCTGTGGCAGATTGGTTTCTCACTTGCGGTGATGGCCTCGGATGACATTTCATTATCGGTGGTAAAATTTAAAATGTTAGTAATATTTTAGTCAATTACCCACTATGTTATTCCTTTAACTTTGGCTACTTATTTATAATAATTATTAATATTAGATGCCACCCGGTTTCTAATTATCCAATTTTCACACAAATCTCTTCCGTAAAAATAGACATATCAATAAAAACATTCAATATGCAGCATAATATACGAGTATATCTCTTTCAAGTTAACCGCCCATTTCAAATGAGTCTAAGTTTCAAGCTAGAATATTGCAAAAACTTACTGATTAGTTAATGTAAAAGTTACTGATGCAAAACGTTCTATAGATAATCTCCGTGCTAAGAAACTGTTGCTTATTATTACTTTAAGTTTACCGTATAATAATTTCCGAGTCTGATAAAAATTCATTAGTTTCTATGTAATTTCCTTGTTTTTCTCCAGAGTCTTTCTCGCTTGCGATGGTGAACTGTGTATGCATACAACAGCCTTAAAAAGTTATTAAACTTATAATATAAGTTACTTTATTTATAAATCTCTAGCGGCCCGCTCCGGCTTCACACGGCTCCAATTTTCCCGTTGATTTTCCAGTTTTTTTTTTACATAAGAACCTTCTACAGAGTATTAGAAAACTACAAAACAAAAAAATTGCCAAATCGGTCTGGCTGTTCTGAAGTTATAGCGTCAGGAAGGAAAACCCGACTTATTTTTATATACTTGTAGTAGATATGAAAATATAATTTATGTTAGGACGAAAAGCTTTTTTTAAGGAATTTAATTTTTTTATTGTTCATGTTTGTATATTAAACCTTAAAAATAATAATTTTCATAAACTTATCTAAAAATATAAGGCAATGCATTTCAAGTTTGAATGTTGCTTACCGTTGGATGCAACATGGTATACATTGCAATCATTACTTACACACAAAAAGACACAACCACGCACTTTCATTTAAGGTTTTCTTAGTACTTGCTTTTTAAACTGATAATTAATTTAGGTGTCAGAATTTGACGATTTTAAAATATTCTATAAAAACCTTTTAAAAAAATATTTCTCTATTAATCAAAATCAACAACACTATTTCTATAAGTAATTCTTTGCACGCGCATTCTCAGCTTATTTCGCGACTGACCCGTAGTCCAAAAAATTTCTTATAGAATTTGATGATTTCATAATTGCTTAAATTTTTCTTATAGACATTTCTTTCACTATCAATTCAAATACTCATATATTAGTTTAAATAATCGTTCTATTAACAGACAAATATATTTTTAACAGACAAGACAAAGTTCGTAGTTGAACGCTAATAATTCATTGTATAAAATGTTTTGTCAACACGCTGTATGTGATCGCTTTGTCATGCTCTATGAATTCTGCTATTGAAGCCTGTGATTGCAGCGAAACAAAACAAACACTGACACTTTGTTTTAAAAACAAATGACAATTTAACACGAATTATATTCGCTATTAAACCATGACCGATATTCAATAATAAAAGAGTATTTTTACTAGTTGCGCCTTATGGTTTGATCTATGAAATATAAATATAAAAAAAAATATATAAAAATATAAAATAGTTTATTGTTCCACATAAATAGCCTATTTTGTAACATTTGTGTTGGAAGTTGAAACATTTAGCTGATATAAATTAAGTTACAGTATAACAAGGCTATTAAACAAACATACAAACGGTTCCCTCCCCTCTGAACTAGATTAAACTGTATCTCAGAGAGGAGTGGTTCGTCTACTTAATATGATGAAATGAATAGAAGAACATACGGGGAAAGTAATTTGTACTATTGGTATAAAAATCTTAGACACATGCTTATTCTGATATGCTGGGAATTAAAATACATATAGCTCATATTTATCTTTTAAAATAATTAACTTATACCTGTGCGACAAAGCTCTCTCACAAAACTCCGGTGAAAATGGGAAAAACGATCCTTTGAAGTAAATTTACAATTTGTCCCTATAAGTACACCCAAACTTTAATAAAAATCGTTTGAACTGTTTTACTATTGTATCTATTTTTACACGCTTGTTATTAGCTTCACCTGTATGTTTGTATGTTTGTATATTTGTATGTTTGTTTGTAACCGACTTCTTTGGGCGCTATTTTGACCCACTTTAAACGGCCAGGACTGATGACAATACACTAATTTGATAAAATTATTCCATTTTTCAATTTGCAAATTAAAAAAACAAGCTATTATAAATAATCCAAACTAAAAAGTAGAAAATAAATTATAGTTTAAAAAAACTAAAAAACACGCTTTTTATAGAAAACCGAACTAAAAAATAGAAAATAAAAAAAAAGCGTGGGGTGCTTTTTAAAATATTGACACCATGCACCCCACGCTTTTTTTTTATTTTCTATTTTTTAGTTCGGTTTTCTATAAAAAGCGTGTTTTTTAGTTTTTTTAAACTATAATTTATTAGAACTGTTGTTATTTATAGGTATTACGAATTAAATTTCACTCTGTATAATAAAAGTAATGTCTGAGTGCTCCAGCTCTGTTCGTAAGATCTAAGCTAGATCGTTTATTCGCCTTCGTAATCCTCATAATCGTCGCCCTACATTACCACTTTCATACATACAACATTTGACAGAAAAAATGTCACCTTAACTTTTCTTTTTATAGAAAATATTCATAGTATGGAGGTTTAACACTCAACCTTCATACTAACAAAAATAAGATCAAATATCGGAATTCTGCTTATTTTAAAATAGAGAAATTATTTTTTCTCAGTCTACGACTAGGTCTTATTTCTTCGTATTTCGTCTTATGGTGGTCTGTAGGGAGGGGCAGATTGATCTCATAGACCGCCATACCCTAATATTCATCTAAATCGTTATACTGTTTTTTCAAGAAAGTGAAACGCTCTGTGGTTAAAAATTTTGACTTTGTGTTGTAATGTAACATAAGTATACAAAAATGTTCAACATGTAAAGAATAGAATTAAACAAACCAAAGTCACATATACTCGTAGGTATATCACACATAGATACCGAGTCAAACATATCAATTACCGCATTCGCTTCATTCGTACGCGTTAATACGAAACAATGAAACGGTTAGTCAAGTGAATGTGTTGCGTGTTTATGTTTCACTATCGTTTTACTTTTCATTTCCTTATGGTATCGGCCATTTTTATAATCAATCTTAACACTAAATCCAATTGATGATTGTTCATGTTACTGAGATAAATACTAATCTGAAATGCCTCCGTGACATAATGAACATCAAGTGGTCGGACCGAGTCCGTAACACCACGGTACTGCGGCGAGCTAATGTCTGCGGTATGGAGGCATATCTGATGCGGCGTCAGCTGCGTTGGTGCGGGCACCTCTCTCGTATGTCGGATGAGAGGAAGGCGAAGCGCATCTTCTATTCTGAACTTGAACATGGTAAGCGGAAACGCGGTGGCCAGTTCCTACGTTTCAAAGACGTTCAGAATAGACATATGAAGAGATGCAAAATTGACTCCTCTCGTTGGGAGTCCGTCGCCTCACAGCGCTCTGAATGGAGACGATGTGTGCAGACCCAAACACATATATTCGAAGAGGATAGGAGGCGAGATCTAGACAGTAAGCGAGATAATCTCAAAAATAAACCGCCTTCGAATATAAGATACAACTTTGTCAACGGTACTCTGACATGTCCTAACTGTGCACGTACCTTTGCTGCAAAAATTGGGTACTGCAGCCATATGCGAGCGAAACACCCAAACTCGCAATGAAGCTAGGTCGCCGTAGCCGAAATCGGCTTGGAGTAATATATATATATATATATATATAACGTAACTTAACTGGGTACAGCTTTGCTTAGTTAAAAATAGGGAAAACAAATCCAGGAAATCAAACCAAGCTACTCCTAGATCGATATTCACCCTCTTTCATCCGCACAAAATTAATAATTTTCATTTAAAATCAAGATCAATGATAGATAAATTCTTTACAATACCCACCACGGAAACTAAAAAATACCAGCAAACAACAAAACAATTTTTCATGTTCAATCAACAATATTGAATTAAGAGTGTATACTTATTAAATCTAATGGTTTTTATTCTATAAAATCTATGGTCATTCGTATATTGTCTTAAATAATGATAAAATTGAATTTTGCCACGAATAAAGAAAACTGAACGATTCCTCTTACGAACTATGTATGACATAAACCTTTGAGCATATAGTGTAGTGTACTTGCTATTATAATAAACACTCTATGTTAATTTAGGTTAAAGAACCATGAACTATCAAAAAAACCACCTGTCTCGTCACAGTTACAAAAATACCATGTTTTTGCTCTAAATAAATTCTCAAATTAACCAGCAATGATTTCTAACATCCATAACAAAGTATTTAATTACAGTTTTTAGGCCGGAACCATTTTTAATACAAACACCTTGCTATAAACAAAAAAAAAATGGCACGGAGGCGTTACGCATAAACTTTCTAGTAAGAATTTAATAAGTTCTGTAACATTGGTATCACAAAAACATTAATTTATTAACATATTTACTAACAATTATCGAGCAAAATCTTCTATAATATAAAACTCTTCCGTTACTGAGTAATGTACTGACTGACTGACTGATAGACAACGCACAGCCGAAACTACTGGTAGTTGAGAGCTGGAACTTGGCACTGTGTTTGTTGGGGGGAGTATGCTACCACCAAGAGAGGATTTTTTGGAGATTTCTTCCCTAGGGGTAGAAAAGGAGGTAAAACCTAAATTCTGCCGGAATTCATTATTCCATGCGGACGAAGTCGCAGGCAATAGCTAGTATAAAAATATTAGTAATCAAGTTAACTTGGCTAAAATATTAAATTAAAAATTTAAAAAACCCCCAACACAATTACTTTTAAACGGGTCAACCGATTTTCATGAAACATGTCTAAGAACACTTGCGCGTCCCCTTTAATAAAAAAAAAAACTAAATTGAAATCGGTTCATCCGTTCAGGAGCTATGATGCCACAGACAGACAGATACACACACACACACAGACACGTCAAACTTATAACACCCCTTTTTTGCGTCGGGGGTTAAAAAAGATTGCGTAAATGTTTTTACGTAGTCTTGTATGTAATGTATTTAATAAAAGATCTATTAATTAACATAATTTTGTAATAAACTATCCTACTTACTTATATTGCTAGATATAGCACTAATGTTATAAATGTGAAAGTTCGTGAGGATGGATAATACGGATGTTTACTTTTTAAGTAAGTATAGTAAAGTTATTGAACCGATTTAGGTGAAATTTGGCAAGGATAGTCTAAGTAACATTTGTGGCTGATTTTTCCATCGCCAGATAACTTTATTCGAGGAATAATATTAAAATTTTGACAGTTATTTTATACAAAAACTGTCAAACGTCAAATAAAAGTTGTCTGGCAATGGAAAAATCAGCTCTTAAAAAATAAAAGGTTGTGTTATTAAGTTACCAGAAATACCACAATTTTACGTAAAAAACCAATGCACCAATATTTTGTGCAAATACAGATGTTCCTTAAACACGTAGCAAACCTCTGATCCTTAAGTTCTCCCAGGTTTCAACCCAAAATTTACCCAGTTATTAAGAGTACTTCCTTCCAGATGGCTTTAAGCATTTCCACCAGTATTACTTCCATGTATAAGTTTAATTTAAACAATACCGCTAGGTATTCATCTACTCGGCTGCACCACACACAGTCCTACTAATATTATAAAGCCGAATGTTTGTGAGGATGTTTGGTTGTGTGGATGTTTGTTCCTCTTTCACGCAAAAAATACTGAATGGATTTTAATGAAATTTGGTACAGATGTTCCTCATACCTAGTAATAACACATAGGATACTTTTTATCCCAAAATTCTCACGGTATAAGGTTCCACACGAGTTAAACTGCGGGGCACAGCTAAGTAGTACTGCATAAAGTCTTCTTACGGGAACAAACTCAACAAAACTTAGTATAGTCTTGTTAAAATCTCTGGTCAACTCGACCGTGCTGGGATGTGAGGGTACTTTAACATAAATAACACGAAAACTTTGAATTTCGAAGTTGCAAAGTTTATAACAAAATTCGGCTCAGCTTTAAGCTAGGTCTGTGGATAAACGTGTTTAAGACTTAGTGAACACAATATCTTTTTTGCTGACGCTCAAAAAAGGAAGTTTTTGTTGTTTTTGTTTGTTAATGTTATTCGTGTACTGGGTTTTTATTTACTGGCCTTAGATTTAACATTATGTTTGATTCGTATATACTACGTTTGGAAATTGAGCGCCGACTGAGAAGTATCTGAACTAGGTAGGTGCTCGTAATCGTAGCAAGAATGACTTAGAGCCTATTTCACCATCTTCAAGTACCGTTCCGAGTACTTACTCACATGTTTTGTCTTTGTCACTTGATATAAAGTAAGAAAGAGACAAAACTAACTTTACTTGGTGAGTAACTATACTTGAAGGTCGTGAAATAGGCCCTTAGCTTTAGATTTATATGTAAGATCCTATATTAGAAACATTTTGAAATGGAGCGTATGTGGCTGAACTGGGTGCGCCAAAGTTCACCTAAAATTTCAACTCCGATAATTGGAAATCCGAAAATTTTCTTCCTAACATTTTTTATCCTAACAATCGCAACTCCTAAAATCTTTGTCACTAATGTTTTAATTCCGAAACATTTGTTTTCCTATATTTTCTCAACATAACCATCGTTCATACTATTATTCAAAGTCATATCTTTTTTGTTTAGATTTATTTTTATTTATTATAATCAATATTATATACATAAATTTTTCGTAACTTTGTTTTTACATAACATGTAGGTATAACATATAACGCACGAGCCGAGCGAGCAAAACCAGAGTCCTGCTCCAATCATTCAGTCAAGTTCCAGTAACGAATCGGTCCTATTCCTAATTATTGGTTTAGGTTATGTTAGAACTGTGACCCCAACGCACGAGCCGAGCGAGCGTAGCGAGCGTGCCGCGGCAGCGGCCGGCGAAGTGCCAGAACTGAATTGGTCCTTTAGTTATGGTTATGGTAAACTCCCAGGCCATAAGCATAACCGTAAACGAGTCGTATAATAATCATTAAAACTATAAATATCATCTTCTACCCGTATATATTTTTTATTACACCTGGTAAACGTTTCTTTCTGAGCATGAGTGAAAATATTATGGTAAGTATGTTTAAGGATAAAAGCGTTATGATAAAAAACAGTAGGAGTTAAAATATGTTTACATTAATGATGTTAGTAATTAAAATTTTCGGACACATCAGTGTTATGAGCATCGTCGGTAGCACTACAAATAGTATGAATTAAAACTTTAGGATGAAAAATTTTAGGAAGAATGATCATTCGGACTACAAATAGTTAGGAAAAACATTTTCGGGTAAAGAACTTTAGGTGAGCCAATATGGACCCGGCTGAACTTGGTACTCTTAGCAAGATTAACTGAATTCTGAACAAACTTGCCTTCATTTTACTAAGTATTTTGTCATTTTTAATACAAACTAGCAAACCCGGCGAACTCCGTTTTGCCACCTCGCTTTTCTGTTGTCTATTTTTATATAGTAGATATAGGCAGCAAATGATAATATTTTCAGGCTAGATATTCTATTTCAATGATGACTAAGTTGGACGGAACGTGTTTAGTTGATAGAGTATTTCTATTCAATCTGATCCATTGTCTTTACATAAACTTCAATAAAACTGCAGAATAATAAATATTGAAGTTTAGATTGTTCTACTTTGATTCAAGTCAAGTCAAGTCAAAAATCATTTATTCAGTTAAGACCTTAATGAGGCACTTATGAACGTCGAAATTGATTCTACCACCGATTTGGAAATTACATCAGCCGAGAAGAATTGGCAAGAAACTCGTACTGGTTTTTTTTTTAAATAAAATAAAATACAAACAGTACCTTAAAACTAGTACAATGTCATAGATGAAAAAAGAAAACATATAATAAAATCTATAAATATAGAAAAATACTTATATGTACCTATATAATCAAAAAGTAGCATGTTGAGGTTGCGGGTGCAGAAATTTAATTCCAGACATCCCGTCATTAATATAGTCCGTAACCTTATAATATGCTTTGCTTATAAGAATGTTTTTAACGTCTTAATCTTTATCTTACTTTACTGATATCTATTTATAGTGTGATATTTGAAGTGAATACTTCTCTTAAGTCAAAAATAGCATAAGTGCTAATGTTGAGATAGCCTAGTTTCCATTTTTAATTAAATACTAACATTTTTATTAGTTGCCTATACGTAATTCTTTCTATGATTTTTAAAGTAATATTGCATTAAAAGAATAAATAAACAACTTACTCATATCTAACATTCATAGCAATAAAATTTAAATTATTTGTTTGTTAGTACCATTGTTCATCGCTATGTCCTCATATTTGACTACCAAAGAAATAAACTACAACTATTCCAATTATTTTACAATTCAAAACTGTAGTAAACTTTAGCAATTAAAATAACAAACTGTGTTATTAAAATATCGTAAAACTCGTTACAAATAACGTTATAATATTTAACGATATATTTTTCAGAGTTACTATGTTCAAACAAGGTCACCAAGGTCGCATCTAACAAGAAGACGTCAAAAACCTGTTATTAACTACCTGTAACTTGCGATCCACAATTACAGATTCACACCAAACAAGGTCAATGTAAGAAAAAAACATAAAACAGTAATTACCCATCCATTTCTCTCGGTTCTTCTACTGCAACTACTATATTTTAAACAATGGAATTCACCACACCGTCTTTTCAATACTGCCATATAAAATGTTCAAAGTTAACGAAAAGCCATGAATTACACGATCGCGCGCACGCGCAATGCTACTAACACTGAATTACTGTCAAGGAAGGTGCGTCACTAGTGATGGGTAGTGATGTAAGGCTGTATCGATGAAACAAGGTCGGTCTTGACTCTTGAATTGTTAGTACTTGTAGCAATGACACGCGCTGTAGAAAAATTGTTTCACGTGATAAATCTTTTTGTATTCTTTTATATTATGATTTTCTTATTTAGTTTTTTTTTGTATTTCTTTACGATTATCGTTAGTGTTGTTAGTGAATTCTATTCATACTATCGGTAAAATCATACAGATGCCTAGAGAGATGTTTAAATATACGTATTCTGTTGGCTATACTGAAACTACGAAAAATTAAAAACTCCCCATATAGTCATGTTTAACTATTCAAATGAGGATTTCAAATACAAACAATGACAGAATCAGATAATGGTTATTTAAAATTTGAACTAGGGCAAAGCAAATAAAAAAATATGCACCAAAAGTAAGTTGGCCTAAATTTCTTGTCCACCAGTATAATTATCGATAAAGTAACATCACTAGATGCGCCAGAGCTTGCCACGGTAGACCGCGTACGGCACTACTCAGTTATGGAAATTAACGTCAGTCGAGTAAAAATAAAAACAGAGAATAATTATCTTTGTTATGGTCAGTGGCCACAACTAGCCAGAGTTGGCCATTGTAAGGGTCTTCGTATACAACTATGTTTAAAAACTTTCTGTCTGTTTCCGGACTAGTGGAATGTAATGTATGATTTATTGGAACAAAAACCATGTTTTATTTAAATAAACTTTATGGACGAGGAAGTATAATAGATGCGTACTGCAAGGTACAGTCACCTGATAACCTTCAATTAACTCAGTACCTATAGATTTTTAATAAGCAAAAATTTTGTAAAAAGAGATTGAATATTACACCTGCAAAATTAAAAATTGCAAGTTCTGTGATTTTTCTCAATAGGGTAATTATGGTATTTACTCAAAAGTGCGCGGTTTACCGCAATTACATCGCTCTAATTTGGTTCTTTTGTGCGTACTGCGATTTTTAAGGGCTATAATTAAAAGCTACTTTTATTTATTTTAGCCATAGCTGTCCCACATTTGGGCAAAGTCCTTTCCCTCCTCTTTCTATGACTCTCGATCTTGGGTCACTTTTCTCCAATCGACGAGATAAAATAAAAGAAACGTCCACCAATCAAAATTGTTACCACACCAGACGTAGCTGAACAAAAAATCGGAAACATCAAGTGTTCAATATTAAACGATCCAAATGAAAACAAACTGCGGTTAATCATAAAACCGTGTTACGAACATAACATGAATAATTATGATAAACTAGATGTATCGTGGTTTTACACGTAAATTCCGTTTTACCTGAACATTTCGCAATGAAAAGCATACCACTATTTATGGTGGTGAGCAAACATCTGTACTAAATATTATTCTAATTTTTTTAAGCAAATCAGGCGTACATTTAATTTAACATAATCATTCACTCCATCATCTTATTTAGTAACTGACCCTAACTAAGTTCGAATCTTGTATCTAGGGTATCAGAAACTACGCACACACTCATTCACACACACACCCAGACCAAGACAAACATTTGTGGTTTACAAAAATATTCACCCCGCACGGGAATCGAACCCGCCACCTTACGGATGGCAGTCCGGCATGGTGACCACTCTGCCATCGAGGTCGTCAGGATGATGTCATTATATTTGTTAACAAAACATTGATTTATGACTGATGTGATTATTTTATTTTAACAAATAATATTACTTTTAGTATGCTATTTCTCGAAATAATATATAAGAATCTTCTTATAACATCATCTAGTTTAAGTCTTGGCAAAATTGGTAAAGCTATTTCTGAGATTACCTGATGAGAACAAAAGATAGACACTAATTTAGAAAAACGTAAATTCCGACTTTACAAACAAATACTAAATTTATTTCTCATATTCATTCATTCACTACATCATCTCATTATGGTAACTGGCCAGTAGGTTCGAAACTGGAGTAAATAGGGTAGTTGCCTAAAAAAGTTTTATTAGTCCGTCTTTTAGATTTCCAAAAAATATTGGACACGTATTATTTATTTTTCATGTAAAAAAATAATTACGTCGAAAACTCGTGAAACGTCACAGATTGCTACAATTTTCACCAACAGTTAACGTCACAAGCCCCCACTCCTAAACTTTAATGTGTTACAACGAAGTCAGTTTTATTAATTTGATGAAACAAAAAAATACGTGTCTAATATTATTTCGAAATCTATCTGACGGACTAATTAGAATTGCAATTTGTTTACCCAGGAAACTACCCTATTGTATATGTATAGATATTTATAAAATTAAATCGGATATTTTAAATACATTATCATTCATAAGCCAGTAATTTATCAGTATGTCGTAAAAAGATTATCATGAAATACGTTATATTATAACATAATAGGTAATGTCGCGTGATTTACAAGTTGTTGTCTTTGTTAACAACCTATTACAAGCAAAGTATGTGTGTAGTTACCTATAATTACTAACAAATATTTTTAACGTTAAAAAATTATAATTTATCACGTTTTCTGTGAAACTACCAAATACTTAGTTATTATTATGAAATTTAATATTTTTGTAGCACGTGAGTTATTTGAAAGAAAATTTATTTAAACACATTACCTATTCGTAATAGTTACTGAAGAACTGTCTATTATATTAATTAATAATTAAATATGTTTTGACTAAATGTTTTAGCAGATCAGCGTGCTAAGGTGGCTTTCTATATTTTTTTCTATATTCACTGCAAATTAGTTTAAAAAATCAATTTGTAGTGTTTCGTTAAATAAAAATTTAATATTTTTTTATCAATTTTATAAAAATAATTAAAAAGTTAATTAAACACTGTTAATTTTGTATCTTTATCAATGACACAGTTGCATAAACATTAAAATATCGATGACTACATTGCTCTACATTCAAATTTTTAACCAAAAACGAATTAAAAATGTTTTATTACAAAAACCAGTTAGCGTTTACAAAACGCCTGAAAAAGTATGTCTCGATTTTATCGCCTGTCACTTTGAATTTACTAACTGATTAACATTACTAACTGATTTTATACTCGTATTACAGATACCTAAAATAACTACTTTTCAAAATAGAAAAGGATGAAACTGCAACTTGATCCCTTGCTTAGTTAGCATATTTTCAGAATACCTGGGTGTTTGTAATCGCTGTCATTGTCTGTCTGTCCCTATGTATGCTTAAATATTTAAATCTACCTCGCAACGGATTTCGATGCGGTTTTCTTTATTAGACAAAGTGATTTAAGAAGAATGTTTTTAGCATATTTTTATCCCTGCATTGTCACGGGCGCCGGAACTACGCGGATGAAACCGCGGGGCACTGGTCGTATACTAATAACCATATAGAAATAGACCTATGTTTTACCATTGAATCTTACAGACCGATACTTGACTATACTAGTTTCTCTAAGGTTATAACTAGCGTGAATCATAAATTAAACAAACTCAGCGTTGCTTACCTTTTTCTATAGTGTTAATCATCTGAGTCAATATTTATGACGTACTTGTGTTACACATAATTGTAACGAGTATGTACAAAATTTATAACAGGTAGTTGTAAGATTATAAAGATTACCTGGTTATTTATTTTGGAGTTTGTATAGATTTGAGGTAAATATTGGCTTAAATATTTTGAAGATGGTTCCTTTTAAAGTGAAGTATCTGAAATCTTACTGCAGGGAAAACCTTTCCTTATTTTTTAGCCTTTTTTCTGGAGATACACGTAATCTAACTAAATTGGTAAATATTAGTAAATTGAATGCTTGGCGCTCGACTGGGCACTGCCGTGCCCCCAGATCACGCTGTTAGTGATCTCAATCCCAAACCAGATTCTTATTCCTTTGTAGATTTATTATCATATTTAAACTGGTAACGCACTAATTACTAGCCAGTGAGTCCAGTAACTATGGGTGACGGAAAACACCTAAATGACTCATTTACTAAAAAAATATCAAGAATCATGATGACCATACATCCTCTCATTGTTTTAAGTTCAAATCAAAGTTGAGGAAAAATTTTGTTTGTTTCCAGGGATCCGAATAATGAAATAAAATTACGACCTCGATGGCAGTGTGGTCTCCATGCCGGACTGGCATCCGTAAGGTTGCGGGTTCGATTCCCATGCGGGGTGAATAGTTGTGTTAACCACAAATGTTTGTCTCGGTCTGGATGTGTGTGGGAATGGGTGTGCGCGCGTAGTATCTGATACCCTAGATACAAGTTTCGAGTTAGGGGTCAGTTCCTATAATGAGATAATGTAATAAAATCTTATTAAATAAATAAAATACAAACAGTGATCGAAATTAGGCGAGCTAGATTTAGATTTTTTAGATTATATTTTCATTTAAAAATATTGAAAAATTTACAAAATACATAATTATTTCGAGGCGAAAGCAAACTTTTGAGCTAACATAAAATTGAAACAGCACAGGCTAAAATAATTTAGCACATGATTCCAATCACAGCTAATAACAAAAACCTTTTATAAAGAAACAAAACCACAAAGTCATTCACAAGTAATTTTTCTTTACCAAAGCAATAACTAGAAATATTAATTTACATAATTCTACATAATATCGCGGCACGCAATTGTCTAACAGAATTAAAGGTTTACCTTCTTCAAAGTGAGGTAACTCGTTTCCGCTCAGAAGATAGGGTCAGGGGCAATCGTACTATGACGAGGTCATAACTGTTTACAAGGACCATCATAACCTTAATTAATATAATTTTGTTGCTAATTCTTACATTTTTAAGTAAACAAACAATGATTGGTAAGTGGAAATAGTGGATGAGTTATGCGTTGCGAATCGTACTTAAAACTAGGCTAATTAGCACCAATCAGTATTAGAATTTTTCTGAGACAGAAAAAATAAATCGAAAAAGAAAATGCCCACGGGACTATGGACAAATGTACTGAATTCAACATTGTTGTGCCTTCATGGACTCAACTTTAAAATAATCGAAAAAATCTCTTTAAAAATCATAATAATCTACAATGGGGTTAAAACAGGGTAAATTTATATTGGTAAAAATATTGATAATGTATTTTATTATTTTCAGCATTAAGTAATGTAATTTAATTTAAAGCTTCATAACGTTAACCAATTTTTGACCTGAATTGAATAGATATTTTATTGTAAATAATTTATACCATCCAGAAAATGATGTCATATACGTGATATATCTAGTTTTTTTTTACTTACAACATCATTGTTTTATATTAACACATTATTCTAATTTACGTAACTATTGCATTTAGTTACATAATAGGTAATACAATTATTATACTTGTGTGTAGAGCGGCCTATTATCTATTACAAATTATTAAATGTGGTACATAATTTAATATGTTTGTTACTTTACTAGTGAATAAAGTGAATACTGGTAAAGTGTTTTATATCATTGTATTTGTGTTAATATACTATAATGTTTTTTGTTTCAGATTCATAAATAACTAAACTAAACTAAACACTGTCCCAGTATATGGATTCCTGCTAATGAACAAAGTCCTCCAATTTGATTTCTAAAAGATAATTTAAAATCACACCGGGGACACCAAATATCTAATTTTATTTTCAAAATCAAACAACACTTTCAGTTAATAAGAAAATACCACCTCAAAACAAACACGTGAGACGAATAACATACCTATTTACTTAAAGCAAAATATGTTGAAGATTTTTTTTTCTTTAAATTCGTTCGAACACTGTCCAGAGAAAGTAAAGTGGGTTTGCTACCTGAATACAAATTTTATAACATTGATTCACGACAAGCGATATTCTCCCAATCCAATCGAAAAGTTTCCTTCGGGGAATAACCTTTGGATTTAATCCATCGGTAATACGAAAATTGATGTAAAGACGTACGCCGCACTGTTCGTCCATGACAGCCAGGGTTCCATACAAAACTTGGGAGACTCGGGATTTCCTACTAGAATCACTGCGAGCTCACGATTCATGCCAAAATGAGGCGTGTTACGAACTAAAAAGGTTTCAATTCAATTGGTTTACGAGATTATTGGAAGCAATTCCGGTCTGAAAGAAGTATAGCGCGTGACTGGAATCGGGAACAGGTGAGTTTAAAAAGTAGTATGTGTAGACGACAGGAAAACTGACAGTTTATTTACCTTTACAACCCAAAAGTTTATATTAGTTATTTACATTATCATTACAAGTCTATAAAACTAATAATTGTGTTTGAGTTTGAACTTAATTAAGGTTTACGTAGGAAGAAAACTTCTTTTGGGATCGACTCTATATATAAAGGCACACCATTTTCTATCGGGTTAGACTTAAATCATGGCTAAACAGATGTAAAGTTCAATCAATATCCCAACAATGACTCTTAGGGCTCTTTCTTTGATTTATTTCTGATTTCCCTTTTTCCCAACTGTTAATGGCCTTGGCGACTGCTTGACTAACTCCACACTAATTTCATGCACTCGCATGTGGCTTAAGTAATTATAAGTAAGTAGTTTTTTTTCCAGATACAAGAAATAAATATTATAAAGAATGTATAATTGTTAAAATGTATACACGTTAATCTTAGCTTAATTATATTATATTAAAACCAAAGTTCAACCGAGCACTAACAGAATTGACGCAATTAATTATTTATTGTTTCGTCCCACACACAAACGTTCTACGTCTTCTCAGTACTTGTCAGATTTCAGTGTTCATTTTCTCAGCGTTATAGGGTATCGTTCAATTACGAATCTACAGAGGAAATTTTCCAAGTAGGTTAACAAACTAAGTAATTGAATATTGGAATTGGTTTAATTTTCTTCCGAGTATATTATTATTCGGAATACTTAAACGTTGACTTGGAAAATTATGGGTTGTTAATTTTTATATCTTTCCTCGGTACGGTAAATTTTATAATGAGGATGGCTTCTTTTCGTAATTATGGTGTTACGTAACGTTTTAATTTAATTAATTATTGAGTCAATAGATTTTTAATAGACTTTAAATTGGTATTTTTGCTTAATGATGGTTTCTGGATCGACTGTTAAAATACTATAGTATAATGTTTTTTTTACAAAAGGTCATAATAGGACCATATATAAATAAATAAATAAATATTGGTCGTGTCTGTTTACTTTTACAGTAACTTCTCTGGTTGCTGCGAACGAAAAAACATTTTTTGTAGAGTAACACAAACTACTTTTTGTTCTTACATTTCCTAAGGATAACTTCACAGCTTTCCATACATTATTATATGATATAAATACATACTGACTCCAGCTACATTCCCAATCTGTTCCAAGTAAATTAATTTAATTTCCTTAACACTATCGAGTGCCGACCCGGAGTCTTATCACGTGATAACATCTCACGTTTGAGACGTATTGTCCCTAATCCCATTGTGCTCAAACTTGGGAATTGTTCTAAGGAGAATTAATAGAAGTTCCGTACACCCGGGGTACCCTATTGTAGCCTGATTTATCGATGAAGAACAATGATAAATCAAATAGATATTGCCTCCGCGTGCGTTCTTACGCTAACGCTTACCACCAACTCAGATTAGCTTGTATTGGGTACGAGTCATATTTTATTTTACCTATATTGTTGTAAAAATGTAGGCTTATCTTAAAGAAGATCAATAGAATAATTTGTTTTACCTAAAATTGCAACTTTTACCCTTCGAACCACATTCTTTGGAAGTCAAACAAAAGATTAGAATAAGGAAGTTTTTGTATAGAATTTTATTTCTAGTTCGCGAACGTTACGTAAAATGCAAAACAAATTATAAAGTTGACTAAAAATCAAATGAAAACAATTATTAGACTAACCTTTTTTGTCTAAATTGTGTGTGATGGCTGAATAAACTGTTTCTTTCTTTCTATTTGTAGAAAAGGGTTACTGTAACCGAAATATCCAAGGTTTATTACAAAAATAGAGTTATATTCCGAGAATAAACGATTCAAAAATACCACAAATAAACACAACAATAAATGGGAGATAATAATAAACCTTTGACATAAACTTCAAAGTTTCAATTTAATTATGATGGTGAATGCGAGTGGAAGAAAATTCCTGTCTATCTGCTGTCTCTATTTGATCAGGGTCGACCAGCTTTTACATGACTATTAGTGTATACGATTGTTTAGTTACTTAACGATTTTCGACATCAGCCCTCCTAGCATGATTGTGCGTGATAAAATATATAGACACCACGAAATAATATCGATTTCGCGAGCATGACCAAATGAATTATGGCGTGGTACGATATGAAAAATTAAATATGGCGGCTATATTTATTATATTTTGACAGTTGGATGTCAATAAATAGCTAATATCGATTTCGCGAGCATGATCAAATGTCATAAAATTAATCACGTGGTAAAATTAAATATGGCGGGCATTTTTATCAAATTTTGACAGTTGGATGTCGATAAATCGCTGTATCTATCGCGTTTTAGAAGTCATGCTAGCCTAGCAGTAGTACTAGTATTAGTAAATAAAAGCCTGTTTATATCCATTTGAAGCATAAATTTAAATATTTAGATAAAGGAAGTCTAGTAAAAAGTAAAAAACGTAACCTTCAAACATAGGAGTTAGTTTAAATAATTAGTGTTGTACTCTATGTCTACTATGTACTCAAAATTAAAAAATTAAAAATCCCCCAACACAATTACTTTCAAACCCCCATTACTTTTAAACGGGTCAACCGATTTTAATCAAACATATCTAAGAACACTCGCACGTAAGTCCTCTTTAATACAAAAAAAAAAAATGAAATCGGTTCTTCCGTTCGGGAGCTATGATGCCCACAGACAGACAGATACACACATACAGACACGTCAAACTTATAACACCCTTCTTTTTGCGTCGGGGGTTAAAAAGTGGGCAGATTTCCGCAGTCAGACCTGTGTAATTTGAGTCCTTTGTACCTGCTGTGAAAAAATTAGCTAGACTTTTGATGTTGAACACTGCACCCTTCAACGCAAAAAAAATAGTACAAGTAATAAAATTATAGAAATCGTGTCGTACAGTGAAAACACCCACCTATTAGCAGATTGGACGTGGGAAGTACATCAATCAATGTTGAGCAGTGACCGCGGATCGTGATTTATTGAACTTTTCGACTATTGAGTGCATTGTGTATATTTTTTTAGAGGAACCGCTTTGTTTGGGCTCGAGAGGAAATAACATGATACTTTGGGACGCCAAAATGATACGTTACTTTGGAAATTACTCTTTTTGTGGTATTTTTAACTTGCTCGGTATTTTTCTGGTATACGTACTCCTTTTTTGTTTTTTTTTTTTTACTTTTTTCGTAGATCATGAGATGTTTTCTACATGTGAATTGTATGGCATTTAGTTGAATTAATGATGCTATATGTGTCACATTATTAAGGGAATTCAAAAGACAGCGAGCCTATATTTTATGAAATAAAGAGACGTAGGCGGAGAGGGTTTAAGAACTTCTTTCTTACCTACATACCCTGCCACTACTTCACGCCAGTATTCTGTAAGAGAATGATACCTTCAGAATCAAGCCGGTCAGTGCTCGAATTGGAAAGCAGTCACAGTTTTACTCTGCCGTTGAAGATGCTTATTTTTATTTTTCGAATTAAAACTTTGGTTTACTTAACTCTATAGTTAGGAAATCATAAACGTTAGTTCTGGTAATGAAACATTAGATGATGTAAAACTACGGAGTCACACACCAAAGAGTAATGAGTTCTTACGTCATAATTTGAATAATATATTATTTCCCTTATTTACATACATCATTATATCTGTAGGTTTGCAAAACTTATGACGTAATTACGAGTAGATAAACCTTAAATATTGTGAAACTGTAAATATATATTATTACTAGCTGCGCCCCGCGGTTTCACACGCGTAGTTCTCGTTCCCGTTCGCGTAGGAATTTCGGGATGTAAAATAGATGTTGGCCGATTCTCAGACCTACTGAATATGCTCACAAAATTTCATGAGAATCGGTCAAGCCGTTTCGGAGGAGTATGGCAACGAAAACTGTGACACGAGAATTTTATATATTAAGATTTATGCCTATTCATGATGTTAGATTATGTTATTCTTGCTGATCCAAATAGTTAAATTAATAATGTCTTAGACATTGCGGCACGAAAGAAGATTAGGTGTCAAATTATTATAATTAATGATCACGGATGAACAGTTCATCCGTGATCATGGCGCCTCTTCAGCGCACAGCGGTTTCACCCGCGTAGTTCCCGTTCCCGAGTGAATACAGGGATAAAATATAGCGTATGTCACGCACTGATAAATAAGCTTTCCATAAGCGAAAGAATGTTTGATATCGGTTCAGTAGATCCCGAGATTACCCCTTACAATTTAACAAATATGCAAATACACAAACTTTACTTCTTTATAATATTAGTATAGATAAATTACGCTTAAAATTCCCGATTCACATAAAATTATGAATGTAAACTCTTTATATATTTTATAATACAAACATAATCAACGTTTAACTAAATATATAATATATTATATAGTGATAAACATTCAGGTATGTACATTCCGTATTACCGCGTTGTTGAGGTTAAGCCCAGTACTAATTGGTATCACCTAGTATGTCAGTAAATGTAAACTATTAATATTGGTAAACAGAGGTGATATGTTGGTATTAATTAAGAGTTACCGGGTCAGTGGATAATGTTAGTTAGTGTTTGTTGTTTTTGGAAATTATCTAATGTGTTTAAAAATTATCTGTGCCAAGCGGTTTCACTCGCGTAGTTCCCGTTCCCGTGGGTATTTCGGGATATAAAGTCTCCTATGTCCTTTTCCTGGCTCTAAGCTACCTCCCTACTAATTTTCAGCCAAATCAATTAAGCCGTTCTTGAGTTATAAATAGTGTAACTAACACGACTTTCTACTATTCTATAGATAGATAATTTTTGAGCGTCAATGCTGTTATGGTTGTGGTCTTTCACTTCGGTTTGGAAGGTTCAAACCTCGCCAGGAACCAATGGGTTTCCAATTTTGAATTCGTAATGTGTATTTATTCAACGCTTTTACGGCGTAAGAAAACATCGAGAGGAAACCTAGACAAACCTACAAATTCTACAATTCTAAGGTCGTCGGTAATTCACATCCAGCGTGGTTGAATAAAGCCAGGGGCCTAAGCCTGCAATTTGACATTATTGATCAGACAATATGTTGATATTGAGGCACCATAACGAGAGTGTCTAGGTATTCTGCTAAAATTTATTCATATGGCTATGGTGTCTCAGTGGTCTTTGTTGCATATTAAAAATTTGATAAATAAACGTCAGAATACTGTTTCCATGACAACCATCTAAGTTTTATGGAGCCATTGAGTCAGCGGAGTAGTTTTCACTAAGAGAATACCAAAATGACAACAAATGACAAAAAAACGGCCATAATGGATATTAAAATACATTTGAGTAGCATTATCACAGCTTAATAGTTTAGTGAATCAGGGCCCTAATCAATTCAAGATAAGCTCCAGCCCCTTGGTGGCGACATTATAGGAACTGATGATGACAATGATAGTGTTTAGTAATACAGTAAGCACTAGCGAACTGAAAAAATATTGCTTATGTATTTTCTGTAGGCGTTAACGGAACAATAGAAATTAAAAGTAAATATCTACTAAAAATAGTAACTAGTTCAGTGAAACTTCGTTTCGATGACGACCTCGGTGGCAGAGTGGTCTCCATGCTGGACTGCCATCCGTAAGGTTGCGGGTTCCATTCCCGTGCTGGGTGAATATTTGTGTGATCCACAAATGTTTATCTCGGTCTGGGTGTGGGTGTGGGTGTGAATGAGTGTGTGCGTAGTTTCTGAATCCTTAGATACAAGCTTCGAGTTTAGTTAGGGGTTGGTTACTATAATGAGATGATGTAGTGAATGATTATGTTATGTTATGATATTAGCTTTAGTTTGTGAACTTAAGCCAAAGTCGAAACAAATAATTACGTAAAAAATATGTTAATGTATCCTTACATAGATTAGAAACGTAGATATTAATACCCTACTTTTTTAATTAATCTAAAACCAGATACCAACATAAGTCCTTTATAATTACTCATAAAATAAATATAGATTTTGAGCCCCTAAATTATTATTGATTGCAAATACCCCTCAAATAAGGGGTGCTTAATTAGGATATCGCTGTTAGCGAATACAGGGGAAGTTGGAAAACTGCTAGCAGGTAAGTTTTAAGTGATGTTTGTAAACTATTTAATATTTTGTAAATTATTATATGTTTTATGATGTTTTGTTTTAGAACTTTAATAGAAGTTAAATGTTGTGGGTAAAAATAAAATAAATATTCTCTACTATCTACAGCTAAATGTTAGTAATATAAATAATGTCAGTGAAAGATAGGTCTTTGAGCTGCAGGATTTAAAGACCTCTGATTTTCAAAAATGCTTTTGAGCTGTCTACTTACTTATTTAAAGCTTTATTGTTTGTTGATACCATTTTGTTTTTTATTTCAGTGACTTCCATTTTTTCTCGTTACTTTGCATACATTTGCTAAATACTGAGACGTAGTTTCAAAGTTTTTAGTTTTTATTTCTTTTTACGCACTTGTCATATTACTCTTTCTCCAAATGTACAAGTTTTCTATAATCGATATTGTATCTCTAGAACAAATTCACATCCCAAAACACAAACAAATAAATAATTCCCAAACAATTTTAGGCAGAATGTTCTTAATAGAATTTAATACCGAAATTTATATACAAAATAAACAATTACTCAAAGTTTTCTTATTGTACCGTGTCACATTAAGTGAACCCATTAACTTGGGGGGTGGTAACCGCGAATTCCTATAATTTCCAGTCAGTGTTTGTTAGAAAGCTTGTTAAGAGACCGGGACTGGGTTGGGGAGTGTAAATTTCACCAACTACCTGCCCCGGTTGGGCTATGCGAATGGGGTATGAGAAATATTGTTTAATAATTGTGTTATATTCATTTGTATTAAAGTATTACATGGTTGCAGATTCTGTGGCTATTGTGTTGCTATACCATACCATATTACATAATATCACAAAGAAATAGTTTAAATTGGAAATTTTCTCAGTCCAGATCAATTTTTGCATTTGTCTTTAGCGAAATAAAATTCAGAATCTTTTATCAGTACGGTAGCTTAATTATTCATCAAGCCTTTAGAGTTTAGAGCCACTGCTACTCGTAGGATTCATGCATCAATAATTAATTTTAACTATACACCCTTATTTTGAAATTGCGATACCTTATCTCACAGCTAATGTAAACGACGGGTGACAATATAATAGTGAAGTTAGTTTTTTCTTTTGCTTTTATTTAAAAAGTTATGATAAGTCAAAGATTTTCAAAATCCCGCCGAATTTTATTGTTATTCTACACCGAACTCTACGATACACAGCTGAGCGCGGTCATCGAGCCGAGCCGTCACAGAATACTTGATAGCTAGTGTGCCGTCTGGTAATACGACATTTATTTTGTATTTTTTAAAGATAAGTAATCGACTATCATTTTTGTTATTTTTATTGGATATATGGATTCAGTTACTGCTACAGATATTCTGATTTTAATAAGTCCCATATTTTCAAAATAGGGGTGTATATACATACAAAATTATAACCATTTCCAAAACCCTTACATAACATACCGCGTATTCCGTAGCCTCACAACCGAAAGCGCCGTCTAATAAATTAGCTAGCGCTATTGTGTGGGCTCACTTACTGGCAGACTTATTTACCTGACTGTACGATACCAAGCTGAATTCAGAAGGCCTGATTCGTCTCGGCATAAGTCCAAAACTGTAGATACGAAAACTAGTTCGTCTTGCGATACTGTTGCAGCGATTTGTACGCTACAATTTAGATATTACGTGTACTGTCTTGTTTTGTTTGATAAGATTAGTGGAGCTTCGATAACTTTGGACGAGGAATAGTGATTTTGTATAGGTATATTACTGTGAAACTACAGGACTGATTCACTCAAGTCACTTCAAGTCTTTCTCTAATAGAGAGTTATTTGGACGAGCGATAGTGATTTTGTGAAGTTATACTACCTTAAAACCACAGGACTGATTCACATAACTCTTTCTCTTATAGAGAGTTATATCTTATTTATATGTCTTATTCGATTCACTTTTTCTAGAGGAACGTAGACGAAACCATGACATACCTAAAGATATTTTAAAGAAAATATTTTTTTAGACAAAATGTTCTAAAATAACCTAATCTAAAATGTATTTTTTTCTAAGTTTTTAAAATACAAAAGACATAGAGAATAGTTATTAAACACACATGGATAGTGATAGTTTCTATTAGGAACCCAACACTCTTCTTGACTATTAAGCAAGAAAAGTTAGGTATACTTATTTATGCCGATTTTCTTGTTCTAAAAACTACATAGGAAAGAGCACTAACTACATCATTTGCTTAATTAAATTTAAATAACAAAACATGTATTAAAAATAAAATAAACGCGCACCAATAAAACAATTAAGCAACAAATTGAAACCCGTAACTCCCGTAAGCAGATACTTTAAGAAAACATTCACAATTCATTTCTTATACAATACATACTCCAATTACGTCATGTCTGTCAGTATTATGCGTTTCAACCCCTAATTTCCACCCCATCAGTTTAGCAGGTGTACGTAGAGTTTCTCTAGATAATTTAGATAATGAAAGTGAAGGGTAAGTTTGTTGAAAGATTTTATCTTTGGTACTGATGTACGGAGCCCTCTTTTTGTATTTATTTTGATGTTTATATCGTTAGGAGTGGTGAGCAAATATGGGGTAATTACTTTGATGTTAGTTCGTTTTGAGTAACATGATTAGAATTTAGGATAAGTTAATGAGATTTTTGAAGTTGAGTAAATTTTTGACTGGGGTTTATTTTAGTTGGGCAAACTATGTCTCTTTCTATCTTTCTTACAGATGAAAAATAAAACAGCTGTTGGCTTGAGGAAAAAAGAAAATTAGAACAAAAATAACAATGAAAACAGGAACTTTGCGATGAAAACCGTGGACTACACCAAGATTTACGATAAAAAAATCATACCAAACTAGCATTAAAACTCAAAAATCATAAGCCAATTAGTTTTAAAATAAAATTTCCCATATCCAACCAAATTTGATCTCTAACTACCTTAAAATAGAATACAATATTCTATATTAATAATTCCCAAAAGATTATCCCATACAATGACGAGAAAGTCAGTCCTCTGCAAAATTTAATCCCTGTATAAAGATCGCGAAGCTTCGGAACCCTTCGGGTTATTTCGAGTATTATTACTTCGGTTATATTCCGTTGACTGGTCATATGAGGATTTGAATTTGGAAGAGATTTTGTTTTTGAATTTACTCGAATATTGTTTTTGCTACATAATTTTTAACAGTCTTCATATCAAAATATTATTGCTGAAACAGGCTTGTCATCACATTTTATTTTTCCTACTTTGGTATTTGTGATAAAGACAGAATGAATTTTCAAGATATTTCAAATGAAGATATTCGTCAATTTAAAGAATTATTTTACTTAG
Source organism: Timandra comae (assembly GCA_958496195.1). Taxonomy (NCBI): domain Eukaryota; kingdom Metazoa; phylum Arthropoda; class Insecta; order Lepidoptera; family Geometridae; genus Timandra; species Timandra comae. The sequence goes on along the minus strand of OY292362.1, from coordinate 2,404,000 downwards.
GGTTTACAATAGTTTTAAGGTTTTATTTTATACAACCTATTTCATTGTATATAGATTTATACCAAATCATGCATTACTTGAAGAGTGATACATACAAGGACAAACAGAACTGCGGGACCAAGCTAGATATTCAAAGTTTCATATTTTTATTGACTTACATTAATTTGATCAAGTTAGTTAACTGCAATAAATATACAATCACATTTCTTTCTAATCGCAATCTATCGTTCCACCATCAAACTGTATATACAATCATTTCATATTTCCTGAAAATCCCATTAATTATCTCATTAAACCAGAATTCGTACTAAAATTCATAACAGAACCAGTTTAATAAAGTTACTAAAACCAAAACTTTGCTTTAGTTGTTAATTGTAAAACAACCTAAACAAATACAATTAATTACGTAGATAATAAAATATCATAAATCAACAGAGTCCGTGACTCATAACTTTAACGACCAACTATTAACGACTTACAAATCCCAGAGCACTCCTAAAAAGCAATTTATTTTCAAATATTTATTCGGTAAACAACAAAGTTTTGATTACACGAGTAAAGGTTTAAAATCCTTCAAAATTCTGTCGATTAGTACCACACAGGAACTTCGGCTTGTTTTTAGATAAACGTGACTCCGAAATCAAAGGGCTCTGATAAACTCTCCGAGGCTTATTTGTATTATTATCAAAAGATCTTGCTTGACTTTCAAGGAAGATGTTTGATTTTGTATAAATTAATTAATTTTAATCAATGCCGGTGGAGTTTGCTGAGGGATTATAAAGTTATTAATAAAATAAATACTTTAGGTGGAGACCTTTGTCTCGTTGAATATTAATTCTACTAATAATTATGTAAACGAGAAAGTTTATGGAGGTTTATAAATGGAAGTATACTCGTCCTTAGTACACTTCAACTCAAAAAATACTATATAAAGTAAGTATTAATTTGGATACTTAGAGTCGACGTTTTTTATTGACGATTGAAGAGCGTAGTGGGTAGTTACCATGACAAAAGTTGCAGATTATAACTTTGTTTAAAGCAAAAATTTGAGGCGATAAAAACAGAAATTATGAACGTTTAAAAGCATATGAGTTGAAACGACACATTTATGGATGTATTGATAATATGGTCTGCACAATAGTCTTAAACGACATAACATGACCCATCATCCTGTAAATTTAAACTTATTTTCATAGAAAAAGGGGACCGAACATTTATTATGGCGATAAATTTTAAAGAACATTATTTACACAAAGCTCGGTAGACGTTAAGGACCATTTTCGAAAGGCGTACCGGAGAAAAGAGATCTGTTGAACAATGAATTTTGTGTTTCGGTAGTACCATACTTTTGGCTTACCTTTGTATACAAACGCTTGGAAAATGATACATTTGATTGTTGTTTGAACTTTTATTGTGCAATTTATGTATATCGATACAATTTCAAACGCCTTTGTCGTTTTTGAAGGTTGTTATTGAATTTTTGAATAATGGTTTCTATTTATAACTTGGACTCTTGATAGAAGATGTTATGTATTCCCATTGAAATAATTATGAGGAGTGTAATTGCGGAAAACTACCCATGACGTACATACTCATATTGTGATTTTTTTAACTTACAGCATTTTCATACATTCGAAATTTTCCTGTACTTATTTTCCTGTACCTTTCAGCTTGATATTTCCTTTTTTCTATTGGTTTCTATTACTTAAGTTATTGGTTCGTTCGATACGAACGTTGGTTCAAATAATATAGTTTTCAAAGGTCCCAGCTTGAAATACTAACAAACATACAAAGCAGACCGTTAGGAATTCTGCGAATATTTTTTCAGAAACCGTATCTAGTTTTTATAGTATACGAGTGACGAAATATACATTGATAGAGAAAGTTCTTTATTTCTGTTTTTAGTAAACAAACCAAAAAATATGGTATTCAATGAAAACGTAACTGTGTTTTCGGTAAGGGAAAATTGAAATATGGTTTTATCAGACATATATTTTCTTTTCTTTGTAAGTTAGTGTATTTTTTATACATTATGTATTTTTAGAAACCTCCCTAAAAGATATTGTATCTTGTAGAACATATTATTTTGCTTCGTACTAAAATAGAGATTGAAAGAAATATCTTTGAATCTCATCAAAATTATGTTTATAGAATATGAGTAGGATGTCGGACTATCCATACGGTAGAGTGGTCTCTATGCAGGGCTGATAAATAAAGGGTTGCGAATTCGATATCACTTCGAGTTAGATATATGATGTGTATCTTCCGATGTGTTTATGAATAAGTGTGTGCGTGGTTTCAGATACCATTGACACAGTCAGTTTTATAAAACAGTGTATGGCTAGGTTATTATTTATCCCAAACTTATAAAACTCTATTTTTGCATCAGACGTTAAAACTACGTGGGGTCTTTAGCGAATTTAAACGTTAAAATAATATGTATAAAAATCACTCAAAGAAGTTTTATTCCAAAAGATAATCCAAGTGTAAAAGTAACCACTCAAAGTATAATCTAAAATTGACACACTTTAGTGTAGGTCACCTAGCTAGTACGAGTAGCTACGTGAGTTATAAAAAGGTCCCAATTCGAATTCGGAATGACCTTCCAAAAACGTTCCGATTCAGCACCTCTAATAATTTAGGTAAAAGAATCAAACATTGAATTCAAACGATTCAATTTTCGAATCCAAAACGATTATCCTCTCAGTCTGAGAGCCCAACAAAATGGCGTCAGTCGGTTCCAGTTGCCACTTAATGGTTATTTACAGCAATTTTCCGTAGAAAATGTCGGGTACCTATTGAGCAAAATCCGTCTGTGAATAGGTACATTACAACTGTTGTGGTGGTTTAATTACGCTTTTAAATATAAAGACCATTTTGAGGGTTAACTTTTTTAGGTTTTTTTTTTAATTTTTTTATCGCTGCCTGCCTTGAGCTTTTTAAATCTGGTATTCTCGTAGAGTTGTCTGTGGCCAGTATTTATAAAGATGAGTAAAGTTTGAATAAAATTTGCTCGGCGAGTTCAGTTCATATTATTTACATAATTTAAAGTTCATTTAAATTTTTCTAGAGTCCCAATTATACCTTCGTACTTAATGTGTGATAACTGTCATTTAAGATCTATAGTACAACAACCTTTGGGCCACACATACACTAAAAAGTAGTATATAGAAACAAAGTAAGGTTCTTTAATTCTACTTTCAGCACTCTTTCATTTAATTTCATATCTTCGTCACCACCGTGTTTTAAAATTACTGTAACTTAATAGACAAAAGAAAATAGAATTAAAGAACTAAAGAATAATCTAACACACTTTCATTTAATATCATATTCGTCGCCACCGTAAAACAATTTCGACTTTAAAAGCGCTGTAACAATATTGCATTACTACCATACTCAATACCGAGCAATGTAACTGTGTGTTATAATGATGTTCGCAAAGAAGTGAGATTTGTGCCACTCATTCCTACGGGGTCTGGACAACAGCCAAGTGGACATGCCAGGACATGTTGCAGTGTAAGTTAGTATAACAATGCTGATTTTTTTATGACAGATTTGGTTCTATGGAGATATGAATACGGCTGTGTTTTGTTTTCTTTGAGCTTTGTTTATTCAAATAAGGAAACTGCTTTTGATGGAGTAAAACTTAGTATTTATTAGAAAATAATGGTGACGATAGTTTTATGTGAGTAACTTAATTTTGGTGAATATAATACATTCATCCTCACAATAATAATATCATCGATGAGAAAGAAACAGTGAATTAAGGTCATTAGGCCGATAAATTACAATCATATACTTGACTTCTACGACATTTACTTTTTTAAGTTATTAACAGATACGAAACTCACCCTCGATATGTCACATATAGTAAAACTATATCAAACTGCTGCATAATACTTAGAAAACCCTTCAAGAACAGAGTTTATAAACTCTTTCCCTTGAACTTCTAGTTTTTTTTTTTTAACCTATACTGTCCCACTGCTGGGCAAAGGTCTCCCCCATTGTCTTCCAAATACCCCTCTAGAATATATTTCAAAAATTTTCTCCATCACTAAAACCTCGTTTATATTTTACAAATCTTACTGGAGTATTTATCTAACGAGAGTGTTGGAGCGAAGCCAACAGGATGTTGTTGCTCTCTGATCGCCGTGTCCCGTTAGTCAATCGGTTTCCAAACACTCCCTAAGCTATCAATATATCGGAAAAATTATAATGTTTTTCTAAGTCAAGGCCCTCGAAAGATCATCCGGAAATGTTCTGGGAATAAAAAGTGTGACGAGAAAAGAAGCTGAATATAATAGCATTGTTTTCTTTTGATTTACTGGTGAATTGTTTGGGGGATTACTTTTAATTTAGAGCTTGTAGAAAATTTTCACCTTTTGCTTTTCTGTGTTATGAAAGATTGTGAAGTAATATTAATTTTGAAATGGTTTAAGATGGTTAATGTGATGGTAACTACTACAAACTATGGACACGTGAAACTTGAGAGTCTCTAGAGCTTCACCGGCTTTTTAGGAAGAAAAAGAAAGCTTTTCATGAAGTTCTGAAGATCATGCCGTTCGTCCGTCGTCATACTTATTAGGTATATTCTTGAATTATATATATATTTTAATTGGACATGACACATTTTTATTTTTGTTAGTTCGTTAAAATCATGATAATCAATTTAAAAAAAAAAACATAAATTCGTAACCCACTTTAAATTCTCACTCACCCCATAATTAACCAGTTAGAAAAGCATTAGGATAGCAATATATTAAAATTTTTATTGCTAACGTACTGTACTTTACAATGAATGGTAGTTCCGACAGGCGACGAGAGATAGATGCCTGTAATAAAGTGGCCATGCATGGACACACGACTGGCGCCATGCCAAACGGACTGCAAAATAAATTTGACAATATAGGCTAAAGATGTTATCCATAAAATATAGAGTAAGTCAGTCTAGTTCTTTGAGTTGACGCACTGACTACTTTAATGAATGAAATTGTATACCTAGCTGTGATAGGTAACGTTTATGTTGTATTTAGAATGTTGAATATTGTAGACAGCTATAAATGTAAATGCAAGATGTTTACAACTAATTTACGCAAAAAATACTACACTGATCTCGAGAATTAAATGGTTCAACTAAAAATCAATGCTGGAGCTCTACTTGCCTACAGTTAAGATGCTGTAAACTCAATACATAAATGTTTCTAAGTAACTTTTATCGCAAAATCGGGTTAAATAATAAATGCCGAGTTATGAAGAATGAAATACACATATCTAGGTATGTTATATGCTATCCTATCAAGCATACGCAACATAATAAAAAAGTCTTTACGCCTTAAAACTAAAGTCTAAAATGAACACTAAACGTTATTAATTATTAAAAATAACAAAACAAAATCACTTACCATACACTGCATTGTGTTTCCCCATAAAATGTTCAATCACTAGACTCTTTACCTACTATTAAGTAAGGCAACGTTCACCAACGTGGTCTTTGTGACTTGGTTCATTGTTTGAAGCCTTTAGAATGCACCACCCAGTTCTATTTATAGTATTTATCGATGGACTCAGTATTGCAACCCTTTGTTCCAATGTGTGACTGGAATATGTCTGTTATTTTCATTGTATTCTATTGGAACTAAATTTTATTGTGCTGTTATTTCTTGCTATCGTTGCAGTGTTGTGGTAAGCCTATGAGGGGAGGTCTAATACATATACACTACACCTTCCTTTACAGGGTTGAGAGATCGTTAAATCCTTTACTAAACCAACAAATATGCTGGAGAATATATTTTGACACAAAAAAATTGAGAGTAACTTTATCGAGGCTTTATTTCTTAAAACTATGTGAGCAAAGCACCATCTACGTTTTACGGTCATGAATGCTTTGAAATTACTAATAAGAATTAGACATTACGTGGTCATTACACGCATTTCTCATTGTACTTGTCTGTCATTAAGAGAGAAACATTTACATGCCGATCCCTAACTTTACCATCAACCTACCAATATATGTTTTAAAATCATATGTATCAGACATAAAATTTCTAAAATCGTTATCAAAATGAACACATAATTACCAGACGACTATTTATTCGTCCATCGAAGAGACTTTATGTAATGACAGAAGTTCGGCTAATAGCCGTTATTATTGAATCGATGAGACATGTAAGCTACGATTAGAATAGGGGACCAATACTGGCCAACACTGTATTTTATTATTAAACGAAATGTATTGATTTTGGTCATTTGCTTTCTGTCCCGCCAGTCTGTTGTAAAGTACTTAGTTGGAGTAAGGTTTTTAAATCGGTTTTGTATTGATTTTTATTTTACTTCTTTTCATACAGAATATATAAAATGTTGATACATATTTTTGTTTAGGTTCTTAATTCTATACTATGTATATTTTACTCCAGTTCAAAATAATATAAGTGTAACTGGAAAGAGATGAAAATATGACCAATTTTTTTTATATTTTAGGATGATTTTTATATGGGATCAACTTAGACACCGTCGATGTTTATGAAATATTGTAGTTTAATACAGATTTTAATAGCGTATACAAACATTTAAATTATTCATCTCAACATTTAAGACCTCGATAAAAAACTAGGAATTTAAATAGAATTTTTATTTTAGACGTTTTAATACTCATAAAACAATGCAGCCGATAACTAAATATTTTTGAAAATTATCCCCTTAAGGGTCTTAAAATCGGGGTTCAAAGTTTAATATAGCCTGTGGGAAATCCATGGGTTGTTTATTGCTAAAAACAACGATTGTTTACTTCTAGTTGTTCCCAATATATCTCGAGCCCAATATTGGCTAATATTGTTTCAAGTTGCCAGGAGAAATCAGAGAAAAATAATATTGGACCTTTGGAGTACATAATTTATTGGTGCGTGGGTATCAACACAACAAACTAGTGTAATAATATTTTTGTTAGCTTTAGTTGTTTGCGATTGATTTAATTATTTTTTATAGCGAAAATAGACCTCTTAGTTTTTTAACTAAGATCTTGTTCTTAAACTTCGTTCAAATATGAAAACGGTTTGGGGTTCAAAAAGCATAACGAAAATTACAAAAAAACACAATGATTTGATAAAAAGCTGAAAAAAGTGTTTTAAAATAATTGAATAACATTATTCACTTCTGTAATAACAATTAATTGTTTTTAAAGCTTCATAAAAATAATATTATATTTATTTTTTATTAATATTTAAATTAATTTTCCAATAACTACCCTGTAGAAAATTAAATTAATACAAAAACAACAAAATAAAAACTATCAAAAAACCATTTGACGACAAAAATAAAAAATAAAAATTTGCACTACCGATCAACTCAGCGCGTCTACGCGTCATTGGCAAAACATCAAAAATAGATCGAACATGTATTAAAAAACATCTGAATCTAACAAAACATTCGCACTTCTTCATATTTCCAAACATCTATGTGTGAGTGCATTAAATGCGTTTGTTGTCTATAAAAATAAATAGTTTATAGTTGTACGTATACAAGAAAATATATCGGTCAGTCAGTTGTCAGTTAGTTGTTGGTTGAGGGCGCGGTGCCGGTGCGGTTTTCATAAAATAAAATTTTGTATCGTCATTTTCTTTTTAAATAGTTCGGCATTGGACGCAACACGTGGCGAACTGGGAAGTTTCGCAAACAATTCGGTTGATTAGTAAAGTTTTGCTATTTACTTACCTAATTGTGTATAGTGGGTGTTGTGTTGTGTGTTTATCGGTGTTGTGTTAGTTACCGGAGGTATATGGTTTTTTGTTTTGGGAGGTAATTTTGTTTATTTGATTTTCTTTGCTTTGCTTGTTATGTTAAACGAGTTATTTGTTCTTAAGTTGTTGCAATAATTAATAGAGTTTATACTTTCCTCATGTCGGAATATTAGTCTACCTCCTTTATGGAAGTGAATGTTTCTATCATACCGTAACAATTTTGATTTTCGAATATTATTTATTGGTACGTTCTGTAATAAACAGAATTATTGGTAGCTTAATTGAATATTTAAAAAGATTGTTTTGCGTATCGAACTAATATATCAAGAAACAAATGATGGAAAATATAAAGAGAAAAAAATCTTTAAGAATATTTTCTTTATCAAAGTTCTTAGGAACTTTTCACATTAAATATTTAAATACACTATGGTAATTGTCAAGCATATTTTTATGTTACTAAAATAAAAAAGTCTGGTCTAAAAATGTCATATTATAATAGAAACTTATTTGAATTTTGACTGCGTTCTAAGCTATCACATTTTATTCCACTACCATTCATCACTACTAACACATATCACTTATCAATATCGTATTCAGTTATACAAAGATATATAGTACAACCGATATGCACTAAGGTTAAGATAAGTTGCATTGTATAAGTACTTAATAAATGTACTTTTATCATTAACTCGTAGTTCCGCGGTTTTACTTACACTTTGAGTAACTTACGTATATTATAGTGGTTCTTCTACTGTACTGAAGCGTGCGATTCAACACCATTTTATTTGGGTTTAGTGATAATTCAGTCAAAATTTTGACTTCATCTGAGAAATGAACCAAAAACCGCACTGAATCATGTCGATTTTCTAACTAAGACATCGAGGTCTAAGTGTGCTCACTATACATAGGGTCCTAAGTTAATTCGAGACTCTTAAAAATATCCGTTTAAGGGCACCGCATTCAAACACATTAAAAATACGTTTTTTATTTCAAAATAATTTTCTTAAGTGTAAAAGTTTTACTTACATTTTATTTAATAATTTCGACACCTAAAAATGCACCCTAATACGAATTTTGTTGATTTAGTAAATAAATTATGAACATACATTTTTATATTTCGATGTATATTTTTTATTAAAATTTTGTACTAGGATAAATAAATAATAAGCTCCATTAAAAACAAACCAATTATATAATTGTACATTCATTAGTCACCCATTACTGTTTGCTGTTGAAAACGTAAAAACTCAATAAAATCTGACTGTGGAACGTATAATATCAATAAATTCTATGAAATGGCCCAAAATTAGATCGCCGACGATGACATAGAGATTGATTTTTCCTTTGATAAAAATAATATTATACTTTTAAACGTTCAAAAGATTCTTTCGGTATAAAAACATCATAAAAAATAACTTTTATAATAATATTTTTGTAATTAAGTGGTTTCAATGGTTGTGGTTGTTTGTTGTGAGTGGAAATTCTACTGGTTGCCCTAGGAGTGAAAATTCATATTATGTTTAGTAGGATTTCGTTCAAAATAAGGTTTTTCCTGTAGTTTACCAAGATTTCGAAGACATTAAACTTCTTATTTGTGATTTATTAGGGACACTATTGGATAGTCCAATTATACGAAGTTTCAATAATGAATTCGAAAATTAAAAATAAATTTTGCTACATGTCTTTCCCTCAAAAATTTCTATATTTTTTTTTTGTAGATTTTAAATCACCCCATATATAAACAATACATTGAGTGTTCAAATTAGCAAATTATAGTAATTCAGAAACAAAAAGACGTAACAAAATATTAGTCATAATTCTTGCAATTACAATAGCATTGTGCGAATGTGCAACTGCAGTTTACTACGCTTCGGCCGTTTTCGAAACCAAAGTTCGAAACCAGTTTCGAAATGAGAATTTTTTTTTCTTCTTCCGAAACTGGTTTCGGTAAAAGAATAGTCTTTAAAAATCAAATATATTATCCTATTATGACTGTGCAAGTAACTTCTAAACTACGCTTGAAGTTCAATGTTGTTGTTTTTGGAACGTCTAATAGATTTTATAAGTATTTATAATATTATCATTACAAAAATATCTCAACCAACTGAAGCAAAAAATCGAACGCACGCTCGACACAATTTTCTATTAAATTAATCAATCCTTTGACTATCGGGCAAAAAATAGCGTTATATCAAAGGACAATATGCACGGTACAGGCACTGACCCGATAGACATTAGGTTATCTGAGCAAGCGCACAGTTCAACGCATTTATGAAGATAGCCAGCTATCTTTATCTGAAGTTCTTGATCGTAGGTACTTCTATTATTATATTATATAATGCTGTGACATTTTGTTGTGGTTTTCAAGGATAGGGCATTTATTATAATGTATCTTTAATTGTAATGTAAATTTTATATTCCGATAAAAAAACTTAGCTAAAATTTACCGATTATATAAATATATACTTGAAGTCGATAGCTTGTAATCAATAGTATTAAATACCACCTCAGAATTTCCTTAATATTCTCCCAATTAAATACTTAGAGTATACCGGAAGCAGAGGAATAATGGAGGTTCAAAAACGCATTAATATTGGATAAATATAATGGATTATTTTTATACTGTTTTCCTCGTGGAACAACCTTTAAAATCAGTATTACAATATCTACTTAATATAAAACGATATTAAGCATATTTAAAAGGAATAAAACTTAAGTTACTATCAAAATCCAATTAAATAAAAAACAATTTCAAATTAAAATGAAAATCACTATAAAAACTCAAACGCAAACCCATCAATATCCACAAATATCTAACTGCAAAAAATTCAGACCATTGAAATAAATAACCGCAAACGCTTGCTGTACGCACCTGTTACAATAATTATTAGTTAAATAATTGACATTTAAACTGTATGTATGTGAATTGTGAACTCATCTTAAATTGCAAGTGAAAAACAAAGCGATTTAATTAAAAAATATTGCAGAATCGGTGCAGAAACTGTATATAAAATGAGAATACGTAGGTGTGACCTCGAGTAATTATTTCTGTCTTGCAATCCGAAACCAGAGCGATGCACGAATAGTCTGTCACCAACGGATTGATACGAAGATGTTTGCAATAAAAAGTTTTTCAAGAACATACACGTGTTGTTTTCGAAACATGTTTTATTGCTTTCACGTTTGTTGGTGACGTATGTTTTTAGAATTGAGGAAGAAATGTTGTTGTTGAAATTCTGTAATTGTTATCACCATCGAGAAGTTTTATTAATATAATTTCTAATATTGTATTAAACATGAGTCGGAAATACCGATTTTATTGAAATATTGTAAAAAAAAACTTATTAAAAAAAATAGCGTCTAAAACAGTTTTTATCCCATTTTATTAGTACATCAAAGTAAAATATTAAACCCCAAAATCTAGACTTCAAAAACAGACGCCCCAACCTAAAAATACCGAAACTAAATGAAAACCATAAAACAACAGCACTTGGCAGTAATCAAGTCAAATTGAATTCAAACAACGACTATATTGTTAACATTAATTTAAAAGTAATTTTCAATTCTTGACCAATCTACTTGTGTAATTGTGCAGTTAATACACCAACGAAACAATTCTCAGATGCATAGTGTTACGTCGGAATTGTAGTAAGTGTGTATTTTGGAATCTATCCAAAACAATTAGTGGAGCGACTGTGCATGCCAACGACTCGCGAAATTGGGAGAAATGTATTAAATGCACTTACAACGTACGCTAAATATTTTAACACTTGATTGAATTATTAATTAGAATTAACTTGTACAAAGGAAATGTTAATCTTATAAATAAAATTCTCGTGTCACAATGTTCGTTCCCATACTCCTACGAAACGGCTCGACCGATTCTCATGAAATTTTGTGAGCATATTCAGTAGGTCTGAGAATCGGCCAACATCTATTTTTCATCCCGAAATTCCTACGGGAACGGGAACGGGAACTACGCATGTGAAACCGCGGGCGCAGTTAGTCTTATATATCAAATTCTCGTGTCACAATGTTCGTTCCCGTACTCCTCCGAAACGGCTTGACCGATTCTCATGAAATTTTGTGAGCATATTCAGTAGGTCTGAAAATCAGCCAACATCTATTTTTCATCCCGAAATTCAGACAGGAACGGGTACGAGAACTACGCGTGTGAAACCGCGGGCACAGCTAGTTTAAATATAAAAGATGCGTACAGAAAAGCTTGTACTAAATACGATATGAAAAAAACATGTAAATTCCTTCATCGATAAGTAACATATAAGTATCATTGTAACATAACATGGCACAATCAAATTACCATTCATTTTATTATAGTAAACTGACTAATAACTAGATTTTTTACCCGTATCTAGCTAGAGTACTAGAAACCACACACGCATACATATTCATACACACGCTTAGATTTTAAGACTAACCAGTAACTACATAAATAATGATTGATCAACATTATTTTTTAAGTGTTATCTTTTATTGTTTCTTAGTCAGTTGTAATTCAAAGCAAATGACGTCTAACAACCTGCAGTGAGTCAGCGTCGTGAATTAAGGCTCATTCATCGTCAGGACGAATAGCTGCGGGATGCAGTTCTTTCAATGAATTATGCTTGTTATTTCAATTCATTAAGGTTTACTCTCCCTCTAGAAACATACCTCGTTCGGATATTAAAACTTTCGCCGAACTTTTAACTAAGGCCCGTCATTTCGAAAGTCTGGAAACCGAGGAGGGGGTCAACACAACATATTTACAAAAGAGATGTGCATTCTGTGGAAAGCGCGGCCATACAGAAGAAGAATGCAGGAAAAAGAAAAGCGAAGAATCAAACAAAAGGGAAGACACAATTAAATGTTATGGTTGTGGCTCTCCGGGTGTTTATCGAAGTACTTGTATGACCTGTAGAAACAAGGAAACCCCTCCACAGCCCGTCTCCTTCTATACGGTTGAAACAACTATTCAAGCGCAGGTAAAAATTCCCACTATAGAAATGAGTATAAAAGGGGAAAAGGGTTATGCTCATATTGATACCGCAGCCCGTACAAGTATTGCCAGCAAACAACTTTACAAAACATTAGTACGTCAAGGGAGTACATTTACCCAGCAAATGACTGACGTGGTACTGGCTGACGGTAGTAAGAAGAAAAGTAACCTCTTGACAACCACGACTAACGTCACGATTGGAGGACGTGTATTGCCCCTAACATTATCGGCAATACCAGAAGCTAAAGACAATCGCACACTATTAGGGATAGACTTTTTGGAAACTGCCGGAATTGTTTTAAACCTGCCACAACGCGCTTGGCATTTCATAGACACACCAGACTCAAAATTCAACTTCTTACAATTAAAGAATGAAGCAATTCCCATTAAAGCCGTGAAAAGTTTAAGGTTTGAGAATCAGCCACCTCAACTCACCCCACCGCAGATACAGAAAACTGAGCCGATATCGAATTTTCTACAGTGGGCAAAAGAATTAACAATAATCTCACCAATACCTGACACTCCACCATTGGCCAAAGAAAATGTGGAAGACGGCCCTTCACCAAGTAAGAAGCCTCGATGGGTATTACATAAAATTAATACTCCACCACGTCCGATACGACCACGAGAACCTGCCGACGATCGCTCATGTATTGATCCTCGTGTTAATTACCTACCAATAAATCGTACTTCTCTGTATTCTGTTGATATTTATTTACATCCTAATGAGGGTACCTTACTAACTAACAATGAACGAGATAAATTGAATAAACTTTTGTTAGAATATAGGGATATATTTGACAAAAACACAGAACCGACACCATTTACACAACATAGAATAGACACAGGCAATCACCAGCCCATTAGTGTTAAACCATATAGACTATCACCTACTAGGCCATTAACTAACTTAACGAAGAAAATGGTCACTTGGAAATGGCAAGAGGAAGAAGCATTTCTAAAAATTAAACAAGCATTAACAACCTTACCAGTATTAAAACAAGCAAGTAACGATCTACCTTTTACAATTAAAACCGATGCTAGTCAATATGCTATAGGAGCAGCCTTACTGCAGGGGGAGGGGAAAGATGAACACCCAGTAGAATATGCAAGTAGACTCCTAGGCCACAACAAAGAAACTACTCGCGAAAGAGCAAATATAAAAAGAAGACCAGATCCAGGATATATAAATGGAGACCTAGTCTTAGTAGAATCTCATCCCTTGAGCAATATGGAAAAACAATTCACAGTAAAATTTGGTCCACGAAGAGACGGTCCTTATATAGTGCTTAAAAAGCATGGAGCTTCTACATATGAACTAGCTCATCCTGAACTTCCAGAAAAATCTGTCGGGAAGTATCACACTTCAGCTTTAACAAATTTCAAACAAAGAGAGGATAACATCCCTAAGCCAAGTTATCCAATACGTCGAAGAGGAAGACCCCGTAAGCAACCTGATACTGGAGCTGTTACTCATGTCGGGACGACTTTAGAGTAACAGAGGGGGAGTATGTAACAATACAAATACTTACAACGATCACTGCACTAACGAATGGACACACACACAACAAGAACTAGCTTCAATCAACGTGACGTATGCAGCAGCGCCGTGCACACTACGACAACCGACGGTATAAAAGGAGCGTGCCCGCCAACAAGAAGTCAGTCGTTAGCTAGACAGCGCAGAGTGCGATAGCCCCGCAGTCCTCTCTGTGTTGTAGTTAAAGCTTTGCTTGAGCGGTAGCCCCGCAGCCCTCAGGTTAAAGTTCTTAGCTAGGAGGTTATGGGATGCGATAGCCCCGCAGTCCATCCCAGGAACCATTAATAGGGTAAACACACATATAATGAATGTAAAACCAAAAGTACACCATTGTAAACCAGAACTTACAATATAAGTACCTAGGTTGGTACGGTTATCTCAACATTGGTTGTTTTATTTACTAAATCACCTGAAGAACAAAGCCCTATTAAAATACACCTAGCCATATTGGCAGTGTAGTGTGGTTATAATGGTTTGATTAAATCTTCTTACAATTGTCCAATTATTTGGTGCTGAGGACTTTTTTTCTTACATTCGTCATCTCAATATTCACTTCTTTCATTCACATATCATACTTCACTCCTTTCACTCATTCTTCCACTCCTTTTAATATTCACACCTTTTCCTCACATGTCATAGGTACTCCTCATTCCTTTCATTCGCATACTTTATTCATATTTTTTTTGTCTTAAAATGTATTTAGGTATGTTTTTTTGGGTCAAATATCTCAAAATAACTGATTTCGCTGATCTTTGATTCCATTAATTTAGTTTGTTTGACACTACTATGTGACGTAATAAATCCAAGATGGCGCCCACCTAAAGATGGCGGACTAGTTTTTTAATATAATCAGTCTGGGTCTATGAATGCATAACTACCGCTAATTCGGAAATTACTTTATATCTTAGCTTTAACTTTAATATCTATATTTTTATACAATTCATGTGAAAATCTACTATATTATAATCTACGTTGAGGTATTTCTTTACGCTTACATTAAAATATGTGAGAGGAAATCCTACATGTGTAAGAAACAAACAATTTAGAAATAGAACATAGATATCAAATGATGTCATCTTGTTTTTCGCAAAAAGAAACTCACATTAAACTGAATTCATTTTCAGTACATTTTTTTCACAGAAATTGTTAATGAGTTTTTGCAATTAAAAATGTGTTTGCGGTACTATTTTTAAATGCTTCTGGTATAACAATTTGAATACCTCATACATTTTTGTTAGATGCTGTTTGTTATTGTAATATATTAAATAACATAAAGTTATCTTAAAAAACCACACAAAAGTCCTAATTCATTTTCTTTAAAAGTTTATTGGTTGGTTTACCTGTAAGAATATCCTGTTATCATATTATATAAAGTCTCGTTGGTCTAGTATAATGTGCAACTGCTTGTTAAGCCCCAGGTACTAAAGTCGATTCTTGGGCCGAGCATTCTGAGCATGTAAATTTATCTCGAAAAATGCATCGGGTTTGAAATAACCAACACAAATTCACATATCTCTATTAATATTGGAAAAAAAAGTAAGAATTACATTTTTAGAGAAGAAAGAGTTTTTTTCCTGCTGTGAAATTTTCTAGCTGTGCCCAGCGGTTTCACACGCTTAGTTCCCGTTCCCGTGGGAATTTCAGGATGAAAAATAGATGTTGGCCGATTTTCAGACCTACTGAATATGCTCACAAAATTTCATGAGAATCGGTCAAGCCGTTTCGGAGGAGTACGGGAACGAACATTGTGACACGAGAATTTTATATTATAAGACATACTTCGATAGTTTACTTCACCGATTTATTATTATGGCGCTTACAACAGTGTCGTTGCCCTAATCTTGGGGTTATTGGGTTTTGATCTCAATCTGGCTTAGGGCCAGATAATGGATGTCTTCAAACTTCTGTTCAAGAGTATATCAGTTTCCTCACGATGTTTTCATCACGGAAGAACACTTACTAAGTATACTCATAATTTATGTCATAATTAATTTTATATTGCCACAAGATTCGAATATGCTCTTCTAATTCCGAACCTTTGTCCTATGTCTAACTAACAGCGCCCCGAGGTTTCACCCGCATAATTTTCACTTTATCCCCCTTTTCTCCCGCTAGTGGGGGGGGGGGGGATTTCCAAAAATCCTCACTTAGTATTAGCCTACCCCCCCCCCCCCCCCCCCCAACAAACACACGTGCCAAATTTCAGCTCTCTACGACCAGCAGTTTCGGCTGTGCGTTGTCTGTCAGTCAGTACATCACTCAGTAACGGAAGGGTTTTATATATAGATAGATAGATTAGAGTCGGTTTCTTATTTAAACCACAAATACCGGAATTACACTATTTTGAAGCAACTGCCTTCAGACCTTTACAGCCTAGAAAGCTATACATTTTTTTTTAAGATTTAAACCCTGCTCAAGTCTACGAAATCGACTGTCGTAGTCACTAAACAACTACATTTGTTAAAAGGTCACGAGCTACATAACTCATTCTCTTTGTTTTCATAAATAAAATATTAATTTAATTAATTAAAACATTCATTCCGTATTTTCCCAATTATCGAAAAATTAATGAACATCATACATGAACATTAATATTACGTTATATGAGTACTTTAAATTATGTAATGAAAACGTATATGAATGGACTTTATTGTGTGACTTGGCAGTCAGCCTATTAGTGCAGTTGTGCATCCAATACCAATAATATTTACAGAGTGATCTGTATCTATGTACACGTTATTTATTTTGGGTCGTTTTGTTTTTGTTATAAGGCAGTTTTCTGCAATAAGAGAAGTCAAATATAATGGATCGCACTTACGCAAACTGAGTTTACAGTTTATCAATGTTGCTCTTTCGGAATTTGTCAGTTTAGCTAGTAACATCGTGTTAATTTCAGTTGAGGTCTCAAAGAAACACTTCAGAAATTAGAAAAGAGCATAAATCAGAAATAAACATTATGACTATAAAGAAAATAAGTAATTAACAGAACACATTTTACGGGAATGTTTACAGAGGCCTTTCTTCGTAAATACTTTGTAAATCTACTACCAATAATTACATTATTACTTAGTATGTATATGTGCTTGTAAATTTAGAGTTTACTGCTATGTGCGTGCAGCAATATTTTGTGGTTAAACTTGAAGGCTCTAACAACCTGTAATTACTGTCAATAATGTTAGAAAGACAACCGAGACCGACAGCTTATTGTGCCTACCGATGTATGTTACTACTTTATATCCCGCGAATATTATAAATGATGGATGGATGGATGGTTGTTTGATTGTTACTCTTTCCCATTAAACTACTTAACCGATTGAGATGAAAATTGGTATAGATGTTAGTCCTTATAACTACGAATAACACAAAATATACTTTTTATCCCAACATTCCTGGGATTTATGCGGGTAAGTCCGTGGAGCACAGCCAATATTTACCTAAATTATTGAAATGTAATTTGGAACATACTGTGCAGTACAAACATTAATGTATGGTTCAGTGACCCATTACCAATCTATTCCAAGCTGTGATATTAATTAGCAGCTTCTGTTCTCATTAAATTTTATTTAATATTAATAAATCATTCGTTTCACACTAATTATTTTGTAACACCTTTGTTTTAAAATAATGTTTAAGTATATTAATGAAATTCAATCCTGTTATTATTGCTATATAATTGTTTATTGTTTGTTACCCACGTAATAAGCGATTTGATTTCAAAATGTTTGAGTTTGAGATCACCAACACGCTTAGGACAACCGTTCCTATTTCTCCTCACTGTACTAATACTATCAGTGAGATAAGAGGCTTTTCCTAATTGTGTATACTTTTTTTTGTTAACCTATATTGTCCAACTGCTGAGCAAAGGTCGCCCCCAAACACCTCCAACCATCCCTATCCTTCGCAGTCTACCACCAACTGTCGAAGGTAGCCAGATTGTCCCGCCAACGCTTTCTCGGTCGACCCCGACGATTGTGAATCTTACAAGCTGATAATTTTGGGTCATACCTAGTATTTAAACCTGTATAATTTTATACTAAATAATTTCCATAAAAAATAGATATAATATTGTCAAACTAAAACAAACTCTTTCAGCTTTTAATATTTCATTAATTTTAATTTCTCGAAACACACATGTTAAACATTAAATCAGAATGAACAGTAAGAAAAACAAAGTTTTCAATGTGAACGAAATAACACTAATAACGTGACAAAATAATATAATATATATAAATATATAATTTGTTTTATCAAAATGATGGATACTAAGATTAACGATTTGACGCATGAAAATGAGATCAAAATACATCTTGACCTGGTTTTGTATGAGATCTAGATTTTGTAAACACTGACACAAATTACTATAACATTATAATTACTGGCACTATTTTTGATTTATTAACACAAAAAATACAATAACATGTTTTTCTCTGAAGGGCATACACCTCTCTCTTAATGATGATGATATTAATAGAGTGAGAGCAATCACAGTCTGATGTTTGTTGACGAACTCAATTTAGAGTCGTTTTTGAGAAGTATCAACGTAGAAGTTCTCTTGTAGCCTATTCTTGTTACAGTTGTTCTTCGCCTCCTTGCCTCTATTTTTTTTTGTTAACCTATATTGTTCCACTGCTGGGCAAAGGTCTCCCCCAAACACCTCTAACCATCACTTGAGGCCTTGGTTGGGTTTGTGTGCTCATGTTTGGGGGGGTTTGGACCTATCCCACCACGCTGGTCCAGTGCGGGTTGGTGGGTGTATGCCTCTATTATGTACAATAAAATAATGTCATACAATGTGCCTGTAATATTTCCTCATCTGCTGTGAACTGCATTCGTATGAAAAGCATATATCATTATGATTATCAGCTCAAATCGTCCCTCACATGACTTCTTCAAAACCACGGTTTTTTAGTTAGGTCATTTCAAATTAATTTCAGTTTAATTTATAATGGAACGATATAATGTCACTACTAAGGGTAAAAGGGTAAAGGGTGAAGGGGTCAGGCCTTTAATAAGTGATAAAGCCTACCATATTTTTTTAAAACGGCACCTACATTTTAATCAACCAAATCACTTAAAGTCAATACAAGATTACATCATACACTTACATCTGAAAGTCTCACACGAATTAAATATTAAAAGGAAAGAAGCAACTTTAACCTACCTTAGCCAATACAGTGTGATCGTTCAATAGTTTTTGTATTCCAACCGTTTCTAAGTAACAGTCGACCTCATCAACTATTGAATGATATCGATTCACTATACACTGGTCAATTCGATACAACCGTATGGTAATCGAGTATTTCTTTGTTTCTTTTATTAGTAGTTAAAGAAAATTTATTGTAGGTATACGAGTTTGCAGACTTTGCAGTGTTTTATATTGATTACTCTTCTATTCGTTTTCATAGTTGTTTTCAGGCATGCGACAAAAAAACTATTTTCAAATTGTGTTCAATTCTTTTTAACCCCCGACGCAAAAAGGGGGGTGTTATAAGTTTGACGTGTCTGTGTGTGTGTGTGTGTGTGTATCTGTCTGTCTGTGGCATCATAGCTCCCGAACGGATGAACCGATTTCAATTTCGTTTTTTTTGTATTAAAGGGGACTTACGTGCAAGTGTTCTTAGACATGTTTGATGAAATTCGGTTGACCCGTTTAAATGTTATGGGGGTTTGAAAGTAATTGTGTTGGGGGTTTTTTAAATTTTTAATTTAATGTTATTTCGAATATCGTTTATTCGATTTAGGAGAAAAGACCGCGTTATGAACACACGCTGAGTCTTAATAGGTCCTCAATCGTGGCAATTAAAGCTGCGAAGATAAATGCAATTAGGTAGGTCTCGTTATTACGATGGAATGGAACCATATACTGGGTCATTCTCTGGCATGAGATGTAGGTAAAGCCGTAAAATATTTGATACAAATGGAAAGAACTAATTAGTGACAGGAATTAGGAGAGCTTTGCCCAGTCGTGGGACCATACATGTATTGAAAACAAGAATTTGGGCCCTGTAGTTTGAGCTCTACTTAGATGCGTTAGTCAGTAAATAGAAAAGAAATACTTATAGAAAGGTTGGGGAAGACCTTTACTCAACAGTGCGAAGATACAGCTATAATAAAAAAAACTTACTTGCAGTGCAAAGGAACTTAAGCCATATACTTTATGTGTAGAAAAATGACTATACCAGTATATTAATAAACACAAACAACTCGATTTTTAAATAGATTTATTTTGGTAGAAGTTTGTAAATGTTATAAATGAACGTTGCGTGGGATGTTCTAATTTTGTAAGAAATGATATTATGATAAGTTTGAAGGTTAAGTGCTCTTAAAATATTTGTTAGGATTATATTTTCAATTTTAATGATTATAACTGATAGCGTGATACGATGTTGTTAATGCTTGTTTTGCGAAATAATTTATATTAAAATTCTTTACTGCCACTTTATTACGTTTGCTGCAACTATGTTTGAAAAGATTTTCTAATTTAATAAATTAAAGAAACATAAGTATGGGCTTGTAAGATTTCACAAAAGCTTTTTTCTCAATGGTAAGCGTGCTCCACATCCACATCATCATTTACCATCAGGTGTGGTCGTGGTCAAATGCTTGCCTATCCGCCTTAAAAAAAGTGATCTTTAGCTAGAGCCACGTTTGGTAATAAAAATAAAAAACAAACATATGGCAGGGGTCTGACTAAGCTTTAGTTATACTTTGTATGAATGTTGTCACAGCCCAAGAATATTTACTAACTAATATTGCAAAACCATTGAAATTCAAAACTATTTATACGGTTTGACCCTCAAAAAAGCTCTTATGAATGTTAGAGAACTAACAAAGGATGGCTAAAGAACCCAAAGAAACAACACAAAGCAACTAGGGTATAATTAGTCTAGGTACATACATGTTTATTGAGGTTTACATAAATAAGTAAATAGTTTGCAGCGCAGTCGAATCGTAACAGGCTTATCAATAATTCAATGGTCTGTTACTTCGAAATCTAAATCTAGAAAGTACGATAAATCTTTTAAATATTTTGTAAGAATATTGTTGCTATACTTAGCCTGTATCTTGGTTTAACGAGGTGATTGCTGTTTTGATAGAAATTTTACGATCAATTATCATGTGTTATTATCTGGGTATAAGGAACATTCGTACAATATTTCATGCTATTGGATATGGTGTTTTTGCTTGATGAAGATGTAATGAACATAGATACATACTCACATAGACTGCTGTTAGTACGAAAACTGGGCAAACCGAACGGCATAAAATGCCCTCTGAAACACGTAAACTCTCAAAAATAAGTCACTCATGTAACAGTCACTTATTACTATTATGACTTATGATGGTACCAAACTTTGGCCAAACGGTACAGACCTCTCCAGCTAGCACTAGGCTACGATTGCTTCTATCACAACTTCACATACTGCCTTTGTAAAGAAGGGTGCTTATTGTGATATAACATAAGTATAAAGAGTGAATTCTTCTAGGAACCCTGGTTAACAAACAAAAACGTTCAGTTATCGTTACAATAACATAACAACATAACATAACATAATCATTCACTACATCATCTCATTATAGTAACTGACCCCTAACTAAGCTTGGAGCTTGTATCTAGGGTATCAGAAACTACGCAATCATTCAAAATGAAGCAAAGGTAAATTAAATAGAAAGTATTTAAATAAGAAACATAGCTTTCTATCTTTGATCAAATTGATTTGAACGGAACCGCATAAAACACCGTATTGATTAAATAAAATTAAGTGAGTTCACAACTCGAGTTACGTTTGAGATGCTATTGATTGTCGGATTAACATAAATTTTTATTCATGAAAACTTACTTTATTCATGTCTTATGTTCGATACAATGTCGTGAAACATTTTTTATTCCGCGTAATATCTTAGTATTTATAAAATTTTCTGTAATTGGAGTATGATTTTCTTTGGTTCATTTGATTTTATTTAAGTTAATAAATGAAATAAGGCGTAACATGCTATCAGCTCTTACTGGGACGAATTAGGCGTAATCACCGCGCTGATATTTCTTTAATACTTCCATGAAGCCTTTCACCAACTGCTATCAAGAGTCGAGATTAACCATAACCAATAATATGTGCCATTTAAAGGCAAAACACTTGCACGATGTATTACGATTCTCAAATGTACGTCATCATTTATAATAAGTATTGGTGGGATGATTATGTATCGTAAACATCATAAGTGACATTAAAGTAGTTTAATGAATACATCGAAAATTATCGTAACCAGCACAAACCCCTTATATATTGCAATATTTTCAAAAATTTCATTGTTATATTATGTAGCACCCAAAAATATGGTTATTTACCAAATTTCAAATATGTAGATAACTTTTTTGTAAAGTTATTAAAAAAAACCTTCTCCTGTAAAATTGGGTGCTTGCGCTATGACCGCCAACTAATCGTAACCAACGATTAGTTGGCGGTCATGGCTCGATATTTGCGGTGTCCACTGTTGAAAAAAGACCTCCCTCAACGTATTTATATGTACTTTATGATATAACTGATGTATTCTTGTTTGATCGTAATATTAATACATTTATTAAGTATTAATAATAATTTATTGATAAAAAATAACAAAACAATATTTATTTATAGATAAAATTTGATATCATTTCTCTACCTTTATAAGACAAAATTGAACCTTTGTTAGCTAAAAAATATTTCAAACCTAATTCCGAAAACATTTCAACAAATTAACAATAACTCAATGTATTCAATCTGAAACATAAACGAGACTCACTTGACACTCATTTATAATTTAAAATAAGGCATTTTATACAAATCCTTTAAGGGAATCCAATTTATCACAACACAATCAATCTTTACAAGACGCGTCTTGTACCTTAAGAGTTCTCTTTAGTGATTATTTATTCATGAACAATTTGCTATGCAATCAGGTCAGATATGGGCCAGGCGATGTCGAAACATGATTTTACTTTGATGAAATATGATTACAAACTTCATGGTACACTTTTGCATTTTTATAGAGACGAGAAACCATTTCCTTTAAATTGGAAAATTGAATTAGTAATTGATTTTGTAGGAAAGGAAACGATTAAAGGTTTTTTGAAGTTGTTTAAGCATATTTTTCGGTACTTAGTTTTGTTGAAAAGCTTTTAGCTGAGACAAAGTATCTTTGTTTTTATGTTGTATGGGTGACTTTGTTGTACTTTTTAACAATGTTTTGAATAATTTATGTGTCATGTACTATATTCTTAGCTTTTTTAGCATTAAAAGATTTGATGCTTCAAGTAGTGTTAATATAGTGATTGAACAAAATTACACAATATTTAAATAATAGACTATCTTAGCCAAGGAAGTATCACTCCATCCATCACAAAATATCGTCTTCGAGTAGTATAAATACTTTTACTTTGACTTAGTGACTTATTTTTTTTTGGATCTAAAAACAATTTTACATATAAAATGAATTTATATTTCAGTTAGAATTATTTATAAATATAACCGGTGAAGTGAGTGACTAATTTAAATTGCAATGTTATGTACAGTGCAAATAAATAAGTATGAGAAAGTTACAAAGCGTTCAAAGGAACGAACTGAATAGAAAAAAGTTTTTTCAACACACTTGCTCATAAACGGGTTCTTATTTGTGCAAAAACAGTTGAATAATGACACGTTTTATTCACTAGTGAGTTATAGATTGTTTTTTAAAATTGCTTTCATTTTAAAAAAGTTTCGATACCTTAAAAATTGTGTCCATACATTTTAAAAACAAACTTCAACTATGTTTCCTTACTTTTGGTAGGTCTATGGTCGATTCCATTCATTCATTCATTCGTTTTTTTTAAATAAGTATATTATTTTAGTCTTTGGCCGATCACCATTGTTGTGTTGGATGCGCGCGAATAGAAAAACTGTTTATTTATTAGCGAAAAATGATAATTTCTTCGCAAATGTGTTGAAAAACGTTGTATGGTACACGCGTGTATTGATGATTACTATCCTCGGCTATCTTCAGACCCTCGCCTGACGGCTCGGGCCTCAATAGCGCCTTGGGAAGTAATCACCAACTTACCTCGCTTGTACCATAAATAACTAAACCTAGATCTTTACAAAACCTTTATTGAATTCACAGGCCGGTAACAAAATGAAAGTGTCAAAATCTGTGAAACAATGACATCTGGAAAATAATATTATATTTTGACAGTAGTAGAGAGAAATGGCCCGAGCGATGTAACAAACAAATTTTAGTTTTCTATTTTGTGTTGTGTGTTTTTTTTATATTTTTATGTAGTCTTTTTGATTCGGATCTATGATTTGATATTTGTACGAAATTTTTAGTGTTGGGTATAATCACGTTTCGTTTTTATATTGCATTACCGTGACTGTGTTTTTGGGTGTTTTTGGATCAATATTTTTGTGTTGCAAGGTAAAATACTTCATATTATGTTAAGTCTCGGTGTAGGTATGTGTGAATGAGTGTGTGCGTAGTTTCAGATACCGTAGATACAAGTTTCAAACTTAGGGTTCAGTTACTGTAATGAGATGATGTAGTGAATGATTGTTATATTATGTTTTATAACAGTATTGAAGTCCCTTTGAGCTAGGCATAACCTACGTTTCAGAGATCAGGGCTTTGTCTCTATTAATTACATTACAAAAGTAGTACTTCCTTGGTTAAACTTAATTTTATTGTATAAACCTATTATCTAATATATAAAATACTCGTGTCACAGTTTTCGTTGCCATGCTCCTCCGAAACGGCTTGACCGATTCTCATGAAATTTTGTGAGCATATTCAGTAGGTCTGAGAATCGGCCAACATCTATTTTTCATCCCGAAATTCCTACGGGAACGGGAACTACGCGTGTGAAACCGCGGGGCGCAGCTAGTTTTACATAAAATCAAGTTGTAGATGATCAAAGCTAAACAAGGGCAAGCGTGGTGATTTCACCCATTCCTCCTCAATGTACTAATAAGTACTATTAGTGACAGAGAGGCTTTTGTCCTGCAGTAGGATAATAGAATATACTTAATAAAAAGTATTCATTGACAAATATAGTCACAAATTTTAAAATAAACGATGTTACAAACCCATACTTTATACCCTATTATAGCTACTTATCCATAACTAAGTTTAATAACTACTTAAGTTTTAAGAATCTTCAAACAGGCTCATTATACATCTCCCAAGATGTAATTTTCATTATGTATTATTTCTTACATACGTACTTTAATAATTATTACGGTCTTCGTAAAACAATTATTATCTGTTTACTATAACTGTATTAGTATTGATAACACTAGTAATCTATCTAACTTATGACCTTAGTGTAGTGTGATGTAAATACATACATAATATACTTCAGCAACCGTAATCAAAAATATGAAAAACTAAGTATATTATACATATATCGTTTTTATGTAATTAAGACGTCAGAACTTAATAAAGTTGCTGAACAGAAATCCAATATAAATTTAAATGGCTTTAAAGTAAAATTCTACCTCACATAAGTTTCTCAATGAGTTTAAAACCGAACATACGAATAACCTGAAGGAATAATAACAAAGTTTCCCCACTAGGTAAGAATAAAGTCGGCACAATTTATGCATTGTAATAAAATAGAGTTTTGTAGAACTATGGAAGTAAAACGATTTTCATCCGAACCTATATGTTGGAAATATACGGAATGGAATTCTGGGAAACATGTTTAGTGTAAGTTTTTTTTTAATTTGTAATGTATTTTGGAAAATCTCGGTGAACTAGTGGTGCATGTGCATTGTGCACTTGCCTGCAAACAAATTTCAGGTTCAATTCCTGTGTACATCTTTTTATTTTTTTTACAAACATGGGTTAGAAATCCCAATTTGTATTAGAAAACTAGCGGCCCACCCCGGCTTCGCACGGGTCCAATTATCCCGTTGATTTTCCAGACTTTTTTACATAAGAACCTTCTCCTGGCAATAACAAACACAACAAAAAAAGAATTAGCGAAATTGGTCCAGGCGTTGTTGAGTTATGCGCTTACCAACACATTTTGCGATTCATTTTTATATTATAGATTATCAATCTAAAGTATTAACGGGACAATCTTAAAAGGTTTGACGAGACAGTGGTGAGATGCTACGAAATTAAATATCATTTACTACTTGTGTCTACTATATGTCACTAGGGCATCGAAATGTTATTTAACCAATGCAACATTCTCGCATGGGTAAATAACATCTTGATGTTGGTAGTTTAGTTATTTTAATTTAATTGACAGAGTGGTCACCATGCCGGACTGCCATCCGTAAGGTTGCGGGTTCGATTCCCGTGCGGGGTGAATATTTGTGTGAACCACAAATGTTTGTCTCGGTCTGGGTGTGTGTGTGAATGAGTGTGTGCGTAGTTTCTGATACCCTAGATACAAGCTTCGAGCTTAGTTAGGGGTCAGTTACTATAATGAGATGATGTAGTGAATGATTATGTTATGTTATTATAACTATTTCCATTTAATTATCAAACATGTTCGATAAAATATATTACCGTATGTTCAACAATTCTCATTGGGGATTTTAATCGGCTTACTTGCTTTCGCGCCGCACCAGCCACTCGCAAAAGCTGGCCCTTCTTAAATATTACACCGAAGATCTATTTTAATTTATAAAATTAATAAATTTTATTATCTTAAGCTTACATTTTAGGAATTGAGAATATATTTAATTTATTTAATGATCAAACTTTTAAGTAAAATATATTTTAATGAATTAATTTAATTTGCTATTGTGTAAGTAACTTTAAAAGACTTAGCTTTTTTTTTTATTCGTTATTATTTTCATCATCAGGCCTTTTTAGAAAATCTCATATTTTCAATATTTTCTACAACTAAATAAATTCCTAAAAACAGTATTAATAAATCCCACTTCCTAATTACACCATAATTTTCATTCATTTCAAGTGATCATTACAAAATATTTTATTTATGAGAACCAACAAGTACTGTATTCTAACTCATCTCTTGAAATACATTAACGACTACGCATAAAAATCTGTAAAACACACTTTGAAATTGTACCTTATCATTTGAGAAATAAGGTGGAATTTGGAATAATAAAATTTTCAACTTAGTATCTCAAAAACTGACGTATGTTTGTTATAGATAACTATTTTGCATCCCCCCATCCCTATTAAAAGCTCTCGTACTAGACGTTTGAATGTGAACAATCCCAGTAATTATAGTTTGAGCATGCAGCTCGCGATAAGAGCGGACTCTTATTCTGCCGATGTAACTTCAAACTTTAATTTAATTAATATAAGGTCTTAATTTGTATATAACTTTTTAGTTTAATTTGTAGCTTTTTGAATGTAGATTCTTTAAGAGATAAGTTTCAATTGATTTAATGAGTGTTATTTGTTTGATTTCAATATTAAAAAGTGTAATTAAAATGATGTAGTAGTAAATACTCATAGATCTCACTGTAAGAAAAAGTCTTAATCCCTTTATTTTTTTATATATGCTCAGCAGAGGAGGAATAGCGAAATCGCCACGCTTCCCTAACGTGTGTGAGGTAATCTCAAACTGGAGATCATAAGTGGTATATTATATAACAATATTTAATATGTAACTAACAAAACGTGTAGCTGCAAACTCGGCATTTAGTTGGATTACTACATAGTTCAACACGACTTTATATAAATAAATATGAGACACAAATATTTTAAACATCATTATATGACACAAACATTTATCTTGGGTTGTACAGTTTCATTCATGTCGGATAATATAATGAGCATAGCATACAACCAGTAGAAATAACAGCAATTTCGTTTTTTGTGAACTTTAAAAACGCTAACAAGCAGAGCCCCTTTACGAAAACCTTTTATCACATACGCAAACTGCACTCAAAGAAACAGGGTCGAAATTCAACCGAAACGCTCCCCACATTTCACAATGACATATCTGGATGAGCGGTGGTTTTAATTTCGCGTCTGCAATTGTGCCCTAACGAGGGAGATGAAGTAGAAACGCTGACACTAGCGCACGGCAATCATTCCGTATAGGAGGCCCGAATTTTAACGCGTTGTGATGAGCGGAGAGAGAGAATGGTTGATAGATGACGTTTGATTTGGGTATTTTACAAAAAATCTGTTTATTACAACAATATTTTTTTGTACCTATAGGGTGGTTTATTAAGAGGTACTTTTTTGATCATCGATTTTTGGCCAAATGGAGCGTGATTTTTGTAAACCTATCATAGTATATTAACATATTATCACAGAAAAACTGGACATACAAATTTTACAGCAGTAATACGGAAATCAGCGATCTAGGAGAAACGTGTTCTGCGAAACGATGACTTTATATTATGAAGCGATATTTTGTAACTGTTATTCTGAAAATAGTTTTTATTATAATCTGTAGTTCAGTCCTATAGTTTCAACATAAATACTTAACATTCTTTTATTACTTACAAAATTAAGTCAGATGACTTTACCAACTTACAAAATTATGATATAATTTGTTCAACATAGTAACTTTACTCGCTAAATCCCATCACAAACAGCGCAGTATAGAAGTAAAATGTGCGGCATAGAGCGTATCAGCCAAACTCAACTTTTCTCGTTAGCTAGTTCAGGGGTGAAAATGCCTTAGTCTTGGCTTTCATTCATTATTTGATTTACGTCAGCATCTGTCATCAATTTTCAATATTTGAGATTGGGTGATGATTATTTTGAATTTGGGGTGCTTTTTGTCGATAATTTAACTTTGGAAGATTGTTTTTAAAGATAAAAGTGTTTTCTCTTTTTGAAATTTAAATTGGCTTGAAATATTGAGCAAATTTTAGGGGTTACAAATTTAAATTTCTTTGTTTGATATATACAAAAGATAAGTTGTTAGGTATTTGCATAAAACATTAAAAAGTAATCGATTTTTAAAGTCCTATCGACTCACACTCTTCAACTAAATAATTATCTTTTGTAAAAACATCCTAGTCGGTTATTTGTTGCGTGACTCGTTAGGAATTAACAACTTAAACATATGTTAATAGACAATAACATATTGAATTTATTCTTTCTTATTTCAGTTCTTTAAAAGTCGGCAAGCTGGAGCACTTAAGTAAGTATAAATTATTCTGATATCAACTATATTAACAAACTAACACTTTATTTTCCTGGGTTACCTAATGACCTAACTGGAACCACTAAAAGTTACTAAAAGAACATTAAAAATTTACTTTATAAAAAAATATGAATAAATAAACAAACCTCGTGATATCGAATATACGTAATAATAGACTCTACATAAACCATCAATGGCCTCTACATCTGTAACAGATGATTTAAGCAGTGTGTGGTGATATTGAGCGACACCTTCTCCGGTGACTAGTTAAACCGATGTTCCAAGTGTGGTCTCCATTTTTACCTACAACTTCATGGTCCACACCTTGTGCAGGCGTGTGATGAGACAGGTGGAATATTGTCACTATCGTGCCGTTTGGCTCTTTTGACTGCGGGCCTATTAAACCAGTCATTGTCATGAGTCTTTTGGCCCTCTTTAATGCAGTTAATCCATTCATAAATATATTTTTGGTAATTTTCCTTTATTACAAACATTAAATTCTGACTGAGGATGAAGTCTCATAGTCAACACAATGTGTTTATAAAACTGCCTTAAACATTTCATTGTAACAATATCAACTTTTTCTTACTTAATGGGCACTAGATGTTGAAAACTTTCCCCATATCCGCCGACTCTCATCCAAATATCGGCTCTTTAGAACGGATTGTAACATGTTCAACTTAAACAATTGTTTGTTTTGCATTGAAGAGTACGCAATAATATGGTTGTTTGGTAATGAACATCTTAGTTGTTTATCTATCTAGTAAATTAGAGGTTCTGTGTAGAGCGATACATGTGTTTTTACAAACACGACCACTCGCGATAGAAATCCCAACGAAAATATTTTGATTTATCATCATTTTTATTATATCATATTTTTTATATTTAATAATCACAGACAGGTAGAACAATATTTATTAACATTTCTAATGTATTACATTTTTATTTAATTTGGGAATAGTGTTTCTTTAAATTTTGTTGAGTAATTACATCACAAAATGTATCCGTTCTAACTTTATTTTTATTGAGTTCAGTCAGTTATAATCAGTACACAATGTAAAATTTTGTATCAATAAACTTATCAATAACTGCACAAATTCAAAAACTTAGCCTGTAGAAACCATACAAACATACTATTCTATAATAAAAAACGTATTTTGACGTTACTTGCGGCTGCATCCAAATGTCTCCGACACTTTGAATCACTAAAGTTACATAGGCTCACCAGGTTTTATACCATGTGAGTACTGGTTGCAAAGAAATGTGTACAATTTTTAAAAACTTTTATGATTTTTTGCTTTTATTATGCAATTTGATAGAGATAACTCTTTTCTTCAAACCTTTTTTTTAATATAATTGGGGTCGGTTTATCAATTTAACTAGATTTGACGGAATATCAGTATTATACTTGAAGCGACTGCCATCACACCTTCACAGTCCAGAAGGCAATGTAACATTTTTTAGACTTTTGAGGGCACTAACAACCTGTAAGGACTGTCGATGATGTTAGTACGACAATGGGCTACGGATTTGATGTACAAATTAAAATTTATTATCATACTAATAAAATTCAAATTTGTATACCCTCGTAACACTCGTTTAAACCCTCATCATTCTCTGTTGGCACTTAGTTATCAATGACATATTTTTAAGTTTTTTTTTTTAATTGGACCCTTGACTAGATTTATTAGAGTTTGACATTAAAAGAATGAAATTAATAAAGTAATTTACATCTAAATTGTATTTTTACTCAAAGGCTAAAGGATTGCGAATAAAAATATTCACCAAAGAAAATTACGAAACAAAAATCTTTAAAATTTTATTTAAATAATAAAAATGAAACACGTTTGCGTCGTGAACTGAGAACGTTATCTCGAGCACCTAATCTCCTGAAAGCGATACCCTCACCGATATTAAACTCGAATACTATTTTGCATAAAGTTGTGCAAAAAGCGGACCACCTGTGTCTAAGTGGCAGTCGGTACACAACGAAATCAAACTGAGGATTTCCAACTTCTTGCGATTCCCCGCGAATGAAAAAACTTTACCGAGATACACCCCGACTTTGGAAATTTTCGCGACATTCGACGAGAAAAGAAACCCCCGATTTCGTTATTTTAAGCTTCTTATATTCTTAACACGAACGAAACGGCAGGAATATTCTGTTCTTTTTTTTTACAACCGAAATGTAATTTTGCCGCTAACTTTTCACTTAGGTAACTCTGGAACTCGGCAGATGGGAATGTAAGTTTAGGTTATTTTGAGAAGTTTTTTGGAGTATGTCCAAAATGTACCGAGGATAGCGTCCCGTAAGCAAAACTCCCCCCATTGCGATGGTATTTCATAAAAATGCTTGCGTACAGTTATTTTAAAGGGAAATTTATTGCCAGTCTCTCCAGCGCTGCATTAACAATTTTAATGAAATACTTTACATTGTCAAGTTATTCGTTTATTTTGAAAATACTTATAAAATGCTTGTCTCTATATTCATGTCTTAGGAAATGTTAGAGCATTAATACCATGTTGAGATGTAAATGGGATACATTTCCTTTTACTAAGACATTTTGGCTTTATCTTCATAAATCATTCAACGAAATTTACATAACACGCTTGAAGATTATGTGTTTATTTTGTCACAAGGAAAAAACAAGGCTTAACTACATATTACTTTCTATTTATTTTATTTTCTATTCAACCTATTTTTCTTTTCGTATGTTTTCTATTTCTAAAACTTCTTACAAGCTCCATTTACTCATGAAAGTTTAGTTTCATACTTTTTTTTTTCCTGTCTGCTAATTCCAAGCTTGCCGTTGCATTTTTCGATATAAGTCCAGAAGATTTTTTTATGACAATTGGTTTCATAAACTCAATGTATTTTATCGACTAGCTCAACCAATAGACGTTGGACAGAACAATGATAAAAAATAATTATTAACACTAAAATCCTGTGGAAAAACTTAAAAAAGTTATCTCTCTATGAATATGAAACTCAAACCATTACGAACATTAAACAAAATTACAAAAATTAACTTCACTGTGTATTTACACGTTAAACCGAGTAAAAATATACTATACTAGTAGCTCCCCGCGGTTTCACCCGCGTAGTTCCCGTTCCCGTGGGATTACGGGGATAAAATATAGCCTATGTCACGCACTGATAAATTAGCTTTCCATTAGTGAAAGAATTTTTGAAATCGGTCCAGTAGTTTCGGAGCCTATTCATTACAAACAAACAAACAAATCTTTCCTCTTTATAATATTAGTATAGATGTATGATGTATCTTCCTAGTACGTCTTTACTCCTTATACTTTACTCAAGTCTTTGATAATCAAGCGTATGACTAGATGAAAGTACTCCAACCATTACACCATGTGATTGCAAATTCAAACAGTATTTTTCTTGTTCATTTCTCGTTAGCCCCTGAGGGCGCGACTTGTCCATGTTTGATCGTTATTTACAAGGCGGGAAAAGTAAATTGCGTTCCAGCTTGGATTGATTGTTGTTGTGATCCTTGGGGATTGGTGCAAGTTGCGATTGCAATGCGGCTTGCAAGCGCACCGCGTAGCGCGTGCTGATTCCACTATTGCAGAAACATTTTTAAGTCGGTTTTCTTTGGAATGTTTGCTTTTAGATTGTGTCATTAATTATATTGAAGGTTTTCTCGGGTATTTTAAATTTACGTTAAGCAAAAACACTTACAATATTTTTATTATTAAAAGAAATATACGATGTGGACTTTGAATATTTTTGTTATGCCTTGAATAGGGAAAAGTTGCTTAAGATATTAGAGTGAGAATCATTTTGCGGGACCCAACTTCAGAGGTCTAGGTGCGGAAAAAAGCCCGCTTACAAGTAGAGTGAGATTTGGCACTTTAGAATGTTTAAAAATAAATGATAGGCTAATAACGATATATCACAAAGTAAAGTTCCTACTTAGCGCGTTTCATATAATAAGCAGCAGTGAATGAAACAAAACTTGGACTTGCCGTCTTAGTTTCATTAAACATTTTAATTCACTAAGATTCCGCTTAAGTTTTATCCCGCAAATAGGTAAAAGGTAGTTTAACAGAAACCCTATACCAACCCAAGTTAAGAAGTAACATAATACGTTCTTGCGCTTTTCAAATCCACTATTCACTAGGGTTTTTAAACTAAATAAGGAACCACTTTTTCCGGTGAAACAATATCTATGAATTCAATTTTGCATGGCTTCCGCAACTTTTCCCTTGAAAGTTGGACTAAGTTCCCCATTGCGGTAGGTTAGAACCATTTATTAGGTTCAGCACTTTAACACAAGTATACCTACTTAATACTTATACACCTTCAGTACAGCCAACACAAAGTTTTGGTTTATAATGGAAGTTATTCATTGGAAAGTTTTCAACTATCTGTCGATTTATGAAATAACTTTCATTGAATTTGTAGTCGTTTGCGGTGAAAATTGAATATTCGTGTGAAATAATTGTTTGTAAACATTTTAATCTATTTTCTAGATAAGTGATAAAGTTTGTAAAACTCCTTGATCTAAAGACTAAAACTCTTAAGGCATGTTGTGTTTAAGATTCGCTTCTTAATTAGCTTAAAAATAAACGTATATTTTCCAAAATCAGCTTATTGGTAACCTTGGTGATTACACTTAATCGTCATCCACGATTTGTGAACTTAGTGAAAGAGGCTTATGCCCTGCCGACTGATCAAAATCCGATTGTAATTCTAATTTTATAAATGTGTGATACTAATAAGATAACACTTGGTTTAGATAATACTTTAATTTTGTAATTTGTATAACACTTGATTTGTATTTGACGTTGATTTCTGTCACAACCTATAAAAACACGATAAACAATTTTATTTCATCTCTCTATCTATTTACTTACTTTTTATCTTCATACCCAACAAACGTTCTATTCATTACCCACCTCAATGAAGCCTTAGGACAATCGCCTCGGAACGGGGTGAAGCCCGCACACTGCTCGCCTCAGCAAACTAATCATAATTACTTGCCGGTCTAAGTATATAAATGTAGAGTAATAAATTGATGTACGTAAGTACTTAAACTTGTACTAAAATTTGTTTTGAATAAAAGATTTTATTGACATGGATTTTGGTAATACACTTTTTAAACTTTCGCGATCGGAATTCATTTATTTCATTTATTCAATTATTTACCTCGACGTTATAATTATGTTATACGCGATTAAGACCTGTAAATTATGCAACAATGGATTTTGGTAATATTGAACATAATATGAAAAAGAAGATAAAAAAATAAATATAATAAGTACAAGAATCGTTTAGATTAATGCTAATTTAGTATTATTTGTGATCTGTTCGGCTATTAATGTGATAGGTCGTTTGTGTATTGACACAATAAATACCTTAAATCGCTTCTATAATTAAGTTTCAAGATAATATTTACTTGCGCATCAATATAACATAATTTATATTAAACATTTAAGTAATAAAAATCTTCTATCTGCCTCAAAAATACCAATCATATTCGTTTATCCTATGAATTGTGTAAAAATACAGAAAGACAGCTGTTTTCGCATTTATTACATTAAATATGTATCATTATTTATCTCACAATGATTCCTAAATAATTGAAGTAGATCACGCGAGTGAAAACGTTTTTCGAGCCCTGAATTGGCATAAAATCTGTGAATGGAAAATTGGAAATAAATATCGTATTTATTTATTGGTAGAAAAAATATCGAGGTGTTCGTTTTCATTTACTCTTGTTCGGTGAATCTTAGCTAATATTTTTCTTATAAGTAAATTGATATGTTAGTTTGTTTTCAGTTCATATGGCAACAAAATAAATAGAAGATAGTCGGGATTTTTGGAGTAATTACAGATTCGTTATTATGGTATATTTGCTTTTGGTTTGATTTAAGAAAATTTTTGAAGATAACCCATTTCTTTGTAGGCATTTTATTTTAATTGTCAGTTAGATTTATCAAGTTCAAAGTGGTATTTTTCTGGCGTAACGCGTAGGTACTACGAAGTATGTTCTAACAAATATTACGTGCTCTTTGAAAAATGTAGCTAATACTTTAATTGGTTAAATAAATCTATATAAAAACTTACCAAACAAGAATTTCAATTAATATATTAAAAGATATATTCGAAAACATTAATAAACACTTCAATACCCAACGTGTCGGAACCGACCAATGCAGCTGAAAAAGCTATCAGTTTCAATAAAATGAAGATGGGAGACAAAAAATGGCGGACCATCAATCATTTTGACGTCATTGTAACGTCACAAGGGTGCAGTGCAATACTCCGCGTGAGTCGTGGTTTTGTGTTATTGTGTTTATTTTGAGGGTAATTTTGTGATTATTTTTTGAAGGGGTATTATATTTAATGTTTAATATGATTTTAATTTAATTGTTCTTGTGTGAAGTGTGGTTTAATGTTTTAGTTTGAAAGTCGTAGTTTCAAGGTAGTGAAACAATTTTGGTTTAAATTTATTTACAAATTATTTATCATATCCATATCTAAAACGATACATATCGGCATAAGAAGGAATGGTGTTACTTGAGTGAGGTTACGAAATAAAACAATTGAAAATACTCGATAACACAAATAACCTTCCTCTTTCTTTTCGTCCTCTAACCGTTATTATAAGCATGCGAATAAAAATACAAATATTTTGGGTAATATAATAAAAATCTATTTCGGTTCAGATACACATAATACACAATTCTAATATTAATATTTGTAATACTCATTCATATTCAGCTTACCGTCCCAAATTTACTATAGATTAATATTTGACCGTACCTACCGAACTACAATAGTGTCTGTCATCTATGAAATTCCATCACAAATAGATGGCCAGCCAAACATTCTGCAATAATCGATACGGTACTGATGTCGGCTGGTGTAAATGGTCGTGGATTTTATTTTGTTTTTAACTGGTTTTGGTTTTACGAACGGTTGATTTAGTTACATATTCTACTACGTAAGTATATTACATAGTTAGCAGGTAGTTTTTCTTAATTAAATAAATCTAATTTGAATACTTTGCGTGCTATGATCTCTTCTCTTCTCAAATCAATTCGATATTTGAAAGTTCTAACTACATTAACTTTAAGATAGAATTTTTAGACTTGTTTATAGTTGACTATATTACGACATTTAGGCGGTATAGGTATATACGAACTTTGCAAAGAAGGTTCGAGTCTGAGAACACTGACACGCATAGAGCAAGTGCTTGGTGATTACTGTTGTACTAATGTATATGATCAGTGAAACCTATGCCCAGTAACGTGGCCTTACAAACTTACATAATGTATTGGACATATGGAAAAACACCTAACACATAATGATTTCTAACGATACAATTTATAAAAGAAATCTAAAAATCGATTCCATATTTGACGACACCATTTCTGTTAATAACTAACAACGTACAGACATAATGGACAATCATTATCTATAGACACATGTAAGTAGAGTACAGTTAGCAACAAAAGTCGAACATTAATGAAACTAATAAAAATATGATAAAATTTTAGTTTTATTTACAAAATAAAAAGGGTTTTTACTAATAAACAATTATGATATAATTCTGAGTGTAAGACATAAACATACTTACTATCGAATAGCTCTTCCTTGCTTGTAGATTTGCATGTAATGTATGTAAATCATTACGTTAGTCATTCATATAGAGCTTTC
Organism: Timandra comae; assembly: GCA_958496195.1. NCBI lineage: Eukaryota > Metazoa > Arthropoda > Insecta > Lepidoptera > Geometridae > Timandra > Timandra comae. The sequence goes on along the minus strand of OY292362.1, from coordinate 2,366,938 downwards.
ATAAGATCTAGTTCTCTCAAAATAGGACTAAAATTAAATAAAAAATATATATATCTGATAGTAATTAACAATATGTATCTTGTAAATTGCCGTACTAAAGTATGAATAAAGAGAATTTTAAAAATACATCGAACATAATATATCCCCGTTTTGGAAAGCATAAAAATAATATTTGACTATGCAAAGCAACTTTTTATGCTGACAGTACGTATATTCAAAATTATTAGGGTAAAGTAATAACATATCGGCGGCCATCTTGGTTTGTGATGCCATTTAAATAATGACACCTCTTTGTTTGGGGTTTCCCTTCTTTAAAATTTATTGATTACAAATTATATTGATGGGTTTTTAGTAGTGTATATAATAATTTTGATTGTGTGGACGTTAGCCTTAATATCCAAGTAAGTTCGTAAATGAAGTGCTTAAATTATTTTGTATTAAAGAATCTACGAATCATCATGTCAACTAGTGAGACTTTAGACATAGGTACAATAAAAAAAAAATATACACGTCGAAAAGACAACCTCCTCCTGTTTTTTTTGGAAGTCTGTAAAAACACAAATATTTGGACATATTTTGTTCCACAAGTCAATATGTTATGTAAGTTTTTTAATTTTTGATAACATAAGCTTGCGACGCCATTTGCACGCACTGTCCGATCCAGGAAAAAGCAAGCACCCTCTCCCTGACTTAGGAATTATACCTACCCGATGACTTGACTGACACATGCCAATATACTGAGCAGTTAAAATATTTTAACTAAATACCCTCATTAACGTGAAAACCAAACCATCAATCAAGTACACATTTAAATATGACACGATTGTGTGTACAATGTGTGTACATCAGACATCACGCAATGAATACCATCAAACCCTTGTTTGATAAACATCTCTGTCAAAAGTTAGATAAGAAAACAAAGGGAACAACGAGATTGATGGACTGAAATCTGATATTATGTTGCATAATGCCACAGTACAAAGAGGTTCAGTTACTGAATACATTCAAATGTTAAACAATGGTTTATTTTCGGTACTCTGACAAGGTAAGTTCTAATTTTGTAAGCACTTAACTTAATAATATTAACTGTGGTTTATTTCTTTTACTGGTAAACGTGGTTTTATTGCGGTTTGTTTGGTTAAGCAACGTCTGTCATCGCCATTAGTGATGGGTGACCATTTTTCAAGTGACTTTTCATTTTGTATATGTTGGGCACGTTAAGCCATTGGTTCTGGTTGACTTAGTAACTTCGCCATTAGTGATGGGTGACCATTTTTCAAGTGGCTTTTCATTTCATGGGTGCTTTCGAGGGCACGTTAAGCCGTCGGTTCAGGCTGTCGTAGTAACTTCGGTCGGAGATGGAGCCCTCAAGACTAACATCAGAATTTATCAACAAACACCTAAATCAAAGCAGACATCGTAACTTTTGGTATTTGGCTAGTATATCACTAAATATTAATAATGGTACTTGGTCCTCAAGAACTATAACTTACTAATATTGTCGAAAACTATATACAATCTTAGTTATAGTTTATGTCTAGATATCTCTAATATATATTTGTAAAGACATAATTAAACCTCAAAACTGACCAATAAAACTTACTAATATTGTCGAAAACTATATACAATCTTAGTTATAGTTTATGTCTAGATATCTCTAATATATATTTGTAAAGACATAATTAAACCTCAAAACTGACCAATAATACCCAGATACTTGATACAAAACTTTATAGACAGATCATCATTGAAATAGTTGTAGATACTGTTATACTACATTTGATTTAAGTACTATTCATTAGTTTTGCTTGTAAACTTAATTTTGAAGGAATTCTTAATTAAAAACTTAATATTTTTTTACACACTTGCTCAAAATGGCTTATATTTGTGCAAACACAGTTGAATAATGACACGTTTTATTCACAAGTGAGTTCCATACATTTTAAAAACAAATTTCAACTATGTTGCCTTACTTTTGATGGGTCTATGGTCGAGTTTAGCCAGTAGTCTACAGTCCAGTAGGCGTAAGAAAATAGCTTAAGCGACTATCCTATTGCTATTTGTAATTCGTAAACAATTGATAATTTCGATAAAACTTTTCATTACCTGTTGACGTCTTAGTATCGATATTGCATTTTAGAAATTTCTTAAATATCGTTCGATAATTAAAGCTTAAAAATTAACTTACGTACACTTGAAAGATTATATGAACAAAAAGCACTTTCATGTTATTTTTCCTTTTGATAAACGACATCATATCTCAAAGAGCTTCTAATTAGAAAAATAAATACTAATTAACGGAACAAGTAGGAAAAAAAGTTTATAATTTAACGGCTATTCGTTTCCTCAAGTCTGTTTTCGTTTAGTCACGGATACGGAATAATAAAAAAAATGACGATTCAAGTTTTTATTTTTGTTTCTGACTCAGCTTGGATTGGCCAAGTTTTGATATGAAAATAGGAAGATTTATTTCTTTTTTATTGCTTATAGAGGAACTTGAATATAAGACTCAGTTAATGGAAAGTGAAGTGGACAGTGTAGATTATGGACGTTCAATGGTATACAGCAATACTAAAATATATATGTATACAGGGTGTCCCGTAAGTAGTGGACCAACGGGATGTGGGGGATAGGGGAAATCGTTAAATAAATTTTGGTGATTCTGGTAGGTAACGATTTCCCCTATCCCCCACATCCCGTTGGTCCACTACTTACGGGACACCCTGTATATTCCGATATTTTGACACGAAATAATAACTATATTTACAACATTCGTGTTTGTAATAATAAAGCCTAGAAAAAAGTTGCTTACAAAAACAAATAAAATAATGAAAAGCCCATAATCACAACCAAGTACTAATTGTTTTGCGATAGCGTAAAATTCAATACGACTTTTAACCTTATCGCGTAATAAATAAGGTAGAAAACAAAAAATAACAAATATGTGCACACCATTGTTCTTCCCTTCATTTTATAGAGTAAAGAGGGGTTTGTAGCGGTATCATAAAACTATACGCACGAACGATACACTCTGCGAACCAAACGAGCGAAGTCGACCGAGAAATTGATTCAAAAATATCCCTTCAAATTGAATAGCCGTAAGTGAGTTACGCCCTTATGACATAGTCTAATGAATACGGTAAGATATCTTAGGGTGCTTTATTAAAAAAAAAAGTTCAAAATAATGAGATCTGTATTCTGCCTTCATGCACAATTAAAAAAAAATACATAATTGAAACGTGTTCACAGTTTGTATAGGTATTAAAACAACATTAATATGTTTTTCACCGTGTTTTATTTTGGGCTTCAGACAAAAAAGTAAACCTATGCTTATGCTAAGTAGTGTATGAATACATACGGTGTGTGGGTGTGGGATACCCATATAAACTTCCGAGTTTTTAATATTGATAGAATATTTGTAAAAGTATAGCCGTATAGCTCTCTGGGTTGTGAAGGTCTGATGGCAGTCGCTTCACGTAAAATACTGACATTCCGCCAAATCTGGTTAAACTAAAAATCGACCCCAAATAGACATGGGATAAAGGTTCGGAAAAGAAGAAGAATATTTGTAAATGTTTTTAAAGTTATTACACAGATTAATTAATAAAACAGCACGCAGTATATTACGTACTGCAGTATAAATGTTACACTATGTCAAATATCCTAGTTTGTAAGGTCAGCGTTTGGCTTTGCGAAATGAATGTATACTTTATCCAAGTATTATTTGAATCGTAAACAGCTAAGCTGTTTGCTCGAATATTCGTATTGTCGCGCAGATCCTTTTTACAGCTGACTAAAAATATTTACTCTGAGAAGTTTTTATATAAGGGAAAAACTTACTTCTAAATATTCTCGAAAATAATGCTGTTTTAACGTAGTCTTGACCTACTAAAATGTCATCAGATAAGTATATATATCGTAAGGTTGCGGGTTCCCGTGCGGGGTGAATATTTGTGTGAACCACAAATGTTTGTCTCGGTCTGGGTGTGTGTGTGAGTGTGTGCGTAGTTTCTGATACCCTTTTTTTTTAACGCAGTGAAAATGCATAGTACTGCATACCACCGTGAGAGTTTCTGATACCCTAGATACAAGTTTCGAACTTAGTTAGGGGTCAGTTACTATATGAGATGATGTAGTCAATGATTATGTTATGTTATTTATAAGAAAATAATGGTAATTTTGAACGGAGTCTTGCTGTATGTACTAAAGGCCATTTAAGCCACAAGGATTGATTGAAATTCATGACTATATCATATTAGTAAGAAGATTATAAGAATTTTACGAATGCAAATTTTTGTCCCATGTATAAATGCGTCGCTTTTTAAATAAACAGACAGAAATAAAAGACTAAACAACTAAACTACTATTTACAGACACACATAAGGCCATATTTTCACAAAAATATTTTTAATATCTAATGCATTTAACCACCCCATGCACTAAATGATAATGTTTAATACTCTGGACATAATAAAGATAATGCACACCCTCAAAAGCATATTGACAATCAAAGACGCACCCCCGAACAACCCTCATGTCAATGGGGGAGGAAAGATCGATATACCTTTGGAAAATTTAAACGAGTAGGGTTACTATGGAATTTTGGGGGCAAAAAATGATTGGTCTTGGATATATTTTTTTTTTATTAAGATGTGTTGGCATGAACTTTTATATCTTGTGCATTGTTGCAGATATAAAAGATATTTATAAATTGAAATAAAACACTTAACCGGATTTTTGTCGTGGTTGTATTTTGATTTAGATTTTCTGACGTTTCGGATTCTTTACAGAACTCCAAATACAACCACGACAAAAATCCATTTAAGTGTTTTATTTCAATGTGTAGTGTTCGTGTTAATCAAAGATATCGATATTTATAAAGATTATTAGTGTTGAATATTTCCGGGTTCGATTCCTGGGTTGAGCATTTTTTAACTAACCCTTTTTAGGCGTACTTAGTTTCTTAAGGATTAGGCCTCTTCGTAATATTATCATCAGTGAGAGATAGACTGTGCAAAGAAGATATTAGTAGAGTTCTTATAGACCGATAAAATTTAACTTCCTTTTTATTATTTACTATTTATTTTATCAAATTGAAAATATAATTTAATACAAAATAAATGAACAAAAAACTTCATGAACTCGAGATGTTTCGTAGAAAAAGTTATGACAATAAGAAAAAAATGTTGTATTTCAATATAACATCCAAGGAAGGAGTTTCCAATTATACAGATTCCTTTTCAAGAGACAAAATTAATAAATCATCCTTTCGAAGGTTTCACAATGCTACGGGTCAGATTTTTTACAATAGTTACACTCGAGCACAAAAGTGTTTCCAAAAAATATTTTTGTTGACAATCTGGGTAAGAATTTAATTAACTCATAGATTAAATTATGGAGTAACATAGTTTAATAGTCTTGAAAGGTATCATGGTGATTAAAACTAATGTTTTCATAGGATATTTACATCATGAATATTTAATTCAAGTTTCCGATATTTTGACGTTGTACCAAGCACCAGGATTATGGATGTACTTCCTCTTCTATCGGGTTATTGACCTAAAACAACAAATCTTTATATATAAAACTCTTCCGTTACTGAGAGATGTACTGACTGACAGACAACGTACAGCCGAAATTACCTGTCGTAGAGAGCTGAAATTTGGCACGTGTGTTTGTTGGGGGGAGTACGCTACCACTAAGAGAGGATTTTTGGAAGTTAATAAAAGGGGGGTAAATTGAAAACTACGCGGGTGAAACCGCGGGGCGCTTTTAGTAAATGATAAATTTCGCAAAATTATTATCTTTGTGAAGAATTCAATAGTTCAGATAACCATATTAAAGAAGTTTATATTTATAAATAGCATTAAATTATCACATCATTATCCTATGACAAACTAAACTACTTTCACTTCCCAATAATTAATATCAAAGCATTTACCACACGACTGTACATCCAAGCTAACATGAATAGGCCAAGTTCTATAGAACTCAGCTTCTATACATTGGAACGATATTGGAATTTCATGACAAAGGATTGGTCAAACCTTTTTAGAGGTACATACCTATAAATATAATGTACTCGCCGTATGACCCGTCGAGCGCATAACTAATAGATCAGACGTAGTGTATTGTTGTTGGAGAAATTATACTACAGATATCATGATGCAGAAAATTATTTTTTAAAGGTATGGATAGGTTTTGGGCTCGAATCACAGTTGAGGAGAATATTTTGAATGTTATGTTTAATTATTTCCTGAATGTTGCAAAAATCCTTAATATATTCTACCTCAAATATAATTCTTTACATTTTAAGAGATTAAGCAGACGCGTTGAATGTTCAGTAATATTTCTCAGTAATAATTTTGCGACTTCTGTACAAATAGCTTCTAGGCGTAAGTCTAAAAACTTTAGATGGTATTTTGCTTCTAAACATTAGTGTACAAACTCTAGTTAGTATATACATTAAAATCTTAAGGAAAACGTAAACAGATGTCAGCAAATGTCGCCTCTACGGGTTATGTACTCGTTGGCGTGTTCATATCTTTTGTATTCTAGATGAATGTAGTACGGCTTAAAAGGTTTTTACGGATCTTGAAAATTATGAGACGGACTTCCGTAGGATTAAGCTATTTGTCGTTCATTGTAGCGTTATAAGCATTGGATAATGTGTTATTTTTTATTATAATAAGCTATTTATGGATTGTGTTTCTACATAATTGTGTATGTATTCTAAAATAAATATTTAAAGTAGCTCGCTCGATGTTACTGAATTTGTTACTAACTCTATCGTAATTTTGAGTAAAATTGTACTTTCTAGATTTTATCAATGAACAATGTCTTACGGACGTAACGGACGGACGTATGGACGTATCACAAGTGATGATGTCAGATTGTCACATTGTGGTGTCAGGTAGCCATTTACAAATGATACAGGTTTAAATAAACATTTTTCTCAAATTTCAGATACGATACGAGTATGACGATATCGTCATATAAGTATGTAAAATGATACATACATATATCAAATTTCATCAATTACTCGGAAGGGAAAGATGCGTCTGGCCTTTGTAAAAGACCCTTGTAAATCAATCTTATAATATTATAAGTCTTATAATAATAATTGGGCATAATATTTGTCTACCAATACCTTGTCTATTCATTCATTCTTTCAATTGTAATGCATGTTTCTAATAGCAATATATTACGCAACAGATCGCAAAGGCTTCTGGTAGACGCGCAGCCAATTAGTCTGCTTATTTATTATGGCTTAGTTGTATGGTACTGTTACAATAATTACGACACAAACGATTCCATGTTACAATGAATGGCGGAAATTGGAAATTTGTAATTAATTTTGTACACGTGACATGCGACATAATTGTATTTGTGGCATTTTAATTATTTTGTAAAGTTTTAAATGTATTGATTTTTATTCAGCACTATTGTAGTGATAGTACAAATATTCATCAATATCAGTACTGGGCCCTGATTCTCTAAACTATTAAGCTGTGATAATGCTACTCAGATGTATTTTAATATCAACATTATGGCCGTTTTTTTGACATTTGTTGTAGTTTTGGTATTCCCTTATTGAAAACTACTCCGCTGACTCAATGGCTCCATAAAATTTAGATGGTTGTCATGGAAACAGTATTCTGACGATTTTTATTTGAATTTTGATATGCAACAAAGACCACTGAGACACCATAGCCACATGAATAAATTTTAGGAAAATATCAAATTTCTGACACTCTTGTTATGGTGCCCCAATATCAACATTTTGTCTGATCAATAATGTCAAATTGCAGACTTAGGCCCCTGGTAGTAAGAGCCTTTGAAAAATATAAAAAATAATTCAGCATACACAAAGAACCCAAACTGGAGGAGTTTTCTTGCAAAAGAACTACCAACTTACAAGAACAGACATTAAGTAACATACGTAAAAATATTATCATCATCAACAGCCTGTATTTGTCCACTGCTGGTCATAGGCCTCTCCCAACTCGCGCCAATGTGCCCTGTCGGCGCCACAGCGGCACGTCTCATTATACATATTATAATTATTTTTAATTCAAAGTTTTGTCGCTATCGGTTAATTAACGCATGTCCACTTGAGAGAAAAACATCACTCTTAAGTATTCATTTTGTAGTGTATAAAATTTACTTTCATTCAACATTTTCGTCGCGGCTGAGTTTTATATTAGGTACTTTAACTTTATTGAACATTTTTTCTACAAACTTCTACCATTTCATTACGTAAACATATTTAAATTTTTATGTGTTGTACGATAAACTTAGTTTTAGTTAAGTTCAGACTAAGGCTAGGTATTAAACCGCAAATACGGCACTGCGACAGAATTTGAATAAGTAAAAATACGACGCTTCAAAGCCGATGTGGCCACGAAGTTTCTTAAATGACGTGGTCGCTTTGTATTTTGACTTTCTTTAAGCTGTTTGTACACGTTTTTTCTTATTTTTTAAATTAATTTAACTAATTTTAATTAAGCTTGATGAGTTTAGTGTAGGTTTATTTATTTATCTAAACAAAGTGTGACTTAATTTGTATAAATAAAGTTATAAAGTATGCTATGTTTGGATCATCCATTTTTTAAGTTGGAAAGATTCTATTCTTATTTAATAAAAGTTTATATCTTCACAAATTGAATGACAAAATCGTTTCAAATACTAAACATTCCATGTACCAAGCATCATTTAGTATCAACACCAAAATGAAAAAAGGAAACCCGACCGAAACAAATATCATTATATTTAATAATATAAACTAACAAACATTTACTGTTCTCAGATATTGCTGAACGTAATGCTAAGTGATGTTGGACAAAAATATTAAAGAAATATTTCAGTTTAGTAGATTCAAGACCCTAAATGTCTTTAGATATTATTTCTAAACATAATGTCAAGTAAAACTGACTGTAAAAATATGTTCTAGTGACAAATCGTATGGTTCATTGAAAGAAAAGCCCGTTTTCTTATTTCAATTTCTAGATTACTTCGTCAAGCTCAAATTTTGAAATATGTATCAATATGTTCTTAATTCAAGACTAGCTTTAAAACAGGTTTAGTTAAACCAGGTTTTAACTAAATTTAATAAAGGGTTTGACACACGACAGCTATAATAATGCATATTTTTTCATCTTGATAATTTCTATGAAAAGATAGATGTGTCGTCCTATAATATGTACAGTGTACACCTTTACAATTGAAATGCCGTGTATGAATCCCTAAAGGCAGTAAATATTAAAACAAATATTTTCTGTCGTTTAGTGTACAATCGACTCTAGCTATCTGTATTCAAGTCACAATGTGCCCGCGCAATGATTACAGTTCAACCGCGTCTTTATGGTAATGTCTGTGGAAATTCACTTGCGTTGATTTTTTTTCTCTCCTCTCTGCTTCATCGGCCGTAACTACGATTTGGGCGAAATTGCGTGATAGATATAAGACAGGGTTGTATTTTATTTTTACAGTTTTTTACTGAGTTGAAGATAGATGCGTGTTCTTAGTTTGGTTGTGTTTCTTTGTATGCTTATTGTTGTTTAATCATTAAACATAACTTTGCTTTTTGAAAGTAATAAATGGTCCCTTTTATTGCTGCATTTACGATTGTAAGATAAAACTTTCATCTTCAATCAACAAAAAACAAGAAAAGTTGTCAAAGAGAACTAAACTAGAAATAAAATAAACGTAAAACGTAACTAAATCATGAAAGGATCTAAATCTTTGAGGCTTACCATAGGCACTTAAATAACCCACTGTACGGTCCCTAAAATAATGCAGTAGACGTAAAAAGATTAACAGCTCACCCACTTTTGTGCGGGTGACAGGGATCAAGAAATATAGTCTGACCGGAGAAAATACTGTTAAGGTGAGATCGGCACTGTTCGCGACGACTCCTTCTCTATTTTGCCCGTTTATACTCCGAATAAGGGTGCTCGTACACTAGGTTCTCGTTAACAAAGGAAGTGACATAAATACTGCAGATTTGATCGACATTGAAGTTTTTAATTATTACACTTTATTTCTGCAATAGAAAGTTAAGTGACACGTTTACACGTGTTTACATTGTCAGAGTTATGAAGACTATTATAACGTTTTATATTATTATCTCACAATGATAATATGTAATTTTTAATATAAATATGATTATAAAGTGTACTAAGATATGGGTATATTATATAGATTTATGAGTATAAATGTGAAGGGTTTTGTGAGTAAAGGGCACATTAAAATACCGGGAAAAGAGAATAAGAAGGATAAGGGAAATGAGAAATAAAAGTACTAGTATTAAATATTTTATTGATTTTATCATAAATTAAAATTGTTTTTATCATAAATTAAAATTGTTCAGTACAACATCACCTTTAGATAAAGATTTAAAAGGTCAGACGAAAGTAGTCGGTAAAAGGCAAACGCAAAGTAGCCGAGGTTCGTATAAATCATTGGAGCACAAAAGTGACTGTGAATCGCAACTTTCACGGAAAAACTGGATGTTAATGTTTTTTCTGCATTTCAAGTTAAATTATAGAATATTCCTACATTTTATCCGCGTCAATCTTGAGTTTTAAAACGAAATATAGGACGGTAACAACATTCGGTCCAATTCCTCGGAAGAAATCGGTAAATAAGCTGTGTGTGTAGCAAAAACAAAAATGTCATGTTAATCCGTTCAGCTATTTAGGTGTCAATGAGTAACAATAATTACATTTAATTAGACATACTCGTACATATTTTTTTTTTTATTAGATTATTAAACTTATTTTTTAGCTTAAAACTTATTTTGAAAGAGCTCTAACGTGTCCCAAATTTGAAGGGTAGGAATACATGTTTCCAAATTCTTTGATAGAAGACGTTCTATAATATATAATAAAAATATAGAAAAAAATCATTCTGTGACGACAGAATTTATTTAAATAAGCCTTAGTGATTTATGTTCGTATTTGTCTCTCACAATTGATAAAATAGATTGTGAACGACATGTGACATTCACCACTATTCATAATAATCGAGTTTTGTTGGATGAAATCACAAATAATAGGTAAAATTTTGATTCAGCATGCTGAGAAAGAGTTTTTTTTTTTTTAAAGCTTGTCTTTTATTTTAGACATAATAACCACTCATTATAACTGGGAAACTTATTTTGTTAATGTAATAGGCACATAAAATTAATACATTATTCTATAAACTTGACATAAAGATCAATATTATACAAGCAATTGTTTGAACAAGGTTAAGCTAAAACAAATATGTACATAATGTAACATAGCAACAAAAACATAAACTCATGAGCAACACAAATACATTTAAATAAACGAAATGAAATATTTATTTATAAATCACGTACAAGTTAAACATGACTTGGTCCCGATCCCCGAAAATCGAATGACATAACTCTTTCTTAACATCGTTAAACTTGACAATTGGCAATTTCGACGTTCGATATTCAAATTATCGTAACATCATCGTCTCGCAATTTATAAAGGGGAACGCTTATTCCGGGGGTGCGGGATGGAAGAAAAAAAACAATTTCGTAAGGGAATTTAAAAAGTTTCATTCGCCAGGTACATTGTACCCTTAATAATTTGACACGTACGCTTGTAAAGTCGGGGAGTCGTGAAGCGATTTGGTAATATCACAGTTTCCAATTCTAATTTATGTTTCGCTTATTGGTCTTTTGAGAAAATTGCATGCGTTCGGTTTTGTTTATATTTTGAATTGTTTTTTTTTTGTTTAGCTTTTATTGTATTTAGAAGTTTGCGTTACTTTTAATTGTGTCTCCTGTTTCAAATTAAAATAAAAGGTACAATACGGTTTTGAGTTTTAAAATATATTTTATCTAAATCAATTATAGTTTTTGAAACCATCTAACTAACGAATAATGTGCCCCCAACCAGTTATTTGAAGATTGTTAAAGCAATGATAATACATTAGATACATTTCCTAATATTTTAGCACGCGCTATGACGAAAATGTAAGATAAGTATCCATAGGCAAAAAATATGCAAACTCATTTCAAAAGAACAAAAGTACGCAAAAGAAACCTAACGGTCGACCTTCACCCGCAGTAACACAACAATAAGTCTTTAAATCACAATAAATACAGCAATTTACAAGAAATTGTTCCATTTATCGTTGGAGAAATACAGCAATATCTTTCTGACAAGAGTTGAGCGGGGAAAATAATTTTTCAAAACATCATTATTCATCGACTCGGAATATTATGTTGCCGAAATAGATGACTGCCATCAAATATTCGTTAGGGGAAGTCATAGGTCGGTTGACGCGTCCTCTCTTGATAATTTTTTGGTATTTTACTTGACGAGATTATGTTTTGGTAAAAAGATTTCCTCATGTCTTTATTAATATGCTAAATTTATCATATTTGAGCTGTGTATGTTATTTCTGATTTATACTAATCCAAACCTTTAAACTAATCAAATTAGGTAAGCCTTTTTCTGCATTCCGTGTAATACAGTTTCACAGTACTTATTACAGAGTATCTTGATTTCTCAATACATTTTAGTGATATCCAACCCGAATCAAGTAATATTACATGTTTACGTTGATTTTGAAAACCGAAAGGTTTGGACCTATTAGAGGAGAAGAATAATGAATGAGGAAATATCGGGATAGCATAAAAATATGATCATTATAATAACAAAAAGTCACAATATACATCCAAAGTTATAATGTCGTAATTGCGTAATTTAATATTCAAGAATAACCGTAATTACAGAAAAGCACTCGACTTAAATATAGAAGAGGGGACCCCATTAAAACGCCAACATGTTCACTCAACATCGTCTTTTAAATTTGAGAACAAAAAATCGACGTTCACAAGTGTCACATTTTTCCTCCACCTCAATTAATTTTAAGGACTTTTCACATTAAGTTTTTTGTTTCACAGAATTCCTTTTAACGTTCAAAATTCACTGTGTCACTTAGTTATTTTCTTGTCCATGTTTTCTGAGAATAACGATACAGCGTCTCAGGATGTCAACGCGGGCATTAGTCATTGAAATAGCAATCATCTTTGCAACCCCTTTTTAATTATGCAAAATCTTTGCCATTCATTAACCCCACCCGAAACCGCCCGCCGTCAACCCCCTATAATTTTGCTGGAATGGACAAAATTATTTACTTGGAAATTATGAAAAATATATAAGACAGATGACGCTATCTGTTTCAATTCTGCTCGGATGCGAACTCGAGGTTTTGTCCCCCCTTAAAAGGGAGGAGACAATGTCTTGGGTTTTAAATTGGACAGGTGCTTTGAGATAAAGATATCTTCGGGAAGCAAAACGCGTCTGTTATTATTTTTGTCGTTGAAAGATTGTTATTATCCAGACTCATTTATTAGATATCGGAAAAATATATTTCGTCGTTTCCAATTTGTGATGCCTGCGTAGACCCCCCACGTTTAATATGGGGGGTGATGTTTTGCGATCTTAACAAATCGCCAATTGATTTTATCATGATGTTATGGTAAGCAGTATTATGTAATTCACTTTTTGCTGTGTTGTTGCTTCAATGAATAAATGATAACATCGATGTTTTTAATTTTATATGTGAATCGATTTTGTATTAAATTCATGAACGTTTTGGAGACCAGTTTAGGGCGTTCAGTCTGGGCTGTCAAACTATTGACAGTCGTTACTGATAGTTCTCTGAAACCCAATAACATATTATAATGTAGGTACATACATATTGTGTCTTAGTACAAAAGTGGGAAATGAAATCTGAAATATTTTATTTTGAAAGCAGGGCGACTACAACTTGACCGGCGAAGCCGATTAAAAGTTTAAATAAATTACTTCTCAAATTTTAATTGTTCCTTTTTGGTTACATAAATACTTTCAAACCTCCTTAATAAACGATTCCTTGGTTAGCAACGATAACACAAAACAGTGATTACCAACGATTATCAATTCAACTCGATTCCCGTAGGGTGGATGTCAATATTCATTTAGTCTGTGGCCGACGGTTTGCGCGTGATTTGTCGTACGCTCGCTGTTCGCAACGTGAAAGGGAGGCTTCGTGGTGCGAATACTAAAATGTACCGAATGAAATCTGGTACGGTACCGTTTGGTTGTATTCCCGTTTTGGAAATCTCTTTATGATGAATTTGGGTAATGGATTTGAGGTAGCAAATGTTAATGGGTGTTTGATTGAATTATGAATTTAATTTGTTTATAGTTAAAGGGATACATGTGTACATTGTGCACTTGTTCTGGTCAACCAAAGGTCTTTGGTACGATTTTTGGGTTAACTTTAAGCTATTAACGCTTAAACTATTTTGAAATTGGATAGTTTTAACACAGGATTATAAACATGTTAAATAGTACAAACAATAATTATTAAGTCCTTAATTTTCATGCAATTAAGTACTAGTTTCTATAAACTAGCTCGGTTTCGATCTGAGGGGTCTGAAATTGACAACAGACATACAAATCGTTGTCAATATTAATAATTCGCAATCAGTTTTGACGAATGTAGTGAATTTGCCGTGTCTTTGATGTGGCAGATGAATTCAAATTTTCCCCTCGGTCATTAGAATAACGACTGATTGATAATTATCGTCCGCGATTTTGTGTAGTTTAGTTGTGTTTACTATCGTTCCTATCATCATCAAAGGCCTCTACATCTGTAACAGATGATTTAAGCAGTGTGTGGTGATATTGAGCGACACTTTCTCGTTCATATAGGTACATACTTAAAAAGTATTTATAGAACTAGAGCAGTAGGTAACAGTCATACACTGTGGAATTGGATGTTTTATTTGATATATTAGGACGGTTGTTGAATGTAGAGTGGTTGATTGATTATTATTTCGAACAATTAAAAAATCATCTTTAGAATATGATATGTTATTTAGTTTATCGATTTTGTAGTGGATTGTCAACCTTTTTTTTTAAAATTAAATATTGTTTTGTTACAGATTTTTCGCAATTTATGGGAGACATGGATATTCAAGAATATAAGACCATGGCAGGTGCTACTGAAAGGTATGTGCTTTTTTTGTATTTAGACTGTTAATAGTCTGCAAGAAGAATTACTATAAAAAAAAACAAAATTTTCATTTTATTTTAATATCATTAAGTTTATATCTTTGTATATTCTCACCTTAAGCAAAAACATAAAAGCGCAGTGACACTCTAAACTCGCACACACCACTTTCATAATACAAAAAGTAAAAAGAATTTCACCGGAATATTCTTTGAAAAGTCTTGGGAAAACGCAGCGCTGTGTTGGAAAAAACGAAAAAGCCAGGAGTCACAAACTCAGTCATTTCAACAACGGTAGAAATAAAACTTCAATCAACATGAAAGCATTGTATGCCGACCCGTAGCAGTAAGTGACGTTTTTCACCTGACATTTGTCACAAGTACTCAACCTACAAAAGAAGTTAAAGTATCCACTGTGCCAAAGGTTTGTGAGCCCTTATTTTTCCTCTCTTCGTTCATCTTAGTAAAATGACTTTTTAAATTGGATGGCGCTGTTATATTAATTGCTTAAATACTTATTAAAGATATGGTTTTTTGTTTTGTTTGTGACGTGTAAAGAATCTGAATATTATAATAATTGTTAGTTTAAATCTAAATACATAATAATAGTTATTTATGGTACAAGCGAGGTAAGTTGGTGATTACTTCCGAGGCGCTATTGAGGCCCGAGCCGTCAGGCGAGGGTCTGAAGATAGCCGAGGATAGTAATCATCAATACTCGCGTGTACCATACAACGTTTTTCAACACATTTGCGAAGAAATTATCATTTTTCGCTAATAAATAAACAGTTTTTCTATTCGCGCGCATCCAACACAACAATGGTGATCGCCAAAGACTAAAAGAATATACTAATTAAAAAAAAATCGAATGAATGAATGAATGGAATCGACCATAGACCTACCAAAAGTAAGGCAACATAGTTGAAGTTTGATTTTAAAATGTATGGACACCATTTTTTTGGTGTCGAAACTTTTTTTAAAACAAAGCAATTTAAAAAAACAATCTATAACTCACTAGTGAATAAAACGTGTCATTATTCAACTGTTTTTGCACAAATAAGAGCCCCTTTATGAGCAAGTGTGTTGAAATAGTTATTTGTTATACAAGAGTGCAAAGTTGCTTTTTAACCGGGGCTCCAGTTGAGGACCGAGCCAGCGAAGGATTCTAAAATAAGAATCCTGAGCGTTAGCGAGGGACTCAAAGGAGCACAAGGTTAAAAATTGTTTGCACTCGAGTGCAACACATTATTTTTCATCCCCCCGTCAGCGAGGAAATTACTAAATGGAAACATAAAACAATCATAATATTAAATGAAAAGAAAATATCACGCGCAAAGCAAATTAAAAATTAAGTAAGTCTTGTACGAGTACACCAAGAAGGTTCCGAGATTGAATTTTGAATAAAAAAAAGTTGTTTGTGAATTCAAAACATCATCACACTACTGCCGTGCTAATATTAAATGCAGTAATCGACATTTTATCGAATTTGTTTTTTTTACAAAAATGATACCACAAGACTCGTATCTACCTGTTGGGGTGAAAATAATAATTTAAAAAAAATTGGTTCTTACTAAAACGATAACGACAAATGCAGCATATGGATCAATTTCATGTGACTTACAAGTATAAACGCAGCAATATCCGAACACAAGAATAAAACACAGTATTTGTGTCTTTTATACAAGTTTAAAACGCAGTATTAATTGCTTACTAGGCTTAAATGCAGTATTTGTACACTTAACTGTGTTTTATTTAGCAATTTTTAATAATAATATTGTAGTTTCAAAATTTAAACGCAGTAAAGAGACAATACTGCATTTTAGCGTTGTATCATTGACGCGTTTCTGTGTGCGGAGCGTGTTTCAAACGCACGTACTGCACTTTTTACAAATACCTAGTTTACTCAAATTATAATATAGGAATATAATATTCCCGTTTAATAATTGCTATTTAGGCATGTTATGCTTATTAAGAGTAAGGGGGAGAATGACAATAACATCTAGTCAGCCCCAACTGTCAACCTCACCTGCACGACCCGGACGTTTGGAAACGAACGTTCAGGTACGACGGCTTTCAGCTATCGTGGTGCTCCCTGCTGGATAACTGACGAGGCAATGACGACCGAGCTGTGGCGGGATAACCACTCACCTGCTCGGGCAACTGAGCAGAAGAGGCTGCAGCGACCTTGGGATCTAAATAATTCCTAAAACGTCTGGCGCAGAAGGCAATGGGAAACCACTGCGGCTACATTCCCAAGAAAGTCACATGGAAGCACAAGAAAATGGGTCACGATCGCCATGCGAGCCGATTAGCAACCGGCGCCGTGCTGCGTCCGGGGCGTGCGGTGTGAAATTAGATACCGGCCTTGGAGGGGTAGCATTCCAGGCCCCCCAAGGAAATTCTGCTACTGGGAACACCATCAAGCTACGACGACACCAAATGATAGGGACATGGAATGTGCGCGGCTTAAACCAACCCGGGAAACTTACCGTATTGGAACTAGAGTTAGTCAGAGTCGGTGTAAACATCTGTGGACTTAGCGAGACCCACTGGAGAGGAAGCGGTCATTTATTAACAGACCACCACGTCATCTACTTCTCTGGCAACGACAGCATCAGCAGTAACGGTGTGGCCTTCGCAATACCTTTACAGCACAGAAACTGCGTGATGGGGTATGAGCCTGTAGGTGACCGGATTATCAGCATCAAGATTAAGGCTTCACCGATGAATCTTAACCTAATCCAGGTATATGCTCCAACCTCTGCCGCCAGTGATGAGGTTATTGAGAGATTTTACTCCGAGTTAGGAACTGTCATAGCGAAAATATCGAACAGAGAGTTATTAGTCCTCATGGGTGACCTAAACGCTAAGATCGGAGAAAATGCTCATCAGCTAGCCAAATGCGCGGGAAAATTTGGACTTGGGAAACGGAATGATCGAGGTGAACGCGTAATACAATTTGCTTCAGAAAACGACCTGGTAATTGCAAATAGCCTTTTCGAACATCACCCTCGAAGACTGTACACTTGGGTATCGCCTGATGGGAATACCCGCAATCAGATTGATTACATCATGGTTCGGTCGCGATGGCGATCGTCGGTAACAAATGCTCACACATTGCCTGGAGCTGATTGCGGGTCAGATCACCAACTGTTGATATCTAAAATTAAACTCAAGCTGACAGCGGCTAGATCCACCAAAAAGCCAAAAAAGTTAGAAGTGAAGGATGCTGAGAAATTCCGTTCAACTATTGAGCATAATTGGTCACAATGGACTGAAGCAGATCTAGTCAACGAAACGTCTGATGCACTATGGGACCGGGCAAAAAGGCTTATTATTACAGCTGTCTCAGAATCCGCACCTTCGACCAAACCACACAAAAAGCAGTACTGGATGACTGATGGTACTTTCCAGCTTGTCGAGAAACGGCGGACAATGAAAACAACCGGAGCGGAAGTCAAGGATCTGAATAAAATGTCGGCACAAATACAACTGAAATGCAGACAAGATCATAATGCCTACTTCCGTATAAGGAAATTGAGGCCCATGCACATAGATATGAATTCAGGGATTAATTGATTTGATTTAACTAAAATGACTGCTAAAGTGCCAAGTTTTTTTTTAAGTTTTTTTATTTTAAAATTTGCATAGCATTTTTTTTTGTATTTTGTGCGAATGCAATTTTGATTTAACTTTGATTTTGAATTTTGTTATGTCTTTTATAAAACTTACTCGTAAATAAATGTTCATGAAGGTATTTTAACTACTACTTAAATTATTTTATTTAATAAACTACATTTTAGACATAAAACACTAATTGTTATTTATTACTCACTTCACTATACCTACAATCTCCCCAAATTAATATATTCGAATGCTAGTACAACACGCAGTATATAACAGTTCCTAAGATAAAATGCAGTAATAAGCACTTATACTGCATTTTGCTTTAAAATACAATTGAATGACTACCTAGTAATACATAGTTAAAGGGCAGTATTCAACATTTATATGAAAATTAAATATATTTTTCGCTTAATTATTTAATGTAATGATTTGTTTTAGTTTTTTATACTATAATAATAATAAATCAAAAACATTTGTCTGCACATGACGTAAAGTTTGTAAAAATACCTTTTACCGCGTTTATCTCGAAACCGCCATTTTGCGAGTACTGCATTTAAAATTACGACGGCAGATAGTGCACACGATGTTCTAAATTCAAATTTACTTTAACCTCTAGAGCGCAAAAACGACTTTTACTCCCAGTTATCGAAAATGCCTTGGGTCCTGCACGGCCTGTCACAGCGACCCCGATACTTTCCACTCTTGAGATTAAAATCGACTTTTACCCCCAGATATCGAGGATTAAAAACATACTTTCCGAGCTAGTGGGATGAAAATAATTTTGACACGACAAATTTGCATTCTTAAGTAGAATAATATTGATTAAAAAAAACATAGCACTTACGTCAGTTAAGAAATAATAAAAAAATTACCCAAAATATCTGAAAATGAAACCGTGTAATTTACAACTATGACAAAATCTTACAATTACTAATCGCTGATAATTACTTATACTTAGGTAATAAATATCTAAATCAGATCTAAAGTAATTGTTTATTACATATTACGTTAACATAATTGATATTATTATCTCTAAAACAAAACTCCCAACATCAATTATAACAACTAAATCATAGACCGAAAAAAACCAGTGTTTCCTTTACGTCCATTCATCTTATTTCCTCGGCGGTATCACTAGAAGTGCAGTGTCATCAAATCAGTGAAGTTTCGTGATTCAAGGGTCGTCGGCGTTCGTTTGTTAGGGGTTGTAATATTGCAACTGGCGAGATTCTTTTTAGCGAACGCTAGGTATGTTTGTTAGTTGAAGATAGGATTTGTTTTTCCTTGCGATGTTTTGGGTGGGTGACATTTCGTTACTTAAAAGTAATGGAAAGACGTCAAGTAACATTATGTTTATTGTACAAAATTAAATTCAGTAAATGCTCATAAGAAAACTTTTAAACGGAATCATGATTTGAAAAATATTTTACAAATGGGTGTCCGAATGAAGTTGTTTTTAGTTAGCATTAAGTGTATGAATGTCATACTCACTCGTCCATACACTTATTAGTTCTAAATTGTGCTTAAACGTAGTTAGTGTAACCCTAAATACAGAAAATAAACTTTCCTTAGAGTCCATTAATATAAGTAAAATAGAGTAATCGTTTATACAACCCAATAACTTACATCACCAACTTCAATACCTAACTTTTACGTTATAATCTTTCACGATCATAATAATAATATCTTGTACGTGGTAAAATAACATTGTATTTTACATCTGCCAGTACGCGCCCCGCCTTAAGTACTAAGGAGGTATTCTCTGAGTATTCTGTCGACTCACTCTAGACGTATTTCATGGTACGTTGACTTGGGAATATGATTTGAGAGTGTAACAAATGTGTTATTATAGTTCAAACAATTGGTTGTTTTATAAAAGTTTTTTGGTTTTATGGTTTATGATTGGTTTGAGGATGGTGTGTTGGTGTTGTTGTTCTTTTTGTAGGTGCTGGTGTGCTTGTAATGTTGCTACGAAAAGTGGTGTTGTAGCAAGATACAGGCTACACGGGTGCTACGAATTACATGTGTCAGGTTGTTCTTGCAAAGTTGACGTAGTAACTTCAAAAAAGTTGTTTACAATGGATATCAAATGGCTATTTACAAAATTGCCAGGTATCAATCAGAAAATACTCCGATGTCAGAAAATAAATTGTTGTGTGTTTAATTTATGATTAATCTAGATAATTAAGTTCTCAAAATTAAATTATCAAAAACGCGGGCAGGATTATTCATATCATTTTAAGATAAGAAACCTTTATTAATTTATAAATTCCCATAATATATCCAACATGTATTTATACCACCTAACCGGTCCACCTGCTGAGTGACTGGTGTGTACCGAGGTGTGGGCCCAACTGACCGTGTGGGACGAGCGCAGGGTTAACGGTCCATCTAGTCTCTGTTCGACCATAGTATTGGCCTCGGTCTTGTGTGTTATGTAACCTTTTCGAAGTTAGTAATATAAGTTACGAAGTTATGAATTATGTCAAATACTCATAATTTGAAGTTATTATGTCAAATAAAGTAGAATTAAATTTTAGCGTGTTGTAAATGTTATTAATATTATCTCTTTTCCGAACCTTTATCCCATGTCTAGTTGGGGTCGGTTTTCAGTTAAACCAGATTTGGCGGAATGTCAGTATTTTACGTGAAGCGACTGCCATCAGACCTTCACAACCCAGAGGGCGACTGCCATCAGAACTTCACAACCCAGAGGGCTATACGACATTTTTTTGTTTAAACCAAATGTTAGACTTTTGAGGGCTCTAACTACCCGTAACGATTGTCGATGATGTTAGTACGACAACCGGGACCGACGACTTTACGTGCCCACCAAAGCACGGAAACGTTCATGAAATTAAGTCATTTTTAGTAATGACCCATCAGTTATGACGGTGCCAGACGTTGCTTAACCGCACAGATCACAAGTGATCCATGGGTAGCACTGGGCCATGAGCGCTTCTAATATTATAAAAGTTAACAATTATATGGATATGTGGTTGGGTGTAAGTTTTTCTTGTAAAATCTGCTTGAGCAATTGAGGTGGAATTTGGCATTAATTTATTGGTTAATTATGACCAAGACTAACTTAGAGAATGCTTTTTCCTAAAATTGCTGGTAAAAACAAAAACTTTCTTTTTAGTTAATATAATAAGTAACATAATAAGTAATTAAATAAATCAGTGTAGATATTTTCATCAAATCAAAATTATATTTAACAAAGCATTATTAATTTGTGAAAGGAATATTTTATTAAACCGAAAAGCTAAATGTAATTAACTATATTGTATCAATACTTATAAAATTAACCGCTGCGGTTTGAGCTCAGCTAGGCTAGCATGACTTCAAAAACGCGATAGATACAGCGATTTATTGACATCGAACTGTTAAAAAATGATAAAAATGCCCGCCATATTTAATTTTACCACATGATTAATTTTACGACATTTGGTCATGCTCGCGAAATCGATATAGCTATTTATTGACATCCAACTGTCAAAATATAATAAAAATAGCCGCCATATTTAATTTTATCAAATCGTACTACGCCATATTCATTTGGTCATGCTCGCGAAATCGATATTATTTCGTGGTGTCTATATCATTTATCACGCACAGTCATGCTAGGCAGGCTGCGGTTTTTGAAAGTAATAGCAGAGATAACCTTGAAATATGAAATTAAATATTTGAATTTTATATGGACTACTAACTAGCAGCGCCGTGCGATTTTACTCGCATAGTTCCCGTTCCTGTAGAAATACGGGGATAAAATATAGCTTATATCATTCATTGATAAATTAGCTTATCATTAGTGTATTTTAATTTCATTAAAGATTTTTTTAAATCAGTTCTGTAGTTTTGGAGCCAAACAAACGATCAAATCTTTCCTCTTTATAATATTAGAATACATTACTTTGAAATAAAACACTTAAACGGATTTTTGTCGTGGTTGATAAATGTTTTATTTCAATGTGTAGTGTTCGTGTAAATCAAAGATATCATACATGAATTACTAACTTTAATTTCCAACAAATTCATTGGTATGTAGTACGGAACTAACAAGTAAGATGGAAAGAAGATTTTTCTTTCTCCGAAAATACTTAACATTTTCTTTCGTATCCTTAGTGAACCTGATTTTCGTGTACAAAAACCTTATCTAACTTTATCTAAGCTTTCTAATACGGCTAAGCTAACCTAGTCGAAGGTTAGCTTTTAGGAGATTAACAAGTGTAGCATATTGATTAAAATAAGATTTTACTATTAAACGAAACGTACGTCATTGTTATAAGTACGTGTAAATATTCCGTTAAAAGATATTAAATATAGGATTTTCCATTAAAATTAATATAAGAACAAAATAAAAAGCCACTCTCTTTCTTCACACTCTTTTCTCTTTTCTCACTGTATTCATATCATCAGATGATATAAGTACAGTAAGGACAACATATAAATACAACGTTACTAAAAAACATTTTTTTTCAACAAAACTAGAAATCGTATATGTTAAATGTCCTAGAAACCGTCATCAAATTACAGAAAAAAAAAGTTTAACAATGTAAGTTTTAAGGCTAGTCTCATTATATCTTAATCAGGACTTAAAATGAAATTTATTTTAACTTTTTTCCGCTGTGAAAATGTAAAACTTATTTTAACTAAAACTAGAAAAGTTACAATAAGGGTCTGTTTCACCAGTTGCTCACAAAGTATCGGATAGCTATTCACAAGTTTTGTCTTTGTCACTTACATAAAGAAAGAGATAAAATTCAGTTTACTTGGTGAGTAGTCTACTTGGAACTTTACTTGAAGATCGTGAATGAGGTCCTAAATATAATTTTAATTTAAATATTGGGATCGCTACAGTCCCTGATTTGTACCACAAACATATTGTATCTTGTCATTCATCACCATCATTATGTTTGGTCAGTGTATCTGTTAATTTGACTCCAACTAGACAGATGTACGGACAGCCATTAGTCGTGCTAGATCTAGATATGTATGTGTCACTAAGTAGTAGGTGTCTTTGTAATTGTAGATTGAATGTGTTAGGTAATATGATCGGTTGTGTGGTAAGGTGTTTCAAATGTTCTCTTTAAGAAAAGATAAATTGTGGTTTTCATAGTAAAATTATGACTGGGATTGTATCACTTAATTAAAGAATATCGAGTTGTAAGTGCTCAAGTTTCAGCGTTTTACACGATATTTTTCTTGACACGACGATTGAGATATCTGATGACGTTATTTGCGTATTTAACCCCTCAAAGTTTAAATCTAAATGTGTTATTTTTACGTAATAAAAAAAAACATTAATAAAACAGTACATTAAACTCAAACAACTATTCAAATAGGCAATAACGTAAAATACGTCCCAATAACATGAAAGCTTAACCACAATAATTCTTCCATCGTCTAATCCCGAAGCAAATTGCTACTTAACCACACAATAAAAAGGCCATTTGAACGGTTTCGCGAAGCTGTGAAACGGACCATAACTCCAGTCTTTAGCGTAAAAGAAACCCATTTAGTTTGCGTTTTTTTTTTCAATAGCGTCCATCAATAACAGAAACTATCTTTGAAGGCGGCTGGAGCTTGCGTCGGGTCGATATCCAATCAGGGCGCGAGACTCGGCCGTTGGAATTACCTGTACTGATTAGGTGCCCGGTAAGCAATGCTTGTGTACTGAGACGGTCAATAAACTCTCTTCTCATCGCGTCCATACTGACGGTTATCGGTTTCCTTGATGCTTTCTCGATAACCCATTACACTGGGATTGTTTATTAGGTGTTTGTCCAACGTGTGCTGTGTTCGCACTTTATTTGTACGGGATTTGTTTGTATGTAGGTGGGCAGTGTTTTATTGGTTGGGTCGGTGACAGTTTCTTAGATACTGTCTCTAGTAATAGATTTCTGATTAGTTTCTCTTTGTGCGATTTTATAGCAGAGTATTTGAGTTGCTATGTCTGTCTTTGTTATTTATAACGAATTTCTTCTGCTTGACTTGTAAATAAATTTATGGAATGGCAATACAACATATGTTATTTCTAAAAACCAAAACATGCATTAAAAATGTTGTACTGATTTTTCGAATAATCATCATTATCAGCCTATGCCAGTCCACTGCTGGACATAGGCCTCTTCCAATGATTTCCAGCGAGGACGGTTGATTGCGGCCTGTATCCAACGATTTCCAGCAATCTTTACCAGGTCGTCCGTCCATCGGGCAAGCAATCGTCCCACACTGCGCTTCTCAGTACGTAGTCTCCAACCTGGCTGCCCCATCGGCCGTCAGTTCTCCTTGCTATGTTCTCCAACAATCAATCATTCTAAACCTCCCATCTCACATTAAACTAAAAACACTTCATTAAGACCAATTGTACACAAATCCATAAATCATGATTATTTCCATACGATTAGACTCTCAGACAAATGTAAGTAAATGTTGTAATAAAATGTATTTATTCACTGCTGTGTATCGGACACAATCAAGGCGCTTGCATTGGCAGTATGACTTATAAATAAACTCCCTTGTCGTATCCTGTTCAGTGCAGAGGGTTCTTTACAATATTAAATTGGTTATGTATAGTGCAGGAAATGCGTTGTTTTGATTAAAAAAGTGTAATGGATGTGAATTATAAGGATAAGTTTTAGTGGTTACAATGCACTGGTGCATTCTACTGCACATCATAGCGTAAAAAGTTGACTTAATAAAGATGATAGTGAGATTAAGTTTGTATTAAAAAGGTACCCTTCTAACATTTTCACTTACAATTCAAGCAGAATATTTTAGTTGATTTTGTTGGTTCCAATTTAGTGGTACAAACAGAGAAAATTAAAATCACTTCGTAGATTCATGTTACATTAAAATATTGTATTGCATTCAATTTTGTCGGACGGTTACAAGCCCCAAACTTTGTTACATTTCACTTAATTCATAATCAAAGAGACACCCTCGATATCTAGACCTCAAGAAAACACCGAAACAAAACTCATTGGAAACATTCGCGTCTATTCTGTTGTGATTTATTTCCACGCAAAGTATAGTCGGCATTCGCTAGACCAAGCCAAGTTCACTCATAAATAAGTTGTCGAGGGCCCTTGGCCCGACAAGTCCGAAGATGCCTTTGACAAGTTCCG
This sequence comes from Timandra comae, assembly GCA_958496195.1. NCBI lineage: Eukaryota > Metazoa > Arthropoda > Insecta > Lepidoptera > Geometridae > Timandra > Timandra comae. The sequence goes on along the minus strand of OY292362.1, from coordinate 2,341,155 downwards.
CTGAGACGCCCCTTCTACTCCTAGCTTGCAATTTATTTCGTTGTTGCTTTGATAACTTATGAGAATGGCTGTACGAGAGGTTAAGTTGTACTGAATGATGCCGGTATCCTGTTCGGTGAGTGTTTTGCCACTGTTTGAGTTTGGAACTAAGATGGTGTTCATTGTTATTGGAGTACTTTTTTTAATTTTTGATGGAGTTCTAAAGCTTTGTTATATTTAGGAAGATTATTAATTACTAGCTGTGTCCCGCGGTTTCACCCGCGTAGTTCCCGATCCCGTGGGAATTTCGGGATAAAACAAATGTCCTTTCCCTGTACCAAATTTCAAGTCAATCGGTTCAGTAGTTTAGCCGTGAAAAGGTAACAGACAGACAGAGTTACTTTCGCATTTATAATATTAGTTAGGATATAGGTTGACTGTAAAATGGTTGCCAGCAAAGCCAAATCCAAACAACCAACCCAGGATCATTGCAAAGTCATAGTAAATATGACGTTGCAATTTATAAATATGTAAAGCAATATACACTATTAGTGACTAAAACATGTCAAAAATAATTTGTGCATAACATTTATGATACAATTTTTTATCTTTTCTTACACGTACTGCGAGTGTATACTGCAAAAGAAAGATGTCACTAAGATTTTTTATGAACATGGCATTCCACGACCTAACGTTAGAAGCAATGCATGTTTTAAAGCAGAGCAGTTATAGTTGTGAGTACAATAGTTGAGACACCGACCCCGGCGGTCCTCGTTATTTGTTATCTACCCGTTGTGACATTTCAATTGAAAGTTTCCAAGCTTCCCGGAGAGATACCACTGACGCGAACATCTTTTACACGCCCTGTGTGTTTGTGTTTTAGTATGTCTTGTGTTTACTCTATAAAATGTTAAAATACGAGTATTTAAAATGTAATATCTAAGTATTTAAAATATTGGTCATTGAAAAACACTCGAAATTTCAAACTCATAACCAAAACTTAATTAATATCGTAGCCAACAAAACCTATTACAAAACTCGATCTAATACCTACCAAACTACTACGACGCTACGCTTTTGAGTCTACGAACTACGAATACCCGACTACGTTACGCGTAACTACGAAATTACAATATTTTAGATTACTCAAACTAAACTCACAGTATTTCAAAACTTTTAAAGTGTTTCTTTGAAAACGTAATTTTAATAAATATACCAATTCAACTAACCCACAAGTCATTGTATAAGCAGAAAGGACATATCAATTTTGTGAATTTTCAATCTATTATCGACTCTATTTACACGTGATAAGGTATAAAATAAAAGGGATGGTTGTAAACGATAGTGACTGTGCATAATTGAAAACTGTCCCGCGCCGCGTTTTCGAGTGTAGTTAAGATTTAATAAAAGATAAGACCTCGAAGTGTACTGTTTCGGCGTATTATAGCCAAGTTTCAGGTTTCAATACCTTTATCTAATGCCTACTATATTAGAGTAACAGTAAGTTGGGTATATTGTTTAACAATTTAGTTGGTATCTTCTTCCTTTGTCTGGGCTGTATCAGAATTTGTAGGTTACAGTTAAGATGTCGCTCTGTGAAGTTGTGAAGTTTATGGTAAGGACTGATAATGGTGGTTAAGTGTTATAAAGAGGTGGTTATATTTAAAGAAATTTATATTAAATAGGTGCTCATTTTTTAAGAATTATTGCGTGTGTTATATTTAATCTCAAATGACAACCTCGATGGCAGAGTGGTCACCATGCCGGACTGCCATCCGTAAGGTTGCAATTATATTTGTATGTGTGACCACAAATGTTTGTCTCAGTCTGGGTGTGAATGAGTGTGTGCGTAGTTTCTGATATCCTAGATACAAGCTTCGAGCTTAGTTAGGGTTCAGTAACAGTAGATGTAGTCAATGATTATGTTGTTATGTATTATGTAATCAGAAAAAACTATGAGTTCGAAAATTCCGAATATGGATTTTATTCGTTGTGAATTTCGTTCAACTCAAAATTTCCAAGATCATTTTATGATTAAATCCGCGAATAACAGCTATTATCACAAGTTATTCATATTCAAAAACATTGTAAACAGTTACTTTGTAGACCAAGTAAATACATTTTCAAAAATTAATCCTTTGCGGCTTAAATAATTGAGGTTTTAATTACTTTTTTTTTGCAAAGAAACCTCAATATTTAACGCAAATCAGGTAATCAGATGTTTTCTCATATCAAAAGAGAGTTGATTAATATTTTTCAATAAAATAAATACCATATTCTTTTAAATTAATATTAAATTTCAATCAGGTCAGGTTTTATGATATTCGCTCGCGTTCGACTGATGACAGATTGTAATTTCATATTACGGAAATTAATTGATGTTGCGAAAGTTGATATGTTTTTTTATTATGTTATATATTAAAAAGTAGAGTTTTACCTGCGGCTTTGTCTATGTGGAATCTAAAAAAGAGTTTGAGTCCCTCACCATCATCAACTTAAGAGCTGTTGCTCTTGTGGGTGTTACAGGTGCAACTCCCTCCATCTGCCCCTATCCAATGCAGCCTCCATTATCTCCTTATACGACACAACAGCGACCTTATACTTTATCTGACTCGTGTAAATAATTCTTGGCCGACTCTTCCTTCTTCTACTTTTCCCGATTGAAGTCCCTAAGATAAAAAAATAAAACTATTCCATTGTCTAACCTCCTATGTTGTTTACACTTTACAAATTAAATTACTTGTTCCACTGTCTTACTTACAAATTTCATACACAAACGCATGTTATTTCCCAAATACACACATTTTCACCCGTATTTTATTAGTGTGATTCAATAAAAGTAAAAACACATTGCATTAATACAAATAGTATATTTCTCGACATAAATACTTTTGTGAATACCTATTATTTATCCATACATAGTTGGTACGGAAATATGGAAACAATGTCGCATGATAAATTGATGTCCTATCAAAGTGAAATTATTAATTGTCCACCAACAGTGTTGTGTTATAGTTGTAAGGTTCAATTTGGTGTGATTTTTTTAATTGATGAACCGCCTGTCTTTTAAATACTATGATTAATTTTAGTATAATTAATAGGAATAGAGAATGGAATGGAAGATGAACCTTATGTTGAATATACTTAGTAATTGTTACCGGCGCACCCTGGGCAATGGTCTGCGGACGGCAAGTCGGTAACGCAGACTGGCCGATCCTTCCACCACGACTCAACGGCAAATAACTTACCGTGCGTGTCCCTACACCTGCACACGCGAGGACCTTTACAAGGCCACTGATAGTGCCATATCGGTGGCCGAGTTCTGGTCCTCAAAAATATGAGTCGACACGCAAAAAAAAGAAGAAGTAATTGTTAATTTGATAGAGGTACGTGTTTATTACTTATGTGTATACTTGCTTCTTATACCAAACCAGCAGCGCCCCGCGGTTTCACCTACGTAGTTTTTAATTTACCCCCCTTTTCTCCCCCTAGGGGGAATTTCCAAAAATCCCCTCCTAGTTTTTAATATACCCCCCTTTTCTCCCCCTAGGGGAAGAATTTCCAAAAATCCCTTCTTAGTGTTAGCCTACTCCCCCCAAAAAACACACGTGCACAAATTACAGCTCCTTACGGTTGTAAAGAGCTGTAATTTGGCACGTGTGTTAGTATGTATGATGAGTAGGAGTAGGAGCATGAGTAGTACCGGCTGTGCGTTGTCTGTCAGTCAGCACATCACTCGGTAACGGAAGAGTTTTATATATACCAAATATAATATGAAGTGGTCAACATTTCATAACCAAGTTTGCTATATTTTACATCTCTAACTTGCATGGTAATTACGCCTAATCCATTTCAATCTACTAATGCAGTCTCATTACCAAAAATAAAGTGTATTATATTTTGATCCTTAAAGGATGAATGAAAAAAAAAACATGACGATCAAAACACTGTTGATGGTTATTAAATCTATTCTATTATATTTATTAGACGGTAAATCTCAAAATCAATAATCGCTATAGAGATTAACCGTCTTTAACGTTAATTGACGGATTGATATATCGGATTACAAAGCATCTAGATTGTTTGATATTAAGATCTTGATCGGGATAGTAATCAAGATTAGATAATTATATTGTGTGTAGCTCAAATTGCACTTATGGTGATATAAAAGCAGATAGTTTAAATATGATAATATCAATATACGACCTTAAAATAACAAATATCTCTTATATTTCAGATGGATACCATTTTTTATTTCTTCTTGTTTTTGTCTACGTTATGTGTGATCGGCACTACACTATTCTTTTTTCCATTTACAATATACATATTTCTATTAACCGTCAATCCTGCATTCAATTCTTTTATACTCAAGTTTTGTTTCAATCATGTCATTCAATTAAGTATCCTACTCGCAAAAACATTTATACTCATTACCCTTCTAGTTTTAAAAAAATAATTCATACCTTTTTCATGTAAACTCTAAATTTAAAATTACCTTTTTAAAATAGTTCACTTTTTAAAATAACTATTCCGTTGCTCTTTCCACTGAATGCCTTCTGAGTTGGAAGAATGTGAGTATATTTACGTTTTCACTAATGAATCAGATACGGTGTTGTCTGTTACATAGTTTTTAATATCAGTAATGAAAGAAGCAAATATGATGCGAGAGCCGTACTCGACGAGTGCATATCTCTCGAGTAAGGCGCTAACTCGTTAGGGTGCGGATTTGTTGGGAGGATCAGCGGGTTATGTATTGAATTGATGTTTTCTTTCTTCTCTATGTAAGAAGGTTTTACTCACAAATACAAGTCATCATTATAATTTCTACATTCAACTTGCGCTGGAAACAGCGAAACGAGTATTCGTGTATCACGTGGGATATAATTAAATATGCAAGGGTAGTTTTGCTAAATTCTATAAATAACTAACACACTGATTATTAAGCCAACCCCAACACAAGTATTTTTATATAGCTTACTGGGGTTGACTCATTTAAATTTTAAGGAGAATTTGTAATAAGACATGAACTATTTTTTTTTTTGTTTTTTATTATCAAAATGTGAATTAAAAATATTAACTTGCAATATATCAAAGTTCTTATTTAGTTCTTTGCTTGCAATCCACTGCTTGCAATGTTACGTAATAAATGCCACTCAAACAACCAACGACCAATTTCAAAAGACGTATTTTACCGCTCACTCTCACCAACAGTACACGCCCCAAAGTTTCGTTTTCCAATGCGAAACGAAAGTACGCGACGTCGGTGGATGCATTAGTAAATCACTCACGTCCGCCAAGTCTATACAGTTTACTTTGGAAACTTTGAATTTGTCACCAGATTGCGCTCGCAACTCAATGTGGAATTAATTTTGTCTAATTAAAATATGTTGTTTTTGGTTTAAACTGTGTTTTCGTAGAATATACCACAGGTTTTACGTATATTTGTGTTTAAAATTATGTAGTCTGTCTGAGAAATATGTAATTGGTTACAATAGTTGTTTTACGTTTGAACTAAAATTGATGATTATTATTCTATAAATATGTAAATCTTAATTTGTAACTGTGTATTTTGTCAAATAAAAAGTATTGGCACAAGTTTTTCTTCCATGATTTCACTATTTTAGGCGGTTAATGTTTTAATTAGATGTCGTGTGCATTTAATTAAAACAAGCATGCAAAAACACATGCAATAATTATGTCGCATACATGGTACTAATCACTATTGCTCTTCACTGTCCCAATAGCCAGCTAAAAAGGCCATATCAAAATCGATACTAATATAAATATTAAAATATATTTTATTTAATAAAACTACATGTTAATGTAACATCGGACACGAGTCCCGTGTTAATATGCCTCCCGGCCATTGAGATATAAAACCCCTTCATTGACTTTGATTGGCGTATTCTGAAACAGAATATTGTATTGTGAAAACATGGCCAATTAATTCCTATAAAAGTTATCGAAATTATTATGTAACAATAGTGTAGTGAAACTGGATCAAATTCTAGTCAAAGTGAATTTTTTGTTGTAGTTTTTTGATGTCTCCTTTGGTTGGGACTGAGGATGAGCTGATGTTGATATTTTATTCAAAATATTGTTTAAGCACAGAGATGGTTAAGGTCTCAGCTTCCATTTCCGACATTCCATTTCCATTTTTGACATATTTTGTAATAAGACCCAGCTTTTGCAAGGACGAAATATGTCAAAAATATTGATCCCAGAAAAAAATAAACAAGAGTTGTAAGTTGTAAAGAACGTTAGTATAAAATACATATTTGTAACTTATAAAAATACTTTACCAAACAAAACTACCTACAATGTCACACGCCACACATAAAATAAACTTGAACACCACAATACATAATAATATACGACATGATATTCTTTTTAAAACAAAATTCATATAAAACAACTACTGAAAATATATGTTTACACGCATATTCACTTAAGTTTGTTCACTTAACAGCCGGAGAGGTCTCTGAATGACAGTTAAGTACCACTAGAAAAAAGCTTCTTATTCTGTGAAGGTTTTTTCACTAGAACAAAAGCAACTTTAGTGATGTTTAGGAACAATGATATGTAGGTAAACTTAAGGAGAATATCAGTAAACTTAGTTTTTTTGTTTAAATATTTTTCTTTATTTTAAACAAGGTGTAACCTGTGTGATTGCCGTATTTTCATCTCGTAGGCGTTGCGGGATAAAAAATAATTATAATATTGTAATTGTTCAAAAAAAAATTTTCTATCGAATTCCATTTAAGTCTAATTAGCCGTTCTTGAGTTATAAATGGTTTAAATAACCCGACTATTCGGTGAGAACAACCAACAATTTATTTTCAAATGATTCAGATGAACATTTATTCAGTTAGGTTTTTATTTACGAAGTTCCAACTGATGTAAAGAAACAAATTAAAATTAGTTGGCAAATTACTAAAGGTCATAATTTTTTGGTTTTACATGAAACTTGAATTCGGCGAGATTATAATTCACAACGCAAAAACTGCAGCGTGCTTTTTTACAGCTAGGCTCAAGCTCCCCTTGTTATTTTCTTTCCCCTCTGACTTAACATCCCAAAAATACGCGATATGAATTTAAAAATCAAAGTACTGTATTTATGAAATGCCACATACAAGTAAAACGTGGTCTGTCTGTCTATAATTGTAGTACATACAGGCTAACGTGGTAATTACGCATAAACCTTTTTGTACTATAATTATCATCAATGAGAAAGAGAATCTACAGGGCAATAATACCTTACTTTACCTAAAAAAATACATTTTATTCCAAATAACTCTTTTTTTAGTAAGGGTATTTTATTTTTATGATAAAAGGTAATACGACTCTACAGTGGCATATTAAACTTGTTTGTGAGTACATACGCACATATTCTTTTATGTTTTTATTCTATTACTGTTGCTCTTGTCACTATGGCTTTAGCCATCGGCGACGATTAAGGTAGGCGGTGTATAGAGAGAGAAGATATTTTACGATAAAATTGTAATGGATGTCTTTATTTACATTAAGATGAAAAAAACATTTGGCCTTAAGTTTTATATCAAGTAGTGAATATGGTGCTGTTTTAATTAATCTATCATTTAACATATTGTAACATTAAAATAAAGTACATAGTTCAACTTTGCGAACATTTTAATTTAAAACCAAGTAATTTTGTAGCATATCTTTATTTATTTATCATCATCATCAGCTCATATAATGTCCCCACCGAGGGGCTCGAGCCTACCCTGTATTAGAGTGTGATGTAGTGATTTTGGCCGTAGTCAACCACGCTGGTCAAGTGCGGGTTGGTCGACTTCACACACACACAACCTAAGAATTTCTTCCTAGGTGTGTGCAGGTTTCCTCACGATGTTTTCCTTCACCGTAAGAGTATTTATTAACATATTAGAAACAAATTATAGCTCTCCATACGTGTCAATCTCAAAAGATATTAAAATAGATATATTTTTTTTATAAGTACAAGTAATATCCCGCAGGCGAAGCTCAAATTTCTTCAAAGAGATGAATTATTTTTAACAAACAATACGACACATTTGTTTTACTTTTTTCTATGTCTGAGAATGTATTATATCTTTGTATTTGACCTTGTCTAGATTTTGTTTAATATATTGTACAAATAATGCCTGAAAATGTCTCAATATTTGGTTACATGTAGACATTTTTTTGTTCTCAATTATGCCTGAAAATATCGTATACGGTTTCATGTAGACATTTTTTTTTTTGTTTTCGATGCTTTGATGTTACGTTAATATTAAAACAATAATCACCTAAAAAAATACACGTTTTGATTTGTTCATAAAATAAACGGAATTATTGCGATGTTCTCTGTTCTAATCATGTAGATTTGTTTTTCACTAACCTCTAGTCCTTTGACATTTTTCACTGTAGTTAAACGTTACTGATCCTGTATACCTCAATAATATATTTAAATATAGGTATCACATTGAACATTATCATTCATAGACACCATGTTATCATAAATAACAAACCGCACCAAGTTTCCAATAACACCGTAGAAACACGATATCTTTATCAGCTGTGCGTAGAGATATCCATTAAGTTAATTTGTACGTTTAATCGATGTCTGGTGAAGAGAGTGTCTCCCAAGGGAGTCGTTTACCTGCATTTATCCCGCTCAGTCTGTAACTGAACCCCAGGGTGTCAAGTCTGGTATTTGACATTATTTGATCTGACAATGTGTTCGTATTGAGACACTATATTGAGAGTGTATGAGGTATTCTGCTAAAACTTATTAATTTATATGACTTTGTGGTCTTTGCTGGTTGTCGTAATAAAAATTGACTAATAAGCTCAGTCAAAATACTGTTTTGACAACCTAGCTCTGTTTAAAGAGCAATTGATATGAATCAGCGGTGTTGTTCTAACATAGACTACTATAACTAAAACAATATTAACTAACCACTGGTTCTCCTCGCGATCTCAAACCTAATCAACAATATTATTTTCTTTTTTTTTTTTTCTCACTTTTTTAATGTCCCTTTTTCTGTAAATCTCCCCCTTTTATTTGTTAAAACTTTGTATTGTTCGTGTGTATTCTGTTACTATATGTGAAAGCATGTAATTGGTTTATAGTTATTAATTTTTTCCTACTTATTTTTGTCAAGACAACTGTTTGCTTTCCTAGTAAATAAAAAATAAAATAAAATAAATAGTTGTCATTAGCAGAATACTAAAATGACAACAAATTAAAAAAATGGACATAATGAAGATTTTTCACCATTATGGCCGTTTTTTTTTTCTTGAGAAGGTATTAAAGGTGTTTTATATACCTTTAACTAGCATTATTGTTAGCAGACTTGTGGCCCTGATGTGTCGAGGAGGCACGACTGAGATGAACTCAAACGGTACCATAGTTTATTTGAGCAATTATATCAATTAATAACCGGTGTATGTTAATGGTTAATGGTAAGAGTCTCGGATTATGTTGCTAATTTAGTTTAGTTTGTGAGGAGAGTTTGTATGTTTGTGTGTAGATAAATTATATTTAGTATAAATATGTTTATAGCATGTTCCCGTGGTATTTTAACAAATATACTGGATCAGATAATGATGAAATCATAAACTGCGGAAATAAATTATGATGTTCAGCTATGATTTTTAATTATTTTAGTGCTTTCGTGAATTAAATATACCCATTTGAAATAAAACACTTAAACGGATATTTGTCGTGGTTATATTTTGTTTTACATTTTCTGACGTTTCGGATTCTTTACAGAACCCGTGATCACAGATTATTTGACAAAAATCCGTTTAAGTGTTTTATTTCAAATGTGTAGTGTTCGTGTAAATCAAAGAAATCATTATAAAACCCAGTCAAAAATCGAATGCCGAATTAGCTTCAACTATCCTAATTCAATGAAATTTCGAAACAATTAAAAAAAAAATCAACTTAATATAATAACTACCCTTATCTACCCTTGCGATCCAATTAAGTACAAAATGTAAATCATAAATCTAATCATAAATTTATTGAAAATTGCTTATATTACATCGTAATTCAACCGAGTGTTACAAAAGCACTTTGAATTTAACCGAAATAATAACATTATTATAATAATTAATTAACGTTCTGCCTAAGCACAGTATGGGGATGTATTTTCGTTCGTAATGAGGTTTCGTTCTCGCTAATTAGGTATCTCTTGCATGTACTAATTAGCATTACCTTCCTGTATGGAGTTTCGTGAAATCTATACCTAATTAAATTGTGTTGGGGAACTTGAGTGTCTTGTATTGTTTTAACGCGAACACTTTATTAGAGTACAAAAGTAGCAAATGTTATATTGTACTAGCATCGCCCCGCGGTTTTACCCGCGTAGTACCCTCTCCCGTGAGAATGCGTAGCTCGTAGTATCATACAATCTCGGCACAATTCACCATCGTGTGTTAAAAAATTAAGTAACAGCGCCATCTATTGGTAGGATTTGTGACTTCAAAATGTTACATAAAACATACGATTACTTAAACACAATCCCATGGGAATTGCGGGATTAAAAGTATCCTATGTGTTATTCCTAGTTATAAGGAACATCTGTACCAAATTTAATCAAAATCGATACATTAGTTTTTGCGTGAAAGTGGAACAAACATCCACACTCACAAACATACAAACTTTCGCATTTATAATATTAATAGGATTAATTTTCTGGTAAAAAGGGGTTGTTGTTGCATCTATTTTTCATGTGTCTTTTTGTCCCACTCTTGGGCAAATGATTCTCCAAAAAATATATATTCAAAAAAAAAATAGAACCATTTTTAACCTTTAAGTACACATGTATGACGTGTAGCCTCTCAGGCTACTCGCTATTCCAAAGTTTTTGATTCGACACCTTCCCCTTATTTCAAAACAAAACAAATCCTTAATATTTTTTTATAATTGTACACCATACACATTGAAAATATGCTGGCTACACCAGCATAAAGATCAAAAGTAAATTGCTAAGCACTTGGTAATAAGGAGTATATTTTCAATAGACTCATGAATAAATCAAACGCTATTCAATATTTATAAGTAAGGTCATAGTCTGAAGTCGGTGCCTAAATAATCAAACTGTCGAAAACCGAAGGAGACGATCGAGTAAATTTTGATTACATCCTCCCGCGATGAGAATACAAAATTACTACGAAACAACATCAAAGAGTACATTTTTATATTAAAAAGAAATTTGGTTTCTTCATAAAATGGATCAATGGTTTGTGTGTCTGTTTTTATATTTATATTTTGTAATTATGTATCAGCATGTTAAGATCCACTTTTACTGCATGTAACGCTAACATAAAGGTTTTGATTATCTCTGTAATGAGATAAGAGTGTCATAATAATACAAGGAGTAGGCGTAAACACGAACTGCCTTATTTGCGTTGCATATTTAGTCCGGTTCAACAAAACCTGGTCAGCATTTGACACCTTGTCAGTCAAATCTGTCACTTTGACAGTATTCAAAATTGATTGTAAAACCTGGTTTAGTGCTTAACCGAACTAAAAATGCAACGCAAATAAGGCAGGAAGAGTTTTTAGTTTTAACATGTTTATTGAAAGTGATTTATTCAAATTGAAAAGTAACGAAGACTCATAAACATCTTAACAAATAACAAAGTAATTTGATAAATAGAAAACTCAGTAATGACTGCTTGGCGTGGACACTTTTCATTAACCATACAGATATTTGTGCGTTGTTTCTGATACCCTAGATACAAGCTCCGAGCTTAGTTAGGGGTCAGTTACTATAATGAGATGATGTAGTGAATGCTTATGTTATGTTATGTTATTTAAGGTGTCCTCTCAGATATTTAGAAAGAACAGGTACTCGAGATACACAAAACAAACGTGAAGTCACGTCTAACACTAGTATTTGCCAATATAATGGATTCCAATCTTTTAGAACAACATTGGCAAAATCTTTAGGAATAAATTCAATTTTTTCAGTCTGCTTTTAGACCTTTTAGGTACAAAATAGGTTAGTTGTTTCTAGGTTCAGTACTTCGTTTAGTTTTATTAGATCTTATATCGATATGAAAGAATAAAACGTTTTTATTTTTACATTGAATTTTTCCTAACTCTGTTATTTCAGCTAACGCTAACATAGTTTTTGTAAAAGATTAGAAAGGAATATTTTTCTTAAGTAAAGTTAAACAATAAATTACTGTTAGAAGTCCTAAGCTAATAACTATTTTTTTAATAAAATAATACTTTAATTCTAATGTTTCCGAATTCTTAATTTTAATTAACGGTTAAACTTTATTAACTAAATTATGATTAAAAAGCGCTGACCGTGAACTCAACTATAATATCGTACCTATTATATAAACTACCAGAAGAATGTATCATCACTACATAGTATAACACAAATTCGCTTTCTTTGTCCCTATGTCCTTATGTCCCTATGTATGCTTAGATCTTTAAAACTACGCAACGGATTTGATGCGGTTTGTTTTAATAGATAGAATGATTCAGTGGGAAGGTTTTTAGCCTAATTTTAGCCCCATATTCCTATGGGAACGGGAACTACGCGGGTGAAACCGCGGGGTGGCGCTAAACTTATTAGTAAAATAATTGAAATTACAGCGTCCTTTTTACTAGGATCTAGATTTCTATAGGATCTATTCCTTATATGTACATTGTACACCAGTGACATATATTTATAGTATCAACTATTCTTCAATTTCTTCTTCCTAATATCACTGAATGGCATGGATGGATTGGCGTGCTATCGTAATAGAGAGGCCTATTGCATAGCACTCAAATGTAAGCATATTTGAGACCCTTTACACAGCACACTAGACACTTCAGTGCGTTTTCCACATTCAGCAATTATTTCCTCACAACTGCTAAATCTAAGGAAACTCAACTTTCATGTTGTGATTGTTTAAAACTTAAATATAGAGTTTGAAAATAAAATTTGTTGGCAAGTCTCGTTCGGTGCAGAGCGCGTCTTCACCGCAAAATTTCCATAAATCAATTTCAATACAAACACCTCTTAGTGAACTCTGTCCGCAGTCTCTATGGGGTTTGGACGGAGTATCAGCTGAGATTTGGGTGTTGATGCTAGGATAATTCATATTAAAAAAATATGAAAACAAGGCGTTACTTGCACAAGTAGATTTTCAAAAGCTGAAATCGTTTGTCAAATGATTGGACACAGACGCCAAGTATCACTGTTTATAATTATCGAAAGCAAAAGACACAATTAACTAGTAATGAGCGAATTAGTCAATACAACGATACACTTTTGCTTTAAATGTGTCGCAAGTGTAGTGATGAAACTGCATTTGAGTTTTACAGGTTAATTACTTGTTTCTTATTCACTGAAAACTCCATTGACTTACCTTTTTATTTTCATATGAATCTATTTATAAATCCAATGCTTGTAAATCAGCTTAAAAAGTATCATAACAAATGACACCACTAACCCACAAACACTCACATCTTGATACCTTCGCTCGCTAACAGTGAGACTTGAACTAAAGTCCGTGACTTGGATGGGGAACGCTCCCACAGTTAGTGGGCGACAGTTGGAACGCAGTTATGCTGATCAAATTGAGTCACCCTAGAACGCCGAACGTTCTACGGCACCTGACACCGTCGCCATTATGATAAACGTTTGTATTAAACAGATGTTATGTAAGGGCTCTTGATTTTCATTTGCTGCTTGGGTGTTGGGGAAAAGTACGAATGGTAGTAAAGTTTTGGTGAAATGTAAGATGTTTGGGAGTTTTTGAATGTTTAGGAGTGATGGTATTGTCAGTCAGCGTAGTTTATGCAACTTTTTTATCTTTGTCCAAAAGAACCTGATTAACTCTTGCAGCAAATAAAATAATGCATTGATCTGTAAATTTTAGTTAACATAGATACTCGCATCTTAAAGTGGATTTCCGAAACACCAATATTATTTAGTGTAACATCTCAAATAATATTTACTGTCTAAGATAGACCAACTAATACCGGCTGTTTCGTGAGTACCTAAAACAGACCTATCTATCCGAATGTATAGAATATTGGAACCGTCCTTTAGTGAGCACAGTACACGGTCCAACCTAACCAATATTGGCAAAGGGCAACCAATTATTGGCTTAAACATCATCACAGAGGATCATACCGATTGCACAGCACCGTCCTAATTTAGTAGGTAGTGTGGGACCATTGCAACAGTAAGTTACCTTGATTTAGACCTGTCCAATTTCTGTGCCAAGTTTCCGCTCGATTGGAAAAGAAATGTGGCCCCCACCGTGTTCGTATATTTTACGATATGGCACTTTGAGGTAGAATAGGTAACACACACATGGCTTGACTGGAATTAAACGCTGAAAAAAGGTTTTAAATTTTTATGTTTTCTATGACTTAATTACACGAATGCACTATTGTTAAACTTTAAACTGGTGTTTATAGTCGACCTGCGATTACGGCCTATAATTTATTTTCGAAAATTAATTTTCTTTCCTCCTTTCGACGTGATAGAAAAACAAACACTCACAGTCATAATGTTAACAAAACAACACATTATTAAATTTAAAGCCAAAGTAAAATTGTTTTGTAAAATTCTCAGTTTGTTCTCAACAGTACTTTGTAACCAACGGTATATAAACTAATTTCCTCCAATTGCATTCTCAGTACGGGATAAGTTTCCAAACAAAATAAAGGTACAGATAGATACAAAGGTAATCCGAAACAAAACCAAGCAGGATCCAATCAGAAAGTTTGCGAAATAAATTTTGGTTTCCGCATGAAGTTTAATGGACAGGGGGTGTATTGTTTTATATTTATATCGCCTTCCAAGACTAAAGGGTCCCGTAATTTAGCCCTCCCTTGAGGGATGAACAAAACATGCGGGGTTTTGTGAACGCCTGAAATTTACCTGGCCACTCATACATATAATGCCTGTCTGTACTGTTAACAACAAAAGTTTTACGAAATATATTTCTACTATCTAAATAAATAAATCTGTCATGGAAAACAAAAGACAAAAACTTAGTAAAGTAGATAATAATTGTCATTGTATTGTTGTTTTTAAATTGAACAAATTCAATTAAAACTTATGAGATAAGAATATAGTTGAATAATTCAATCAAATTATAAATTCCAAGAAAGATCGGATTACCATTCAGATTCAAATCATAAAATAAATAAATCAAATTATTTACTTTAAAAGTAACTTGAAATTGGAATACTCGAGTGATTTTAATCACTTTGGAGAAATTTAAGTAATAAGTTCCCTTCTCTGTGCGGATGATACAAAATTTAATTTTATTTGTCTACGTGTCAGAACGGAACATTGATCAAGATAAATTTGATGTTTGCAAATCTCCAACTTTGAAATTAATTTAATTACTTCGTGAAACAATTATAAACGGTCTCCGATTTAGTAACAGTTATATTAATGAGACAAAGTGATGTTTTTAAGCGGGCTTTGGTGGAAATGTCATTGTGATTCTATAAGTATTTGGGCTTGACTTGCTATTTCAACTATATTTTGCGTAGAACTTCGTATAAAATATGGGATCAAAATTGATTCGTTAAATAACGATTCCAGGAAGAAAAAATACATACTGCTATTTGAAATAAGCTACTATGTGAATAAAAAGAGAAAAAAAGTTTTTTGTTATATATTTTGTTCTCGCCAGTACCCAGTGAGCCCATTTGGCTAGCGCAGAAAGATTTACCACAATTTACATAGGTACCTACATGCACGTAAATACTCAAACTCACACAGGAGTTGTGTTGGGATTGTTCAAAATAACGGGATTTAAGTTGGAAAAGGAAGGATAAAAATAATAATAGGCCCTTGTAGCTTCTATTAAATAGTGGAAATAGATATTGCTGAAAAAATTAAATGTCAGGTCAAACGTTTCAATAAGTGTCTCCTTTATTTTAGGTTGATAAAGAATATGTTTACCAATAGATAACTAATTTAGAAACAAGACGAACGCATACTTTAAACGCATCGCCTATCCATCACTTCTGTATGCAAATCCTAAAATTAATACAATTTATTTATTTGATAATAATATAATTTTAATCGTTTTATTTTTGTGTTAGTATAAAGCCTTAATTTCTTACTTGTTAGTGTAAGAAAAATGTCACGCCAAGGAAAATCTGTTAAAAATATTAAGGTTTATTATCACTAGATTTTGTACAACACGCACAATCAATCAAATTTTAATAGACAAGCAATTTACGACGATATTTGAATTAGATCCATCGGTTGTTTTGTTAGGGCTCATGAAGAAGGTTCCAGTCGGAAAGGTGTTGTTTTAGGGACGCAATCAATCTTGTTTGTTGGCTGTTATTTTAGTGGTTTTTGTCAAAATATAATTTAAAACAGATTGACGTTTAAGCAATTTGGTAAAGATAAAGTAGTTTTAATTTTTTAGCTTGGCAGTTATTTCAAGGCATTTGAAATGTAGATTTTATATAATTCAATAAATATCTGACATAGGTACATAACGAGGTATTGTGTGGCGTTTGTAACCGATTTGAAGTTATTGCATGAAAGAGCGTGTCGGTGATGTTGGTGTGTATTGCGTTATAAATTACAACCAGAGCATTATATTTTGTTTTTAAAGAAACATTTGTCTTATTGCCATCGTTTACATTAGGTCGCATATTGTCTTATGTAAGAAACCGCAAATTAGTTAAAAATCTAAAACAAATTAGTTCTTAACGACTTCACAAACAAAGCTTAGCAAACTATGATACTAAAACTAACTAAAAAGTTGTTTGAAAATGTAGATTTATTGGTCTAAAGCAACAGGTAACTTAAAGTCTATAAGCCGGTTATCAACCAGCTTGGACTAATTTTACATTACTTATTAGTGAACTCGAAAACCTTAATTAATTCTAGTCAAGTCTAAGTAATAACTAACACAAATGTGAAAGTTTGTATAGAGATTTGTTTGTTTGTAACTCAATCATGCAAAATGGCTTAGTGGTATACAATATAATTTAGGTTTTGGCGTGTACTAGATTGTATTTTCAGCCGTTTTACAATCACTTCATACTCGTAGTATAAAAGAAAGTCGCTGTCGCTGTCTGTCAGTCCCTATGTATGCTTAAATCTTTAAAACTACGCAACGGATTTTGAAACGGTTTTTTTAATATAAAGAATGATTCAAGATAAAGGTTTTAGTATATTTTTTTCCGTTCTCATGGAAGCAGGAACTTCGTAGGTGAAACTGCGGGGTACTGCTAGTATTTATGAAAACTGGAACTTGACGAAGCTTGGGAATACTACCTTCCCCTTCAACATGTGTTTGCACAGTGATAATCATAATTACTTAGACTCTACCGCAAAAAGCGAATTTTTTAAACTAAATTAAAAAAATCAAAAGCTTCGCCTCCGTTTCGCTTCTTCTCTTAGTGTGGTGTAAGCTTTACGCGGGTAACTGCGGAGTAAAGTTAGTAATATCATAAATTTGTTGCTGATTGAATGTGAGGTTATATTTATTTATTGGAAATGTTTGTTGAACAACATATTTGTTTTTAATTATAATATAAAGGTTAATATATTAAAAGCTTTCGATGGTCAACTTTATAAAATATGAATGTGTAAATTGATGTTTGTCTAGGTTTGCGTTTGAGTGTGATTTGATGGATGTGTGTAGTTCCTGATATTCGAATCATCTACCAAATATAAAAGAAGTGATCGTGTCAGTGTAACAATGTACTATTATTATCTTTGTTTATCCTTTAATTTATTTTTAACCCGAACATGGTATTTAAGCAATTTAATAAATGCAAAAGCACACTAGACGGTGATTTTTTTTCAATACAAACAATAACTAAGTTACACTACATTATGTAAATGATTCACTATTGTACGAAAACGACTATTAATTTAGTATTCACGAGGTACTCAACAGCGGATAATCCTCGGATGACGGTATTTTGCGTGGCAAAGGTGACAAGCGACGAACAATTAGGTTGCGTTTACACTATGCCAGTGTTATGGAACGAATTTTGTGATCCGTTCAGGTGAACGTAAGTTGGCTTTGAACGGCTTAACGGGTCTGCGATGTGTGTAATGTGACGTCATTGGACTGTGGGACGTTTTGAAAAAAGAACGGTGTTGTTATTTTAGGTAAGTAGGTTAGGTTTGGTTGGGTTGTTTTGGCTTAGTGTATAAAGGACCTACATATATGAAAAATGCGTTTTAGTGAGACAAAAAGAATCTTGAAATGTATGTAAAGTTATGTGTGATTTCGTGTTTCTTTTACTTTTAATGTTATTTACAAATTAGTAAAAATAAATGTCTTGTTTTGTGTATAATCTTACAAAGAAACAAACAGATTTCCACCAGTTCAATACATGTCACTTACTTAAAAAATTTTTTAATGATAGTCCTTACAATTATATCGTTTTTCACAGTAATATTATTCTTAAAATTTATTTTTAACTAACTACACTTAAAATCATAGCGTAATGTGTGTTATTTACGTACTTTGAACTCTTAACAGCCACTCATAAAGATTATTGTTGCCACTTTTAATATTAAGTGCCGTACAACTGGGAGTTTTATTTTGAAAACAAAATTTTATTGCCAAATTGTATGTAATAAAGTTACTAAGGAGACCGTAAACGTATAGGCGTTAACTGTTCACTGCTTATTAAATGACACATAAACACTAATAGATGTGGTGTTGAAGAAAACTTAGTGCTTTTAATAGGTTAAATGCGCTTTAGTGGTAGTTAAAATTAGACTATGTGGCTGTGATAATAGAGCTTTAAATCTATTGTGCTTTTAACTGGAGTAGGTATTAACTGTAGTTTTCGTCTTTTGTGAATTTGTAATAAAATTCTCATAAAATTAAACATTTCTTCGGTAAAGGCCACCTATCGTTAGTATGGTGATATCAGACCCTACGTAAGCGAATATACTAGAATTTTCCAATTGTGACCCTTTGAGTGTGTTGCAAAAGTATCTAAAACTTAAGGTAACGCTAATTAAGTAAGCTTTTAATTTTTGTTTTTAGGTTCATAAATAACCATATATGTATAATCATTATTAGGAATTAAAAACCCACAAATTACACAATTTATATCTACATTCATAAAACAAAAGCACATAAATCAGAACACCTAGTCTTTTGAAGTGCGAACAAAAAAGTAAAAACGTGCGAAACTCGCACATTTAATTGACCAATACGAAACGAGCACTTGGAAATGTGACGCGTATTGTCGGCACTGGCAATAAAACAGACAAAAGGCATCGCGCGGACAACATTGTGCTGCGACAAGGGTGATTGATGACGCTCCTATCGATTACGTAACACTGGCTGGTGTCGATGACGCTGTGCCAGTGTGTGCGCGCCTTTATACCATCCTATATTGGCACTAACGCGAGTGCCAAATGAGACATTTTGGCCAAGTTGCGATATGCTGTTTTAATGCGTATCTAGTTAACGATTGTTATCAATTTAGGTAAATACCTAGCCTACAAGCTAAATAGCTTGGTTTATTGGTTTGAACGAGCCTACATTTTCAAATCAAACAGAGTGATGATCAAGGTGATTCCTCACATTCTTAAAGAAACATATTTATTACGTAATCAATAAAATACTGTAAATTTAGTTTGTAAATTGATACATTTGCCTTATTCTTGTTATTGTATTTATGATCCATTGAAAAGTTACATTTGGGGTTGCGTTTCTTAGAGGACGCAATTTTATTTTTTTGATGTGTAGGGGGGGTAAGTGTAAAGCTAAAATCAAGTTTGTGGGGTCGCCACCCTTGTCCCACGGCCGCCATCTTGAAAATAGGGGTTGAAACGGTTTTTACGATATATCTCTTAAACTATTTATCTGATAAAAAAATTTTTTTAACGTTTTTTGTTGCAAATTAAATTCTCTATAACTTTGGTCCAGTAATTTATAAATAAAAAAGTTATAAGTGAAAATGTTCAGAAATTCGAGAAAAAAAATACATTTTTCGATATAACTTTTTTTTATCATTTTTCGAAAAAACGATATCAGACCATTTTTGCAGATCGTTTTTTCGACAACTTTTATATGCAACATTTTTTCATTAAGTCAATAGCTAAGGTTTTACAGCGCTCCGAAGTGAGTACTATTTTTCAGTACTCTTAACTATACATATTTTATACGTGGGTACTAATAATGTGTCATCAGTTTTTTTTTTTTTTTTTTATTTTGTTATTATAATTCTTTTAATTAGTAATTTTGCAATGTTATTAATAATTAATTATTGACTCTTCCACGAGGTAGAGTCTGGAGGCGCGTTTTTTTTTACGTGGTATCCCCAATAGGCCTAATCCACGGTGATTTTATAAATTTGAACTACTCCGTCCTCGGTCTTTTCGATGGACCAGGCTGCGGCTCAGCATCTGATCGGTTTTCTGAATCAAATATCCGTGGGAGAACTGTAGAAGGAAGGGGTGTCAATGTCGGCGGTTCATCATCAAAGTCATTTTCATTTATTAATTCTGAGAGTTCCATTACGTTGCTGCAAGTCTCTCCAGAACAATGGAAGCACACTGCGGAACATTTTAGCCCTGCTTTTCGACATCCACACATCGCTCCACAGTTTCCTTTGCATTTGCAAAAGATCAATTTTAGAAGCTCAGGGGGTTTTAGGTTCGGGTTTATTTCTGTGTCTTGATTAATTTTAAAACTGGACCTTTTTACATCTAAAATCCATAAATTGTTAACAGAATTAAGTACGAAAGTATACAGCCAAAAATTTTCATCCAGAAATTCTTATGGTATCAAGAATATCGCGAGCAAAACCGCGGGTCACGATTAGTTTTACGCAATGTCACAATGACATTTGTTACGAGGATACCGCTGCAGCACACTCAGGCACGGTAGAAAGAGTGGGAGATACTAGTTCCTCTCCCTTCCCCTCTCCCTTCCCCTCGATCTTACGCTTTTTCGATCAGCATCACGTGACCCTGACGCGAGTTTGAAAGTTTTTACCCATACAAAAAAAAGTGCTCAGCGCCGCTAAAGAAGTTTTCACTTCAAAAAAAGAATAGTACAGTAAGAGAGGTTAGAAATAATGATAATAATAATAGCAGCTTTTCTTTTGTTCCCTAATGGTCGCTTGGGTATTTTCTACCTGGACAGCATTCTCGGTAATTTTTTTCTCGAATTTCTGTACATTTTCACTTATAACTTTTTTATTTATAGTTTTACGACAAAAAATTACTGGACCAAAGTTATAGAGAATTTAATTTGCAACAAAAAACGTTAATTTATTAATAATAATTTTTATCAGATAAATAGTTTAAGAGATATATCGTAAAAACCGTTTCAACCCCTATTTTCAAGATGGCGGCCGTGGGACAATAGTGGCGACCCCACAAACTTGATTTTAGCTTTACACATACCCCCCCTACACGTCAAAAAAACAAAATTGCGTCCTCTAAGAAACGCAAGGTAAGGCCTAAAAAATGTAACATTTCAATGGATCATTAATTATAATTGTTTCATTAGAAGTAACTTTAGAAGCCAGACTGGTTTAATAAAATAAATCGATTGTTGTTAATAAACTATCCGTTATAGAAACGTTGGTCGCAGAAAACAGTTTTCGTGTTCAAGACGGGTCGCTAATTGATTTGGGTTCAGCGGTTACGGGGACCGATAAAATAAATTATTTATTATTTGTACTAATACAAAGAAACAAACAAGTAAATTGGGTTTAACGTTTTTGTCAATCAGCAAAGTTGGGGCAAAGTTTTGTAGAGAAACTAGACTGGCTGTGCCGCGCGGTTTTACCTGCGTTATTACAACCCGTTGCCTACGTCTAGATTTTACGTCGTAGGCAATGTTTGCCAAGATTCAGTGCTATCCGTTGTGTTGGTAGATCAGTCAGTCAGTCAGTCAGTAACAGTCGTCTGTTCGGTTGTTCCTTATACTCGTAGTAATATAGGTAAAAACTATTCTGATATTTATATATTCATAGTGTAACCAAAATGCAACCTTAAAACAACGATAAACAATCGTATTTCGCACACGAATACACCCGCAAAAAATCAAAGGGCTCTCATTAAGGACTCTATTTCCGTTCGAGAATTATTATATTCGGTCAGTCGGTCGTTGGCGACTCAAGGCGTGTAATTTTCTCTGGTCCGTTTATAATTTGTTCAAATTACGTCTGGGGGGTGGACGATTCACATAAATTATTCAAAACGGGTAGTCTCTGTCCCCGGGCGCACTTACACGGCTATTTGAAATCTGTGCATGTCGCCCACCACTGTGGTGTGAGTGCGACTTTTGTCATTCTTAGGGGATCGGACCTTTGGTTAATTTACGAGCTTAGGACGAGTGACTTTATTGAGTAATGGTCTGTGTTTTGATTGGTCTTGATTTGCTAATGGATATCTATATTGGTTTGTTTAATTGAAACTGGGAAATGAACTTTAAAGTGACCAGTGTTAAGGTTATTTTGGTTTAAACAGTAAATGTGGATGAACAATTCTATAAATGTAATTTCCTTACACGTTTTATGCAATATCTTTTAGGAAACATTTTTTTTTTGTAGAACAGAAGCAGCTGTTATAACAATACTTTTGGTCTTCGCAATAATATACACGTATTTAATAGTTGTTACAATTGAAGCACTAGTGTTAGACACAGCACGAATTGTTAGGAGGTTCATTTCTCTGCAGATCTAATTTCTCGTGCTTAGCTAATATCTCGCTAAACTTAAAATATTAACATTTACTAAATTGACCTCAATATTTAGACCAACTCTTGAATATTTATTAACGAACCTAACAAACAGCAATAGATTTTGATTCATAAAACTTTAAACAAACAAACAATTTACAAAATAACTCATACATTTTCATAGAGAAAAGTTTTCATAACTTAACCACACAATTAGGTATGGAGATAGGTATATAAAATATTGTCATCAGCTTACAAAACACGAAAGGAAACTTAATTAAGTGTCGGCTGCGGCTCATTTCCTGCCCTTTGTACTCGTGCGATTCCAACGAACGCCCAAAATGTCTCCAAATTATTCAAATTATACACAATATAGAATAAAAAGATAGATTGGGAAAATTTTCTCGTCCCTATTAATTATAATCTGCTGAATTGACGGGAAACCAAATAAATTACGGTTAATTATTTGTTTTAACATCGTGATTTTGTTACTGGTAGCGGTTTGGGAATTGAAGATTGTGATTTTTTGCTTCTTCAACCTTCATTAGCTATCCTCCAGTGGCTTCCATTGCGTGGGATTTCGCTTTGCTTGTACTCGTAGTTAGGTATATCAACGTATTTTTAGATCGCGTAGAAATTGCGGGATAGAAACTCATTATTAAAGGTACATAATATAAAAGGTTGAGTATCAAATGTATGAATTAGCTAGAAATAATATTAAAAATAGATTTCTATTGTAAAAGAGTTTATAAATATTAAGTCGCAAAAACTAATTGCCATCCCTAGAATACGATATATTCTGTACCATTTCATTCAAAACAAAATTACGTTCATATTTTACCGTATTAGTAATTTTAACTATCATACTTTTATTCCATCACAAACATCACAATTACCAAGCAATTATAGGTTTTAATACCCACGTAATAAGACACAATATTCTTTAAACCATCCATTTACAAACCAATAAGCAACACAGAACATTGATTGGAACATTGTATTGTCAAGTTTTAATATCATCAAAGTAACGTAACCAACATACTGGACACGCTACTCTGTTAAAACCATGTTATACCTTAACACATTGAGATAAGGTTTAAATTCGCTTATCCGTTGTCATAATGCATTATTCATAGTAGCATCGCGTTCGTTTCTAAAGCATCTGAGACCGGTAGCACCTGATGCTTGATGTGTGAGCCCAATGTACGGTGAAACTGGTCTGTTTGTATTGAAATTTAGTTAAGACAACTAATTTAGTTAAATGGTATAGGTACATACTAATAATTAGTCTGTTATAGATGCAGAAGCCACTAATGATGATTCTAATAAAAGTAGTAAATTATGGCCTAAAATATTTCACTGTAGATCTATCTGCCAGTCATCCTTTAACTGGTTGAATGGATGCTTCTGGGACTGTGATTATAAAGCCGCGAACCGCTGCGCTATGTCCACGGCTACGCAGCTCAGCTACGCGCAGCTCAGCTGCGTGTGTGTTACCGTTTCCACCGAAGTACACGCGTGTATCACCACAGATCAGAGAGAAAAAACTACGTTGAGCTATAGCTCAACGTAGCGTTGCCCCCACTCATTTTCGTGCGTAGCGTGTGCGTGTACTTCGGTGGGTTTCAGCCTTAATGCTTGCATTATACGCGTAGTTAACGAATTTTTATACAAACTTTCATCCTGTGTCCCACCTGTGTCCCACCTGTACCCCAGAAGGAGATATCACAAAAGACCTTTGGTGCCCTTTTGATCTTCATAAACAGTTGTAATGAAACCTTGTATTAAACATTTCACGACCATAATTCCACGTAGTTTTAAAAGAAAAATATTTTTAAAATCTCTAACTACTTATTTAAAACATAGCACGCTAAGAGCCATAAATTTAAACAAAAGCCCAAAACAATATCACCAAAACTCAGATATAACACATTGACGGCATCGTTAACCAATTAACCAATGGGGAATTTAATAAAATATTGTCGAAATATTGTTCGTCACGGTCCAACGAGCCGTTGATAAAATTAGGCAATTATGGTGACAAGTGATGCGGCTTGGACATTATTTATTATGTGAACATATGTACATAACGAATGATTTATACGAGTAATTTAGTTTATTCAATTTGCAATCGGTATCGGGTTGCGTTTAATTGGTTTTGTAACTTTATCAGAGAGAAAGAATTATAACCAAAAGAGAAACTGATTACTGAACTAAGATTGGTAGACTTACTGATAATGATGACACAATAAATTTTAACATCTGTAAATGTATAAAAGGCAACCGCTAATATCTGACTGACTGACCTATTAACGCACAGCTCAAACCTGATTTTTTTTATGCAGATAGTTATATTGACAAATAATCACTTGACTTCGGTCTACCTTTAATAAAGTCAAAATTTAGAATTAAGAAAAATCTTAAAAGCTCTGCTATATACATAAAAAATATGTCAACATATTCTGTATTTAGTAAAAATCAAATAAAAAAATATAAGCTTAAAAGCCAATTACAAAATTCAGTAGAAGACGCGAAAGCTTTGAAGTGGAACCTTGAGAGGCTAATATAAAAAATAAATATTCTTAAATTGACGTGAATATCTTGAATTTTATGAGAGTGATGGTCTACACTTAGTCTGGGATTATTATAAGACCTCTATGCGAGTACTAAGCTATACTTTAGTTAGTACTAGCCGCGCCCCGTGGTTTCACACGCGTAGTTTCCGTCCCCGTGATAATTTCGGGATAAAAAGTATCCTATGTCCTTCTCCTGATTCTTAGCTACTAATACCAATTTTCAGCCAATTCAGCCAAGCCAAAAAAGTAGTTCAGCCGTTCTTCTATACTAATATTATAAAGAAATAAAGTTTGTGTGTTTGTTAAATTGTAAGGGGTGATCTCGAGATCTACGGAACCGATTTCAAAAATTATTTCACTCATGGAAAGCTGATTTATCAGTGCGTGACATAGGCTATATTTTATCCCTATATTCACACGAGAACGGGAACTACTCGGGTGAAACCGCGGGGCGCTGCTACTAAGTTATAAATAGTGTAACTAACACGACTTTCTTTTATACATATAGATAAGACTTAGTGCGAAGGTTTTGAGATGAAAGAAAAGCTTATCTTAAACTTTTCTAAGGTTCCTTTGAAAGATTTATCAAATAAATAAATATCCTGACACAACGCGTCGCGATTCTAGTTCAAAGACTAACACAGCTTAAACTGTGTTACTAGGCTAAGAATAAGTGGATTAACATACTTTTTTGTAAAATACTTTGAAAAAATGGTGGACTTAATTTAAGAAAAAAAAACTTTAAAAAATGTTGTGCTTCACTTTGGTACATCCCAAAATTTCGTCCTTAAAAATATAGGCAAAAATATTTTCGAAATTAAACATTAGAAATCAAAATTTTATAACTTATATCAAAACCATTTTGTAAAGAAATGTATACACTACAATATTGAATTATGTGTTAGTTATGTGGTTTTAGTAGCTCTTAGTTTTAGTATTCCCTCGTGACCACGGTCAGTGTAACTTGATAGAAATGTCAAGGCAAATCATGGTTTATAATCATAGCTTTAATAGTTGGCAAATGTTTTAAAAGATTTATAGTTTTGTTTTGTATACTTACTGAAAATATCTGATTATAAAATGTAATGCTTTGGAAATTTAGGTAACTTGCGTCTAATATCACAATGATATTGTTTAAAAAAAAAACAATACTAATTTATACATATTTGATACTTTCAAAGGTTATACAATTTAATAAAAAATATGTACGTCACTAGTTTTATGTATATTTCCTCCATTATTCCATTATAATAAGTCAGTCAGAACATTATAATATCTTTCTTCTACCATTCATTTCTATCAGACATATCAAAATATGCTTATAATGGCCAATTTTTCTAATCAATTTTACCGTAAATGAGGTCACTTTCACCCATAACGATAACAAACAACTTTAATATCCAATTTATGTCTGTACCCGATACAAAAATTACATCAATAACCTCAATATCGCATCAATTGGTAAAGGAGCGTTCACATGAGACGATTTGCTTAACAGAATCAGTTCCGTGAATTGTGCTGGGGAAACAAAGAAACTTCCGTAAGGGCGGGCGGGGGTGACGTTGTAGGCGGGCGTCAGTACCAGCCGAGGCATCGGCGAGGATGGACCGGACCTAGACCGGTTACGGCACCGTGCGCGCGTTTACATCGCTGTGACAGTGTTTATGTGAATTATCATAACATATTTTTGCATATATCTATTATAAATTGGTAATATTTCAGTGTTGTAGGCTTGCGATGTTGACCGTTTAAAAGTTTTTAATAGGTTTTACATATTGTAACGTGTGAGCTATGGCCGGCGTGATCGTATTTTTTAAAGGTAAGAATAGAGTATTGTGTTTGTAATAGTTTTTGAATTTAATTTTGCTAAAAGGTTGGCGTTTAGGTTTTACGTCGGGGATACGTTTTCGTGGTTTGTTTGTGTTATCTTTGATTGCGTTGTGTGTGCAGATTAAATATGGACTGTTGCTAATATCATGCACACACTTAATCTACTATACTTAAAATATGAATAAAAATAAATACCCTGTAAAGGGGTCAAAGTTACAAAAAGGCAACAAAGCTTCCTATCAGCTGAAACTCTAATCAAAGACGATTGTGCTCGTTCATTGACTTATCATACTTCAAAAAACACAATTACCTGTGTTATTTCATTCAAACCAAATCACTTATTGCATGGTTCACTAAAAGTAATAATATACCGGTATGAAGAATTGTATAATATAGTAAATTATCGGCTTGTAATAGTTTACCACTACCAGGTCAAATTCCTCGCTCTCATACACAATATTAGTACACTGTCAGATGTCAATAAGATACAATACAATAATTTATATTATCAACAATAATTTTGCCCAGCTTTGCGCGCGTAAATCTCATTTCAGCTGACTCTGTAAGAATTTTGGGATGAACGACTTTCATTAGGCAAATGAAACATATGGGATGCACGGCTTTAGTTACTAAAATGAAACATACTATAATAAATCGGTTGAGTGGTTAAGATATTATCGTAAAACCGTGTCAAAGGATATCCAAATATGCTTTCATATGTATTATAGAAGTTTTGCTAAATAAACAATACGTTTATCGCATCACTGTAACGTTGCAATGATATAAAAATATCTGTAAAATGCACTAATAATATGATATTTTGTTGGTACCAAAAAAGCATTTCCAACGTTACAATTAGTACAAATTATTTGGTCCAATTTGTGATCGTCATTCGTTAATCTGTCAGTCAAGATTAAACCTAATTGTTTCACAGGCAGAATATATTTTCGTCTGTTGGATTAATGTATAAGATTAAAATACACAATTTTTAATTCCATTAATAATACTTTTTATTTTCTTATTTGATTACATTTTATTAATAAAATAGTCATTTATGCTAGTTTAAAATTAAGGTAAGTACGTTTGTAAATACTTTTTAGTATTAATAGTATAAAAAAACTGTGGGAACTATTAGAACTCCTTCAGTGACTTACTAGTTTTGAGGTGAAGGTGGCCGATGGACGAGTCAGTTGAGTTGATCAGTCCAGACATAAACCTGTGCCTTCACTCCAAAAGTTATATATAGGCCAACTACACTGGAATCTGGAATCGCTCCGGTGATTGACGGTCATTTTTGGATGAACGCCAGTTCAACTGATCAGTTAAACTGACTCGTCAATGGCCACCTTATTAAGCAACTCATTGGAAAAACCAAATTTTATTAGTCGAGCCATTCTTCACTTGCAAATAATGTTAATAACCCAACTTTCTTTGACTTAAATAGATTTCCAATCCACCAAACAGCAGCACAAATATAACAAAAATATTGTTTTCAAATATAGTCAAAATACTGTTGTAAGGAAATGGAAGTGGGTTGTCATTTCCTCCTTATCAGGTGAAATCGTCGCGTCGCGTCTCAGTCAATGGCGGGCTTTTTGTTCTGCTGAATGATGCTGTCTGTGAAATGAAGTGGTGTAGTCGATGTGTGAGGATTTTAATTAAAATTTGAGGTTCCATCACTACGTTGAACTAATTTATTCTCTATGGATTTGTCATTTACAAGACTAGTTATTTATTGATATCTTTGATTTACACGAACACTACACATTGAAATAAAACACTTAAACGGATTTTTGTCGTGGTTATATTTTTTACGCATTCATTATCATCATCAGCATGTGTTTGTCAACTACGAGACATAGACTTCTCCTTACGTTCATTGTCTGTTTTTAATTTTGATTTCAAAATAATGTAAGTTATATTTTATTGATAAAAATAAGTCGGGTTTTCCTTCCTGGCGCTATAACTTGAGAACGGCTAGACCGATTTGGCTATTTTTTTCTTTTGTAGTTTTCTAATACTTTGTAGAAGGTTCTTATGTAAAAAAAACTGGAAAATCAACGGGGAAATTGGACCCGTGCGAAGCCGGGGCAGGCCGCTAGTATTTTATTAAAAACGAGAACATAATATTACAATTTCCTTTTGGAATGACACCTTCATCATCATAAAGGATTTTTGATGTTAGCATAAGAAACTTTTTGAGAATTAAGAGCAAAATATTTGATTTTTAATTTATTGAATGTAATTGCCAAAACATAACAAAAGATTTGTACTTACAACTGCATCTTTAAGAAACTTTTAGATCTATAGGTCAAATTTTCAATCTACGTTCCTTAAACGAATATAAACTAAAATAAATTAGCCCGTATTTCAAGAATTTACAATGCGAGTCAGATATACGAGTTTAAAAAAGAATATTTTTGTATTCCAATTCCACATAATCCGAAATTAAATTTTAATTTTTCAACGAATCCCGTTTTCTTTGCCACTAATGAGTTCGCGGTTAGAGCCACAGAGCTCATAAAAATGCACTGGGCTTACATTTTATATTAGAAAACTACTGTAGAAATATAATTTATAGGTTATACTATATACCGGGTGTTTGGTAGAGGGTTGACCAAACATGATGGACATGTTCCTGGGCCTATTTGGGAGATACAATTTGGCTAAAAAAATCCTATTTTGATTGTGGTCCAAATTGTATCTCCTAAATAGGCCCAGGAACAGGTCCATCACGTTTGGTTCTCTACCAAACACCCGGTATATAATCTATATTAAAAAGAAGTGGGTGCGATTGTAGGTATCTCTGGATCTAATGAACCGATTTTGAAAAAAAAAACAAGATACAGAATTTTTGGTTTCCTGAGGGATATTCTCGTGTATAACTACTGAACCGATTTTGAAAGTTTTTTCACCAAAATAGAAAGCGACGTTATTTTTGAGTATCATAGGCTATATTTTATCCCGGAATTGTCACGAGATCGGGAACTATGTAGATGAAACCAAACTGCTAGTGTATTATAGGTATTCTTATTCTATAATAACATAGAACGTATTCTTTATTGTACATTTTTCTCTTCATTACGTTATGTAACAAGCTTTCTTAGTTGCGATTTCATAAAAATGTTTCTCAGAAGTTAGCTGCAAGGCTTTGTTTTAGTCTTTATTAAAAAGGATGTTTTGCTTTGAGTAGTTTGATAAAAATAATGATGTTTGTAGATAGATGGTATTAAAATTTATTTGTAAGTCGATATTATAATATCTCGTGGGATTTTACTCGCGTTATTTCTGTATGTTTAGTTTTTTCCTTTTGTCTGTCGAGCTTGAAGTCTCATGTTCAGTTCCCGAGTTGAGCCATGCATGTTTGGCTCATAATTGAGATCACCTATAAACTTTTGACATTGATGATTAGTATGGCCTTCGTCTTGCATTAAAAAAATCTATAGAAAATAAACATACAAAAACTATGTCTCCCAATAATCCTTAAAAATGTATAACCCTTAACCCAAGAAAATATTCAAAACACGACAAAGAAATATGTATTAACCCGCGCCTATATTGAAAAATACCATAAGAAAAATTTGAAGCCTGTCCATCCTACCTTCATCTCGATGTGATCCGGTTCGGTCGATGGAATTATGAAAATATTCATCCTTAAAGGATCCTTGAGAAATAGAATTGTTTAAGGGTTCAGTAGGAGTCCCCAAGGGACTGCATTGTTAAGTCATTGTCTCTGTAAGTCTGTACCCGCTGGTTTGGGACAAATGTATGAACGAAACCGAAACGAATTACCATTTGTGCAAATCAGTGTCGAGTTTCCAAAATGTGTTTGACATATTCGAGTGTTATTTTTATCCACAAGAGTATTATTTTTTAAATCAATTTTGAAAATAAAGAAGCTTTTTTTACCACAAAAGTAAACAATCTTCAATTGATTATAAAAAAGGTTTTATTGGAACAAGCAACTTTCTAATAGATATCATTTGTATAGCCAAGTACAAGGTACTTAATTATTTCCTTTAGAAACATTTACCCTAGAAAAAATTGTTATCACAAGCATGTAAAGGCACGTTACAAGGCACACATCAGGGCTGCTCAAATGTTCACTGATGATATTAGTACAGTGAAGAGGAAAAGCCGTAATCATTGCGCTTGCTTAATGCATCGTAATAAATTATGTGAATTTCTCGGCGTGTTTGAAATCGCATACTTAAGTTATGCATAATTTATATTTATAATGAATTGCTAAGACTTTGGTCGTTTTAATTTAATAACGAAGAAAAAAGTTACCGAAGTCATTGTGACTTGATGATGTTGAAATAAATGTCTTATTAACTTAAGATTTATTTCGTTAAATTTATCATTCTATCAATATACTTATGAATGTAAAACAAAACACTGGAAAGTTTCTATTATAAAAACAAGAGTAATATATTCATTATAATAATGTTTCCAGTGAAAGTCAAATACCAACCAAATATAATTTAAATAATAAAAGATTTAATCATGTTACTAGACGGGTAACATTTAACTATTTATAAATTGACATTTGCCTTTAAAAGGTCACGAGTGTGTACATTTCGATCGACTCTTTCTACATTTCAATTCCCTTGATGTCGAAAATATACCTACGAGTGATCGTTTTTAATTTAATTAGGAGTTAAATTTAGTTTAGTTATTTATTTGATTCAAGATTAGTTTAATACTTAATTTAGCTAATAAAATCTTCATATTGATTTATAATAAACTAGCGGCGCCCCACGGTTTCACCCGCGTAGTTTCCGTTTCCGTAAGAATATGGGGATAAAATTATGCTAAAAACCTTCCCACTGAATCACTTTATCTATTAATACAAACCGCATCAAAATCCGTTGCTTAGTTTTAAAGAGCTAAGCATACATAGGGACATATGGACAGAGAAAGCGACTTTGTTTTATACTATGTAGTGATATGATATTATTGGAGTTTAATTACTTAGTTATAAACTGTTTTAGATCTATTTTATTAGTTTTCTTATAATAACTTATATGGTGATCATAATTTATGATCATAAAACGATTTTAAGTTAAAATAAGTGCTTCGTTGAAACCCAAACTAAGTCATAAATTATATCAATGGAATAAGTTATTTTGAATGCGAATTTGTAACTGTCAAATGAATTTTGAACTTTTAAGTAAATTCTATGAAGATTATCATATTTTTTAAACAAATCTACTTGCACAGTATGAAGTTTACAGATATCGGGCATGGTTCCAAAAATGGCTACATTTATTTTATGGTATTATCGATGCGAGATGTCAGTGAGAATAATTTATGACACAGCATTTAGAGTTATTTGTTACATATGTATGTATGTAGATGACAGTTTTTATATCTGAATTTTATAGCGTGAATATTATTATTTTTTATATTTTATTTTTTTTGTGACGGGTAAAGTGTCGCCTGTGAATGAGTTGGATTACCACCAAATAGGGTCCTGGATTTGATTTTGTATAAAGTAAAATGTGAGTCATAAATATATGTTTATATCTATTAGTGTTTGAGTGTGTGCGTAGTTTGTAAAATGTGAGTCATAAATATTTATTTTTGATAGAACGAGTAGGTTTGTTTTAATGGTTAGGGAGAGTGAAGATTACTTAGTTTAATTTTTGTCTTCGTTAATCTATAATATAAAAATGAATCGCAAAATGTGTTGGTAAGCGCATAACTCAACAACGCGTGGACCAATTTGGCCAATTCTTTTTTTGTTGTGTTTGTTATTGGCAGAAGAAGGTCCTTATGTAAAAAAAAATATGGAAAATCAATGGGAAAATTGGACCCATGCGAAGCCGGGGTGGGCCGCTAGTTATTAATGAAAAGAAAGATCAAGTTATGAAATTACTTAAATGGCCCTTCAGATTTCACTCTGTATATATTCATGTTGACATAATATTCTACTTTCTATCATAAATATTGCACACTGAAATAGAATACAAATAAATTAACAGAGTAATATAACGATCAACGTAAACAAGTCTGATAAAAATATTAACCGTCCCTCGTGACTGCTGATCCAGTGCGATATCAACACTACTGACATATTTCACTCGTTTAATGCAATCTAGGGGAATACATGTACACGTATATACATACATTATATTATAATAAAATATATAGAAAAGTGTTGTATGTTTGTAATGTTTAATCCTGATAATCTGAGTTCAAATAACTTGAACAAAAATACATTTTACATTTTCTGTGGAGTCGGAAACGGGTCTAAAACTTTGGATCACATTTTGTATTAAAATCACTTCACAAGACTAGTTCCATGATGAGCATTTGCTTAAGCTGGGCTTTTCAGATTCGATTCCTGAGTCGCTTAAATTCATGCTCGCCATGGTTTATACATCTACTCATGTAAACCTGAACCAGGTTTAGCAAGAAACCATTTCTTATGTAGAAGGTTAGAACCATCGCTTGGCCCAGGAATCGAACCCTGCACAAATATTATCATTATGAGAGAGGCTATTGCAGAATCTACAAGGCTGAAACTTTAATTTTTATATTTAGAAGAAGTTCTGTTTTTTTTATTTTCACTATCAAGACGTCAATAAAAACGCTTTAAGAGTTATGTGTCTTTTTAAAAATAAGCGACTTGAATTAATCTCATTCACTCAGGTACTAATTTAAGTAACATGTCAAGGCATGTTCTAATGAGTCTTCGTGTCGTTAATCTACCACTGTAATAGTTCAAAGTTCATTCACCTTAAGAATTAGAGATCAGTGTCCTCTTACTTTAGTTCCCTTAGTCTGACATGTCACACATTAAAGTTATACGCTTCGGTAATTTACGTGTTTCAATGGGATTACGAGTGGCATCTACAGGTGAATAGTGTTGTCAAAGATTGGGTATTTTTGTTATAGATTAGTAACAATTGCGATGTAAATGTTCAGTTATTGGCTTATGTTTAATTACTTATCCAATTTGATGCAGATATTCTGAACTTATGCGTCTATTTACGTTTCAGTGACGTATTTATTTTAAAACAGATAAAACTAACTATAAAAGTCTATAATCAGGCCTCTGTATTTGAGGAAACTAAAGAAACCTTATACCTCTTTCATCCTCCTTTGAACATAACGCTGTTATATAAATCCAACTAGGTGGGAACCACACGAAGATTAACCGCACCATCGCGTCGGTCGTACCCACGTTGAAGTTTCAAATTACCTTACTAACACCACAAATCTAAGTTTTAAGCGATTAAGCACCCTAATAACATCAAAACAAGTGATCAAAACGCCTTTTTACATTAAAAGCGTTCGCTATCCCGGCTTAATTGAAATCGAATGCCTCAATTTTCTTTCGGCCAGTATTTTTTTTTTACTGTGTACGGAATTTAATTATTTCGAACTCCTTGCTGGGAACGCGTAACGATTCCATGAATTTTGCTGTCCTAATTTCGATATGTTAAAAGGTTATTTATTTTAGATGGTTGCTTCATTATACTTGATAAGGTTTTTTTATCTAAAAAATGTGTGTGAATAGTCAGTTTTCTTACTTTAAAAATAATCTTTTGCACAAACTTTGACTACGTTTGTAATAAGCTTTAGAGACAAACCCTGCGTGCGAAGCAAAGCTGTCTTGGACGCACTTCTCTCTTCCTGATATATGTAGGTGGTATGTGGCTTAAACCATTCTACTCACCAACCCTATATCAAAT
Organism: Timandra comae; assembly: GCA_958496195.1. Lineage (NCBI taxonomy): Eukaryota > Metazoa > Arthropoda > Insecta > Lepidoptera > Geometridae > Timandra > Timandra comae. The sequence continues at coordinate 2,306,405 of OY292362.1, read as the reverse complement.
AAATAACATAAACTAAATCTAGTTAGGTTTATGTTATAATTCAAATACCTAAATAGATGCAACAGTTTTAAAGGCATGCGCTTATATGGAAATTAATGTATATCTTCAGATTTATAAATTGTTTAATAAAATAATATAAACGCATATAAAAAATCTTCTAAAAGCAAAGTCAACAAACGAACTCGAAATGACATTATAATCTAACTAGCGGCGCCCCGCGGTTTCACCCGCGTAGTTCCCGTTCCCGTAGGAATATGGGGATAAAATGCTAAAAACCTTCCCACTGAATCACTCTATCTACTAAAACAAACCGCATCAAAATCCGTTGCGTAATTTTAAAGATCTAAGCATACATAGGAACAGAGAAAGCGACTTTGTTTTATACTATGTAGTGATGGTACTACAGTAATAATAAATACTTACATAATCTCCAAGATACAATATAACATTACAAAAGAAATAAAACGATATATTTGTTTAGTCAACATCCGTACCAAGGTAGGTTGATAAAATACGTAAGTAAATAAAATCGTTTGCATAACATCAGCTTGGATATTTCGACAAAATAATTCGAAAAATCTGTACGCCAGCGGTTTTAATAATTTTGTTTGGTGCAATCAGGGCTGCCTGTTTTGAATTAAATAGGTTCTTAATGTTTAATTCATGTTGTTTCAAGAATCAAGAATTGATGTTTGTTTCAATTTATATTTATTTAATTCTGGTTGTGAGGTGATTTTTGATGATGCTCATAATGTTCGTCTTGCTTTGGGTGTATGTATGTATGAGTGTGTATAAATATATATCTTGATAAATGTAAACCTAGTAAGGGTCATTAGGTCACAAGTTTGCTATAAAGACTACAACTATACAGATAAAAGCTACGATTCTAAACTAAAGAACATTTAATAGTTTTAAATTAGTAAATACATATCAATTTACAAAAGTGTTTATTTAAAAACCATACCAATATTGAACTTTAATAATTATAAAATAAATAAAAAATAAAAAATATTATGACTCTATATTTATTCGACACCAGTTTTGTATAATCATGATTATAGTAATTTGTATTTAATATTTTTTCTAACAAGTAACACGCACCAACCCTATCAAAGCGTGCGGTTTTCCCTTGGACCTGCGGACCCGGCGCGACGCAATAATATCGCAAAATAATAACACATTACCGGCTCGCCCTTACACGACCGCCGGCGGTTACAAGGAAATCCACCAATGCAATTTACGCCACTCCAATATTTCGTGGCGCGGACGTGTGAAACACACCCGTACGTAATAATAGGGGAGGTAATGAACATAGCTAACGTTTTATTTATGGATTTTTGTGCTGGGTGTGAGCCGTGGTTTTTGATCGTAGTAATATTTGGAATTAAATGTAAGGTACTAAATAATTTTAGTAACATCTCTACTAATACACACATCAAAAGTGTCTAGGGATCAACATATATTTTTGCAATAACTTTTCTATGTATCGGTCTTGTCTCCGTGTGGTGCAGCGATACCGTCCTCCATGGCGCTCAGCCACGGTACCAGTGCTTCGGTAACGTGTCCAAAGTCGACTGATAACACTCTGACTTGTATTCAGAGCTAAAGCCACAGTACGTTGCCGGGAACCAGCTTCTATCATTCCCACGGCTCTGAGCATTTCTTCCCTGCTTAAATGACGTCGCCGCTCCATAATAACGTTGGTTTTAATCAGTAGTAGGGAAACAGTAGCACTAATAATGTCTTCAATGCGTTGTATGTTTTTATAGGGAAAATATTGACAGCTGATTTTCATCTTTTACTCGAATTTGATTCACAGTTCCTGATTCAAATTATGAAATGCACCAAAAAGGATCCATATAAATTTATAAAATCATAAATTTATTACAAAGCCACATCTCAATCTCAAGAAATCCGCATAAAAATGCTTGATCCCTAGACACTTTTGATGTGTGTATTATAAATGCGAAAGTAACTCTGTCTGTCTGTCTGTTACCTTTTCACGGCTAAACTACTGAACGGATTGACTTGAAATTTTGTACAGGGGTAGCTTATGATCCGGGAAAGAACATAGGCTATGTTTTATCCCGAAATTTCCACGGAATCGGGAACTACGCGGGTGAAACCGCGGGGCACAGCTAGTATTAAATAATACTACTTACTGTTGAAGTTATGATGGGGATCGATAAAGAGCAGTATAACGGTAAATATTATACGAGTAAAACAGGAGGGCACAGTGAGATAAAGACATCATAATTTAAAAAAAAAACTTCTAAATACAGTTTAGGAATTTAACGAACAGAAAATGTATGTAATTATGTCAAGGATAAAAACTTTTGATGTAAATTACTAAAGAACCGACAGACATATGTTACAGTTCTCATAGATTCGTCAATATTTAATTTCAATAAATGGTTCCATGAGAGTGATGACAGGTGATACCCTATTTTTTGATACGAGTACTTTTGGAATCAATAATTTTTAATGATCTTTTGCTAGCGAGAAAACAAATATGACTTGAAAGTAAAATATAATAATGATATCGGTCCAGTCGTATACGTGTGATACCAAAATAGGAAATCATTTATTTTTTCTAACCCACATCGTTCCACTGCCGGGCAAAGGTCTCCCCCAGACATCTCCAACTCTCCCGAACCTTCGCAGCCTCCCACCAGCTATGTAACTATACTTGAATTAATAATAAAAGTATTTTGAGTTGTATGTAATAAACAACTTTAAAAACTCTAGACACATAGTTACTAGACAGATTCATAAAATTCTTGAAGTAATGGACATTGCTATGAGTATTATCATTTAGTAACATACGCCATTGACCGTGTTTTATCCACAGAATCATTAGTTAAATTGCGTCACACATTTAAATTATAATATTAGTTAAATTATAATATAATAATCATTATTTACTCCCGTTAGTTGTTGAATGTTAATAATTAAGTAGTCTCACCACACGACTGCTCTAGGCGATTTTGGTCCATGAATAATCTGTGGAAATGGATTAGTGGTTGTACTGATTGTGTCGTGTGCCTAATGTATTCATTATTCATTAATTATTATGGTTAATTATTTGTATAAAACTTTGATTTAACCGGTAGTTTCAAGAAAGGAATAAATGACAAAAAGTTAAATTTGAGAATTGAAAAGAGAACAAGAATAAATTTAATTATAACGCGTTAAACTTTGTCGATTTTAACAAGAATGAGTTTAAATTATAATCTCGACAAAAATCCGTTGAAGTTGTTTATTTCAATGTGTAGTGTTCGTATAATGTTTTTATTCTGACGTTTTTATACTTCATTTTCACGTGATCAGTTTACGCAGCGTATACATTAATTAAGTGTTCTTGACTTCTGATATTATTTAATTAAAATTGTTTAAAATAATCGTTTATGTATTATTTTTACTTTAAAATCTTTCATTCAGTAATCCTACAGGTGCTGAAATCTTTACGTGGAATATGATCGGTTTACATTACTGATAAATAAATATGTATCTATTTTCATACTTTTTTACGTTTATAATATTTTTTAACTTTTCAACCTCATTGGTCTACCTCACTGTCCACTGAAATCTCTCCCAATTTACACTACTGACTAAACCCGATCGGCTCTTCATTGTCAATTACTGTCCACCATTTTGCGAATGTCGTTGCTCTATCTGTCTTGACATCTAATATATAAAATTCTCGTGTCACAGTTTTCGTTGCATACTCCTCCGAAACGGCTTGACCGATTCTCATGAAATTTTGTGAGCATATTCAGTAGGTCTGAGAATCGGCCAACATCTATTTTTCATCCCGAAATTCCTACGGGAACGGGAACGGGAACTACGCGTGTGAAACCGCGGGGCACAGCTAGTTACTTTATAAAATTAAAATCTGGTTAAAAATAATCTCGTGCATGTAATATTTTTACTTAAAAACATACCAACCAACTAGCTTCAAGTATATAGATCCCACAGGCGCACGGTTAATCCGACAGTACGCCGTGAAATATTCCCAATCATTAATTCCGAAAACTTTACCGACACACGTACATACGTCTGAAAGTTTTTTTTTATTTGCATACTGTGCAGGGGTGGGGAACATTTCAACTTTTTTAATTTGGACTCGGGCGGCCACGCGAGGGGACGAGGTACAATTGTAAACATTGCTATGTCCGATTGTCGAACTATTTTCGGTATCTGAGAAGTTTTTACTTGGTATTTTGTGGTTAGTGATTGATTTATTTTAATTTTATTTAACTACGATATAATGCATATAATTTTGTTTTTTTTTGTTGGGGATAGTGTCGATAATTTGCGATGTTAATCGATATATTTATTTTTTTTATGCTTAAATAAAAATCTGGGAGGCTGCGAGGAATCGGGATAGTTGGAGATGTCCTGGGGAGACCTTTGCCCAGCAGTGGGACGATGTGGGTTAGAAAAAATATCGCTTATAACTTTATAAATTATCATATTTTTAATTTATTTATTATCATATAACCTACAAGTACAAAAACTTAAAGTTAGGTCTTAAGTAGGTATTAAAACTACAACAAAGTTTAGAACCAAAACAAATGAAACATAATTTTAATCTTGTTTTACAGTTAGTACTTTTAAACAAACAAACCAATACATAAGTTTGTAAAGCTTTTTTTAAAACATTAATTTAAAATTTCCAAAGTTTTGTTCTAAAGTTTGAGAAGTGTTGTGTTGTCCGGTCTGTCTGTCCGGTGGTCACTTAGTACTCTCTGAGTGCTCCTTATTTAGCCCGCACAGTCCTTGGTATTGAATTTACTTTGAAACTTCAGGTATTTTTCCTTTTTCATACTTAAGTAATTTTTTTTATATGAAACTTTGACTTATGTATGTTCAATTTTTGCACTTCTACAAATCAATATTTTGCTACATAATTATATTGTAAAGATATTCTGTTTCAAATATTTTATGTTAATCCCGAAATTCGTAGTAAAAATTGATATCGTAGCATATAGTGGATTTGCTACTATAAGTATGCGTCTACGCTTTGTAGCCTACGATATTCGTAGCAGAAGGCTACGATTGAGGCGTAGTCGTCTGTACTACATGCTCCCGTAGATTGTATCAATACTTTTTAGCTTTTACAGTAATATGAAGTCTCATTGTGATCTAAAGTTTAATAATAAATTAAGTAATGAATACAAAATTTATTCCATTATGCCTGCAGCCTTAAGTAACGTATAAGGTTTCAATACCTATTCAGCATCACCATCTGTTAGCCGTCCAGTTACGTTTCAACATTAAATGGGGGGTCACAAAGAGGGGTGCATTGGGTAGATTCAAAACTGCAACCGCCCCGCCGCCCTTTATGGCCCATTAGATGCGTCCGCGGGAAATCGCGATTTGCATAAGCGGCTTCGCTCTCTACACGCTGTAATTGGGATCACATGGACACCGACCAGCCTAACTCGACCTCCCTGCACTTGATCGACGCAGAACATTGTATACCACAAGGTGACCAATGAAGGAGGTCTATGTAAACTGGACAGCGATGGTATAGGTTTAAGTTGGCCGGTACAGATTCGATGTTTGCATTGCACTTAGGACTTGCTCTCGCTTTTAATCGAAGTGCGAAATTTGAATGTGATTTAAATACGTATTATTTTAATGGAACAGAATTGGTACTTTGGTAGCAGACGAGTTTACAGTTAGCACTGATTTGCATACACTTGAACCGAGCAGTTAAGTTTGTATTGTTCTTGAAGACAATGGCGGGTGTTCGATTCGTATTATTGTTAATTACGAATGCAATGCTGATTTTGTGTTAATTTATACTGTTGTGTTATTTAGAATGGAATAATTTACGAAGTTGATGTGCTCTGTTGATCTACCGGAGCTGAGTTTTGCTGTATGAGTGAATGGTAGAGCAAGTTACTTTAACCAAGATAACAAGGTGCTGTATTTCTTAATTTCATTAAAGTTATTAATTATATTAAGGTAAAAAAAAACTAAAAACACTCACTTTTATCTCTTAAACACAAATAAATAAAAAGAAGTTAAATCTATTGTCACATATTAATTTCTAAAATCAAACATTTCATTCAAAAATAGAACAGTAAAACAAAAATAAAACATTATAGTTATTTATAAAATATTTTCTACTCCTTGGTCAAGTTTCTCATATTCTCCATAGATGGTAAAACTAAAACCATAGTTACAAACAACTCAGCAGTTGATTTTTCCTATTCATTCAAGCCACATTAATGAGGCGAAGCATTCATCAATGCCTGCACTATTATACTCAACGAATAGTTGCAACTACGAACACTGAAAGTTAATTAGCGCTTTAATTAACAATTCATATGTTATACAATTTTAATTTTTATTGCTTCTCAGTTAAGGTGTATGTTGGTTTGATGTCAATTTATTTTTATAGTGTTTATTTATTATAATAAGATGTTATTTAGTTTCCCACTTTATTTTCATTTTGTCAAACATATTTACTTGAATTCCTTATCACTCAAATTAGGCATAGATATTAGGCATAGACGAAGATTGATATTTTATGATTGATTTAAGATCTTACCTATGGCTAGTAATTTAAAATAATAAACTTTTAAATTACATCAATAATCATATCTTTAACTAAACTTACCAACAACCATTACACCTATTTTTAATTATTACAATAACTTTACAACGGCATTGAGATTAAGCACGAAGCACGCACTCTTGAAATCTATGGGCGAAATTTAATAAAGCCCTGTTTCAGGATTTGCGGGGGCACTCGAGGCGGGCGGGCGCGCGGGGGGAGGCGTGTGTCGTCATTTACATTTAAAGCACCAATTATTTGACGTCATTAGCGCCCTCTGCCGGCTATAAAACGCACCCAACACGCGCGGGTGTTCGGTACTCGGCCCCCTTTAGCTTTACGATTATAAATTAGAAAATAAAATTGCCGATTTTTAATCTCATCCAAGAATGGTGTGCCCGTTTCGTGTGTTGATTGCGTTTTAATTTTTTTTTTGTTTTGTTTAAACTGTAAATGTATTGTTTTAAGCTGTTTTATATTTATTGTAAGTACATTGGTAAACAACTTCTTTAAATTTTATTTATGATATAAAGCTTGTTATATAACATGACGTGATATATGTTAATTTTATCGGATTTCAACATTATACAAACTTCAGTATAAAGATATGCTTAACTTTCAAACTTGGAAAGTTAAATTGTTGGATAAGGGTACAAAAATTAGGACACCCTTTATAAATTTAAACTACAAAACTATCCTAAACTACAAATTAAGCAGTGAAGATTGAAATTTACTCGCACAAGACGATTGAACGACTCGCAAATTCAAATTGGAACCAAATTACAATTCCGACACAATTTTCACTGAAACACATCTAATATAACCTCTAACTTATCTCAAGTCCCTATAAGACTGTATATATAAGATTAGCACTGTCCCGCGGTTTTATCCCCGTAGTCCCCGTTCCCGTGGAAGTACTGGGATAAAATATAGCCTATAGCCCTCCTCGATAAATGGGCTATCTAACACTGCAAGTTTCAAATCAGACCAGTTTGGCGCGTTCAACCAAACAAACATTTCAGCTTTATAATATAAGTATAAATCACTACATAGTATAAAACAAAGTCGCCTTCTCTGTCTATGTCCTATGTCCCTATGTATGCTTAGATCTTCAAAACTACGCAACGGATTTTGATGCGTTTTGTTTTAATAGATAGTGATTCAGTGGGAAGGTTTTTAGCATAATTTTATGCCCATATTCCTACGGAAAAGAGAACTACGCGGGTGAAACCGCGGGGCGCCGCTAGTTGTGTATATTTAAGACTGTGTAAGTGTAAGACTGTATGTATATAAGATTGGGTATATACCACAATTTCCACACATAATAATATTGAATTGTTCAACAATGTAATAGCTCTGTGATTAGGATAATCACCATTGAATACGCAACTGAGGGCATGCAATTATATAATTCGGATTATGTGTAGTCGGCCGTTTAATATTGATTAGTATATATGGTAATTGAGATGTGGCACGCTTGTTTTGGTTGTTCTGATGGGATAGAGGTATTAGGAACAGGTATTGAGTAGAAATATATTAGGTAAAAATAGGTTCAAAATTTGCCTTACCTTATACTATATTTTAACAAATCCTAACTAATATTATAAATGCGAAAGTAACTCTGTCTGTCTGTCTGTCTGTTACCTTTTTACGGCTAAACTACTGAACCGATTGACTTCAAATTTGGTACAGGGGTAGCTTATGGTCTGGGAAAGGACATAGGCTGTTCATGTTTTATCCTGAAATTCACACGGGATCGGGAACTACGCGGGTAAAACCGCGAGGCACAGCTAGTTATTTTATATAACGATGAAGCAAAAAGAACATAAACTTTTCAAATGATGAAAAGGCTTTAAATTACGTGTCTACTTCAATTTAATAAAAAGAGAGCTTAATTAAATTCCAAGTTATCTTATTCGCAAAGTAAATGTTAAACTAAGTAGGTGCATGTAAATTAAATTTGGCTTTAGATATTTTAATTAACTTGAAAATGCACAAGATCAAAAAGCTTCTATAACAAGTCGTCACCCTATTGTCACGGGGGTGCACGCCGCCAAAATTGCCTGCAAGCTATAAGTACAATCAAGTGTAAAACAAAATATACCGCATCTGCCCTCCGCATACCCTCGTTTTTAGAGCAAGGCACGCGTGACGCGCCATTCCCGTCCAACCGTAAAAAAGGGAATCAATTATAAACGAAATGGCAACCCCCACAGCACGAACGCATGTGTCCAAAATAAAAAGATCTGCCGAGACCTTTTCCATTGTCGAAAAAAGCGCTACCAAAACGCATGTGACGTATATGTGTACCGGGCCTATTTATATTGGTTAGGATGTTCGAGAGCCCTTTCAAAGAATACAATGCGATGGCTCGTCCCGTTTCAAATTGATTTCTAATTAGAGTGATAAGCAAATAATTGGACGGGCTTACAGTGGAAAAGAAAATGTATTTTATATTCTTTGTTTGAGCAAATAAACAGGGAATGAGGAACGAAATCTTTTAAGATCATTATAAAATTGAATGGGAACAAAGCATTATTGTATTTGTCAATAAAAATATTATAAACGCTTTTGTTTCTTAGAGAATTGTTTACTGGTTTATTAAAATGAATGCAAGGGAATGTTTGCTTTTGCACAAAAGCATGATCAAAGTTGTGTTCTTATTAATAGGAAAGGAAAGTCAAGTCTCATTTCTTAAACCGCATTAGCCAGAGTGCAATTTCGAGTAAACTAAAATTCTGAACTAAAAATAACTCGGATTCGAAACTTACACGTCTTGCAATGTAAACATCGAAAATGTTTGCTATTTTATCACACCACCGAGTGTAGTACTTCGAGAGCGACGTATCGCAAACGTTATTGTGTATACTTTTCCTGGCATGATGTGCACAAACAGTGTTTAGTGAATGTGTCTGGATGTATCTTGTTTTGCTTGTTTTGTCGAGGCGCGCGGGGGGCTGAGAGGGGTACGAAGGCACCTGTTGCCTTGTATTTCGATTCGGGTGAGCCTAATCCCGCTCCAGATGAAATAAATACAACATTGGCTCAATTTCGACGCGATGTTTCCCCGTCATGCAATATGGACTGTGTTTGGGTTTTTTTGGGATATGGTCTTTTGTCTATCCTTTTTTTGAATTGGGTGTTTGTACCGCTCAAACAGAACGCTTTCATACATTGAACTGATTGTGTGCGAAGTGATTCTGGTGGTGCGATCTGTAGCGTATGTTTTTTGTTAAACCAAACGTATGTGCATTCTGTATGTCGAGTAGTTCATTTTCATGTCATGGATTTTTTAATGTGTAGTTTATTTTTATTTCTTTAACATACAATTTAATATTTACTCCTATCAAGCGAAAGCTTAAATTACGTTTGTGTAAAAAACTAATAAATATATTTTTTTGTTTCAGGTAACTAAATGAAAAATATCATTTTCGTGGCAAGTTTTCTTAGCATTCACTATTTTGTACACAATATTATTGGATGTAGCCAAAAGTCCAGATCAATTGAGTAACCGAATTAGCTCAGATTACTAATGTAGTAATTTCAGTTTAATCATAATATTCATACTCAGAATCAAAATACTTGATTCATTTTTATTTATTACCTTCTCTAAAGAAGTTTCTGGCACACACCATATATTACAATTAATATTTTTACGGGATATTAACACGTACCTAAAAAATAACGTACGTTTCGTTTAATAAAAACACCATATATTGCTTACAATAACATAAATAGGTACCTATATCAACTCCAAATGGCACAAATGTTGAATGTTGAAACCAACGGAGGTATGATATCAGTCTCCGGCCCATATTGCCGTTCTCAAAATGAATACGTGTCAATGTCTACCATCGGAAATAGAATCTGGGACGCAACTGGAAATGTTTTCACTAAATTTAAACTTGTGTCTAATGGATTTTGTGACAATTTAATATGAAAGTTTGGCAGTTTGAATGTAATTTATATTTTAGGTGTTATTGGGAGTTTCATTCATGTTTTAGTTAAGTATTATTTTGTTACGACTGTGAAGCTTTGTTAAGACTATAAGTATAAGTAATTTAGAATTGAAGTAGTAGTTTGAAGATATTAGTAGTTTCATTTTTATGTCTTTAACTAAGTACTTTTCTAAATTGGGAAGGTATTTTCAGAAAGTTTGAGTTACTTTTTGATTATCTTCAACTAAGTACTTTTCTAAATTGGTAATGTATTTTATGAATGTGTGAGTTAGTTTTTTTATTGTTCCCTATGGAAAATGCGTATGTACTAATTTTGTTTTAATTCCTCGCCTAGTTTATTCTCAAGTTCGAATGACAATATATTAAAATCTGAGATTTTTTTGGGAAATAACTGCACATATTTTTATCTGCTTTCCATCAATACAATATCAATATCTTATTAGTATTACCTATCTAAGATTAAACTTCACTCTACAACCACACAAAACCAGGCCAAACACCTAGTCCCACATAAAATAAATTCCATATTCACAAGCATTAAATCATATTCATTCACCCTTGTATCATACTCATATAGAATATAGAGCGATAATAGAGATGGGTTACGTGCGGTGCGCTCTAAAACGGAAATATCTCCGGTGGCTAGCGTGTAGGGTGCGCGGGCGCTCGCGAGCCGCATCCGGAGAGAGCTCGTTATGCGTTCTTTGTGTGACGTCACGTCATAGGGCTGTCGCTTGTCAGTGAATGGAGGTGGGTTTTATTGTGATGTATTATTGTGATGAATGTTATATTATGTATGTTGAGTTTATTTAAAACTAGTGACACATTTTGGCTCTGATGTTCAAATATTTTCCGGTAGATTTTCTTAAATATTTTTTCACGAACCTTTGTTTTGAATTTAGAATAAAAAAGATTGAACGGAATAGATGCAAGCGGTCTGAATAAAACTAAAGTTTTTCGTATTTTTTTGGTTAAATAAAAACCTACCACTTACTTAAAAAATACATTTACTTCTTTCTGTGTAAACTATGCAATTTATCTCAGTAGATCACCAGTGTGAATCATGTTTGTCTTTATCTTGTAAGCAGGGCATTTAAACCTAAGATTTAATAACTCAACTTCAGCCACTAACCGATTGGTATTTGCCCATAACCTATAAGATAATTTATGCCGAACATTTATAGCCCAGATAATGTTTAGACAATATATCCCAAAGCTAAACACATTAAACACTATCTCGTGACAACCCTAGCGTTTGAACAGTTGACTAGAATGAGCTATTGTCCTCCAATATTACACTTAGTCTGATTTATGCTCTGTTTAGTTTAGGTAATGGCAATTTTATAGTTTTATTGAGCATCCGTAGCCTTCGAAAGACTTGGGCAATAAATCGTTGCTCTATGCAAAGCTCGTTAGCGATATTTATTGGTATAGAAAACTGTTTTCCCCTGGAAAACCTATACGTTTTAATAGGTGCGATGTGAAAATTTTGGGTCATTTTGTTATTACTTTATTGTTTTAATAATACAAGACAGTTTATGGTTTCAATATTTTAAACATATTTCAATGGTCTAGATTTTAAACTAGAAGCATCCAGAAATTCCATAGGATTTAGTTTTTTGTACTTTAGTTTTGTTATGGTTACAAATATAATATATATACATAAGAGTTACTATTTAATGCGTAATATTATAAAGAGTTGCTCAATATATCAATGAAATACCAACTCAATACAATCTTATTCATATTATTTTTTGTATTCAAAAAATAAACAGATATATGATATTAATATTTCTCCACCATTTTTGGTGTTTCGTTACCGATCTTTTGTTTTATTATTCAATTGAAAACATATCGAAAATAAAATTGAATATATATTTTGAAATTCGACATTCCCGGTATTGGTAGTCAATTTGATATCGAAATTCGAATCGTTCACATTTTTTTCACTCACAGTTTACCTAGCGGGTAAATAAATGAATTTCGCGCAAGTAAAGTTAAAAATATTTTAGTGACTTTTTAATAGTGGTATTTCGGAGTATACAATAATTATTGACAACCTCGTCAGAGTGGTCACCATGCCAGACTGCCATCCGTAAGGTTGCGGGTTCGATTTCCGTGCGGGGTGAATATTTGTGTGAACACAAATGTTTGTCTCGGTCTGGGTGTGTGAGTGAATGAGTGTGTGCGTAGTTTCTGATACCCTAGATAGAAGTTTCGAACTTAGTTAGGGGTCAGTTACTATAATGAGATGTTGTAGTGAATGATTATAATTATTTACACGTAATATCTGAAAGAAATCGTTGTTTGTGGAGTCTACCTTTATTAAGAATGACCTATGAATTCATTTATTAATACTTGTTTTAGTGTATGTGAAATAAATAAATAAAATCACTTATTAATGTCTCAGAGGTAGACGATTCGAATTTTGGACATAAAAAAATATATTTTCGTTTGTTAATCAACAGTTCAACGTACTACAGCGTATACGGGTTAGTTTGTATCGCAGAGCCGATATTTTCTAACCCTGACACCTAACAATTCCTGTCCACCGTCCAATATTCGATGTCTAACATTTTTGATTCTATTTGTCGTCGTTTTTTTGGCACGTATCGACGCCCGGTAACCCGCGCTAGTCAATTCGTTCCGCCATACGCGTCCAAAACGAATTTGTGACCAACCCTCCGTTCGCGATGTAAAAAAATTTGAAAAAAGAAAGAAAAATGTACAAATATATCCCATCAAAAACATTCTGTAAAAAACTAGCCAAGTCTCGATGGAGCTGCTTGTTTATCTCTAAAAAGTAATGAAATCTAGACAAAGTCGTGCCAAGTGTAAGGTTCTTTACTGCGATTTCTTTATTATTATAGTTAATGTTGTGTGACTTGGCCGTTGAAGGGTACACAAGGGTGCAAAACCAGGTGCTCCATGACACCATGACACTATTGACTATGGAAAATTGCCACTTGGAAAACGTTGATTCAATGCTGAATGCAAGTGTTGCACAATCAACACCTGCCTAAAATGAGACACTAGCGGCCCATTACCCAGTATGGGCTATTATCTCGCTTACACAGACATAAGTAATTACAACAGATATAACAATATGTAATCAAAATTGACTAGTACCCACTAACGTTATAAAGAATGTTCAACGGCCAAGTCACACAACATTAACTAGAATAATAAAGAAATCGCAGTAAAGAACCTTACACTTGGCACGACTTTGTCTAGATTTCATTACTTTTTAGAGATAAACAAGCAGCTCCATCGAGACTTGGCTAGTTTTTTACAGAATGTTTTTGATGGGATTTCATTTCTTTTTGTTGAAACGTGTTTATATTGATTTATTTTATTAGATTTTCTGATTTGACACATTTTTTTCTATAGGAGTAGTATTTTATTATTAAGCGCCCTGCGGTTTCACACGCGTAGTTCCCGTTCGCGTTTCCGTGGGGATTTCGGGTTAAAAGGTATCCTATGTGCGTCTCCTGGTTTTAAGCTACCTCCCCACAAATTGTCAGCCAAATCGTTTCAGCCATTCTAGAGTTCCGTGGGAATTTCGGGATTAAAAGTATTCTATGTTCTCCTGGTTCTAAGCTACCTCCCCACCAATTTTTAGCCAAATCAATTTCGCCGTTCTTGAGTTATAAATTCCCGTTCCCATTCCCGTGGGAATTTCGAGATCAAAAGTATCCTAAGTCCTTTTCCTGGTTTTAAGCTACCTCCCCACAAATTTTCAGCCAAATCAATTCAGCCGTTCTTGAGTTATAAAATCCCGTTTCCAATCCCGTGGGAATTTCGGGATTAAAAGTATCCTATGTCATTCTCCTGGTTTTAAGCTACCTTCCCACAATTTTTCAGCCAAATCAATTCAGCCGTTCTTGAATTATAAAATCCCGTTCCCAATCCCGTGGGAATTTCGGGATTAAAAGTATCCTATGTCATTCTTCTGGTTTTAAACTACCTTTCCACCAATTTTCAGCCAAATCAATCCAGCCGTTCTTGAGTTATAAATTCCCGTTCCCAATCCCGTGGGAATTTCGGGATTAAAAGTATTCTATGTCATTCTCCTGGTTTTAAGCTACCTTCCCACCAATTTTCAGCCAAATCAATCCAGCCGTTCTTGAGTTATAAATTCCCGTTCCCAATCCCGTGGGAATTTCGGGATTAAAAGTATTCCATGTCTTTCTCCTGATTCTAAGTTACCTCTCCACCAATTTTCAACCAAATCAGTTCAGCCGTTATTGAGTTACAATTCCCGTTCCCGATCCCGTATAATTCCCGTTCCCGTTCGATTATCCTAGTTTTTATAGTTTTCCCTTTATGTGGCCATTGAACCCTAACTCTGTACCAAATTTCAGCTCTCTAGGTTTATGGGAAGTACTAGTTCTATTTTGATGATCATGAGTGAGTGAGTGAGTGAGTGAGTGAGTGAGTGAGTGTCTGTCTAAAATACGAAACTTTGCTTTCGCTTAACTTCGGAACTAAATGACCTACAGACTTGAAATTTTATTTTAAGTATGTGATTGTATAGCTTACTGGATGACGAAAATTTCAGCGTTCTGGGCTTATCCAAAGGTTCTCAAATAGGGGCCTGAAAATGCGGCGAAAGGGTTCCTGTAAAGGATGGTACGGCAGTGTGTGCTTCGCGCTCGACTTGGCGGGGGGCACTGCCGTGCCCCCAGATGTATGGTTGTTGGTTGTATCTGCTGACCGTACATAGTCGCAAAGCCTAGTCGCATTTTCATCGAATGCGAATGGTATGTGTGTATTGTGGAGATAAAAAGAACAGGCAATGTTAAAAGTGATTGGATGGTTTTTAATTGCGTTGCGTTGGTCGGGTCTGTTTTGATATTTACTTTAATGTTATATTTTAAGCAATATTTAGATTGGAAATCGGAGGTGCTGAATCAAATGACTTCAAAATTAATTATTATCAACTCAAATACCGTGGAGCTTATCTTGAATTTGGGCGATCGTGATCAATTTTGAGGACAAAAACACAATAATTATAGTAATGCAAAAAAAATATGTAAGTCTAAATAAAACACTCCGAAACAACATGTCGTAAAGTTATATACCTAGTGTAATAGTTGAGGGTCATCTTATCACACCGTGTCATGTAACGTATACAAATAAATCATAACGAGAATCACCCCTTAACACCGTGAATCCCTTCGTGTATTTTGCATTTTTATCATTTCACAGAACGGAAATATCAGTGCTGTACCGACATACATCACTTGTATATTACACCTATAATTTACAAGAGAGAAAAGCAATAAAACTTAATGCAAACGCGTCGAGCCGGTGTTTGTCGAAATCTCTGGAGGTAAAACCCGACCAGATAATCTTGACCTGCGTTTTCAGACAAATTCGTCTTAGTGTACGTTTTATTTGTTTGCCTCGGGTGTGGGTCTATAATTGTTGGTTGTAAAACCTCTGTATGTAATGGGGTAAACACATTAGCCGAGACGGGGCGTGCTGCGGTCTGGTCGCATGAATCACGACACCTGTCTCTTTGCAAATTATTTTCCGTGTATCATACTTGAATATTTGGAGATTACTGTTTTTTAAAATGTTGTGTTCTTTTTCAATAATATTCTTGTGCGTAATGTGTCAGATTTTATTTGCATTATTTGATCCTAGTGGCTCTAAAGGGTGGTGTAATAATAGAGTTAGTCATTTCTTTGTTATAAAATTACTTGTTGCTTGGCAGGGACTTTTTTTAGAATGGGTAAAATCGATTATTCTGACTGTAGTTTCGTAAATTGACTTATAACAAAAAAAAAGTCTAACATTGTTTTAAAATTGTTTAATTTCAACCAAAAACTAATACTAAAGTATTATATCATTTTTTGTAATAAAAGTATTAAAAAAATATATGGTATATTGTAAGCCTCTCAACCCTCGCCCAATATGTGCAGAGCTAAGAATAATTGTTTCCGGCGCCTCGATGTATGTGTGTACCTGTATATATTGTATGTATGTATGTGCAAGTAGTACATGCTGTTGGTAAATTGTGAAGAGGTATTCTATAAATAGCCATAAACATACACGAGTACATAGAATTGAGCTTGATATAATGCTACTTATAATTAATATGTACGTGTTGCTTAGTATATTATAAAAATAAAAGTACCCTGTAAAATCCCACAGTAGTTCAAAATCTGATGGTTTTAGTATAGATTAAAAAGGAATGCTGTTTATCTCAATTATCGTTTAACAAATTAATTAAAACCTTTCATTCTACCATGGCATGGTATCGTAGTGCGATGGAATTTAGAAGTTGCTATTGAACAATAGAAATATTTTTATTTATCTTTTTGTACACATTCCTTGACACTACGTAATTAAAGAAAATAAATGTAAATATGAGCAATTTGTTAAAATATCTAAAGTTAATCTTATTAAATACATAAAAAAGTTATTACTCTAGCTTGAAGGAAGGTTTTAGTGATAATATTCATTTTGTAGGGAAGTCAGATTTCTTTATGCGTCGACACGCCTCGAGGCCTCCCTTAGGGCAGTATTTTTGACATTTGCTTCATATAATAAAATTATAATAACGCGCCCTTGTCTTATTTTGGTATGCGGAGAAACGTTACTTATTATTACAGATTTCTTTCAAGTAAATTTTGTCGTGTATTATACTAATTTTCGATTTACTGTCGACTCTGTTTGACTTTGGTGGGAAATATGTACACGTTTTTTTCTTTGTTTCTTACTCAATAATTTATCTATAGTTGAAACTAGAGCAAGTAGTATAATTTGTGTAAATGTACCATTTTTAAGCTAATTCTAAAGAAAACAAACGTAGACCTATAAAATAAAATAAGTTAGGAGAAAATCTAAATTGAGTCTACACTTTTTAATTGAATTGCTTTCAATTTTAACTAACAATATGCCAATTGTAGCTGTAGAAGGTTCTCTAATAAAAGTTTTGTCAGTCGGCGTTCGTTGCTGAAATAACCTTTATACAAAAAAAATAGGAGAAAAACTGAAACTGACAAAAAGTTATTTTCATCTGAACTCCCCAACACCGACCGACTGTCACTATAATTTCCCTCAAAACATGCAAAATGTCGGGTGACAACCAGTCGAGTCCACAATGTACTGCTACCATTGTTTAAAGTTAAATTGCTTTTCCGTCTTGCGCTAAAAACGGAAGATTTGCTCGGAATCCAAACATTTTTTCGCGATAATGGGCCATCGGACGCGTATATGTGTTTATAATGTCACAAATTTGCAATTTCGCCCGCGGGGTTTGTCCCGGAAAGTTTTAAATGGTCACCCTTGTGTCTGTGACGAGGTGTCGACGCCGTCTGACGGTTCCATTATGTTGGCAACAGTTTGATTTGGGCCCGCTTTGGTGTCGCGTAAAGTTGTGGTTTTGACGCTCAACACCCGTTTAACCGAGGACCCCCGTTCCGCAATCAAAGACGATGTTTCAACTGCGGGGTGATTATAATTTAACGAATTGATCGATTTTGTTGTGTCATTAAAAACTGGAAACGTTTTTGCTGCATAACACGCGTCTAGCTTTTTTTCTTACTATAGACTTTTGTTGTTGAATTCAGTGGATGTTATTATTGGAAATAAACAGCTTTCTTATTCAGCATATCCCATTTTCTATTCGAATCTACAACAAGCTCTTTGTAGACATAATAATCACGAGCGCTCGGACCAAATAGAATTTTTGCGCGACAACAGAGCGTTGGAAAAAAGGCGAGAGTAAACTGATTGGCTTCATTTTCTTGGGGCACGATGTCGCTCAAGGGGTCCTGAGTGCCCCCGCGTGAATTTATTCCCGTTCCTTCTCATCAAAACGTCAACACGTTGACGTGTGTTTTAGGGGTTTTAATTTAGTGCCCCCCCGACCCCGGCAAGGGGGGTCACCGATGTAAATGGAATCACATGACCTGTTTGTTCGTGTAATTGTTTTCGTTTCAAATTGACACGTATTCAGTTTTAGTTATGACGTGGAAACGTGGAGTTATATGTTGGTGTTAAAATGCACTGCATTTTTTTATTCTATTTATTTTCACTTTAATTTGTTAAATATTGGATTTTTGGGCAGGCATTCATGGGTTGACATGATAATGATTGGGATTATAATAGTTTCATCGAGTTGTTTTGTGTGTTATATTATAATAGAAATACCTATAAAAGAAATTGATGTTTTGTTTCACTAAAAACTACTCAAAACCATTTTTTATACAGTTTTTTCACGAGGAGTAATTTGTATACATCTATCATTTGAAATAATCTACAGCTCTTAACACAAACATTAACAATATAAAATCTTTAAACCTAGCACGTATTATAAATTACAATCCCATCATTCGTTCCACATACACATAACGCAGCCCAACCCGCTCGGCTGCCGGCTTAAAAACCTTGCCGAAGATAATTATCCGTCGGCAGAGCGGCTGTGTGCATCAATTATTCATAATATTTAGTGGTCGGAGGACGCAGCTAACGAGCAACAAATGGCTAGGAGTCCGGGAGTGCGGACCCGGACTCGAGTCCCGTGGGATTGGGGGGAGCTATCTTCGAATTAGGCCAGTTGGTTGTCTTCGGTCCACGTCACGGCAGCTTGTCCCAACTGAATATTTATATTATGCATGACCCGGTGCGTTGGTGTAACGTTGATACTGTTGTTTCGGTTAGGTTGATAGGAGCTAGGTTTTGGGTATTATGTTTGATCAAGTAAATTTTCGCATAATGAAGTAGTTAAAACGTAAATATGAATTTATTAAAGGTAAAAGTTACTAATATTCAGCATGGTTTTCAATTGAAAATGTTTATTTATAAAGATCATATAGCTTTTAATATATTTTTATTGTGTGGTTAGTTTATCACACATTTTCAACATCCTCATCCACAATTTTTCTTAGTAATAAACATTGACGATAAAATGAAACAAATTATTAGAATAAGGGCCTATTTCAAGATCTTCAAGTAAAGTTACTCACCAAGTAAAAAAAAACTTGTGAGTAGTAACTCGGAACTTTACTTGAAGATCGTAAAAAGGCCCTAATAGTAGCAAATATTTCTTGTTATCTTATTTTAATATTACGTGGAAAACGTCATATAATACTTTACTAACAAATGCATAATATTTTTCTTCTTTTAGAGCCGAACAAAGGGACATCTCCCCTTTTCCTCTTTTGATCTCATACAGAATCAGGTACGTACCGCTCATGACAGGAAAATGTTTCGCAACGTGAGACACTAATTTGACTGAAAGTTCACGTGCATTTCCAACGAAAACTTACAGCATTTTCAACTTTATGCCTGGGTATTAGAGCTTGCATTTGGGTATTAAAAATAATTATTTCAGAATTTTATCGAGGTTTTATTGTGGTTGTGTTTGTCACACATTCTGCTTTTGCATAGATTTGTATTGATATGGTTGGAATGGAAAGTATTTGTTAATGATATCAAAATATTTTTAAGAGGACTTTTTTCACATACTTTTTGAATGGACTGATTGGCGAAATTTGACATATATAAATTTTTCAAATATAATAATAATTTAAATTTATAAATTTGTGTAATAACACAAGACAACAAAATAAATTGGACGAATATGTTTGGATATTTATTCAGTTTCTACAAAAGTGGTTGTTTATTTTTATTTTGATATTAAGAAAAGTTTACTTTTAATTTAATAACTATTATTAAAATTTTACTAATTTATACTTTACTAGATGTACGATGTACAAGACGTTTTGTACAGACAAAATCAACTTTATTTTTTTGCTAGTAAAGTTCAACAAACAAAACGATGTTTTCTATTATACAAAGTATAGTGGCAGTGGTATAATGAGAGAGTGCAATCATCACAATGAATGGGGAACGCGTCGCGGTTCAACGTACCATCAGTCTGAATGCCAAGTTGAGTCCTTGCCTTGACAACCCTAGTGTGGCCATGATTTTGGTGTAATTGAGGATAATTATTATTTTAGTGTGATATTTAACTTCATTAGTTTCCGACTTCCCCCCACTGACCACTCTGACCAGTGATAAGTAACACTTAAACGTATTTTTGTCGTGGTTGTATTTTGTTTTACATTTTCTGACGTTTCGGATTATTTAAAGAGAAGTGATAGTTTCAGAAAAAATATTTAATTTTATAAGTACAATTATTGTCACTTTTACATAGATATTTTACTAGTATCGAAAAAAATGTATATTTATTTTTAAATATTACTTTTACCGTTTTAGTTCCACAAATTACGTCTTCAAAGAACGATGTAAAGTAAACATAACTTACTTGATCACTATTTTAGTATTTGATCCATATCTAGACTTTAACCTTTTATTCATAAACACAAATGAAATATTAATAAATTAAACTGATTTCATATTTAAATTATTTATAAAGAAATGTTAATTCAAGAAAATAATTGTAATCTTATGGAAAATTTATGAACCAACAAACGGTAATAAGCATTTTATCTACCAACAGGTTGAATAAAGTGTAAGTTTAAAAATATGTTTAACTAAATCGCGTTTATAAAAAGGTCGCGTGATCAACTGAACCGTTTTAGACCGTTGTTATCAAACAATAAAATAAATTAAAAGTTCATTCCAAATTCGTCTAAATTCCCTCCATAATTTAATTTGAACGACTTAAATGTTTTCGGTCTCAATATTTTTATGTGGAAAGAAAGCAAAAAAGGTAAGTATACGTCCGATTTATTCACGAATGCGCGACTTACAATGTGATTTTAAAAGTAGAACGGTAGTACGTTGACACGCGAAGATAACATTTGTCCTTTATAAAGCGGGTGATATGCACACCCTACTCGTGGAAGTTCTTTTTAATTTGTCCCGTTCTTTCAGTAGTTAGACTCTGAAAAGATATGATTCAGTGAATCTAGGACTCACGTTTTCGTATTCTTAATACTTGTGTGTCTGTGTTATGTGTGTAGAGAAAAATAATGAGTTTTTTTTTTCTTACTTTTGTTTGAAAATATTTTTATAAAATATTAGAACAAGAAGTTTATATCCTCTTTTAATCAATTAAAAATCCTATGATCCTATATCTTTAAGATTTATATTATCATAACAATCCTTTTAAAACTGTTGTCCAAAAAAACTATAGTTTTTTTTACTAACTTATCCTTTAAAGCCTTAAGAAGTAGCTTAAACCTATAAAGTTGTTCAATAAAAAAAGCCCCCGAAATATTTTCCCATTTACAGTCACAATGAGGAAAGACTCAACTCTAAGAGTAATGTAAATAATTTAAAAGAGTCACCTTTGAGTTGCGGTCCCCGACTGTTAAATTTACTCTGTTTGTTATCCTAATTATGTGGATTACACCTTGGCGTTCTATCCTATGTAAGGCGAGGTAGAGAAGAAAAAATAATAATTAAAATTTTGGTTCTGTGACCGTGAGATTAATTAAAACTTAATTGGAGTTGACATTTACTGAAAGATTGTGGTGTGTGGATTATAAAAATACTATTTCGAGAATGTGGTAGTGCAAAATTATAAGTTCAAATTGTGAGGACATTGCTCTTGAATGTTGCAATATATTTCAAATTATTTTTATGACGGGGTGTCATACTTCACTTACCAAATACAACCCAACTTATCGAATAAGTTTGGAGCGGAATGTATCTAAAGGGCAGATGCTAACGACAATTACTTTAATAGAGTGATAAGTAAACCAACAATGTCACAGTTCTAAATATTTATAGAGTCTTTTTTATTATTAAACGGCGGCGTCTCGCACTCATCCTCCTGATGATGGCCACCGGACGTGGCTGGAACTAATCGAGGGATTTGACTTAAATAAGTACGTACTAACATCCCGTTGTTTTACATATATTTATAGAGTCACCAAGTTTTCTGTGCCGGCGGCAAAAAGTGGAAGCTACTATTGTCATTTTGATTCCTATGTCATTTGGATACATTTTTATTAAACTGACAATCAAAAGATGCGATTACAGCGACGCTCTCACCGGCATCGGCACAGAAAACTTGGTGACTCTATATGTATACACATGTCTTATTAGTGCGTAGTACTCTTAATAAGTTCAAATGACGAAAAAATACTAAGTTTAGCTTCAAAACATTACAACTGTTGCCAATAATAATTGTTTTGTTATACTTTGTAATCTCTTTGCAACAAGTTTTCCATCTTAGCGTAATAACATTGTAAAAGATACAACCAATAAACGTATTTATTTACTATATCTTGTTGGTTTTATGATATTTTCAGTTATTGAACATTTATTGTCTTCGCTTTTCAATGTCTTTACTTAGTTTGCTTCGTTTTGTGGAAGTGATTTTGATAGTTTTATAGAGAGATAGATATCTATTTCTTTAAATTGATAGAAATTCTTTTTTACTCATATACACTAAGAATATTAATAATATGGCGACTAACTGTAGAGGCAATTTCAATTGAATATCTTTATAAAAAGCTTGCACTGCAACTGCCCAGAACCGCCTCGCTAGTCTCATCATTTGATCACAAAAAAAAACACTGCACTAGAAACCAACTTGTATTAACCCTGAAATACCATAAGTAAATAACCAAATAACAATCGTCTCACATTACGATCAACGTTAATAATAAAGAGATGTCTCAAAATAATGTTGACGACGCGTACCTTCACATTCACAAAGGGAATATGAGAACAATCGTCGCAGCATTTGCAAGGTATTCAACCGGCCAAAATGGCTGACATCCGAAACAGAAGTGGGTCAGACGAAGCCACCAAAGGCTCACCACTTATTTCGTATGTATGAGACGGATACCAGTGGAGGGCGTATTTAAAAGCCAGCATTTGACTGACCGCACAGCAATGGAACACTAAAAGCAAACTTTACGACGCTTCTGCATCTAGAAAATACTGTTTTAATGAATCATTGAAATTGTTTACGGCTGCTAATGATGTTTGTTTTGTGTCACTTGCTGGTTTGAGGGGTGCTTGTTTGTAATTTGGTGGCAGTTTTCAAGATTGTTTAGATTTTTGTGTAAAGTTTTATGTCGTCAGTTATAATCTTTACCAATATTATAAAGTTAATGAATTTGTTAGTTTTTATCAACTTGTTAATCTCAAGAACTACTGATAGTAGTAATTAAACAAAAAAAAAGAGGGCACACAAATTGTAAAGAGTTTTTAAAAGAGAACAGCTGTTTTACTACAATGTCTAAATAGTAAAAGGGTAATCTAAAATGCAAAAAAAAGGTTTATTTTTATTCACGTAGTAAGTAAGTAAATGCTAAGAAATAAAGTACCCAAGTGTTAGTCGCTTTAAGTTTCTTTTGATTTGTTTGAAATACTCGAAACGCCTATGAATCACCTCGTTAGTAAGAAGTGTTTTGTGAAAGTCGAACGGTCACTGCGCAGAGATTGTAGGTCCTCAAAGACGCGAAAACCCGAGTTCTTTTCAACGTTTCTACAGTCAACACCATAAAGGAAGCCCCACAAGCTGAGCCATTATCATCCTTATTTCAATGGGGTTAAGGTATTGGTATAGGACGGCTTAGGTGGCGCGAAGTATACTACTCACTATGAGTTGATTGCTCTCGGCAGTTGCTCGGAAATTACCGGTCTGTTCCCGGAATATCTAGGATTTTTGCACCGACTTTTCAGAGTTATTTTGTTACGTATAAAATGTGATGTTGAGTTCGTAGCTAGAGGAATATTTGCGGTTTATTTTTCTTTTGATTTGTACATTAGTCGAATAAAAATGTGTAATGCTCGCATTTAAACTTAATTTCTAGTTAATAGTTTTGTGATTGTTCATCTAAAATGCTCGTAAAACTTCACATTTTATTGCCTTACACTTAAATAATTTGAAGAAAATATAAACTAGTAGCCGACCCCTGCTTCGAACGGTTTCAGTTTTAAAATGAGTTTTCCTACAAACAAACTTTGTACTGACAGTACCACAAAAAAGGTTAACCAATTTAGTTAGGAGATAAGGAATTCATTTAATATGCATAGTTTTATCTTAAAACAATATTTTACCGACATGAATAAATTATCAAATGAAATAAGTACCAATTATTATTAGAAATTTTCCAATTAAAAAATTAAGAGGAACACTTTAGCTATATAGGATAGTACGTGCATATTCAACGTTAGTTCTTTTTATAAATTGTTCACTTAGTTAACGTGAGCATGCATTTTTAAACTGCCATTAAACCTAGACGAAATTAAAACTCTTTTCAGTAACGTTCTGCAATTTTAATTTGAATTAACAAAAATAGAATTACACCGTTTAAAATTGAATTGTAATTAGTTAATATCTTTGTTTCTAATGATCATACATTATTATCAACAGCCTGTATTAGTCCACTGTTGGACATAGGCCTCTCCCAACTAGCGCCAATGTGCCCTGTCGGCGGCACGTCGCATCCACTCTCTCCCGGCTACCCTGCGCAGATCATCGCTCCACCTATCCACAGGACGTCCTACACCTGCCGGGCTAGCATGACTTCAAAAACGCGATAGATATAACGATAAAACACTATCCAACTGTCAAAATACGATGGAAATAGCCGCCATATTTAATTTTTATCATTTATCATTTATCGATACGCACGGTCATGCTAGGCCGGCTGGACTAATACAGGCTGTTGATGATGATGATAATGATGATTGGTCTCCTTTTGTTTCCTAGATTCCAAAATAATGAATACAAGTACTCGTACTCGTATATCGATTTATCTGATTTAAGCGAACATTGAAATATTATATTGAGAATTTAGGTCACATTTTTCACTTTTTTTTACATTTTTGACCTTACTGTAAAGATTTTGCAAAGAAAATAAAAAAAAAGTAAAGAATCCAAATCGTCAGATATCTTTACTTAATATACTAAGGGCTGATTTTTCCATCGCCAGATAACTTTTATTCGACGAATAAATTTGACGTTTGACAGATTTTGTATGGAATAACTGTCAAAATTTCTAAATTATTCTTCGAATAAAGTTATCTGGCGATGGAAAAATCATTTACTACTTAATAATATTATAAATGCGAAAGTAACTCTGTCTGTCTGTCTGTTACCTTTTTACGGCTAAACTACTGAACCGATTGACTTGAAATTTGGAACAGGTGTAGCTAATGATCCGGCGAAGAACATAGACTATGTTTTATCTCGAAATTCCCACGGAAACGGGAACTACGCGGGTGAAACCGCGGGGCGCTGCTAGTATAAAATAAAATAAAAAAGTGAAAACGTCTGAGAAAATAGTTTCATTGTAATGGATCAATTTACTTGAATAACTCTACATATTTATAATAATTTTGTTACGCTAATTGGGTGGTAACTTAAAAGCCTCAAAAGCTGTTACATTATTTTCGTCGGCCCACACAAGTCTATTGTGAGTAAAATGTACATTCTATTTTTAGCTGCGGTACCTTAATAAGTACGAAAATTCTTTTATACTTATTTTTATATACCTAATGTCGCTTTATTTGAAGTTAGCTGTTGACATCTGTAACTAAGTCAAATAAGTAATTTTAGGACTGAGTGTCTATTTTGGGAATAGGGGATTATTTATTTAATAAGTAACACCAACAGCATTAACACATAACATTAACAAAATTAAATAACACTTCAAGTCTTATACAGTGTGTAATACTTTTAAAGGTGCAATCAGCATTCATTAATTAAAACTTACAGCTTATTATAAGTAGGTACTTACTTAAGTTAAATATTTACTTAAGTAATATTAAAATTTAGAGAAAAATAAAACGTATAAAACGAATACAAAGAAAAAGTGTTTTTAAACTGTTACATTGTTGTTATTATTTAAGTAATCTAATAGTTTATTTTTGTAGGACTTAACTTATTTTAATATATATGTAGGAATTGACATAATAATAGATTTTGATTTAAAGTTTTATAAAGTAGAACATAACCTACTTTTTGACCCCCAAATTATGTATTATCCGTACTTAACACATTCGATAATTTCTCCAGACCTGGCGCCATCAAAATACTCACACTAATACAATTTTCTTATACAGTATGTTTCAAAATAAATTACGTGTGACGTGCGACATCACTTTTGAGTGACATTCACACTGTACGTGTGTAAAATGTCTGTGTTGCTTGCGCCAGCTTTGGAGAAATGACCAATAATTGTACTAATTACAACACTCATTAAAATGTTAATCAAAAACTAAATTTAAATGAAATACTAAATAAGTTCGCACAAAATAGTTTTATTATAAATAATTATCGTAAAACCAAAACTGGATGGTTATTAACATTTGACATTAATTGCGTTCCGTACATTAATACCCGATGCATCGAACCAATCGGTTGATAATGCAACAATTAACATTTGGATTGATGCCAATTTGGTATTGGTTGTACAACGGTTTCTATGCGACTTGTGATTTTAACGTTCGGTTGTTTTAATTTTAGTCTGTATATGTTTGTATGTGATTGTAAAGAGATGAGAGTGAAGTTAAAAAGTTCGAGTGAAATGTGAGTCGAGTGGTGAAAAGGATAGTTGAAGGATTGGCATGAATGGTGATTGATAGCCCCAAATACTCTGAGGATTAACCACAAAAATATAGCAACACACACAAAATATCCAAACTAATTGTACGGTCAGACTAGTTGTATAAATCTGCTCAATAACAAGTATAACTACATAATAGAATTAAAAGTAATACAGATAACCCGAAATCATTATTCAAAAACACAAAAATACCCAACCGGACTAATTATCGTCCGATATTTCAATCTATCACGGTCATTGCATATTCATTAGTCGAAGTATTTTCCTCGGAGTGTCAATTA
Organism: Timandra comae; assembly: GCA_958496195.1. Taxonomy (NCBI): domain Eukaryota; kingdom Metazoa; phylum Arthropoda; class Insecta; order Lepidoptera; family Geometridae; genus Timandra; species Timandra comae. The sequence goes on along the minus strand of OY292362.1, from coordinate 2,279,077 downwards.
CAATAAATTTCTAATTGAATATCTTTCCGATCCTCCAGTTGTAAAGTTTAATTGGGCGTTAAAGAGAAAGTTTTTCAGTCATTTGTCAATTGTCTCCGAGAAAAGTTTCGGATCGATCAATTGTTTTAAACTTGGAGGGAATTGTCGTTTTATTCGTTGTCTTTTTTCTTAACAGTATTCACTTATGGTGGTTTGTGTTTGCTAATTGTTTTGGAATTTAATCTCTTGTTCGTTATCTAGAGAAAATCATGGTTTTTCCTATCTGACTGTGCTTATAGTAAGAGTATTAACCAACGTATTATGTAGTAACCAGCATAATTATAAAATTACGGAAGCCAAAACCTAAATGGACTGATTTATAATAAATCAGGCACAGATATTCCATACAGCCAGAATCACCATGTAAGGTATTTTTATTTCGAAATACCCCACGCAAAATAAAACGGGAATGACATAGCTCAGTGATGAATACAGTTATAAAATAAAACCATATTAAACACATTAATTTGAAACCAGATTTTGAATTAATATTAAAAATCCAAAGGATGCAAACACTGCAGTGCATTTCATTATGAATAAATATTTTCAAACTATGTATTTAATTAACACATTTATAGTTTAATAAAAAGTTTGGCAATTCTGTTTGTAAAGTTATTTTAAAATAAGGGTTCTCTGTATACGTCCACTCCATCTAATAAATTCGTCAATAAACGACACAGTATCTTGTCGATTCAGACGTACCGCGGAAAACTTTTAATTGGAACAAAATCCCGACACCGAAGGCGTTTTAATTAGGAAAATTTGCTATGAACAACGCGAACTGAATGACGGTATAATTTCTATGCAAATCGCGCGTTTAACTTGGCATAACTTTGCGTACGGCCGCGGACGAACTGTTGCAAACGAGACAGATATCCATAAGATCGCGAGGCTTTCCTCTGTATTAATAAAGAGCTAATTGATCAACTTTGATGTCGAATTATTATATTCGCTGAGCCCGGCAGTATTTCGCGGATACTCGGCTGTTAAGTTCAGTTTTTGTTAGTAGATAATTCAATTTGGGTCACGTTGTTTAATGCGGCCTTTGTTTCGAGTTAATACTTCATTTACTTATAACAGAGCTGTGTTTGTTCAATGCTGTAATAATTTAGAAATTGCTGAAATCAATTTACTGGCGTAATGGCGTTTATGAAATTCTTTTGTGTTTTAATTGCGGTAAGCACACGAATTCTGATAGTAAAATTAGTTCAAACTCTAGGTATCGTTGAAATTTTTATCTCTCTCCACAAAACTTTCTTCTTAGACCTTTAATAGTTATGACAGTTTTGTTAGACATGTATTATAAACATGCCTTCCATACCTTATTTGTATAATGTGTGACGGTATTTTTCATTAATTTGCATCTCAAAATATTCTGTAAACAAACCGTATAAGACATAACCACAGCTCAATACCAGATGTTTGAGTCAAATCGAATTTCGCTTTCGCACTCGACTGGCCTACGAGACCGAAACTGTTTATGTAAACTGTTAAGGTACATAACATAAATAAATTAGTTACCTGCCAAGCTAAACTATGGCACCGCAACGCTCGCGATACATTGATGTGTGACGTTTGAGATTAATCAAATAGGAAACGGAGCGACAATCGGTAGTGCGTGTGAGTTACATGTAGTATTGTTTGTATATAGTGTTATATTTAGGTGTATTGTACACAAATATATGTTTGTTAGTAATAAATTTAGGTGTTTTGTATACAGACTTGAATATATTTGTTTTGTTCCTTAGCCTCTTTTCCTTATTGTAGTTAATACTAACCTTCAAATGCGAGCGGAAAAGGTCTAATAAAAAAAAAAAAAAAAAAAAAAAAAAAAAACATTTATTGCTTACTCAAACAAAAAAAGAAAATTAAACATACAGTAATATTAATTAAAGCAAAAGATGGTGGCTCAGCTCCATAATGACTCATATAATGACTGCTTTTCTCGCAACTGTTAACTCCATTCATGCCATCACTACGAAAAAAGAGACATCTAATACTAGCAGCGCCCCGCGGTTTCACCCGCGTAGTTCCCGTTCCCGTGGGAATTTCGGGATAAAAAGTATCCTATGTTCTTTCCCGGACCATAAGCTACCCCTGTACCAAATTTCAAGTCAATCGGTTCAGTAGTTTAGCCGTGAAAAGGTAACAGACAGACAGACAGAGTTACTTTCACATTTATAATATTAGTTAGGATAAAGAAGCGTAAAATAACCAGTGAAATCGGACTATCTAGTAGATAAATGTCACATAGTCAAACTTAATTTTACTTATAATTGAGTTTTATCGTGCTTAAGAGCCGTGATCTGGCGCGCGACAACTCAAATTTTCACTCACACAGACGCGCACGCGTGTCCGCATGCACACTGTCTATGTGGTGACGGCGCGCTCGCTCTGAATACTCCGGCCGAACGGTTTTGATCCATTGGAAATTATAAATTGTGTAAAAGTGATTGACAAAAGTATGAGTATATATAAAATCAAGTCTAAAGTATAAAATACATACTTATGTAAAAAAATCGTTGCGTAAGATATGATTAGATATAATTTACATTATACGTTTCGTTTCGGTATTTCATTATTGTATACAGAGTGTCCGGACTTCGATGTCGAATACTTTAGGAGGGTAAAATATGATGCATTTTTTATCGAAAAATCACGATTCCAAATTTCTCTAGTCACTTCTACATAATGGTATGGTAAAATATATATAATGGTATTAATAAAGTATTTATTTAAGAAAGATACATTTACCCCAAAACGGGGTAAATGCGTCAAAAAAGACAATTAAAAAGAAACAGTGAATTTAATATATTTTTAAAACTCCGGCAAAAAAACATCCCTGGTACTTTATACAAAAAAGCCATAGTATGGACTACAGTTTAAAAAAGTGCATAGTGTCATAATTTTGCTCATAATAGGTATGATGTTAATTTAGAGTGATTGAAAAATGGTACGCAACAGCCCCGGTTGACCTTATCTATTTTTTAACGCGGTGAAAATGCATAAAACTGCATACTAGGTAGTCATTAATTAAAATTATCTATAATGCCTCGTTACATTACACGGCTTCTCGGAGTAGGTACGTTGCCGCCCGGCCGCGCGGCCGAATCGGGGCGCCCGCGCCGCCGCCCGCGCGCCGACAAAGCGACAAAGGACCTAGGTACCTAATCTCCATTCACGTCGTATTACAAACATAGGTACAATATTTCAGCACACGCGCGCCGTTACCGCTTTTGTTTCAGGACTATATTATGATACAGTTTAGTGAACTGATATTTGCAAATGGTGTTCTGATTTGTTATAATTTTCGTGCTATTTTGTTAGATTTTTTAAAAATATTTTTAAAAAATTACACGCATACAATAAAAAATTAAAACACTTATAATATTAGTCCATATATGTAGGACTAATAAGTTACTCCTACATATTATATGGACTAATATTATTAGTGTTTTAATTTTTTATTGTATTTTCATCTCCACGTTGTATAAGTAGAACTAGTAGGATAATAATAATATATATTGTAAAAACTTAAAAATTAAGATAATTAATGATATGATAATTATTAGTTACAAGATTAAGAAGAATATTGAAAAATATTTGTTACGTATGAGTATAATATAAATTTTCGGTACCAACCTTTTAGCTCTTGCTAAAGCCAGACTTTCTAAATTACATCCTTTCCTTTTTTTGTTTAAAAATAATTTTGTTTTTCTACCCATTCTGTCTGAAATATTTACAATCATCAATGTTAATATTTAAAAAAAAAACAACAAATAATATAACAAAAAAAAAATACGTACCAAGTATCAAAATGTGTTTATGAGTTACTTGCATAAAATTCGTACGCGCCGCGAAGGTGAAACGCTGAGTACAAGCGATACGTCCTCTCTCTAAAAAGCCTCGCGGCAGACTGATTTGAATTGTTTCGTGCGTCCGATTTTATAGTAGTTTTATGATGATTTTAAAATATTTATAGAAAAAAAGACAAATTGATTTAGAGATTTTTTTTTAGTATAATCGTTGTAGAAAATGTTCTTTTATTACATGAGGTAATTTTAATAACGTTTTGAGCATCATTTATCAACGTAAATTACGATTTTCTTGAGTGTGATTTTTACAAATTCTAACTTTATATTTTTTTCGATTTCAATAATAATTATAATAACAATTAAATTTTCCTCAGAGTATTTCCTTAATAAGGATCAGGACTTTAAGTTTGTTTAATTTTTAGTGCTAAATTGGTCGAATTACTAGAATTGGAAGGCATGGAAGTTAATGCTAAACGTGAAATTCAGAAAACATATGTTCAGTTTTCTTGATATATTTTTTAAGTTTTCTGTATAATATTGTTTTTCTCAGAGTATTTCTTAGATGACAATATTTCCTTTAATTATTACCTAAAAGCATGTTTATAAAATACGCTTTTCATATAATATGACTAGATCAAAAAGTACAAAAACCGTCAATTATCGAGTGTAAAGTCTTAATAAGCTGACATGTTTATTTTTATATCACTTTATGTGACAAGTTGATATTTACAAAATGTCAATTGCTAACCATAACTTTGGGGGTGACATTTTAAAAGTAGACATTGCAAATATAATGAAAAAGTGTCTGTTTATCTTTTATTCGATATATAAACTAGCGGCCCGCCCCGGCTTCGCACGGGTCCAATTTTCCCGTTGATTTTCCAGATTTTTTTACGTAAGAACCTTCTATAGCGTATTAGAAAACTACAAAAGTAAAAATTAGCCAAATCGGTCTAGCCGTTCTCAAGTTATAGCGTCAGGAAGGAAAAGCTGACTTATTTTTATATAGTAGATTATTACATGGTACAGAAATGTAATTTTCTATTTTGAGGAATTCCATTACGTAAAATTTTTGCCACTTTTATTAATTTAAAGAATACGTATTACAGGTATACCATTATGGTGTATAAAGAAAATTACAGCCCTATTAGTTTTATCGTTAAAATAAAAGAAGAAAACACACAAAACTTTAACAGTAACTATTATTGAACCAAAACAAAGCCAAAACACACAAGGGAAACAAACTTTACCAAGTATCAAGATTATATAAACGGTCGAATAAAAACAGTAGCAGAGTCGCGTTGAAAGTTGGTAAATTATCATTTTTTTTTCGACATACGCCCTCGTGTGTTCTTACACCATGTTATCGTAAAGTACGCCTAACTGGACTCTGGAGATAACCTTTTGTACAATAAATTCATTATACGAAAGCCTTCATACGGGTGGAAAATAATGTACGGCCACCAAAGACTATGTTATCATTACAAATGATATTTTGGGGTTCCTTATTTTTAACGTGGATTGCGAGTTTGACAGCTTTATTGAGAGTGTAAGGGGTTGGTGATGGGAGTGTGTTTGAATGTTTTGTTATATGAGTGTGTTTTGATTTTTTATTTATGTATCTTTACATAAACGTTACTATAATGAGATGATGTAGTGAATGATTTTATTTATGTTACAGTATAAAAGAAAGTCGCTCCTGCTGTTTGTACCCTTAGATCTTTTAAGCAACGCAAAGGACTGCAGTTCTTAGTAGTATATAGTGATTTAAAATCAAAATTTAATAGATGTATTATTCATTAGTGTGAGTCGGATGGCACCTGAGAGGTGGGCCCATATAACAACTCAGTGGGTTCCCGAAGGAGGGCGTCGTCGAGGTCGGCCGAGAAAGCGTTGGCGGGATGATCTTACTACATTCGACAGTAGCTGGTGGGACACTGCGAAGGATAGGGATGGTTGGATATGTTTGGGTGAGACCTTTGCCCAGCAGTGGGACACTATAGGTTGATAAAAAATACAAATATTCATTAATACAGATATGAGTATTTCCCAGCGTTCAACTGATTAAAGTTTTAACTGAAGTCGACATAAATACCTAACCAATAAAGTAAGTTAAACATGACAGTTTGAAATTCAAACACGAAATCAAAGAGTTAAAATTAAATTAAAATATCGATACCACGTTCGACCGATATAATAACTTTATAGTGGTTTTCACCGTTCCGTTGATAAATTGAGGAAATAAAATATCCGTTTAAGTGAGGAATGTATTTCATATCGATGATTCACTATTATACCTGTTTTAAGTTGTATTTTCTTCAGCTTTTGTGATGAACGATTTTAGTTTAAATAAATGATAATGTAGCTTAATGATATACTGTTTTTTTTTTAGTTTTTTTTGTGAGAATATTATGATAAAAATATCCAAATCAAAAATCATTTATTCAATGAAGGCCTCAATGGGACACTTATGGAGGTCACTGAATCTACCACCGATTCGGAATTACATCAGCCGAGAAAAATCGGCAATAACCTCGGGCTGGTTTTTTTTTAAATGAAATGAAATACAAATGTCACTTATAACTAATGTCAACAATAAAAAACATGTCAAAAGGTATATAACAAAAAAACTATAAATATAGAAGTAAAATAATTAAATAGGTCAAAAACTAAAAATAGCATACTGAAGTATGCTATTTCATTGTGGAAAACTGATTTGGAACAATTAGAAAGAAGGGACTTTTTGATTTATTTATAGGACATACATCATGTTTAAATCATAATAATAATGTGAGTATTATCAACAACTGTCTTAGCAAGAACTTATATAATACATAACTTAATAGCATATTCAAATTATGAAGAGTTTTTGCATCTCCCGTGTGTGTACTGGATGTTTTTTATATGAAACGAATACATTACATATAATTTATTAGACGTTTACGTTAAATGTATTGTCTCATGCATAACATTAATTACTCGACACACATTAACAGGCGTTTTTATGCGTTGTTCTAGTATTACTAGTATTTATATGGTTTCGTAACGGTTTATCAAAGAAAATAACAGATATGATGTGGTTTTCAACGTTTAACAAGTTCCAAATCAAACATGTCTAAGAACACTTGCACGTAAGTCCCCTTTAATACAAAAAAAAAACTAAATTGAAATCAGTTCATCCGTTCGGGAGCTATGATGCCACAGACAGACAGATACACATACACACGGACACGTCAAACTTATAACACCCCTCTTTTTGCGTCGGAGGTTAAAAAAGCATAAAGTGATAATTTATAGAAAATACGTAAAAAATATAACAGTAGTGCATTAATTCATAATTCACGAGACTCCCCAACTGATGTCTTATGGTGATGAGCGCAGTACAGTGTTGTACAAGTACACTGGGTTTGTTATGGGCAGACGTGTAACTTACCATCAAGTGATCACCTCGCTCGTCTCGTCACTTGATCAAATACTTAAAACATTTTTACTCATACCAACGTGCTATTTCTTTCTCTTTATTCAAAATTTCATATTTTTTCTTCTTGAAAGGCTACACGTTTCAAGATCATTTTAAAAATGAAGTTCATTATACAAATAACCATTTAACTTGCCCCGATATTCAATAAGATATAGATTTCCAAGTTAACTTCAAGGTGAGTTGTTAGTTTAAGCTTCAGGGAATATTCATAGACTACTTTTAAGGGGATCCGGGAAAGTGGTGAACGGACTTTATTATTAGTGGTTCCGTACTAATTATTTTTATAAGTAATGTGTTCTATTTCCAAAAGGAGTAACTAATTCGTTGTAATTCGATAGTTGTATTTTACATAAACCTTATAATTACGAAAAAAAAGACTTAGTTAAACATGTGCAGCGCGGTTCTGAAGAGATGCACTTAAAAGTTGAAATAATGTTAATACATTTAATGAAGTGGTCTGTTTAAAAATTGCGGTATGGATTTACAATTATTGATACTTACCTAATACTTCATCCATTACAGTACAGAAAAACCGATAAAATTCATATTAAGGTCTCACCCTAGTGATGTTTAATATTTAATTTCTATACTTATAATTTTATTTTTATACTTTTATTTCCACGGTACCCCAAAAGGAGCGCTGCCCGTGCGGTTAAGATCGACTACACTCGGCACCGATATCAGGAATTAATTGAATAAAACGCTGTGTTAAGGGGAAACCATCTCGAGTATCTGACTGCTTCATGAATATGTATTCATGTTAAAATGTTCCTCAGACTCGGTAAAAAGTTGAAGTTATATGTATTAGGGCGATGGCTGTGTTATATAGTTGTGTTATATGGGTATTGGTAAAGGATGTGCATTGGAGTTGTGTTGTTTCAAGATTTGTTTAGTATTACTTTCCATTCAATTCAATTTTTCTTTGGAAGGTAATGGTGGTTATTTTTAATTGGATTTGTATGTATATTACAGAAAGATAGAACTACGATAAAAAAAAGTTAATTGGTAGAAAAACAATTGCAAAGTCCGATAATGGTTGTTAAAGATTAATATTATAACGTGCTTAATACTCGGCTGAAAAAGTTTTTATTGAATATCGCCCACAACTTAAAAAAACCTAAGTATTGGCACCGTTTCACTAAAACTTTGCATGGAATCATTACCAATTTATGTAACTTCCAAAAAAAAACTTAGAAAGCATAATTTTTTATTGGAAGACTTTTTACATTCTCAGGCTGTTAACGGAAACTTTTAAACAAACTTAATGGACTCGTTAATCCATTTTAGTGGCCCCAAGATGGAGGGAGTGAGCGCTCAGAACCAAATCCCTAAAGCCGTGTTCACATTCGTATCATTTCACTACAAATTGTCGCGTATTAGAGTGTAAGTTAGTACACGAACTCGTACCTACGTAATTATAAGAGTGTCTCTGTTGTTGTTGTTGTGTGTTTATTTCGCACTTTAATCTCCTATCTTAGAGACGACATTCGTGTAGTGTGAGTGGATTTATAGGACTTAACTGTCAGTAAATAGTAAATTAAGATCTCGTTGGGTTTATGTCTCTCTATTTTTAGTACTGTGCGGCGTTTTAGAACTATTTAACAGGTTCTGACTAGACATATTTATTTACGTAGACTCAGGATTTATACTCTTGAGATTTCTATGAAGTTGAATAAGGGCGCGAACCCACCGCCACGCACGCTACTCACGCTGCACACGGCTACGCGGCACTGCCATAGAGATGATATTTCAATTGCATGCCAGCGCCGCGGCCGTGTGCAGCGTGCGTGGCGGTGGGTTCACGCCCTAAAGTCAATGGTCAGGTCAATTCGTTGTACACCGCCAAACGTTAGTTATATAAGTATACATTTCACGTGGAATTACATATTTTGATATTTCGTGTTTCGTTAATTCTATTAAACAATGTTTTAAACCACCATAAAAGTTTACAGAAAATCGCAATAATAAAATTACATTTTAAAATCGCTACGCGCACTACACAAAATAAGACTTTCAATAAAAATCATGTCAACGTGAACTCACCTTTACCGACTTGTGTCTCAAACGTTCTGATATTTAGAAGGCTTATTAAAATTTCTCCGGCAACTTTGTGAATTAAATTAAATCTGTGTACAGAAACAAGTCAAGCACGAAACGAAGGTGAATAGACAATTTGAATTTTGTCCTCAATTTTTATTAGGCCCCGTGACTCCTTTACGAAACGTGTACGTTTACAAATTGCCTAATGAATCTGTGAAATATTTATTTGGTAATTTTGTTACAGTAGGCAGATTCGCAGTAGAAATTACACATTTAATCAAGTTAAACAAAGGTAATAAGTAAACAACTGCTAGTCTAAATAAAGAAACTCAAGTCCTAATATCTAGGTTGAAATTTATTTTTTTTAATTTTTGAGTGTGGATCATACGATAATTTACATGTAGAACTACAGGACACTAATATTAATTCATACATAAGCGAATTAAATATGTACCTATGTAAAAAGTAATATTTTATGCAAAATATCTCAATGAATCGATGTTCAAAAGTATACTTCAAAAAGTATAAAACAATATCAAAATTTGGAACTCAGACAGTGATAATAGATATCCTTGAACAAAATTAATACCCACCAAGTGTTCGGGTTAATTACAAGCGGTCGTAAATGAGTAGCACTGTGTTTTGTGGCCCCCCGGGGATGTGACAAATTTGTTGAATTTCACTCGTTAAATGTGCCTTTTTGTTGGCCCTTAAGGTTGTAATTTGCGTGTTTATAGTATTGACATTACTTTCATAATTTAATCTAAATATTTAATTTGTGAAGTATTATTTTTGGGACTGATTTGTGACATTATCTCAGACGTATATAAGATGTCCTTATTATGTTAATTAATTGAGTAATAGATTTTTTAAACTATCTTTTCTAATAGGATACCTATTTATATACCTTGTAAATTTTATCAAAATCGCGCATTATCGTCAAAAAAAAATAAAAAAAGCACATATAGCTCTATATATAGCTCTAACTGCGAAAATCGCTTACACATAGCAAAAGAAATTATTTTTTTAAATACTAAATCACAATCAAGTTCCAACTCTAACCTCTTTAACACACAGTTCTAAATCCTACTAATTAACAAATAGCTGATACAGAAACATACCACTAGAGAAACAAAAAGAAGTCGTATAATTGTGTAATTAACTGGCACGCTTTACATCCAACCGAACAACGCCTCGGCTGACCCAGTAATTGTGATACTAGAGATCCAGTCACCATCCAACTAAGTATTAGACACTAATTTCCTCCGAAGAAAGACGTTACCAAGTTTAGTCTGCGCGGGATAAAAGGATTCAAAACTAATTAATCCTCTCCACTCTCATTATGTCCCATCGGGTGAAGTTAAATCGTAATTTTAATCCGTGGTGTACGTGAAACGCAAAATTTTGTGTAACTTTTATTACGGTGCCTTGTTTTATTGTAGGTTTAAGGTCGATAATAAAATGAAATATTTACCCGTTTATTTTCATCACCTCTCCGTTTCAATATTAATTTGTTTTGTTTTATTTATTTTGTGACAGTTTTATTTGTTTTGTTTGTTGTGACACCTGTATTAATTAAGCAATTTAAAATTATAGCGAGTTTATAATGTCATAGTTTTTAATGATATACCAAATATTAATAAAATTTTTACTAAATTATTTATTTATTTGTATAAAAATACCCTTTAATTTATTTTCACAACTGTGTTCCTTAATAAAGTAAGAACTATTTTAAATTTGCTTCCTTTTTTTTCATGGATATAATCGATATTTTTAATTTACTTATCATCTTTTTTTTATATTGATTTGAGGTAAATAAAAGTTTTGCGCTACTATCGAGACGCTAAACTAATGGCTATAATTTCAACCACTCTTAATTTACAAGCTAAAACTATTATAAAACAAGTGCCTACTTTGCTCCACATCCCAATTCGTAACAAATAAATCTTCAACGTGGGTATTCATTAAATCGTATCACGTACGACCGAATCGTCGGATTTGGTCGCCCTTCCGCCTTCACACACGGCCATAGCTCAACACCGACTATACTAATTAGATAACGTTCTAGTGCCCTTAGTTTATGACCCGAGAATTATAGCTGTAATAAGTTTTGACCCAAACGGACATATATAAAGACATATAGGTATGTATATAAGTAATTTTGATGTTAATCTAACTTTTGATCTGTCCCAATTTGGGCCAAGTTTTTATGAGAATATTATATTTATTTAGTTTGTTAGTTGTTGAAGTAATAACGTCGGTGTGTGGATTTGTTTTCGTTTGATTAATCGCTTTTGGATTAAACTAAGCCGGTTGAATTGGTGTTGGCAATAGTTTTGATGTTTTAAATGTTGTGTAGTGAGGTAGGTAGAACGAGGTAGAAGGGATGATACGGAAATTTTCTAAAGGGTTATCGTTAAGTAACCCAACACCATTGATGTGGCCACTCACTGAAACTGACTGTAATATTTGAAATAGATTGCCAATAAAGTCTTCTCTACAGACGCGAAGAACAACTGAAAGTAGATACGATGTTTGACAAAATATTTTAATAGGTTATTGACTAGCTTTTTTTAACATAATATAATTATAATCTAAAATGTATTTCCACAAAACCTCAATATGATGATGTCGACAAAAAAATATATATTGTCCGTCAGATAGATTTAATATTGCACTTCAATTAGAATTTCATTTTGTTTACCCAGTCGTCATCCCTATTACAGACACCACTATACCAAAATTCAAAAGTCAAAATTTCCGCATTCCTTTTCCATTTACACCCTCAGCTCCTTGTTTAATAACCGGTCCGGTCCCTTCTACATTACGAAGATGACAGCCCCCTACACCTTATATCTCAGACATTTTTTTTCACCCCCTCACGTTTGCAGTCCGAGGTACAAATTAATCTTGGTTGAACAATACCCAGCAGCGAGTGGCTGTCTCTTTTGCAGGACCGGTATTGTTATGGACCAAGATCCCAGGGTAGCCAGATGTTACTTATTTTTTTAGATATTATGTTATATTTCTGTTTTTGACATGTCAGATCTCATAAATTTCTATGGGAAAAAGCCGCTTGTGTAGTGTTAGTATGCATACCTTAACACGTATACAGTCAGGTACCAGGTACTAAGTCAAGTTTCTCAAAATCTCAGTGCTGATTTTTACACAGAATTTAGAAAATATGATTAAAAATTTCTATTACTAGTCACTTGACAAACTAAGACCGGGATCAAAGTTACAAATATGAATACAGTCACGATAAATAATAAGTAATAACACTACTTCATCCCATACAATTATTATTGAGAAAATAAGTAATGCCTGGCAGTTTATTTATTTATTTATTTATTTATTTATTTAGGACATAAGTGAAAATTACATTTTTGCTTACAATAAGTAACTAAAACTAAAATTAAAAGTAAATGCATTTTCGAATATATGCCACAGCATGCACAAAAATATTAAAAGGGAAAAATTAAAATTTAAAAAAAATACAGTTTTTTATCATAATCTGAATAAAAAACAAACACTAACAAAAAGCATTATTAACAAACAGCAATTGAGAAACAGTAAATTAAAAAGATAATTACAAATTAATAAACAACCAGTAAATAAAAATTGAAATTTAAAAATAAAAACAATCAATTAAAATTAAAAAATAAAATTAAAATTAAGTATTGGAAACAATTGAAAATTAAAATATTAAAATACAGTCAATCAAATAAAATAAAAATTAAATTAAACAAAAACAGTTCTGGGATCCTTGTCTATTATGGCAGTTTTCCTTGCTTTCCGGTACAGTCGCTAGTCGGTGTGATTCAAAAACGGTGAATACTCTTTGTTTGTTTACGTTGATTGATCGAAAATATTTATATTTTTTTAATTTATTTCACACCTCTTCTGAAGGGACTCGTTTTAGATGAATCTTTTGTTGTAGGTGACATGAATTAAATACGCTTGCATTGAGATTTTTTTTAAATGAAAATATTTGTTTTTGATTGTTTAGGTTTGGTAAAGATATTTTTGTGTGTATTTAATTTAACTTTGGTTTTGATGTATTTGTTTGTCTTTGTTTTGTGTTGTTGATTATTCTAAAGAAAATTTTAAGGTCTTTACTTTAAGAGAAAGGTAACATTATTACAACACAAAAATTACAGCTGAAATAAAATGAAAACAGCTGGAAGTGACTGACCTACATATATATCGCAAGACTTGTTGAATACAAATGTGATAGAATAGCAAAAACATTTTTATAAAACATTTGTCTTTGCAATATGAAAACAAAATTAACTACTATAATTGGTATTTGTTCCAAAATAAAACAACAATTTACGTACAAACAAATCAAAAGCGATTTGCATTAAATCAATCAACTTCATACTCCCTAACACTTTGAAATCATTCTATTAATATTTTATTTACAGTCTTATGACGTCATTTGAATACAAAATAACCTTCTCGAATGTGCTGCTCCCTTTATTAACTCTGTACCCGAATGCTTGCGTAGCGGATTACCTAGAACACACATAAACACACTCAGCTTTAAAATTCTCTTGGGCGATAAGATCTTACCCTTTATCGGGTTTGGTCGTACTTGTAGCGTGGAATACATTTAATTTGATTTGAAAAATCTAAATAATGTTCCAATTTTATTAAGGAGGACAAAAAGCAATTAAGGGTAGAAAGATAGGCTTTAAACAGGATGAATAAAAGTTAACCTATTGTCACTGTCTCTTGAGTCTTCGTCACTTGAGCTAATAGACTAACAACAAACTGTGTTCATTTTGTTTAGTGAATACCTGTTATAGGGCTGTGTATACAATTAAGTTTAGTAATCTTGTCAATGTTACTTTCTCTCTTACTCAATCTCTCGTCCACTTTCTTTTTCGACCTTAAAGGTTCAAACACATACTCATATTTGGTTCATAAATCTATTTTATCCACTATCCCAAAACATCGCAGCTTCACCAAGAGTATTTTGACTAGTCATCCCACTATCCCGCTATCCGCTACCACTCGGCCACCCGATCATTGTTCCCCTTTCCTTATCAAGGCAATGTTCGCCCGAGGGCGCGTTTGAACGTATTGGCGCTCGCTCGCTAATTGAGTCTACTACCAACTTCTTAGGTGATACGAGACGTGAAACAAACCTAATTTCACGCATATTTTGACGCTCTCATTTAGTCCCCAAAGCGGGATATGTACCGATGTTAATGTCTTACACTTTTGTACGTATTATTTTACAATGAGTGTGTAAGGTGATGAGTGCTTTTACGGATGTTTCTTTGATGTTGCTTGGATAAATACATGTTTAAAATTGGTTTTGTTGGTATTTAATGGAGTTGTTTTAAAACGTATTTAAAAATTAAGCATTAAATCATTTAAACTAATAACGTAATCGTCATGTTTACATCGGTCTTAATTGAATAAGAAAGTGAATAGAATAATTAGAATAATAATGTCGTCAATCTAAACTACTTTTCCTCCCGAAACTATCACAATAACGGGTTACATGAATTTATTGTTACCAAAACTAAATTGGAATAGCTTTGAAAATAATCAGTTTTGTAGTAACACTCTCGTCACGGCTGTCTATCACTTGACGAGGGCCCGTCCCCGGATAAAGGTCTATACACAGTTTTGTTAAGTTTTTCGGATTTTAATGGTCCATCCAAGAAATATAAAATAAAAAATGGGTTGGTATAAAACTATAGTACTAATTGTAGTAACTTTATCCTCCACTCGCGCTACATCTAACACTCGGTTCCTTCTAGAGCAATGTTATATAGCCTATTATAGCCTCCATTGATATCCAAATCCATTTTTTGTTATTTAAACTCCATCGTTATAATATTGTAAGGAATTGATTTTAACTATCTATGTACTTTTAGTCGTTCTTGTCTGAACAATAAACATCCGTTTACAAATCTTCGTAAAAAAATACCTCTATTCTTTCAAAAATAATCGAAATATAAAGCCGCAATCACACATCGGACGTGACGAACCTGCGACAGGGCGTGAATCAGGCATGAGTGAGGAATGCATGGCACATTGCACCGTGCAACTGTATGCAACTAATACAGGACAACGTAACTATGCCGAGTAACTAGCGTGGCGTACGGTCACGCTGCGTTATGCGTTCTCTAATGTAGCAATTTAGAATATTAGTAATCTATATATTACTAGCTGCGCCCCCGGTTTCACACGCGTAGTTCCCGTTACCGTAGGAATTTCGGGATGAAAAATAGATGTTGGCCGATTCTCAGACCTACTCAATATGCTCACAAAATTTCATGAGAAACGGTCCAGCCGTTTCGGAGGAGTATGGCAACGAAAACTGTGACACGAGAATTTTATATATTAGATAGAACAATAAATAGTATCTATCTATTAAGGAACACATATTTTATGCGGCTAGTGACATCATTAATACATGTGTTCTACGCGTAGGTCTGCTACCATTATGCTAATGTGCTTACTCTATAGTGCACAACATATTAAATGCAACTAAGAATATAAAATACATACAACACAAAGTTGCCCTGTCCAATTTCTTTTCACACTTAGATATTCACAAGAACTTCTTAAAGGATAAAAATGAGCAAATGATTTTGGATTTTAAAGAAGAATCGTAGTTCAATAAAGGAATAAAACATACTCGTAACTACAAAATCAAGCTACAGCAAATACGAGGTCACGTCAATATGAAGTTATCTTAAGGGACAAGTTCAAAATCGCGATAAACACATTCAGGGTTGTCCGGGGCTCTGTATTGAGCGACGGGCCGACCGGGTCGCGGAATGGTTCAATTTCAATTTGTTTGGGATCACTTAGCGTCCTCAGTACGGTCGCAGTGATATACGCGATACGAGACTATGCCAATAATTAAATTAGTTTTGGTACTGATTTTATTGTTGGGATTGTGACTTGGAGATTTATAAGTGTGTTTTAACTTTTTGGTATTGAATCGGTCGGATAGATTACTAATTTACTAAAAAAAAATGTAGACAATTCTAAGCAAGATTTGACGACGTTTCTACAGTCGTTACTAGTAATTTAACATCTTCAAAGTATGTGACCTAGTCGATAAAATCTTCTTTGCGTGTCGACTCATATTTTTGAGGACCAGAACTCGGCCACCGATATGGCACTATCAGTGCCCTTGTAAATGTCCTCGCGTGTGCAGGTGTAGGGGCAGGTTTGCCGTTGAGTCGTGGTGGAAGGATCGGCTAGTCTGCGTTACCGACTTGCCGTCCGCAGACCATTGCCCAGGGTGCGCCGGGCGCATGCTTGTTATATGCGCCACTCGGGGAGGCTCCTTCCGTGCACACCCAAGATAAAATAAAAAATAACGTAGCAAACATAACCCAAACTGCAAAGATTTGCTTCGCGGATGACGTTATGAGATCTACGTAATATGAAATGAGGCATGGCAATTAGTTTCAACTGATATATTATAAAGTTGAGTATGTGTTTTTCCTACTAATCATTGTCTCTGTGGCTACAATATTCGATATTTTTAAACAGTTTACAGTGTACTATTGTACAGGTACACATTCGATGTAAATACTTCATAATCTTTTCATGCAGTTATTCTTTGAAATATACTTCAAATCTTTAAGTACACCATAGTAAACATGAAAATAGACCGAAAGACAGCTCAAGTTTTATGATGTATATAAATCTTGGCACCACAAAAGTAGCACTATTTAATAAAAATGTCATAAACAAAATCACTTGAAATATAAAAACTTTCTAGACTAAATATTTTGGTTTAGTGTTTAACTAAATAACTTAACAGCACAATTTTCATATAAAAGTTTGGTAATCAAAATTATGAGTGTAGTTTGTGTTTTGTTGTTAATGTTTTATATAAACATTGTGAAATTTGACCACCATAAAGGGTAAATTTTTAGTAATATTATGCCACCAGTAAAATATTCGCATATTTCAATAACTTAAGTTAGTAAGTTAATTTATGTAGCTTAACGCTTATCAGCATAATTATTATGCTGATAGCCT
Source organism: Timandra comae (assembly GCA_958496195.1). NCBI lineage: Eukaryota > Metazoa > Arthropoda > Insecta > Lepidoptera > Geometridae > Timandra > Timandra comae. The sequence continues at coordinate 2,261,677 of OY292362.1, read as the reverse complement.
TGAAGTTTGGACCTCAAAAAGTCATTATTTTCAGTCTGTAGTACCTACGGGTGTATGTATACTTTCTACATAAGGAGGATAGATACTTCTCAATTCACCACAAAAAAATCACAATTCAATCCAATCATTCACTAACATTATCATCCACCACAAAATCCAAGACGCAATAAAAAGTATAACAATTCAAAAGACAAACAAACTTGTTGGTAATCAGCGCGAGTTACAAGTCGCGCTCAAACAAAGAAGCTAAACATTAAGCTGAGTACACATCGGTACTAATCCACGGCTGGTTGTAACTTGTAATGCGCCCGACCGCGTTGAAAAGTTTGAGCGCAGTGATCCGACTCCCCCGCGCCCCTCACTTCATATTAAACCGGTTTAGTGCGGTTTATACTGACTTTATTATATTAGCGAGTCTGCGCGCTTCTCTACGAATTTGGCGGTTTAATTAGGAGGCTACCATTTGCTGTATGAATGAAGGTGAGAGATACTCGTACTCTGTTTCGTATACAATGTTGTTGTTAAAGTTATTGGCCTCGTTTAGATGTGTTGAGTGTAGAGTTTGCGCCGGGATATTGAGATGTTTTCAGGTGTTTATTGAACGTGGTTTGATGTTGGTATAGGATTATAATATTGAGTGTTTGAGAGGCTGTGTTAGGTAATATACGGGTTTGAGTGGTAATGTTGTTTTATGTATGTATTGTTTTATGTATGATATTGTTTTAGTTAGGTAAGGAACGTCTACACCTTTTTGCCAATTTCGTGCCCGTAATAATATACATATTCAAAGGAAGTTGCGTCTGGTCTTACAACGTTAAGACCAGGCGCAACTTCCTTGTATAGAAAAGAAAATATGAATTACTGTAAGCACATGAATCTTTACTAGTATGAATTTTATCGTAAATACATATTATTAAAGATATACTAATATTATACCTATTGTAAATAAAATTCATTGAATTCAAAAGCAATAAACAAAAGTCAAACACGGAATTAGGTTCTTTGAAGCAAGAAACAAAAAAAAAACATGTAACGACATAAAATTTCAAAGTAACATCGAAAGCTCTCAAAGCACTTAAAACGGGAAAAAACTTGTAAATTATATTAAAAGGTTCTATGTGAATTTCTTCACCTGTCACAGTACTGAGTAATGTATAGAATATATTACCGATTCCGAGGAAATAAATAGAGATACGTTTGTGTGTGAACGTTCCTTGATGCGTTCTGTACTGATGGATTAAGCTTTAAGAATTTGTTGTTTTTTATGAACTTAAAATTATAGTGTCATTTGTAGTTGGTCTCATGTTTTATTATGGACTAGAAATATTTGGTTTTGTGAATACTGCCTTATTTTCGTACGAATATTAAAAGTATAAAGAACTAGCGGCCCGCCCCGGCTTCGCACGGGTCTAATTTTCCCGTTGATTTTCCAGTTTTTTTTACATAAGAACCATCTACAGAGTATTAGAAAACTACAAAAGAAAAACTTAGCCAAATCGGTCTAGCCGTTCTCAAGTTATAGCGTCAGGAAGGAAAACCCGACTTATTTTTATGCTTAAAGTAGTCCCCAGATCGATTTACTAAAACTGCATAATTGTTTATAATAAATAATGTTAGTCAGGTAAAATTGGTTTTTATTAGGAATCGTTTTGTCTACACCGTCGTTTTCACCAGATTGCGACCACACTCAAAAATTGTTACTTTAATGTTACTAATAATGTTTGTACACAAAATATCATCTCTAAATAAATAAAAACCATTAACGTTGCCAGTTACTTCTTTATAATTTTTATAGCTCATGGGAATCCTCATACATTTAACGACTTTGTTTGTTGCAGGTACTTATTCTCTTGAACTGGAGCTAAACGATCCAGTTTTATTATCGCAGTAAATTAACTAAGACTTTATGGTGGCTATACATTAAGTATCGCCGCTCGAATGGAACAGTTTTTCTTTAATACCTAATAAAAGTGGTGAAGGACAGTTGTGATTTGTCATGAATAAATAAGTTGGGTTTCTCTTAGTTTTATGGGTGTAATGGGGATTTTGGTCATGAAAATAAATAGGCTAAATTTAAATGGAAGGTTGCTAAGAATTGAATTGACATTTGACGAACATAACCATAATATAAAAAGAAGTAAACAAACGAATTGAAATTATTCATCGATATATTGACTTTATAGGATTTGATAAATGAAATAATAAACATTTAATTCAAGAAAAATGTTTCAATAGTTTCGTAGCAAGTCACATACAAAGACTAATACACCTTCACACTTGAGAATAAAACGTATTTTTACTTAGCAAACCAATTCTCAATTCAAATCCTAGTTAAACTTTCAATAACATGTGATCCAACAAAACAAATCCGAAATCACTAGTACAAAATTGACAAAGCATTCTAATATTACAAGCTCCACCGCCGGCTATCCGTTCTCATTACTCTAACGCATACAGTTTAATTAAAAGACACAAAATGCACTCTGTCCGTACGTAATAACGTCTAATATTGTAAGCCTCTTGATATTCGAAGCCGGTGGTTCTTATTTCAAGGGTATAAAGTTTAAATTGTCCAGTAGTTTGGTCGTGGTAGATGTAATGGTAGTCCAGTTTTAATTAACTAAGCGTCCACCTGGACGTTTGTGCTCGACTAAGCTATTATATTCACGGCTTCTGTCGCTAAATAATAAGCATTGCATGGTGACGACGGATACCGAAAACTATTTGAGTTAAACGTGGTTTTAAAAATAATAAATAAATAAAAATAAAAGTCATTTATTTCAGGCACAAAAACCCATAGTTAAATAAATACGTACAATAATTATTTTTAACTTAAGACACTGTATAGAGGTGTAAAATAAAGTAGAAATTAAAATAAAATAAGATAAAAAATAACATAAAAACATTTACGCAATACACAATAGTGTTGAGTCATTTCTTGTTCTCGTTCATGTGAACAGAAATCCAATGCTTATACATAGGATTCCGTATGTCATCAGAGACAGCCCTAAGTATCTTGTTGTCGGATCTGCGCAAGCGATGCCAAAATGATGCCACCCGCGATCTAATTACGGCATAAAAATCGGGTACCCCTGCCTCGGCGAACATACCAGACGCACTGCAGTACCTTGGCAACCTCATAAGAGCCCGGAATGCATTATTATACTGGACTCTTATGGTGTTCATTGCTTTTAGTGTAAACGTTAACCACAACTCACACGTATACATGCATAAGCAGTAAGCTTTGAAAAGAGTGGTTTTTACGTTTTTACTGCACTTAGCGAAGCGGCGAGCAAGCATGTTGCTCCTAACGGCGAGGGCCCTGCGTTCGCGTTCGATATCAGCGTCATCCTGCAGCTTATCCGTCAACAAATGCCCAAGATATTTGAACTGCTTAACTACACTGATTGGAGCACCATTCAAACGTACCTCAGGTATCCTGCCCGGGCCCCGTCCCGACGTGAATGTCATCATTTCCGTTTTGGAGACATTGTATTTCAGCCCGTGTGCATTTGCATAATGCTCACAGATTGAAAGCAGTCTCGCTAACCCCTTGATCGAGGGACTGAGGAGCACCATGTCATCTGCATAACTTAAGTTGTTTACACACACGTTACCCAGATGACAACCGACCTTGGAGTCCCTCAACTCCTCGATCAAGCCATTCACGTACACATTGAACAGGTCCGGCGAGGTCACCCCCCCTTGGCGAACTCCACATTCTAGTCTATATTTACTAGAAGTTGTGTCACCCCATTTAACAATGTTTGTTTGGTTTCCGTACCAGAATTTCAACAGACTGACAACTGAACTAGACACTCTCGACGCTCGTAATTTGGCCCAGAGAATATTATAATTAACCAGGTCAAATGCGCGACTGAGGTCCAAAAAGCACGCATACACAGATGTATTCCGTATCGTGTAGTAATTTACAGTACTTTTCAGGCTAACAATAGCTGCGTCTGTTGATAGTCCAGGGCGGAAACCAAATTGCGCGTCATCAATATTGATATTCTTAACCAGCTCCGGTTGAATAAGGCGCTCCAATATTTTACCAAAGATGGTACCCAGTGATATAGGGCGGTAGTTAGCTACTGCGCTGAGGTCACCCGTTTTGTTTTTGATTATGGGTACCACTAGCGTTTTCATTAAGTCCTCAGGCAGATAACTGTATTTAATACAGAGATTGAACAGGCAGCACAGGTGATCGTATACTTTACTACTAGCCCAGAGAATGTGCTCGATACTGAGCCCGTCATGCCCAGGAGATTTACCCTGTTTCATATTCATTATGACTTTATAAATATCCTTACGCGTAAATTCTATAACTGCATCATTGTGATACGGTTCAGCATCAAGCACACACTCCGCAGGAAGCGGTTTCAATTGGAACCTCTGTGCGAATAGCTCGGCTATCTCAGATGGCCGCTGCACGCCCTCCACCGATACGGGTAGGCTTTGCTTATGATTTAACTTTTTAGTTGCATTCCAAAATTTAATAAAATTTTTGTTTTCTCTGTGTAAAGCTAATAAATTCATTTTAATAATATCCTCATTGTTTTGACACCATCTAACCTTATTTTTAAAGATAGCGCGACTGCTGCGCATGTTCTCAAATTCAGTCCCGCAGCTAGGGCCCCCGGCCGCCATCCAACACTTGAAATAAAACCTAGCTTTATCATGACTATCCTTGACGTGATAGTTCCAACCGGTCACCTGTTTTTTTGATTTCTGCTCACATGAACGAGAACTCACAATAGCAGCACTTTGCAGCACATCAACAATATGCCTGTAATATTTGTCTATATAGTCATAATAACCACTAAGATGAGTACAATTAAGTATGTCTTTACAATCACACATAATAAAATCAGAAAACGTAATATCCAAATTATTGAAACAAAATTCACTATATTCATTAATTTGACTAGAATTTCTCTCGCCCCACCGTATATATCTCAGTGCATCCGGTTTACAAGTAATGGTAGGACCGATTGCAACTCCCGAGATGTCACATTCTATGCTCAAAGGGTAATGGTCCGACCACCCTACATCATGGATAACCCGTGCGCCAACCACGGTGTCCCACGCAGCCTTGGTGGCTATGCAATGATCCAACCATCTCTTGCTACCAGACGCTTCACATTGAAAAGTAAATGTATTAGAGTTTGAGCCCAGTATATTAACGTCAACCCATTCCCACAGCATGTCTTCACAAAACTTCGCTAATTGTGTGCCAAACTGCGCACTGGGATGCGCATTCATGTCACCCATTACAAAAGCCACCTGAACTCCAGACTCTTCAATAATCGCGCTAACCTCTGCCAAGCAGTCTGTAAACTCGGCGACATTCTCACTTAAATCTACCGGCATGTAAACATTTACTAAAAGAAACGAGCCCGCATCGACGCATATACGAACTGCTTGTATTCTCTTATTCGAACAGTCCACTGGAGATACGTTTGGAAAGTTTCTCTTATTCCACAGGATTGCCAGCCCACCGTAGGGCCGCCCTCGCAATATCCCCAATGAAGTATCCACGGAAGATTTCGCTACACATCCAAATGACTTATTTATTTGCTGAACGTAGTTAAGGTCATGCTCCAACAGCCATGTCTCCTGAAGTACTATTAAATGTGAAGTTAGAGTTAAGTCGCGTACAGTCTGCACAGAACGTTTAATGTTCTTGCAATTAAATGATGAGATTTTTATTGTTGAAGTTATACTATCCATATTATTGTGATGGTTTTGTGAAGGTTTTGTTGTTTGAAAGCTTAGATTTAGTTGTCAATTTAGAATATGAGATGATTAGGAACCTCTATATGATTCTTAGAAGCAACATCCTGAGGTGGATTTCTAAATTTAGGTAAGTTATAAATCATAATGTTATCCATGACATTTTCATCTCAGTATACTTAATGAACCCACGCACTCACTTCGAGACGCTATAAAAATAAATGACGGCTCAATCGAAGTAATCGCAGAAGGTATGAAAATTGGAAAACGTCTTTAAGTAGTAAAAAATGACGATGTACCTTGAAATAAAAACCCAATTTTTAAAATGATTATTAAAACTAATGAAGATAACAAACGCTATCTCAAACCATTGGAGACGTAGCAAAACAAACAGTCGGTTACAACACCAAACTACGCTCAAAAGAATACAATGAACAATAAAATGGCTACACTATCATCTAAGCCATATAATTTGTGTGCAATAAAAAGCAGCTGAATAGCTCAGACGGTGTGATATGAACAGCTAGTATAAAGGCTGTTGAGCAAAACGGGCACCGCTCTCAACAAATGGCCAACAAACACATTTACATTAGTTCCCGTAATGGACCGCATTAGGGGCCATTGCTTCGAACGAGATAATATAGGGGATGGCCAGCGGTACGCTCGCTCATGGCTCGTTTAATACCCGCGCCGCTTGTTTACACCGCGTTTTGTTGATCAAAAGTAATTTGGTACCTAATTATTGTACTTACTTCAGATCGCTGCAATTGAAGTGTTGATTCATCTTGTGTCAGCCGCTTAGCTAATGCCCGATTAGGCATTTAGATTGTCCGTCGGGAATCTCGTCTCTGCAGAATATTATTCACTGCTTTAGACTATTACTGTCGCAGTACTTAAGAAACTTTGTCAATGAGATTATTATTATTTTTATTTTATACTAGCTGGCCCCACGTAGTTCCCGATTCCGTGGGAATTTCGGGATAAAACGTAGCCTATGTTCTTTCCCGGACTATAAGCTGTCCCTGTACTAAATTTCAAGTCAATCGGTTCAGTAGTTTAACCGTGAAAAGGTAACAGACAGACAGAGTTACTTTCGCATTTATAATATTAGTTAGGATCATCAACTTCTTCAATACCAATGACCTGAGTCGAGAGTTACCTTATTTGATTGAAGTGTTTAATAGCTAGGAATTATTTGTGTGTTGTACGACGTACGTACTGTCTTATTAATCGCTGTGACTTCTAGCTCTCACGTCTCTATTATTTCTATCTAAAATAGCTAAACAAAATTACTTGTGCTTACAGCCACATAAGTACTTTGAAACCAGTCTCTCTTCAACCACTTACGATATCAAATATAGTCCCTATTCGTAACCCACTTAGGTTATTTTCCGATACAATTTCGGTATCTTGACCTTAACCTTTTAATACAAAGGTAAAAGGCTTAGTTTGTGCTGATCCTGAAATAGAACATCAATGTAGCTTGATCTTTACAGTACGTATTATAAACGTAAGGTGAAATTTCTTATATAAAACACAAAAAAAATTCAAAATCAATTATGTATATAGCAGTATAATATATGGGTGCGAAAAATGCTCGCTTACAAGTACAAGTAGCAGTATAATATCTAAATCACAAATACTTTATATATTTGAGCATATTTTCAACATCAAAATTACCTTTAACATTAAGAAATTTAATCAAAACACCTTTCCAAACAACTGGTAACATGTATATGTAAGTTTATTCATATACACATATACATACATAAGTGTTAATTGGCCATACAATATATACATTTGTACGTTATCAGGGTTTCGGCTCGTGTGTTGAAGTTTACGAATAGTTGTGTTGTTATCGGCGCCTGGATCTCGCCAGGGGTGACAAACCTTCGTCACCGTATGCGGTGCCGCTAAAATGTTTATTAATTACCATGTTAAAGCAATCTTGATAACAATTACCTTGATTTATAAGGTAAAGATTTCTAGTTATATGGTAAATTATGGTTTGTGTAATTAATTTTAGTGTTATGACGCGTGTTTAACTATTGATTGCTCACTGATTGTTTAGTGTTTGGACAAAACAAAAGAAGATTTTTTTTTCCAATTTGGGTATTAAGAGATCTCAAACACATTTACCCCTGTATCAATTGAACCCGGAACCTCTGGACCTGGCAAACAGAAGGCTATATTTTAAATAATTACCCAATAATCGTGGCCTCCTCTACAATTAGTAATTCAATAGAGTTATTTTGTTTGAGACTAATTAAGAGATTCATGATATTCAGTAAAGTAGGTACTAGTAATAACCACGAAAATACAAGTGAAACCCAACAGGGCAACGTTAATTATCGAATTTCATTTCGGGCTTGACACTCGACCTCATAATTTTAGTTTCAGTGAGTGAGAAAGGTAGACGGTGAGAGAGAAGGAAGGTAAAGCTCTACTCGCTCTTTAGAGGTGGCTATTGACGAGTCAGTTGAACTGATCAGTCGAGACATAAAACTGTGGCCATTTCAAAAGTTTAAGGCCAACTAGATTTCCCCACTTGAATGTGGAATCGCTCCGGGGTGATTGACGACTATTTTTGGATGGATGCCAGTTCAACCGATCAGTTAAACTGACTCGTCAATGGCCACGTTAAGGAATCAACACAAGGCTCTCATAAAATTAATTAACAAACAGCAATTAGTAATTTTGTAATGTAACACGGTTCGTTCGCTTTGAACATTCTTTCGTCTGTGAATTCTTTCCGTCCGATCTCGGCTTTACGTATTTCTGTTACTCATTTGTTTTCCTTTGAGTAATTGAATACTTTAGATTTTGATTTGTGGCTTTAATTAAATGGTAAATTAATTTGGTGTAAACGTTTGTTTAATGTTTTATTGTTAATAGCTGTGCCTCGTAATTTGACCGTAGTTGAAATGTAGTCTAACGATTTTCTGTTTAAACGGGCCAGTTAATTGAAAAATATTTTTTCAAATGGTATTCTAGAGAAACTAACTATGAATTTAAAATAATATAAGATATTGTATATTTTTCATTCTTATTAGAAGAAAGAAAGTAATGCAATTGTCAAAATATTTTGAGTTTGAATTAATATTATTTGATACCCATTCCATAAATATCGAATGTTTAAGTAACATTACTTAGTGTAAATTTATTATTAAGAAACTTTACAACTGCCACCCCTTTGTAATACTATTAAGAAGCAATTAAATTAATTCAAAGATAACCGAAAAGATACTCTACCACAAACAGAATAAAACACATAATCCTGTTTATTGTGTGTATAAACTATGAGCCAACTATGCAGTTATTAATATTTGGTTGGATTTTGGACTCTGTTGTAATGGGATAAGGTTCACATGTTCAAGTTGTTGAGTACGTTAATAAATTTCGCCGACAGTTGTGGTTTCGCTGCGTGCCCGTCCACGTTTTATGTCATTTGGAGTTATTTGATTGCAGTCACGCGGTCTATGCGTTCAGGACTGACACTTGCCACTAGATTAGACCACTTTGTATTTTGAATTTATAAGTGTTTGATGTTTAATTGTATACGGTTGAAATGGTCTGTGAGCTTGGAATTAATTTTACATAATGGTATTGTGGAGAACTGAGCTAGGTAGTTAAGATTTAATGTATGGATTATGTCAGTTTGCTGAACAAAGGGTTGTAGCAGATTCGATTTTCGTGAGAGGTAAAAAAAATGTTTTATTTTATTTATTAGCGTAAATATGTATTTTATTAACTAAATTATATTTTAGCATATGTATAATTTCAAACATATTCTTAATACCTAATTATGTACAGAAAAACACCTAATAATACTATAAACTCACTAAACATCATAATAAAAGAAACAATTTTACATGACAAAATTGTGTGTTCTCTCAAATCCCCTACAATGTTACTACACCTTCCTCCCATTATGAGTGTGAGAAGAAAATAAAATTTTATTTTATATATTTAAGAGAAATAAATCTGTGTAAAATTAAATGTGGCGAGACGTTTCAGGAGTTCGCCAATCGTCGAACACATTCGTAAAACGTGAAATGGAATTCACACCGCGCGGTTACTGCGATCTACGCACTTGTACAGTGTAGCCTAATGATAGTCTAACAACTGGTAGAAATTATGTTTGGCTAAATATTATGTGAAAACTATGTTTAGCTGGCTATGCCTGTGGAGTGTGACTGTGTTTGCTTGGGTCATTGTTTTTGTTGACAAAATTTTCGATACAAATACAAAAAACAAAGCCAAAGATTATCGGTACATTTACTAATGAAGAAATTGTTACTTTGAAGATTGCTTTTTATTCGGGCAGACATTAAATTTATCTATGTCTTACTAGCTTTTTCTTTACATCTTTTCAGAAACTATTATTTTGCCTATATACTTTGCATTTAACCAAAAAAATACTACTTGACATTTTTTTGTACATGAGACACAACATGACCAACTGCTTGTTTTTTTTCCACCACGTCACGCAGAACGCCATAAATTTGCGAGTCAGGCCTCCGTTTCGCCAACGATAAATCTAACCATTCTCTAATACACCACATTCAAATGTAGCAAAAGGGTGCTTTTTGGGGGGTGGCGTTGGGGTTAATCTCGTATGCGGCTTGAGATTTGAACCCCTCTCCCCCCTCTTTTCACCTTAAAAGCGGTGCGTAACTTATGACTGTGTCACACGATATTAAGAATAAAGGTTCGGTTAGAATGTACCTAATGGTTGACGGGAAAAAGTCGGGGACAAAAGGCAAAACAACAATGAATTATGTTTTTTTTTATTTATTATATTATATTTGATGCACAAAACAAATCACATCCAAATAAATTTTTGAAACAGAAGACAAACACAAAACTGAATAACTATTTTCACACAGATTATCAGTAATCTGTGTGTTGTTAATCAGTTAAATATGTACTAAAAATAAGATGATGAATTACTATTGAATGTTAGATAGATCGCTAATTCCTATTATAACAATATCAACATATTTTTATGCAAAGACATAAATATACTATATGAAATTGGAAATTTCTTTAGTCGGAATGGGTTGAAAAACAATACCTCTTAGTATGTCTGCGCCCTTACATCGTTTTGGTGATATTAGAAATCAGGTATTCCATTGACGTTCACATTTTTTAAGTATACTAATAATAGTATTTGAGAGAAATAAATTGTCATCACATTATATATGACACTTTTCAATAACGAGAAATATTTTCACTCGTATATATTTTATTTCAATTGAGTAATAAATGTTTTATAAATATTATCGAATATGGAAACCATTATTATATTTTTATTTTATCTTTTGTTGAAATATGTCGGTTTTATCTGAAAATGATATTCTTATTTTTTATTTTATGTTAACAAGGAATGTAAAATAATGTTTGCTGTTATAATGAACTACGTTGTAAGTGATGTTTTATGTTTTAAAACATTTGGCAGTAAATTAGGCATTTAGCTTTTTAACCTAATCTTGTTTGATACTAGACTTGATGATTCTCGCTCTGCTGACGTCACAATATCATCGTCATCATCGGTCAAAAAACTACAACTTTTAAACAAATACCTCTCTTTTAAATCTTTAAAATTAACTTAATTTTGCCATGAATATTCTCATTCTTATATACTCGTTAACAGCGACTCATGAGACCGTTTCGACAATCCACTTAATGGGAGGCCTACCAACGCTACGACTACTACGAAACTACTACGACGCTACGATTGCGCTTCTAAGATGTTAAAACCACGGTTATGCTACGACCACGTTACTACAGCATTAAAACCAAGCTTTATAACACCTTATACTCAAAATAAAATTCCAAGGTAATCCGGGAACTCGTAAAGTGGCTTCTAAATTTTCAAATTCATTTATAGTCACGTGCGCGGTGTAAAACCTCCAAGATCTGGGAACTTTGCACTGCGAAGGCAACAATCAATCTTTCACGAGCTCACAGGTACGAGAGGGGAGCCCCGGTGATATTCCGGTGCCCACAAACGCGCCGCTCAAATTTGACAGCCGCAATGGAAAGTTTTTATTGAAGAGACTTTAAGGGATGAGGTTTGATTGAGGTTGTTTTTAATACGTAAATATATGTTTTATGAGTATGTGATATTGTTTTATTATGGTCAAGAAATAGAAAACTTAAAATAAGTTCCGTTTAAAAGGTTTTAAATGGTTTTTTAAAAGTTCGCGAACTAAATTGTTTATTAAAACACGTTTATTGTGTATAAAACATATAAAAATCTTTCTTTCCAAGTCCCTTCGTGATCTCAGTCCGTGTTACTAATCGAAACGTTTAAGTATGTAATATTAAACGTTTTTACGCTAAAAAGACCTGTATGATATAAACTATGAGCTTATACCAGAAAAGAATCTATAACCTACATATTACAATAACGTAATTCTTGACTTCCAAAAAAAATGACCCATTTACCAATCGGTATAAAAGAGCCAGGTAGATCCAAAATCTTGGACTTTCTACTCAATTTTAAAATATTAAAGTAAACATCAGTCCCTTATTCATTTCGCGAAGCCTACTAACTCCCAAAACATTTTGGTAAGAGCGAAGTTTGTATCGCGAATATGAAAAAGATCGTAACTCGACTTAACAAGTTTTTTTTAAGAAACTTTGTTTCGTACCAAGGATGAACAAGTGTTGTAAAGCTTAAGTTACCTGCGAGCACCTTTGGGGATGAGAAGCTTTTTTGCCTGATAAAATGTGAGCTTTTTAGGACAAGTTAAGCTTTTTGGACCAGCTGGATGTTTTTTCAGGTTAAAACGTTTTTTTGTTGTTTAAAATAATAGTTTAGTTAAAAAATGTTTTTATAGAAATACGACTTCGCAAATATAAGTAATAAAGGTATTTTGTTTAATAAATGTTCAATAGCTATTAAATACTTATTGAAAACTAATTGAAAAATATTGGAAATGAATTGTTTTCTAAAAGCTATAAAAACAGGCATTGTTACAATAACTTATATAATTATCTTATCTATAGAAGAATCAAAGAATTGGGACCAAGTTACAGAAATATCTATATTTAAACGAGTATGAAAGCCAACTGACTGACTACTCTTTTCAAAGAATAAGAGGTTTAAAATTTGCATGTGATTTCCTTTTAAACTACATCTGAACATTGTTGAAGGATTTATAAAAAAAATCTACCTTTAAAATGACGGGAGAAGGAAGTCCTTATTAAAAAATTGATATTAAAAAATGTTAATAAAAGAAAAACAAAAGAAAATTTTAATTAAAATTATTAAACTACCCACTTTGAGTTTTCTTTGGCATTCATTCTTGAAATAACCAAACGCTAAACTTCACGAAATTCCAAATGAACCTAGGAAAGGGAGTTGGATAATTAAATTTATTTTGAACATCTCCAATGAGAAGCCTTTGTTTCATTACAACGCCGTTTGAAAACATTCCTATTACGAATGTTTAGCTAATGAACCGAGATATATAAATTACCAAACTTTATTTACTTGCGTGTTTCAGAACGATTGTGTAAATAATGCTCTTTTATTGGATTTTGTAATAAAGGTGACTTTGTCTATGAATGTTTTGTACAAATAGTGATATTAATAGTTTTTACGAGTATTTAAAGCTGGAGATAGTTTAATATTTTAAATGTTCTATTAAAAAGTCTAGTTTCAAAATATTTACGAGAACATAGGACGAAATAATGATAATTACTACTAAAAATAAATGACTCATGGGCAAGTCATTGAACGTTATTGGTTTCAGACATTTGCTTATCATTCAAGACGCTACGCAGTTACGTATGAGATTAATAGAAGAAAAAGCCAGTTTTCTGTGACATAAATCTACAAAAAACAACTTAACATACATATAAAGAAATTCTATAAAAATACTGATTATTTGAACTAAATATACCGCAACAACATTCAATATGTTATTATAATTGACCCCGAAACGTTCTATTGCCAACATAAAAATTCTAAAACCTTTTAGTTTACTACATGAACCATTTCGTTATTATATTTCATTGTATTTTCTCGAACATTCGTCGTCGATGTAAGATATTTTATGATATCGGTTCTTGGTGAATTGATCGGATAGATATAAAATCTCTTTGTGTTCGCAAAACTCGATGAAAATGTAACAAAAAGAATGAGTTATAAAAAATTTAATGTAATAATTTTCATTATATAATAATTAATTTTCTTCAGGTTATCTGTTTTATATTCAAACGCAGTTAATAAGTAATAACTTTGAATTACTCAATTTTAATTTTACGCTAAAAAAAATAATTCAAAAGAATATTTTAATACTTTTAGCAATCTAATTTCAAATACGTAACTATTCATAGTTATGGACTTCAAAGTAATATTTAAAAAGCTTTACTACTATAAAATTTTAATTAAAAATGTCAAGATTATATTAAGTTAGTCTTATGCCTTTGTCATGAAAAACAAATGTAATTGTATATTTTTGTTACATATTTTGAACCAGTTTTTTACCGTCTTGATCTAGGTATTTCAACACGCACACTTTCAGATAAAAAAACTACACAAGTATTGACTTAGATCGGGTATCAAACTAACAACCCTTTGTAAGGCAGTCCAGCTTGGTGACTTCTCTGCAATTTAACTCTTCAACTTACTTTCAAGGTACAATTCTCCACATACTTATACTCTCTGGTCAATCTATATTTACTGCACAAGAGTTAGTGCCCCTCGCCGGCTTCAATCATTCATAGCATCCAGTCTCGAAGACACAGCTCCAAGTTTAGTACGTATACTATAAAGCGAGGACGGTTCGAGTTGTCTGCCCGTAAATAATACAACGTCACCGTCGGATTTGCCAACGTCACTACGACAAAGGGAAATGTTCTCCGAGTTATGACACTCTCGACTCCGTTTTGTTTGGCTAATGTCCGCGTTTTTATGCCACCTATATCTGCGTACCTATATTTTTTATTTCTATCCTTTTATTTTTTATATTTTTTCACGTTGAAAGATCCAGGTGTCGCGTTTTGTGACGTTCCCCATTTTGTTTACTGTTGCAAAGTGTCTGGTCCTTTGTTTTTATGTGATTTGAGTTTTCTTTTTCTGATTTGTGTTGGGTTATTAGGACGGACGGGTTATTAGGTTAGTGTCTTGGTTAGGCGTTGGCAGTGAAGTGAGAACATTTCATGATAAAGGATTGCTTTTTAAATTTAGAAGATGTTAATAGGAATGCTGTAGTCGTACTTGTAAGTGAGCGGGTTTCCGCAATCAGACCTGACATATTTGGGTCTTTTGTGCGTTATAAATAGGTTATTCGACCTATTTATATTGTTCCAATACTGTCAAAAGCCACCCACCAGGTCTCTCTGTTCGTCCGCCTGGTTGACACCATCCTCCGTCAAGCCCACAGACATCCCGCCCACGCTTAGATATTAAAATAAATCATTAATATTTTAGTAAAATTTTATTGGAAAAGCAACCTCATAATAGAACATCAAAGAATATTTTTACAGCCAACTATCAAAACGTTACTACACGAACACACTTTAAGATATTCGCTCCGCATAAACACGGAGGCAATTCAAATTATTTCCAACATAAAGCAAACGAACGCCAATGTTGTTGCTACTATTAAAATATTCCCAGAATCCATCCGCGATGTTGAGTTTGTAGAAAAATTTTCATAAAACAACATCGCTGGCTCTCGGGCGGGCGCGCGACTTTGTATAGACAGCCCGACTTGTACCAATAAATAATAATTATGATGGAAGGCAACCAGCAATGGAATTTAATTATTGCGAACAAGTCGCTCGGTGCAGATTGAGAGAAATAAATTTCCACTACCAACCACTAAACACAGTAATTTAGCACAGCGTGTTAACAATGCCAATGGAATAAGTGCTGTGTGACTGTGAAATTAGTTTGGTGCTATGATGAAATCTGTTTCTCTTTTCTTGCGAGGTGTTGTTTCGAGAATAGTAATAAAGATTCTCATTTTGAGTGTTGTCCGACATTGTTTTGTTAATGTAGCTGGCTTCTGTCAATATTTTCTCGTTGTATTGCTTACTTTTTATACTAGGAGTACTTTTCCATTATTGCTATTTTGCTACTACATAATATTGTTTTATTATATTGTCTTGTGTATCGTACTTACGCACACTTACAGGCGTTCTTAAATATATATTTTTAAGGTTTCATTGAACGATTTTAAGAATATATATTTATGCAAATAGGTACTTTATTCTTCCTTTCATATTCTCTCTGTAATGTCGCTCTTTTAACTATGACACAATTACCTACTCAAGCACGTTTTAAAGGTAAATAAAATATTAGCTCTTAAAAATAATAAAGAGTTTTCTTTATGGTTTTAACGACAAAATAATAGCAGTATAAATATCCAATAAAATGTATACTTTGTTTAATTTTTCGTAAAGAGCTCAGAGCTTAATGCTTTGCGAACAAAAGTACGTTAAATAATCTCATTAAAACTCGCTTCGTCATAAAAAGTTGAACAATTCATTTGCTTTATAATATTTTTATTTGAATGTGTTTTAATAAAATGGTCTTTATTATTTATGTCTTTAAAAATTATTTTCGTTTGCGACTTTAGTGTCTGTTGAATTAAAATAATTAATCCATCATCTTTTGTAGTACTTATAGTATACTGAATAATTGTACGTGTATTGTTTTTATATTTATTGAACACTATAAAATATATTGACATAAAACTACTACGGACATTGCATTTTAATCGATCTTTTATTTTATTTTTTTATTTATTATACACAAAAACAGAATACAACCAACAGAAGATATTTACATAATATAAAATTTGCATTACAGTGCTGGATTGTAGTCCAGTGACATGTGTACACATAAAAACTAATGTAAAATTTATTGCTAACAGTTAAAATTAAATTGAATTATATAAACATAAAATTAAAACAAATAAATAATACCAGATAACTTACTAAATACGTTAATAAAATTAAAATAAAATCATAGATAAAATAACAATTACAACTAACATAGAAATCCATTACAATAATAATTTGATTTAAAACACACTCAATAACATAATAAGTCAATTTAGAATAAATTATAAATAAGAATAAAACAGAATTAAATATTAAAATATTGCCGACATTAATACTTACAACTAGATTTTGGGTGTGGGTGTAGGCTTTTACATCGACAAAATCCAATAAAAGTAGTACTTACATATTATTTAATTATATGTAGTATTCAGATAAATCACAGAAATACATTTCAATAACATTGCACACAATGAGACGAACTTTGTAGATATTCTATGAATAGAATATCTTTTCTTTAAAATAACCACTTGTGAGTCTAAAAATTTAGTTTGTAAACATAATTTACAAGTGTAATATATCATTTAAACAGTTTTATTCCACCCAAAAGATAATTCTCCAATAAATTTGTCTCATAAATCACAAGTGTAGTTTGTATGGCACTTAAGTTCCTACGTCATTCAGAAATTATGTCAAAAGTTTATTCCCAAACCATATAAAACTTATTTTACTACACCGCGCTAAGATCAAAGTGTTGAACTAAGAAAATGTGAATAAGATTTTCAAATGTACTTATGGTTCTATATAACTATTATTATTATATTATGTTTGCTTTATAACTATGTCGTAGGTTAGGTTAAGAACTAACGAATTGTCAATCAGCTTGTGGTTTTTTCTGATTATCTGACGTTTTTTTAAATAAAAACATATACTGACAAAGGCCTAATTACCCTAATTCAGGGAAGGCTCGTCGGTGGGGATATTATACGAGCTGATGATGATGATGCTACTAATTATAAGTAAAATTAAAGTAAGTAAATGTAGTTATTCAGAAAATTTTGGTTATTATATTACGATTGTGTAAAACCAAAACCAAGAAATAATTTTACTGAGAAATGAGTAAATACCAGTGTTTGGTACATAATGCATTTTTGTTTATCTTTTATTTTGAACCAAGTTCTGAATATTGTGTTTCTTAGTATCCAAGGCTTGAATATTAAAATATTTTATTAAATTCACTCACAACTTCTGTCCTTAGTTTTATGTTGGATCGTAAAACAGAGGAACATACACGCGGCGAGTGTGCTTATTTTTTTACGTCAACGAAATTTGTGAAACCTTTCCAAGAATAGGGTTAACATAATTTGGTGTAATATAAGTATTTTTTATTTTGTATTTTTATGGATATTTTGTTTTAAAAATTATGATAAGTATGTTGGTTTTTATGAGTCGTAAAGTCGGTAATGTTATTTTATTTTTAGACTTTAATGAGTTGAATAATTAAGGGCAACACACGGGGTGCCCTGTTTTGTTTTTAATATTTTTTAATAACAGCATTAAATTTAAAAATGATAAAAAATGATACCTACTCAAGTGATTACATTTGATTAAATTTTCTACTTCCTTGATATTGGATTTAATTAAATTGTGTTCAGTTATCTTGTCTTGTGTGGGAGCAAAATAATCAATCATTAGAAAACTCACTAAAATCAGAACAAAGTACCTACACGAAAATCAAATCAAACAAATCAATTTAGCAACACCACCACCAAATAAAAATAACACCATAATATACCTCAAAACGCGATTCTATTTATGTTCGCATTAACCGCATCAATTTACGCAATTCACCGTAAACAACTCGAGAGTGGTCCATAAATTTGTCCCAAGACGCATGGTCACAACACAACCTATTGTTTATACGGGATACGAGGGATGACAATAAAACAGTTCAATGTCATGTGACGAACCCGACTGCGTTAAGGCGCGTTTCCATCGCTAAGCCGCATACAGACGTCGCGGTCGCGAACGGCCAACGGCCACGCGGCGCTGCCAAACTATTGAAATTACATCTGTATAGGTGGCCATTGACGAGTCAATTGAACTGATCAGTCCAGACATAAAAATGTGGCATCACTCCAAAAGTTTTAGGCCAACTAGATTTCTCCACTGGAATCTGGAATCACTCTGGTAATTGACAACCATTTTTGGATGGACGTCAGTTAAACTGACTAACTCCACAATGGCCACCTTATGGCAGTGCCACGTGGCCGTGTGCGTAGTGTGCGTGGCGGTGGAAACGCGCCCTTACGTTGGGCTTTTACCCGCCGCCATGCCCTTGTGATTGGGCACTTTGGGTCAATCTTTTATTTAAATTATTTTGTCTTTGGAACGAGTTTAATTGGTTTTTAGTTTGTAAGAAGCGTAGATGTATGAACGAATATTTTATTGTTGAATATGTAATTGAGAACTGTGTTTTTTATTAGCTTTGTGTTTATTACCATGGTTTTAATTATGTATAAACATTATTATTTTATTTAAATTGATTTATTTGAGTGAAAATAGTTAAAATAAAACATCCATACCACCTTTTTAAACTTGCACTTTCATATACCAATCATTAATTACTATAATCAAATCAAATTACGTAACAAACGTCAATTATTAACTTCAAAATGCATCAATCCTAAAATCAAACCTAAACAAAAAATCCAGTTTGACAAATGAGACCACTTTACGGATACATTTAAATTCATCGACCCTACAACCTTTAACGTTACCGCACACACCTACGGGAAACTGATAGTGAAATATTGTTGCCTCCCGACAATTTTTACTCTTTCTTCCGTATTCCTGCGGGAACCGGGAACGGGGAAAGAGGGAAGGGGGAAGGGAATACGCGGTGCGGGAAGGGGGTACAGAACAGGTGGGTAGATAGTCGGCTAGCCAGTTGAATTATATTGTTATTTCAGTGCGATTGGGAATCGATCGAGCGTCCCGGCTGTATTTCTTGCGGTTACAACGCTGATGCCCCATAATGGTATACTAGGTAGTAATGTTATGGGCCATTCTAATAGAATACGCAAATGTTGAATAGTAAAATGGTATTTATGGAATTGTTAGTGATTATTATGAAGGGGGAATGTTATGGCGAAAGGAAATTGTTTATAAGTGGTTGGTTGGGGATTTTATTTTGTAGATTTATTCTCCGTTTAGACCAAACTGAAGTAGTTTTAGTAAAAAAAATGAGAGATATATGAGATATTTTCGGGCTATATTAGCGCGAGATTTTAAAGGATGAAATACGTAGTTTAGATGACAGTTTATGCTAAATTTAGGCCATCACACCAAGCTTCTGACCAGCAGCCATACAACTACGAGTATTAATCCCATTTCAAAAGCATTTTATATGTTTCTCGATCATATTTTTTGAGATTAGATAGAAAACACCCAGATCAAAACAACAGATGATGATATCTCGAGCGGCAATCGAACCTTTGAACTTTGTCATATCAAGCAGGCACCACCTAACACGACTTGGTCATTAATCTACTTTCGATGTCAACTGTATGGCTGTTAGCATACGTCACGGATAAATAATGGCAAAATGTCATCAGCACGCCAACGGTGACGAGATCATCTCGAAAACACAACATTTAATCACACCAAATTCGTTTTTGTTTGCACATCACTCGAAAATCGCGGCGCAGATCTCATCAAATTCATACTCGAAGCCACAACACGATGAAAATTAAACTAACTTTGGTGCAGACTATCTTATAAATGATAGATGCATCGGATAGTTGTGTTTGATAAGGTTTGAATATTATGTTTTAGTTTAGGCATTTTTTTTAAATATATTATTATTATCAGTTAAGATTTGTGGCACATATTCTAACAGTGACCGAGTATGGGGGCGCAAAATAGGAAAGGTTATGTTCAGCAGAAACAACTCTTAAGGGAAAATGATGATGTAGATAATAATAAAAACAAGATTTCTGAAAGCAAGGATTACCCAACAGAATAAGCACTACGAAATTATAATGGATATCAAAACATTTGTTACCCCTATTTTAAACTCGATTCGCGTCTACATTCGAAATATAAATAATTCACTGTCTGTTCATCTGCCAAAGTCTACGTTGTGTATTTGTGTGTGGGTGTACAGAATCAGCTGTGGATTATCATTAATTATTCATTAATCTGAACCCGGCGGGAGACGGTGATAGGAAAACAATCGCGCGACTGTGAACCGATGAGTTTGTGTAGTAGGAGAATTGGGCCTTTGAATGTCATTATGTTTATTGGATCGGGGGCATCAGGTTGTTGGTGGCTGGTGATTTCTTTAGCTTGGTGTATTATACTTCAAGTATTATTCTGAATGTTTATGTTATGATTATTATTAGATTTATATAATATTTGTATGTGAAATGTGAACAATTATCTAGATTACAATTTATATTGTTTCAATATACTATAGTATACATAACACATATAAAAAAACGGTTTGATAATATATTTTTTAAATTTTATGTGATCGATTTAAGAGTACAATAATCAAAAAAAACCACGGAATTATTTTAACTATAAATAAGATGTTCAATGAACTTGACATGCCTTTATTACTATTTCTATGCTCTTTGTTTTTATATATTATGCAATGAAACTAATGTACATTTGTATTGTTTCAGGTGGATTTCAAATACACACGAAGCACTAAGCCACGATAAGTATGAAAAGTGAATTATTCATAAATCAGTATTCTAGTTTTTATAAAACAGTATACAGTATTCTTTTTATATTCGGTGTAGTTGAAAGTAATCTTCGTTAATATTTTAAAATGCGTTCAATGGGTACAAACTTTTTAGGTATAAAGTTGATTTAAATTTTTAATGGATTTTATACCCAATTTAGAAAGACAAAACACATATTTACTCCAATGCATAAAATATACACTAACCCTCACTATTTTCTTTTAAAAAAACGTAAATTTATTGACTATTATACTAATAGTCACTGAATACCATAGTAATCAAACAACTATTTAAATAACATGCAATTCTACTCTACATACGACTCTTAGATTTTAGGACTGATTGTCGTCATTTCTGAATATGTGAACGTAATTGAGGTAAATGAAATACGAACGCAACAATTTTACAAACTTTAAACTGCCCCACAGTTTATGCACTAATAGCTTCATTATTGTACTAAAATTCAGTTTTATATGACCGTAAACAGTATCGAGATAATACAACCGAGTTTAGTCCTACATCGTTAAAAGTTGACCGTGCAATGATTTAAAAGTTAGTCTCGTACACTCCGTGTTTGAGCAGTATTAACCTCAGCTTAGTTTTTTTTAGTTGTAATTATGTTGATATTCTAATTAAGGAATTGATCTATTTACTTTAACTTAAAGGGTTATGTGAATGAGGCCTTTTTTTAGAAAGGATTAAAAAGTAAAGCATTTATTAAGTAATATTCTAAAAACTTTTGTTTTAAACGGATTGATAATATGATATTCTTACATCCAGATTAAATGTTTATCGATATTTAAAAATGTTTTGGGTTACTAAAGTTTTTTTTTTTTTAGTAACTCAAAACATTTTTACCTCGATTTACAAATTCTCTTGTATTCTAATTAGGATTCTTTCAAACTACATTATTAATAACCAATATAATATCACAAACATATTAAACGAACAAGCTCAAATATTGGATAATGTATAACCCTGCCGCTGCGCAGGTGGGTCAATATTGGCACCACAAATCCTGCATAACTAACATAATGATTTATTAACCCTTCACCCGTGACGCGGGATTAGATAGCGGACTAATGATTATGTATGTACCCGCGCTCACGGGTTAATTAATTAGGTATGCTACCCATTCTTAAGGTAATATTTACTTAGGTTTTGTAGCTCGCTTTTTTGCTTGAGGTCTCATTTTGTGGGTCTGATTAGAAGGGTTAGCATCTGATTACTTTGAAATGTAAATTTTGTTGTACAGACTTTTTTGGTCAGTATTTTTTTAATACAAATTAATATATTTTTATTAGATTCGGGATTAAGAAATTTTTGGTACACTTTTAATTAATCTAACAATGCGATATAGTTTTAATAGTCACAGAAAACTTGAATTTAAATAAATAATAACAACTTTTCTCGCTAAAAGTATCTCTCCATTACTCTCTCTCCATTCCAATCAAAAATATTTATTATAATAATCTTTATACCTGTATAATAGTCCAATATCATACATAATAAACTGTAAATAAAAATTACATCAATCTCCCTCAATCCCATACAAAAATCCTCAAAATTAATGACCAAAAACTCAAAATCAATATCGGTACGTAATATAATTGAATCTGTAACAAAAATGCATCCCTCACTGGTCGAGTAACACCCCGCGGTACCCCCGGGCGGTGTTACATTTCGCAAGGGTCCGAAACCGACAAATTATTCCCTCAGGCCCCTAGAACATAATTACAGTAATTCGCTCGCACAGTTTACTCACACTGATATTTGAAGTGATAGATGTGGCGGCGTTTTGTAATGTTTTGAAAGTGTGTCTTGTGGTTTTTTAATAAGTATTTAGTTGAGGATTAGGAATGTTTTTATGGCTTTTCAACCTATGTAGAATTTAATTTTACCAACTATATGCTACTTTTCTTTCGACCAATAGTATCTACACATTGCAACTTGCCAAGGCTTGAAAGTAACAAAACTTTTTTTCTAACAATCAATTTCACTTAAAAGATTAAAACCACCACGTTTTGCATAAGTTAGTACACACATATAGGTAATTTAACTCTTGTCTAGTCTTAAATACTTATGTAGTAAATAACACCGTCAACTACTTTATTACATTCATAAACCTATCCCAGATAGATACTATCTCTTCCATTTCAAGCCGGTATATCTATTATCTTTAGTTTATTGGTCTATGTCTAACTCTCAAATTATTACATTCAATTCTTTCTTCAGTCTAAGGCAGTGGTCCCACTGCGGGCGAGTGAGCGATTAACTATCGGCGAGTTTCTCGCCTAATAAAAGGGCATAAATGTACATTCCATGTAAACGAAAGAGATGCACGTATTAATAGTTACTCGCTGGCGGTGTGAACAAACGAGTAACTATAAATAATATGTGCATCTCTTTTGTTTACACGGAATGTTCGTTCACTGTCCTCTTCTTGGGCGAGAAACTCACTGATAGTTCATCACTCACTCGCCCGCGGTGGGGCCACTGCCTTAGTTTACAACCCAATTAATACGGCCATTCTATGCGGTGTCTTGTTCTGTGGTAATTTGTGTGTTGGTTGTTTCCAAAGTGGGGTGTGTGATTAGGGATAAGCTTTGCCCGATTTAATTTGAACTGGTGAAAAAATAATTGCGATAATCTGATTACCGGCCGCGTTTTAGGGTTAACATCTGGGACTCGTTCGCTCACTTTATTGCTTTTGTGATTGTTAACAATCGAATGTAATATGTACGGGATTATGTTTGTAAATAATACAATGTATTGTTCGTATTTGGGTTAAAATTTTTGGTTCTCTTGAATTTTAATGTTCATGCGATTTTCATCCTTGTTGTTTATTTGATAAAGTGCATTATTCGATGGGATTTACAATCGATAATATGTCATTTTTACTGTATGATACGCTTGTTTGAATCATTTTCAATCATCATAAAAATTTAATCATCAAAAAGACTAAGTACCTATACTATATTTAATGATTTTATTCAGTGCCTTGTTTAGTTCAGTTTAATTAACCAAAAAGGTTGTAAATTCATGTGAACCTAATTTCTTTTTTCATTACACTCCCGAGAGTATCTAGTTACTTTAATACTTACTTCGTACTTATAAAATATGAAGATTAATAAAAGGAAGAGGTTTAATATACCATGTACTTGTGTTCGAGAGTAGAAATTTTATCCATCTCGTACAGTCTCGTTACGTTACACTGCGCGCTCTCTGATCTTATATGGCGTGTTCTCAAAGTTTGGTTCTAATACATTTTATATTTAGTTTTTTTGTATTATTATAAATGTCTAACTTACAAAATACTACTGTTCAATGTAACTCACATGATGGAAAGCGCTGAGCATTCAGAACTCAGTTTCACCTGTAAATAATGTCCCTGTACCTACAGGAGTTCAAAAGGGGTCATAAAATTTATATCATCCATATAAATTTTAGTCAGTACTCAATTAAAGTAAAATAATAATACAAATTCTAAAAATACCCATCTGTAAAACTTTTAGCAGAATTTTTAATTCCACTTTAAAAATGAAAAATATTTTTTTATTGTAGCTCACAAATATTATATTCGCATTCGTGTCCTAGGGCGTTTTCCAGGTAAAAAATTGTACAAATAGCTCCACGCCATCGTCAGTGACGTTTTTGTGTAACTACTCTCATTTTACTTTTCAGATGAATTTTTCATTGATATATTTTTGTAAAATTAATTTGATATCATAGGGGTTGCCTTTCTGAAATAAATAAATCTATTAATAACATGCTGATCGTATTAACAATAATTTATTTTTCAAACATCTACTGGTCAAAATTTTTCAGATTAATAATCGAGAGAAAACATTCCTACGAAAAAAATCTAAAGGTGAAGTCAATCAACGGGCGTTTGGCCAGCGTGTTCAAATAAAAAAATAAACACATCTCTTGACTAAGGCCTGATCGCGTTTAATATACGTAAGGCTCGAGCCCCTTTTACATAATTATGATTATGAAATAAAAATAATTTCCAAAATAATTCAGTACGTGTACCAACACCCCGTATCAAGATATGTCGTATCATAACTACGGCGCGACTCCACCAGTGGTGATAGACCCTATTTATCTGACACTGAGAGTATTGTGTTGGTCTCCACTCTCTCATATTTCTTACATCGTTAACTAACACAACCCTAACCTCTGGAGATAGGGTTGGTACTGAGAAAAATCTTGGTTTTTGTTTTAATAATAATAAATTCGTTTTTTGGTATGATAAAGGATACATCGCATGTTTTTTCTGCAAGACACTTTGGTTATTTTTTCGAAAGTGATAGTGCTGACGTTACAAAGGTGATACATAAATTATGTCTGGCTATAATTATCAATATTGTACGCATAAATGTAAATCGTGATTTTAGGCACTATGATATAAACTATAACTATTAGTTCTAATAAAAAAAATCAAGAAGATATTGTAATCAAAATAGAAACTACAAAAAAGCCAAATTGACCATTATGCTATATACCCAAGATGCTCTTTGCGCCGATAGTATCTAATTTAATAATGAGAATGTGAAGGGAGCAATATATTTATTTGTGATAATTATTCCAAAACGGTTGTAACGACTTCAATGGAAGTTGAAATATAAGCGTTTTCGAGGAAAAAAATATTTTTTCCGAAAACAGTCTCAATTCTGGGAAACATACCTTTTTCTATTTTTCACAAGCAGATTATTTTTTCGGGCGTCCAGGTATTAATTTGATTGATTCACGCAACAAAGACTTAGCAATATGGCAGTCTTCAATATATTTGGCCATATTGAAGTCGCCACAAATCTGGAAGGTAATTTGAAGTCTACAAGATCTACATATATATTACCATATTGAAGTCTCTAGAGTTCTATAATTTTGATCTGATATGAACTTTAATAGACCTATAAATAATTGCCATACATTGAAGTCACTACAAAACTTAACTTAAGTCTCTAGAGTTCTTAAATTTGTTCTGTCATGAACTCTAAAAGATCTTAGAACTAAATTAACTGTCAGTTGAGCGAGCGCGCACCAAGTTGTTTGTTATGTCGGAATACTTAAGTACACTTATTGTAAAGTTATATAATTATTGTTGTGCCGCGGTTTGCGGGAAGTCAACGCGGAGGACATCCTTTGAAGATTTCCCTTTCAACCGAGCGTCGTGTCCTCGCCAGTAATGAGTTGTGCCGGCACAATATGTCGCTAACAACGTCTAATATTATGCATGTAGAATGTAGGTATATGTTTATTTAGGTACATATAATTTGCATTTGTGTACTTATTTTATTTGTAAATGTTTGTAGTTGCAGCTTTTTCTCTTTTCTGTGCTAATATTATTACTGAGAGAGAGAGAGGGAGAGAGGCCTTTTTCTTTTCTCTACTGTGCAGTTTCAACTGATCGGTAGTTTACTTAATTTATGAAAGTGTGTTTTAGGGCGCGAACCCACCGCCACGCACGCTACGCACGCTACACACGGCCACGCGGCGCTGCCATAGAGATGATAATTATTTCAATTGTATAGCAGCGCCGCGTGGCCGTGTGCAGCGTGCGTAGCGTGCGTGGTGGTGGGTTCGCGACCTGAAGGGCATGAATATTTGGTGATATTTTTATGCATAGTAAGTTCCCGCTGCAGAAAAAACTTCTCTCTCACTGATGATATTAGTAAATTAAAAGATAATAGGCGTAATTGTTAAAATTCCTGCGAAATAAACTTTAATGATTAACTAGAATGAAAATTTTATGTTAAAACTATTAGGTATTGAAAGTAAAATAAAATCAAACTAAAACAATCGAATACCATCACCGAACTAACTAGTTGAATGGTAGCAAATAACTTTGTTCATTACTTTCGACTTTGAATCTAGGACATACTGTATCAACTAGTAATAATGGTTCGACCAAACCTGGCTAACAAGTTTCCAACAATCGATTGCCAATTAACTCACTCGTATAATACTGGGAACTTGATATTTTATCGTTGTCTTTGATAATATTTTCGCACACACAAATATATTTCTCATTCAAATAATTGCAAGACAATTGATATATTATTTTTAAGCTCAATTATTTATTTATTTCCATCAACAAGTTATCTAAAATGCCAAAAATTTAACTCACTCGTCAGTATGAGGACTTGGTTAAGACATTTAGCACTGTCTCGACAAAAATACATATATTATGTTTTGTTAGTAAGATTACATACATTTTACAGACGATAGCTTAAGATATTAAGAATAAGAGACATTTTATTGACTAAGATATTGATTATTCAGAATTTTCATAAACGTTTTCACCAACTTTTAGATCGCAGACAAACTAATGACGCTATTAACGTACTAATTGAATCGCGTGATCGGTACACATAATATGCAACGCGCGACTGATCTACTAGTTAGTGTTTCGCGGGTAAATTTATGTCATCTGATCTATGGAAAGTTACATAGATGCTTGTTTTTTTGTGTTTTCTACAAAAATATTTAAAAAATGCATTCTTTATCTTATTCCAAATTTTCGTCTCCTCTCTAATTTGAGTGGGTATTTATTTTAACGAGATTTCACGGAACTACAGTATTTATTGTGGTGTCTCTACCTATAAAACCTTCATGTTACTTAATACATCATCTGTTATTAGACTAATTAAAACTAGATTTTTCTTAATACATCCATAAAATTCTATCATTATCTCCGAGTAAATATGTTTCACCCTTATATTTCTACGGGACCACAGCTAATACTTAATAAAAAGCTTCTCCCGCTGTACAAAATATTACCAGAATAAATTATCCTTAACATTTTACTAATTGTAAATTTCAACGCATTTTCCGCGTTTTGAACAACGATCCACGACGGGTGGTCTCCCCGAAAAATCTCTCATAACTTTTAATAACAAATTTTGTTCACCCCAAACTGCATTATTGTCCCTCCTTTTCTTACACGAGCAGAAAAAGGAAACAAAAAATTAAATTTCCCTCAGAGAAATTAACATTCACATAAATTATCCACCTTCTTACAATAGAGGTAAGAGTTCGAAACCCTAAAGTGCCCTCGCGAGATAAACGGCGACAGTCCGCTGATATACACGCGACTGAACAAAACACAATCGCACCTAATATTATACTCTACTAGCCCGTATATTCCAAAGGGGGTGAACAGGGGGCAGCGAGGGGGTTAAGTTTATTTTCAATTTCGACAACAATGCGGTGTTTTTCGCGCAAACTACCCACTTAAATATAATGTGAACGATACTGAGATGGCGATACTGGATTTTTATTCTTTTGCTGTTTGTGTGGGTTAAATGCGAATATTTTTGGTTGTTAGCGAAAAGTTAATGAGAATTCTTATTTGCAAAACGTAGAGAACAAAGTCAGTTATATCTTATACTCAGAATTAGTCGCATTAGTTGAATCATCAACTTTTTTAGCTAAAACGTTAATTTACTGTCGTTACTGTCTTGACTACATAATTAACTTGAATATAGTCTTGATTATATCATATTTACATAATCTATCACAAGCTTCTTGTACCTGACACAAACATAAGATCTGTTATTTCTGATCTAGCTTGTAAGTTTAACATCTTCCACGCGCACCTAAGTTCACCTGTCTAACTACGCTTAAACGTATAACTTAGACCGCCACACATTGGAGTCCCACAAGGAAGTATTTTATTTAGAAATATTGTTTCGGGACACATTCAAGAGTGCGATAGGAGCAGATATATCTAGTGTACAGGTAAAGAGGGAAGAGAAAAGAGCAATTTAAATAGCCATGAACAAGACGAATGCAATGTCCCGGGGCACTTAATTTTATCAAAGAATTATGTTTTATTGTTTGTTTTGAAATAAATTATTTGGTTGTCTCTGTTTTCTTAGATTATAATTGGTTTTAAATGTCTTTTATTAAGCCTACCGTGGGTTCGATTGCTAAGCAAAGACTGTTCTTCTCTGTTTTCTGCTTGGTTTTCAACTTAGGCCAAATGCCTATAGTTATGCGAATTGAAATTGTCAGGCCCTTTCGGTAGGTTGATAATGAAGCCCTAGTAATACCTAGGCCACTGACAGTGCCATATGAGTGGCCGAGTTCTGATTAAAAATTCTAAATTCAAAAATAATTTATTCAATTAAGGCCTCAATGAGGCACTTATGAAGGTCAATGAATCTACCACCGATTCGGAATCACATCAGCCGAGAAGAATCGCAATGAAGAAGAAGAAGTATCTAGAAGATTTCTTTTCACCTACTCTTACTGATTTTGAAGTAAACAATACTATTATCACACATCTGTATTAAAGAAGATGGACAATAATAGCCAGAAACGTCAGCTAATCTCTATATTATTATTTGTTTTGAAATAACACATAACTTTTTTCCTTTTTTCCGGAACTGTTGTGTCTATTATTAAATAAGAATATAATATAAACGTTTCACTGGCACGGAATAGCTGTGTGTTCTCGTACAATGCCAATTCACCACATCGTGCCGTGTGAAGGGGAGTTCACTCAATCTGTCAATTAACTCGGCACTGGGAGTTTGGAATGTTTCTTCGGATTTTCTTTCAATTTCTGTATAAATATGTATGAGTTTTATTGTATTGTTGTCTCTTATTGATTTTAAGTGAAGTGAGCTTTATTTATTCACAATGCTATAAGACCTAAATGTGGAAACTAAATGCGGATTACACGATATGTTTTTGAATGTAAAGCATTATTAAACTTAACATAAATAACCTGTCACTCTATTTTCTTCATATACTGAGCCTTAAAGAAGTTTATTACCTGTATCTTGTATATCCAAAATTACGCACACATACACACATTTATTTATACATGCATGCATTTTGTATACAATGCAAGACACCAATTATTCGGGCAAACTTATTAATTTTATCATAATATGACCTCATTAGACTAACGATTATTCCAACTCAAATCAAATGGTTCGATGCCGCGTTTTTTTTCTTACTGATTACCATGTTTCTTTTTCAAATATAGATTAGATTGCTTGATTACAGATACCTAGCTGTAATACCCAAATAAGATTTTGAATAGAAACCTTACTATAACAGATACAGTTACACACACAAGTGTCACCATCTTCCCAGCTCGCTGTAAACTATATCCAGCGCAGCACACCGCAGGAGCGTACGGGTACCAGCGCTCACTCAATCTGTCAATTAGCTGCACGAATGCTGTGAGTAACATGAGACGCAGCGCTTTTGTACCGAATGTCGAAATCTCTCTTTCTCTCTCTATGTGTGCGTGGTTTTATTTATTATTAGAGTAACGTACTTATGGGGGTAAAATTAAAAAAAGATCTTAATACTAAGGCTCTATGGGCGACGGTAGTCACCATCCAGGTGTCCCGTTAGCTCATGACTCATATAATATAAAAAGGCTGAGAAGATCGACTAATTATAAAACGTACTTGAAAGCATAATTAGAGCTAAGTCCAAGTAAGCTTCATAGATTTAAAGCCTAAGACTCCTTTGTTCATCTGTCTGTATTTCATCAGGCCGTATCTCAAGAACCGTGATAGATAGACAGTTGACATTTTCACAGATGATCTATTTCTGTAGCCGCTATAGCAACAAATACTAATATTATAAATATTTAAAAGGGCCCTCACAAAAAATCGTGCTTTTTGTCGTTTTTTGGTACAAAACCCTTCCTTTCAAGTCAGACTCGCACTTAGCCAGTGTTTATGATCAGATTTTTGCGTATCGCTAATATAATTGAGTGCACTCTCACATTCCGCGATCTGTTGTTTGTTTTTGATCGGATTTTATTGTTGTTGTTTTTATTTTGGAAATATGGGGGTTTCGGAATTTTGTTAATAACTCGGTTGTTATAAATATGTGGTTTTGTGATCACGTAAAAATTTCAGTAAATAATTATGTATACTACACAGTATATGTACTTACATTTTCTACTTATTTCAATCATGAAATATTTCCAGATTAGTATACTCACAAATTATTTTTACATTATAATATGTAATTTTTTTTTTTCAAAACTCTCATTGAATTAGATTCAGAGTAAAACCGCATTACAGAGTTTTAGGCAATCTTTTAAAAGTAAGTGATAGAATTAAAATTTCTTTCTTAACAAAAACTATAAATTTTGTCTAGCAACGCTTTAAAATTCAAGTAAACACTCTTATATTTCATAGCCATAGTTTTGTTAAAAGTTTTCTTTCAAAAAAAGTAAGCAAACGTTAAATATTTACAAACGTAGTATATTTTTTAATACGAGTAACAGTCGGGAGGAACTCGGTCTTAACATCTTTACTTGTTAACTCACAAAGAAGATAAGTCAAATTTTATTAGTAAAGTTTCCCTAAGAATCTGCCTCGGCTCAGAATGAAAAATAAAATGTTCTAGGCAGTACGGGGTTTATCTAGCATTTTTTGTAATGGATAAACAACGTAATCTTGTTTTAATTAATGTAGTGTTTTGATTTAACTTAATCAAATTTCATTGTAGTTTTTTTGTAGTTGGTTTGTAAGTTGATTGTTACAGAAATTAATGTAAAATGATCATTAAAATATGGTTGATATAAGGAAATTAAATAAAAATATATTTGTTACTAGCTGTGCCCTGCGGTTTCATCCGCGTAGTTCCCGATTCCGTGAGAATTTCGGGATAAAACGTAGCTTATGTTCTTTCCCGGACTATAAGCTACTCATGTACCAAATTTCAAATCAATCGGTTCAGTAGTTTAGCCGTGAAAGGTAACAGACAGACAGACAGACAGAGTTACTTTCGCATTTATAATATTAGTTAGGATACTCAAAATACTGTGACCCGCAGTTTCACACACGTTAAATATCCAATATGTCTAAATGAAAATCCGATCTGTCGCGTAGTTTAAAATAGCGAAGCGTAAATACAGCGGAACCTTTTATATACTAGATGTAGCTAGATTAAAATATGTTTAATATATTCCCGTGCTGGGCAAATATGTGTGTGAACCACAAATGTTTGTCTCGGTCTGGGCGTGTGTGTGAATGAGTGTATGCGTAGTTTCTGATACCCTAGATACAAGTTTCAAACTCAGGGGTCAGTAGTGAATGATTATGTTATGTTATGTATATAGATATCTATAATAAAGTTATAGCTAGATTAAAATGTTTTTATTGATTAATCTAATCGATAATCCTACATCATCACACCATCCACCATTTACACCGCTCTGGTCTCACCGCCAGTACACAAGCGTGTATAATTAATTTGCTTAGCTTCACTGTTAGTAGGGGGTGATAGGGGGGGTGTAATGTGCACCAGCGGGGGGGGGGCGTCCATTTGTTTCATCAATTATTCGTTTAGAGAGCAACTCGCGTTATTTATGGCCTTGTGAAGCGTTTATTAATTTGTGGAATTGGTTAATGATTATTTTATTTTATTAATTGATTTTTTATCTTTTCTCTTCCTTAGATCTTTCTCTCCAGAGAACTTGGACTTTGCCCTTCATTTTATCTGCCGTTTTTGTATATTCATATACATATTATAAAGACGGCAGATAAAATGGTTTGTTCGTTTGCATTCAATAAGCTTTTAAATCGATATACATGAAATTTGTTACAGATATTATGTAAAGCCAGAGATAAAAGATAGTATACTTAGGGCTGATTTTTCCATCTCCAGATAACTTTTAATCGACGAATAAAATTGACGTTTGACAGTTTTTGTATGAAATAACTGTCAAAATTTCAAAATTATTCCTCGAATAAAGTTATCTGGCGATGGAAAAATCAACCTTTTATTCAAAACTTTCACAGTATTCGGACTAAGGCGGGTAAACGCATACCTAGTTAAAGACATAATTAATATAATTTATTTGGTGAAACCTTTACCAAGCGGTGAAGTGTAGCGCGGCCGGCGATATAGCGTGTTCCGGCGGACGCACTCGTCTGTGGCGGCGCGATAACCGCGCGAATTGACTAAATTGAGTGCGGTCGAAGTAACACTTACTACAAACACACAAATATGTGTATAGAAAATTTTATAATGTATACAGGGTGGACTCTCGATTTGTTGAAGTGTGCTCGAAATACTGAGTAATGTAAAGTAATATGAAACAAAAAAATTGCGTCTTATATCTCATTGCAGAGCAAAGACAAGCATGTTTTTCTGGTGATAAGTGAGCAGAATTAGGTATAACTAATCAGGGCGATTGATTTGATTATTAATGATCAAGCGTTTCAATGTTTTTTTATATTATTAGAAACATGTAATTTTTTATACAAAGCCATTTAAATTATTTATTGATTATATTATTACAAAAAATCTTCCTTCAATGAAAACTTACAAAAATATTTGACACTTAAAAATTAACAACAACGAGATTAAAAAAATCCAATAATAACGTGAATCGAGTTTATTACCGTAGCACAGCCCGGTGGCTACGTCGTAGCAACGTAGCATTGTAGCACCCGTAGCCGGTCGTAGGCGGCCGACCGTTAAACGGAGCGTCGTCGTAAATAACGGTCGGGCAACGATAAATGAATAATTAACGGACGTTAAACGGTTTACGGTTGTAGGGTACAAGCTACCGTGTAGCCGATGTTTAGTTTGATATGTTATCTGGGTTTTTAATAAGCTGTTGTTACATGTATGGTGGTTAAAGAACACGGTAGTAGTAAGTAAAGTAGATAAAAAATTTGATGACTGTATGGACAAAATGTGTGCAGTGAGTAATTTTAAGATATGAACAATG
Source organism: Timandra comae (assembly GCA_958496195.1). NCBI lineage: Eukaryota > Metazoa > Arthropoda > Insecta > Lepidoptera > Geometridae > Timandra > Timandra comae. The sequence continues at coordinate 2,227,654 of OY292362.1, read as the reverse complement.
TACAAAAAACGATAAAATATTTCAAAGCTATTTATACAATCTTGTTTCGTGATCTACAATATTTAAATGGTATTATTTTCATGTATCGCAACATGTTGTTTGTGTTTCCTCTCAATATATTTAAAAAAAAGTTGGAAGCATTGAATCAGATTATTATTTCTCTACTTCTATTTTTTTGTCCAAAACCGATCTAAATCAAAATACCAAAATACCGTACATCATTTACACCGTACAGTATCGTAACTCAGTGTTTCACAGTACCCTCGTACTCGAAGGGCCATAGACTGACACCGAGCGACGCCATTCACCGGCACACGCTACTGATTCCTCACACACATAATGACATCGCAATGGGGTATAGTGACGGGCCGATGATATTGGATAACTAAGAACAGGTCATCCTAATTTCAAATTGAATAAAACATCAATTTAGTTTTGGTATCAAACCCAGATTAGCAATTTTGAAAGTCAACTTGTACTTAAACAAATAAGTAGTTCTTCAATAAGACTAAAAAATAAATTTAGATATCTTAATTTCATTTAAAAAAAGATTACTGTTCCCATTTCTGTGAGAACACGGGGTTAAATATAGCCTACAACACTCGCTTCTTATATAGCTTTCCATTACTCAAACTTTGGAAATCGGTTCAGTATTTTGGAGTTAAATTGTAAAACCAAATCAATGCTCAAAAGAACGATACATATTAATGTTGTTGTGTGACAACTTTTCAATATAAAAATATATTAATTCAATCACAATACCCCATCCCTATTCTATGTTCGGTCATCCGTTCGCTGTGTCCGTATTGCCGGTGCAGGGACGAGCCTAATTTGAGCTCTCTCACGTTTCAACGTAAATACATATAACATTTACATACTAACATATAATGTTATGTACTATCAACACTCGATACGTCTGGACTATTCATAAATGAAATAGTTAGTGGGATGCGTTGATTTGTTTTGGTAATAATGATATATAGATAGATAGAAAATACTTTATTGCTCGTAATACACACACACAATAATTTGATATTTTTGTGGATATTATCTAAAATATGGCTGTCGTAGAGCCTCATTCAAGCTAGTTTTTTATAATAGTTCAGTTGTCGTTTTGGTTGTTCAGATGATGTATAGCAGCATCTTGGTTCATCTTGGTCTTGGTGAATACTAGATTAAGTGACAATTTTGACTGATTTTTTGTTACGGTACTTGAGTATGTGAAATACTTTAACATATTAATTGTAGACCTAAAGTATTATAACAAAATTCTTAGAAAGTTATGTGTAAAATCGTAAGTGTAGCTTGTTAAATAAATTATTAACCAATTTACCGATATCAAATTCTAGCAATTTCTAAAATTTGTATTTTTAAAATGACGCTACTACACAGCTGTTTCTAGTGACATCATTAAAAACTGTATACATACAAGATACATTTAAACATTAGCTTGTAGTACATGGTACGGCGTAACATGTATGCCATTACATGAATAGTTTGCGTGACAATAAATCAGTTGTATCTAGAACTGGCTATTAAAGCGACAGGTTGTCGTTTAATAAACCAACAGCGCCCCAACCGGGCGGTTTGCAACTACAAAAAGATAAATTGAAAAACTGGCCAGGTGCGAGTCGGTTCCGCGCAGCAAGGTTCTGTGCCTTCGAATTGTAGTATAGAAATACAACATAAGAAAAAAACAAATAAAAACATGTTCGGTGTATAAATAAATAAATAAGTTTTTGTTTTTAGTATTTACTAGCTGCGAGCCGCGGTTTCACCCGCGTAGTTTTCAATTTACCCCCCCTTTTCTCCCCCTGGGGGGGGGGGCAATTTTCAAAAATCCTCTCTTAGTGGTAGACTAATCCCTCAACAAACACACGTGCCAAATTTTAGCTCTCTACGACCTGTAGATTCGGCTGTGGGTTGTCTGTCAGTCAGTCAGTCAGTACATCACTCAGTAACGGAAGAGTTTTATATATATAGAAGATTGTCACAGCGCCAAAAGAAATATATCTCTGAAAATTTAAACTATCTAATTATTGCGGTCCATAAGAGCCTGGTGACAGACAGACAGCAGAGTTTTAGTGATAGGGTCCCGTTTTTACTCATTGACAAAGGAACCCTAAAAACTAGAATTGTGTCTGCAATAAAAATGATAGGAGTACATAAAAATGTTTGCGTTACTGTTTTTAGTTCGTTGTTTATTATTGTGTATTGGTATGATTTAATGGATTTAGTGTGTACCAGGTTTTATTGCAATTTACTCAAACTGAAATTGGAGTGAGGTCTTTATTATATCGCTGTATTGTTTCGAAAGTAAAACATATCAATTGCTATGGAAAATACTTGATACACAAGTCTCAATTGAATCTATAATAAATATAATTAAAACAAGAGTCTCTAATTAAAAATTAGACAACACGCAGACCAAGACAGACAGACATGTCAATAGACACTAATGTTCGTCTTGAACGGCAATCGAACCCGTTATCCACAGCATAGTAGGCAGGGTCACTACCAACTACACCTGGTCGTCAAGATATGTTCATGTACACAAATGTTTGCCTTGAACGTGAATCGAACCCGTAATCTTTGGTAGAGCAGGTTCCAACTCACCTACATCACGTACTTATGAAGCTATTAATTTCTAACCCTATGTTTAATGACAGTGCACAAACCGTTGTATTAAAACACTTGTTCGAATTAATTACCGGTTAGTCGAGTTGAAAGTTGACCGGAGGTGTTGAATCACGCGATTTTATAATTTATTTATACACTGTTAGGTACATTATCGCGTTAGCTTAACTGTGCTTTGGTTGTATTAGCCAATTTAAATTGTGAAATAGTTTTCGATTTATATTCAGAATCTATATATAATAGAATCATATGTTTGTAACTTCTCTGTTTTGTGTCCATATCACTTGTTTGTTATGTCACATGATATAGCATTTCTTCTTCAACATTTTATACTCTACACCATCTTAAACCTATAACCATACCATAATATCTTATAATATAAGAACTTGCTTACAAGTATCATAAACGGAATTTATTGTAATAGACACTGTTTTAAACGATTATATTTATTTTTAGGAATACAATGAAACGTAATAATAAAACTTTATTCTATTCGATAAAATTTATAAAAATGATATTTTTTATGATTTATTCTCTAAAGTCAAAGCAATAAAGTTGATTTTTGTTTACGTGCAACCCATAAAACTAGCATCAACTTTTCTCTGTCAATATTGATAAATTGTTTCGTAAAACTATAAAACCTTTTTCTAATATTTTTATTGAGGACGGCCTTGCCTTCGTCCGTAACAAATGGCTATAACTTATAAAGCAATATAGGAGGTACCCACATTATGTAACAAATGTACTATCATTATTTTAATGGTGGAATTAATCTATGTTTTGTCCAACGAACACCCCAGCGGCCGAAGATACGATTTATTGCTCACGGTGTCGGGTAGAGTTAAGGATTATTGCATGTGGAAGTGACTTTACTAATTTACAAATAAGTCCGGGTAGTTTCGTTTCCCTGCTTGGATGTAGACAAGTTCCCAGTCCCAAGTCCCCAGGTGATGAGGGTGATGAAGTCATGACCACGGTCAGGTGTAACCTGGACAAAAGGTCGAGACAAATGACTTAAACGTTGTATGCGCGATTAAGATCTGTGTTTTGATTAAACTAGAAATAATTTGTCAAAATATAAAGAGAGAAAAATAAAGCACTGAACAAAGTTTTGATTTTATAAATCGCACTATTTAAAAAAATATTAGACTAACGCCTTTTTTTTTTTTTGATGTCCCGGGGGAAATGCTTTGACACATCCCCGCGCCGAAGCAGCGGGGTATGTGGGACTCGCCCTCCACCAAGATGGAGCGGTGGAGGTCCTACCCACTAAAACCCCCGGGGGCGACATCGCCTGGGCGCTGAGTGCCGGCGCAACGGTAAGCGGGCCGCACATCCGCTACGCCAGCGGAACGCCTGATTAAAAGTTAATAGCAGTTTGTAGTCTATAGCTTTGCTATTAAACATTGATCAGGCTTGACTTGTTAATTACCAAAGATACCTCTGGGAGTCATGTAAACTAGCTTATAATTATTCTCGCCGATGCTCCACTTTAACACAAAAACAAATTAGTTTCTTTTTTATGTAAGAAAAATGTTTTAATATTCTTAAATGATCAAATAAACCTTTAAGTTAACACCCACTATAACTATAATATAAGTACTCACTTGGACATTTTTAATTAAAATGTTTCGGAATGCTTATTAGTCCAATATTGTTTAATTTTGCATGAATCCTCACATCGTGAATCAATTATGAAAAACATCCTATGGTCAATTATTACAAGGACTAGGTAAGTGGACCTACATGCGTTGAGAGTTGTTGATGTTGTTGAAGATTTATTTTACTAAGGAATATTATAAGTACCCCACTTAAATGCCCTAGAATGAATTTCGCTTTCCAGATAAGTACTTATTGTTATTATAGTGCGTACAATATCCAATAGTTACCCATACCAGTTTAAATGCCGATTCAAAAATTAGTTGACAATGAAAACCACATTATTTTTTAAATACAAGAACCTACTCCACCCAATACAAATAGCTACAATAATAAACAAAGAAACAAATTGTCGACATTCTGAGTTGGTCTGTCCGTTCGTTGTGTGTGTTAAGAAGAACAAGTTTACCCATAAACATTATCACGGTCCCGCCTTTTGGTTGACGTTTGGTATAAGCTAAAACCTTAATTTGTTTGTTTTTTACTTTTTTTATGAGTAATTGAACCAATTATGATAATGTAAGATACCTTTTTTTCTGTGGACATCAATTTCTGCAACACCCTGTATATGTATTTTTATCTGTGTATGAAATTAACCATAGTTTAATTAACGTCAGTTTCCAAATTCATTCCCTATTATTAATACTTTACTTTACAAGTAAAAGGGTTACCTACCTTTTTTTTAATAAATAGAGCTTTTAAAGTAATTTAAAAGGTCTATTTCAACAAGCTCTTTGTCTGTGCCAAGTAGGTGAAAAGCGAATAAATTTTGATAAATATAAAACTCAAGAATAGTATGATGAACTGTGAATTTGCAAACACCCACTCTACCTACAACTTATTAAAAGTATACACATAAACTTTTGCCCTAAAAATATATTTCTTTTTTATGGCAGATTTCGTGAAAAAAATAAATCATAAAAATGTCGAATAAAAATCTCGCTCCGACATCTCAGGAACTTCGCTTTAATTTTATTACTTGTCCCAAACTTTTACGTGTCGCCAAGTACAAGAACATTTTTGTAGGTATAACTTGCTTGGTGTAGCTAAGTATATAAACTCGACCTCCGTTTATTGCTTAAATAAGTAATTTTGAAACAGAAATCTACATAATGAGGAAGAAAAAATAACAAGTTTACTTGTAGCGTTTTGATAAACAGTTTTAAACCTTAATCCATACATGTTTTGTTATGGCAAGATTATTAACATAAGTAATTAATCAATTGATTTAATGTTAGTTCTAAAATCTTAATTTTATAAAATGCAATCTTTGCTCTGATGAAATTGATAGGCGCGTACAAAATTTTGTGTAAGAACTAAAGATGCACGCCTGACCGATCATAAGAGCCGTATCCAGAGGAAAGGCTTCTAAGGAGGAATAAGTATAATTACCACACTTATACAATGTACCTACCTGCTCGATAGGCGCACAATGCACATATCACTCAGAGTCTTAGACCATAAAAATAAAACAAAATTTTATATCAACACATATCTTAATACAAAATTTTTAATTAATAAATAATTTTAAAAAGTCCAAATTTTAACATGACATATACAAATACATATCTCAGTCTTATGCCGTCAATCAACGTCTATAACAATTCATACCGCCACTACAATGTGCGTGGAATGAGTGCCCATGCGCACGGCAGCACTCGTCCTTCTCAGGGTTACTTCTGCTGCAGACCTGGTCACAGGGAGGGACCCTCACCCAGTTGTTGATCGCCTCAGTCGTACTGATCAGCATTGAGCACGCCACCAACAGCAACAGAACAGTTGTCTTGTTGAACATGTTTGTTAATAAAACTGGTCCGATATATCAACTTGTCCGAGATGTCAACTCGAAGAAAGCAGCTAATGGAATGAATGAAGCTTGCAGTCTCCGAACGTTTAAATACAATTTGTGTTATCATTGTTTGTAAACAAATCGTGTTTTCCCTGATTAGATTTTTATAAGGAAAAATAATTTTAAAATTGTTTTACCTTATTGCAAAACCACTTAATTTTTGCGTGTAATGTAATTTTTTTCTTAAAGTTTATGTTTTTATTTTGTAATTTTATGTATTTGTAACGTTTTATTTTTTATACTTTTTGGGGTAAGTATGTATTTTAAAGTTTAATAACATATTGGAAAACCCTGTTTTGGCGTTTCTTTTTTTATTTGTCTTAATTTTGAGATCATTTAGAGGAAAATAAAATACACTAGCTGCGCCCCGCGGATTCATCAACGTAAATCCTGATCCTATGGGGATTTTACGATAAAAAGTGTACTTTATTTTATTTTATTCCTAGGCCTAGTATATCTGTACCTATAATGTCATCAAAATCAGTCCAGCTAGTTTTACGTGAAAGAATAATAAACATAAATCCACACTGCATTCGGTAAAAATACAAAGATTTGGGTTTTTATGTTTGTAAGACCTAAAGCTTAAATCCCGAGTAAAACTGCAGGAAACAGCAAGTTTCCTAATCTTACATCCTATTAATATTATGTATGAATTTATACGAAAGTTTGTATGTTTTTTAGTTTGGATGTTTGTTCCACTTTCACGCATAAACTACTGAATCGATTTAGATTAAATTTGGTACTGATGTTCCTTATAACTAGGAATAACACATAGAAAACTTTTTATCCTGAAATTCCCATGGGATTGGGATTCACGCGGGTAAAACCGCGGGGCGTAGCTAGTGTGTTTTAGATGCTCCACATTTAATTGTTATTTGATTATGACACGTATATTTTTAATTACTTAAATTAAAAATCGTTTAATTGATTAATTCTTAGAAGTAATCAAGAGGATTTTACTAATTTAAAAAACGATTATAATGTAATTAGATTATGTAAATGCTAATTAAATCTTTAATTAAGTGAATGCAATAATTTTTCGACGATAGTTATTAAATAATACATATTTACCATACTTTTATGTATTACTAGCAGCGCCCCGCGGTTTCACACGCGTAGGTCCCGTTCCTATGGGAATTTTGGGATAAAACATAGCCTATGTTCTTTCCTGGATCATAAGCTACCCCTGTTCCAAATTTCAAATCAATCGGTTCAGTAGTTTAGCCGTGAAAAGATAACAGACAGACAGAGTTACTTTCGCATTTATATTATTAGTTAGGATACATATTTTAGTAAGCTCTACCTTTAAAGGTTAAAAATACAAAAGCAGGTTTCACTTTAAACATTTTATTCGAATAAGGTTTTTTATTATTTTTTCCTCAACAGGTACAAATATTACCTGTCAATACAATAATCAAAGATTACATAAAAGTTAGGTACACATGTTTAACATAAATTAACTGAATACAATTAACAGGTTATAACAATAATAATAAGTCTTTACTAATATGAATGTCTTTTTGTACATTCGTCACACTTAAAGCATTGTATTAACATGTGTAGTACTTGTATATACAACACTAGCGGCGTCTCGCGGTTTCACCCGCGTGGTTCCCGTTCCCATGGGATACGGGGATAAATTATAGCCTATGTTACTCAGGGTGAATGTAGCTTTCTAATGGAAAAAGAATGATTAAAATCGGTCCAGTATTTTGTGAGTTTATTCGTTACATACAAAAATACAAATCTTTCCTCTTTATAATATTAGTGTAGATGTAGATGTATAGTACTGACCAGTAAATACGCAGTTTTCCGCAAACAGACTTTTCTTATTAAAGTACATGTACATTTTTGTGCTGCGATATCTATTTTAGTAGTATTTTGAAGACTCTCACTACTTATAACTTAACTAGCGGCCCGCCCCGGCTTCGCACGGGTCCAATTTTCCCGTTGATTTTCCGTGTTTCTTTTACATAAGAACCTTCTCCTAATAGTAACAAATACAACAAAAAAAGAATTAGTGAAATCGGTCCAGCCATTCACGCGTGATGCCGTGACCAAGGAAAACGGGTTTCATTTTTATATATATAGATATTACTTAAGCTATGTATGTACTTATATGCATATCGTTAACGTTTCTGGGCTTTAGTTGACTTATAAAAATCATCGACATTAATTACAGGTATTTAAAGCCCTCTTCTTAAGAGATGGATTATCCAAAGAATATCGCTATAACAATAATATTAAATTAAAAAATTAAAAAACCCCCAACACAATTACTTTCAAACCCCCATAACTTTTAAATGGGTCAACCGATTTTCATCAAACATGTCTAAGAACACTCGCACGTAAGTCCCCTTTAATACAAACAAAACTAAATTGAAATCGGTTCATTCGTTCGGGAGCTATGATGCCACAGACAGACAGATACACACACACACACAGACACGTCAAACTAATAACACCCCTCTTTTTGCGTCGGGGGTTAAAAAGGATCCAAACTAGACAGATGTCATTGCGGAAAGTTACCCGTTTAGTAAGAGATACTTACAAAAATTAAACTGCGTAATTTCATGAAACACGTAAATATTATTGTATTTGTATGAGTAATAGAAATGCAATAATATTTACATAGATATACTCTACTCTAGATCTACTCCAACTATGGAGTACATGTTTACAATAGGCTGTTACAGTGATGTACTATGTGCTAATTTGTTCTCTATGTACTGTCAGCAACAAAAGTCGATGAAAACATATCTTTCGAAAAAATTAATAAACTTTTCAATATATCTCTACTAGCTGTGCCCCACGGTTTTACCCGCATAGTTTCTGATCCCGTGGGTATTTCGGGATAAGACCTATGTACTTCCACGGACCGTAAGCTACCCCTGTACCAAATTTGAAATCGGTCCAGTAGTTCACACGTGATGCCGTGACCAAGGGAAATAGGGAGTCATTTTTGAAGTGAAAACTTCTTTAGCGGCGCTGAGCACTTTTTTTTGTATGGGTAAAAACTTTCAAACTCGCGTCAGGGTCACGTGATGCTGATCGAAAAAGCGTAAGATTAAATTTTAAAAAGAAGTTTTCACTTCTGCCGGCACTCCCGGAGTGCTACCTTTTTTTATATATAGAGATTATTAATTCGTTTCAAATTACGAGGAAAAAATAAAACACTTGAAAACAATTTAGGTGATTTTATTTTTGATTTTATAAATCAAATCTTAGAAATATTGAACTAACACCTGATAAAAGGTTAATAGCATTTTGTAGTTAATAGTTTTGCTATTAAACATTGATCAGGCTTGACTAGTTAATTACCAAAGGTACCTTTGGGAGTCTTGTATACTAGCTTATTAATATTCTCGCCGGCGCTCTACTGTAACACAAAATCAAATTAATTTCTTTTTTGTGTGGGAAGCGAATAAACCGTTAACTTTACACTCGTTTGTATTAAATAACTTTAATTTTGTAACTTACAACTTACTTGTGAATTCTTAATTAAAAAGTTTTGAGGGTAGTTCAATATGAAAAGTCATTGCTATGGAATTCCCCAATTGAATGCCCATATATGTCATCTTACTCATAATGTAAATTATAAACAATTTTGATGCACTAAAAACTATACAAAATGCGATTACAGTGACGCTACCATAGATTCAGGTATCGTTAAGGCACTTTTTTAACCTGTGTCGTTCTACTGCTGAGCTAGGTCTCCCCCAAATCCCTCCATCTGTCTCTCATGAGCTAGCTGACAATATCCAATAACTATACGTATTTAGTTATTGATTCGTACACTCGATGACAGTACAGACCATCGCGACAGTGAGCGTAGAATGAGTGTCCTTGGTCATGACAGCATTTGTCCTTCTCAAGGTCACTCCCGCTGCAGAACTCGTCACAGGCCGGGACCCGCACTCGCTCGGCCTCAGTCGTACTGATCAGCATTGAGCACGCCACCAACAGCAACAGAACAGTTGACTTGCTGAACATGTTTGTCAAAAACTTGTCCCATTTGTCAACTCCAAAAACTGGTCCGATATGTTTACTCCAAAAACTTGTCCGATATGTCAACTCCAAAAACTTGTCCGATATGTTAACTCAACTTGTCCGATATGTTTACTCCAAAAACTTGGATGAAATGTTTACTCCAAAAACTTGTCCGATATGTTAACTCTTAGAAACCAATTGAATGATTAAAGCTAGTTGTCTTACTACGTTTATATACAGGTTCTTGTTGGAATGTAAACAAAACCTGTTTAAGGGGAAAAATCAAAATGAGGAAAACATGGTACTTGGTCCTTTTGTCTTATGCTATAATCTCCGCGTGTTATATAATTATTTGGAAATGTTTGTTTGATTATGTAAGTAAATACATTTTTAATTTTATACTATACTAGAAGTGCCCCGCGGTTTCACCCGCGTAGTTTTCAATTTACTCCGCTTTTCTCCCCCTAAGGGGGAGAATTTCCAAAAATCCTCTCTTAGTGGTAGCCTACTGCCCCCAACAAACGCACGTGCCTAATTTCAGCTTTCTGCAACCAGTAGTTTCGGCTGTGCGTTGTCTGTCAGTCAGTACATCACTCAGTAACGAAAGAGTTTTATATATAAAGAAGATAGAAGATGGATATATAGATTTTTACATTTTTATTAGATTGTTTCCAAAAAATATATCGCAACATGCAAAAAGGGGTCATACCTCTCCAGGTGTCATTACGGAAAAATAAATCAGTCCGTATAGCTCACAAAAATACACTAGTGTACAATAGAATATGCACATAAAAATACAATAATATTGACTTATTTCTTGAAATACCGAATAAGTAATACATGTTTACAGTACGCTGTTACAGTGATGTACTATACGTGCTAATTTGTTCTCAACGTACTGTGAGCAACAAAACTCGACATCCATATTTTTTAGTATTTTGAAAAATTAAATAAACTTATAACTAATATTATAAATGCGAAAGTAACTCTGTCTGTCTGTTACCTTTTCAAGGCTGAACTACTAAACCTATTGACTTGAAATTTGGTACAGGAGTAGCTTATGGTCCGGGAAAGAACATAGGCTATGTTTTATCCCAAAATTCTCACGGGATCGGGAACTAAGCGGGTGAAACCGCGGGGCACAGTTATCTATATTACTTGATATTGGTTATATTACTTGTATTTTTGTAATTATAAATTGAAATATACTCATAAATATATACCACATATAAAAAAAATTGAAAATTTTTAAAGCATTGCTTTCTTTTCCTTATTAGATGTACATAGTACGGTAGCGCAATAATTTATTTACGCTAATGGAACTTTATGCAAATATAGGACAGAGTTGAGATAAATAAAAAGATATGTAGGATACCTTTGCTCAACAAATAAAAAAAAAAGAAGCCAAAAAAAAAATATTTTTTGGCAGTTTTATCTAGATTCTAGACCAGACTTGTGAAGCCGACTGTACTTAGAGCGTTATTATTCTAGCCAATTGTCTGTTAACTATCGGTTTTCCCTCGATGCACATTTCTAATGATTCATTACTAACAACGTCGTTAAGTGATTATGTATTTAAACTACTTATGTACTACGTATTGATTGATCGCGGTAAACCTTTGTTCTTATATATTTATGACAAGTTTTCCTTTTATTTGATCACAAAAAACAAGTTAAGTGTATGATTTATTATAGTAATTAATCTTACATAACCTAACTAGATTACATGGATTATTATTTATCCTATAAGATAGGAAATCACAATCATTTACTTCATTGTTTTTCAAACTGTGGGTAGCGACCCTTAAGGAGTCGTGGAGCCTTATTCGGGGGGTCGCCGAAAGGAAAACGCAATGTTCAAAAACACACAATTTTGAAATAATTTTCAAAACTCTATGTTTCGAATATAGGTATCAATATGGCAAACATACTAAGCGTTAAATCATATTTATGTCTATCAAAGTGCACAAGGCGTTCACCAGACTTTTTGAACCACGAAAGGGGTTGCAAAATCAAAAAGTTTGAAACACACTGATATACTTTCTCACGTATAGAATTTTAACCCACAACAGCCCGGCATTGGTGAACATAAAAGCTGTCGCAAATTACAGAATGAAATAATGTATTCTAATCTACAGCGACCTTAAGGACTAATTTTATTGTTTTAAAGATCATAGCTTCTCTCCTTTATTATTCTTACATAAAGATTTACAATTTTATGTATTTATGTAGTCTTCAGAAAATAATCTATCTGCTATCCAAATCAACTGTAGTTTTACATATTACGCGGTTGCACCTGCGTAGTTCCTGATCCCGTGGGAATTTCCTGATAAAACGTATGTTCTTTGCCGGACCATAAGCTACCCCTGTACTAAATTTCAAGTCAATCGGTTCAGTAGTTTAGTCGTGAAAAGGTAACAGACAGACAGAGTTACTTTCGCATTTTTAACATTAGTAAAGTAAAGTAACAAGTAATAGTAATTAGTAAGGAATAGTAAAGATTATATTGATATAGTACCGAACAGTCACCAAACTTTAAACAAAGAATATAAAAAGCTGCAAATAACTAAATATGTTAGCTGCAAGTAAATACTTTCCTGCTTTTCAATTGAAAATTTTATCTGCCTAAAGAAATACATATGTATTTAAATTTTGAATATAAACGTTGATGAATTTAAATAAAATTTCCATTATTAAAGAATTAAAACAGTAACACAAAAACAAATAGAAAAAACTACCGTTTTCAAGGCCAACTTTGCAAAACAAAATTAAACCAAACTTTTTTGTGCTAATAATTTATGCTAATTGTTATTTGTATGTGAGTTTACACATTATTTTTCCTCTCTTTAAACTAGCTTCTAGTATTAGGTATGTTATGTTGAGGAAAACCGCTCTGAAAACTGTTTAGAACTAGGAATAATAGGTATAGCACTCATAGTCATAACACATAGTTTTTACTCTCAGTACTAGTTTAAGTCGTGCTTATTATTTGTCTTCCTTCATACCTATTTATAATAGGTATTGTTTTCAATATATTATTTGTCATTTTACCTGCAATGTACCGTTGCAATAAAAAATAAAGTCGTTATTTATTCACATGGAGTTTTAAGTTATGCAAATCTACAGAAATAAAATTTATGTAACCACTTGTGAGATTCTTCCTTGTCAGGGCAAAGACCTCTCTGTTGATATTAAGAAAAAACAGATAACACGTGTTTGTAATAAAACAAAATCAGGTTTTAAAACTTAGTACTCAAGTTTTTTTCAAGGACATCCGATTTATTGGATGCAATTGCACAATGTGTAGGACTATTCTCGTTACTTTGTTATTTATCATAAGGATGTGATGATTATGATAATACACAGTGGCCAATTTTATCCGACAATTCAGATGTACTAAAATCAGATGGTGAATAGAGGATTTTATCCAATTTCATCCGGATATCCTAAAATCGGAGGGCGATTAGAGTACTTACACTTTTATACACAAATTAGCTGTGCCCCGCGGTTTCACCCGCGTAGTTCCCGATCCCGTGGGAATTTCGGTATAAAACATAGCCTATGTTCTTTTCTGGAACATAAGCTACCCCTGTACAAAATTTCAAGTCAATCGGTTCAGTAGTTTATCCGTGAAAAGGTAACAGACAGACAGACATAGTTACTTTCGCATTTATAATATTAGTAGGGATATGTTTTTTCATATCAACTAAAAACTATACCAAACTTTAACTAGAACAGTCCCAATATCTTACGCTACCTTTATATTATCATATCATTTATCACAAAGCGGTCTGTCGGGGCTCGGGACTCACAATTCCCGCTTCGCTCGCACTTCGCGCCGATCACAGACGTCAATTAATACCGCCATTATACTAACGAGCATCCACTTCTTAGTGGATGAGGATCAGATCGGATACAAAGGAAAAAGTTGGGGATTTACCAAGGGAGTGACGGGAGACGGAGCGGAGTGAAGGGATGTTTTGGTAGTACTTGTGCGTTTAAAGTGGGGGTGGGTTTGTTGTTGTTGCTTCAATGTGTTTTGGTTATAATTGGTTATTTTGTTTTAAACTGACATTATAAATAAATACATCAAAAAATCGTTTATTGCCACATTATCAGCCATTCTCACAGAATATTGGCGTGAAGTATTTATTTAGTTTTAGTTGCTTCTGAGAAGACCGTTTAGCTTTCTTCTCATTTTACTTACGTCCTTTTATCCCTTAAAAGCTATCAACGTACTTGTGAATCTTCTGAATTGCAGTTCTCCATAGGCGGCAGTAGTTTGGTAACTCATAAAAATAAAAACCCATTAGGATTCTAAGCGGCATTTTTGTAACAGAAGACGTACTTACTAGAAAATGAAATTTAAATAAACCTAAGGAACTCTTAAATCAATATAATCTTAATGATTTTTAAACAAAACAGAATCGATTTAATAATTAATTGACAGTCAACATGGATCTTTTGACAGTGTGCTTTTAATTAAAGCAATACATAAAGTGGGGGAGCTCCGTGTAACCCCCATCTCGTACGTTACACTAAATACGGCTGAATTAATCAAACGCTTATTGAGCTTTATTAGACGATGCTTTTGCTGCGTAAGCTCTAAGGGTGATTTTGTTGTATAATTTAATTATTGATAAAACCAAGATGGCGGTGGGACAAAGATGATGGCAAATCATTTGTTGCATACGACACAAGTTTTTTACTTGTACTGTCATATTTACACATACCTTTTTTTATCTAATTAAAAGTATCGTATAACCAATTAGCGTTATGTGAAGGAGGGGTAGGTGTACAAAACAATATTATACGATAAAAATAAAATAAACAAATTTTTTAACTCCTTTAAATGCTGCACGTGTAACGGACCAAAAAATGTGCAAATACCGTCTTAAAAACAGAAATAAATAAAGAAATCTAAGTTACTTACTATAACAGTAAAAATATTCCCAAACGGCAACAAAATTTGGAATTTACAGAAAATTTTATCGCGAAACTGAAATGTTACAGCTTTCCTCTCGATAAACTTTTATTCGGGATATTGTAAGGATTTACAAATATTTGATGAACGTCGCTTAACAATTTAAATATCTGTTTTTACCGTTTCACGGCACAGAGCTCGGTTTCTGTTGAATTTTATATTGAAAAAGGAAAATATCATTTTACTTGGGGTTTTAATTTTCTTGGGATATTTTTTGGTTACTACTCTATGCCTATGCTAGATATAAACAAAACCTCTTGACTTGCCCTTGCTATACACATAGGCAAAACTGGGACCGACGCGACGTTTTGAAAGATTTGCATTTGCAAAATCTCGTTTAAATAAAAATAAAACAGACGCCATCTTCGGGAATCCGCCATTTTGTTTTTAGGGCGTTGACGCTTGTCTACCATGCAAATAGCATATTAAAAAGGCTTGTAAAAAAATCAACACACTATGTGAACTCCTAATATATGTATTAATTAGTTAAATATAACTGAAAACAGTGTACACTAGACCCATGATTTTATTCGCATTATTTCCGTCACTTTTAGTCTTTCAATCCATCCCATTGCCACATTCAATAAATACAGGCATCGCATAAATGAAAATATAATTAAACTTACTTCATTTTTTCTTGTATTCAAAATTATTTAAAACCGAATACATTGTTTAAGAAAACAATACTGTAAAATAACAATTACTTCAGTATTTGACATCTTTTGATTGAAATGCATTTCCGACATTTATATGCACATGCATGAGTAATAATGTGGTACAAATATAGCCTATGTGGTGCAGTATCCATCATTCAACTGTACCCCGTTGAAAGTGTAACCAACATGTCTGGACTGAACAAAACGTGCGTGCTATTGTTGGTACTGGTGGCGTGTTCGCTGGTGGTGAGCACTGTGGAGGGCGCGAGGCGCGTGTCGGCCTGCGACGAGGTCTGCAACGGGATCAACCGCGAGAAGGACGCGTGCTGCCGCAACCATGGATACTCTTCCTTCGCTGACTGTCGAGGAGGAATGTATTGTAATAACGATGGCAATCAATTGATCGATGCCATGATGGACATGATGAAGTTATAACGTCACTGGAAAACCTGGTAGAACTTTTTGTTCATTATTCGTGGACAAAATCCATGGAACGCGAACCCCCTGTGACTGAAGCGAAGGCTCCTGCCTCCTAGAAATTTATGTGGGACTCTCAACGTCTGAAGGGCGAGGTCTGACCTCGCAGAACTTAACAGAAAATCAGAGTTGTGTGATTTCTTCTACTTCTTCTTTGCGTATCGACTCAAATTTTTGAGGACCAAAACTCGGCCACCGATATAGCGCTATCACCGTGTGGTTTCTGATACGGGAAAACAATGTTATGCTCAATTAGGTATTTTTTTTTTCATCACAAAGAAGATTTCGAGTATAAACATACTTATTGTACATGTTTGTTCTTTCTTTCGTGTTAGTACTTTTTTAATCTAATTCATATTTGTAAAAAATGCGTAGTAATTTATTAAAAAATAACTAATTTATAAAAAAAAAATCTGTCTTACTTTAACTGGCGTACGTATAATTATACAAACATTTTAGAAGATTTTTCACTTGAACAACATTCTAAAACAGCGGGGCACGGTTGTAAGTAATTGTTACTACCATATTCTTCAATTCAAAGTATTTACACTCAAAGAACCCACATAAGAAAACAATAAGAACAGTGCTACCGTACTTTTGTTGTAAAATTAAATTAGAATGATGTATCAGACGGTCGAATGGAGTTCCCCAAAGTTATGGGGAGTGAATATTCATTTGAAACTTTATCAATTTTCGGGTGTGGTACGCCCGCGGCCTCCACTTCCAATCAATTACTTCAGTTTTAGGATGTTGCCAACTCTAGTATACCCATAAATCAATATTGCCAACTTTTGATATAGTCTCACAGTACCGGGCGTTTGGAATGTTCCTAAATTAAATTTGAATGTAAACGTATTAATTGTAAGGTACTTTAAAATAGGTTGTTAAAAAGGTTGATTTATTGTGTAATTTTTGATCTCTTTGTCAGTATCTTATTGCTGGGCAAAGGCAAAGGTTAATTCATTCTTCTTCTTAGCGTATCGACTCATATTTTTGAGGACCAGAACTCGGTCACCGATATGGCACTATCAGTGGCCTTGTAAAGGTCCTCGCGTGTGCAGGTGTAGGGACACGCATGGCAAGTTATTTGCCGTTGAGTCGTGGTGGAAGGATCGGCTAGTCTGCGTTACCGACTTGCCGTCCGCAGACCATTGCCCAGGGTGCGCCGGGCGCATGCTTGTTATATGCGCCACTCGGAGAGGCTCCTTCCGTGCACACCCAATTAATTCATTTATTTAATGTTTCGCCACTGCCGCCATATTGAAAAATTCTGATAATGTTATGTAAACCTAAGAAAACCTTGCAGATTGGTCGGTAAGGCAAAGGTCTCCCCAAACACTTCTTGCTATTCATCAAAGGTGAATTATCTCTCCAATGCTTTCTACAATTAATATACCTCTTCGTTTTGAAAATAAATAACAGTTTTTTTTGTCATCAGTATTAGTTCAAATTAGAAAAAAAAACTTCCATACAATAACAATCTTATCAACTTAAGATAACTATTAAGGAAAATAATATTATGTCTACAATTACTGCCTACTAACAATTATGCCTATCAAATATTAGTATAAATACTCTTAGGAAGTCTTGGAAAACATCATTCAACTATAACCCGTTGAAAGTGTAACCAACCATGTCTGGACTGAACAAGACGTGCGTGCTGCTGTTGGTGCTGGTGGCGTGTTCGCTGGTGGTGAGCACTGTGGAGGCCGCGCAGCGCGTGTCGGCCTGCGACGAGGTCTGCAGCAGGATCGACCGTGAGAAGGATCAATGTTGCCGCGCACACGGCTACTCATCCCACGCCCACTGCCGGGGCGGAATGCATTGTAACTGATCGCTGAACATCTATATCCTCTATCCTGGCATGATCACCTGACCAACCGTCACCGGCGTAACACGAATTGGACCTACGATTGGAAGATTTCTGTGTTTCTGTTTTTCGTAATTAATTCTTGTGTCAAAATTATTGTTTTGTTAATTGTTATGTAATAAATTTTTGTTTCTTTAATTTTGATTTGTTTATTTTATGCTGTTAAGATGATTTTTATTGAAAATATGTGAGGTTCTTAATTTTCACCTCTGATCAACTTTTACCTATAACCTTAACTCGTCTCCTCATTAGTGCTACACAACCACAGTTAGTCCGAGTTCAAATTTCCGGTGAAGTGAAAATTTTGAACTTGCATACATAACATTTTCTAAGTATCTATACACATTCCTCCTCTAGGCTCAAAAGCCGAAAAGGTTTTTACAAAGGACCATCAAAGAGCCCACCAGAGGAGAGATTGAAAGTGGAAAACAAAATACCCCGCACATTCTAATTTTGTGAGCATGCAAGAGAGACTTCCTACAGCTGGTCTGGTCATGACTTGGAATGGCCTACTTGGCAGTCGCTTATCCGCCTCCGTGCCCAAGTAGGTCGTTGCAAACAGAACATGGGGCGATGGAATTACATATCTGCCTCAGAGGAGCATTGTGACTGTGGAACCCCGAAACAGCCCATGGACCATCTTACAATTAATTAATCTATCATCTTCTCTTTGTCCACTGTGCCCCAACACCTGCACTTTGGATGACCTAAATGAGGTCGACATGCGGTTGGGACATTATATGAGATGGTAATGATGCTACAGTTTGACTTAGGACGCCGAAATGATTTTATAACCGTAAAAATATTTATTTAAGTTATCTAGACTAGGCAATAAGATAACGTATAATCCCTTGTTAATAACATTTTAAAAATGCAATAACAAGATAACGCACAGCATTATGATAAAAACAAATATTTTTCTATTATTGAAGCACGTTATAAAAGTCTTATACTTTATGACATAAACAAATATTTTTCTATTATTGAAGCTCGTTATAAAAGTCTTATACAATTCTTATCTCATTATAGTAACTGACCCCTAACTAAGGTTGAAGCTTGTATCTAGGGTATCTGAAACTACGCACACACTCATTCACACACACACCCAGACCGAGATAAACATGTGTGGTTCACACAAATATTTACCCCGCACGGGAATCGAACCCGCAACCTTACGGATAGCAGGCCGGCATGGTGATCACTCTGCCATCGATATGCGAAAGTAACTGTTTGTCTGTCTGCCTTTCTGTTACCTTTTCACGGCTAAACTAATGAACCGATTGACTTCAATTTGGCACAGGGGTAGCTTATGGTCCTGGGAACGCTCTGTTTTATCCCGAAATTTCCACAGAATCGGGAACTATGCGGAAACCACGGAGCACAGCTAGAGTTAAATAATGTGTATATCAAACATGTATTACATTACATGTGATATGGCTTGGTTTAAATAAAAATATGATAGATGATCCACTATAATTTCGTTTGACGACATATATTTAGTTCCAGCCATAGATATCCCCTTTTCATATTGTCTACTAATTATAAATAGTATCATCTTCATAATCTTTGATCTGGTCTCCTTAATTCAGGGTAGGTTCATATTTCTTGGTGGGGCTGATGTAGTGAATTATTATGTCATGGTATGTATAATACTAGCTTCTGCCCCGCGACTTCGTACGCGAAGAATAGTTATTTTGGGCTAACGCTAAATATCTCTGGCAGTCGAGATTAAAATTAAACAATAAACACGCCTATATTATTCGTTATCACTACATATGTAGTATAAAACAAAATCGCTTTCTCTGTCCCTATGTATGCTTAGATCTTTAAATCTACGCAACGGATTTTGATGCGGTTTGTTTTAATAGATAGAGTGATTCAGTGGGAAGGTTTTTAGCATAACTTTATCCCCATATTCCTACGGGAACGGGAACTACGCGGGTGAAACCGCGAGGCGCCGCTAGTGACATATAAATTAGGTAAACTTTCATATTTTATGTGCACTACATAATTAAAATACCCCTATTAAATATCATTCAGGACAGCCCTAGCCCCTCCTTAGGTAGCTGATACTGACCCCCTAATATCAATTCCACGCCACTACCTCTTCCACCCTACTCCCCTTCCACACTAATACATCTTCCACACCGCTCCCACTTCCACATCACTCATCATTACTTATTTCTGGTCTTGTACCCTCGGTAGGGAGATCAATGAACTGGTAATGATGATTTAAAACACATTGGTACGTGGTGGGGTTCCAACCAGGCCCCTTCCGATCGAAAGTCAAAGGCCTTAACCCCTACGCCACCGACGCTCTACATCACACCGTCCTACATCCACACTAATCCCATTTCCCCATCTCTACCACTTCAACGCCTATCCCGCATCCACACCACTCTCATTTCCACTCCACTTCCACGCCATTACCCCTTCCACCCCACTACCACTTCCATCCCATTTTTTCATCTTTTCTTTGAATATGTTTTGTGTTATGAAACGCCGACTCTTCCGAAGAAAAGTCGGCGTTTCATAACACAAATCATATTCAGTAGAATGCCGATTATCTGAATTAATTGGGACCGGGGTCCATTCGGATAGTCGAAAATTCGGATTATCGCACATAGACTGCACATAGCTGGACTCGCGCACGAAGGGTTCCGTACCAAAAACGACAAAAAAACACGTTTGTTGTATTGAGAAGCCCCGCTTAAATATTTATTTTATTTAATGTATTTTTTCCTATAGCGGCAATAGAATAGAAATATGTACATCATCTGTGAAAATTTCAAGTGTAGCTTTAGCTATCACCGTTCTTGACCTTGAATATGCAACATTCTCTCATACCATACGTCCAATGTCCATGGTTCTTGAGATAGTCTGGTGACAGACGGACGGTCGGACAGCGAGGTCTCAGTAATATGTTTCTGTTTTTACCCTTTGGGAACGGAACTTTAAAAACGATGCCACACATAGAATAAACTATAATAAGTTTACCAAACACAGTTCTACAATATCTATAGCTCACTTAAACATCTCAATCAGAGTAAGTTATTTTATTTTATTTATTTATATTTAAGTTGCAATCCCAGCGGGCCTTAACGAAAATACAAAATATAATAAATCACAACAATTAATAGAGGTACATAGTAACTTAGGACGGATTCGGATAATTGGCGATTCGGTTAATCGGCGTTCTACTATATTAGAAAGTGATTTAAATTCTGCGAAAAATTCTGGAAAGATTCTGGATTGTAACTAAGCGAATCTATGTATCTATAATAAGTGGGTGATTTAGTTATAAAAAAACCCTGCTCGACTTAACTAATTTCATACCATAAAGCTAAAATCGATAAATCGCACATGAATAATAATTTTCGTATAGTAATATTTTAGATCGAAAATGTCTGAAGATATGATAAGCAGAAATCAAATTATGAGTAAAATATCTAATTAGGGCGAGCAAGGGGTGAGCAAAGCGAAGCCCTTTTAACGCAACAATTTGGTGGTACATTTTATGAAAAAACTACTTCACCTACAGATTTGATATTTGAAATAGTTATTTAAATTAATGTCTAGATTTATAATGCGGGGTGCAGAATATTGATAAATATCTATTAATAAGTAAAAATACGGTATTTTTTATTTACTTATAGTTTTGATACGCTGCCTCATTTTCTGTCATTTTATTTTAGTCCGCCATTTTGACATTCAGCTGTCAAATTACAAATTGAAACACATGTCAAAGGAGTATTGATATCAATTTCGACGCAAATCAACCCCAAAATAACTTTTTACCCCTTTTTAATCATGTTAGGGGATGATTTTAAGAAAAATGAGTATCACATATTTAATTAATATTTTTGAAGAACATTTATGCCAAGTTTGAACTTAATCAGACCGAGGAATCACGTTGTCCCATACAAACTTTGCAACCCCTTTTCACCCCTTTAGAGGAGGAATTTTCAAAAATCCCTTCTTATCGGACGCCTACGTAATACAAATAACACACCCTCCAAGTTTAAGGTCTCTACGATCAGCGGTTTAGGCTGTGCGTTGATCCATCAGTCATTCAGGACAAAGCCTTTTATATAATGATATAGATTAGTAAGGATGTTAAAAACTATTGTAATGTTACATGATCTAGACTCACCTTTATGGGTGTTAAAGATTTCCGAAATTACCTCTAAATGGCGTGAAATATTTGAAAATACATACATAATTATAATTTTACCGATTTTGTAATACTTTAGTAGTATTTTTCGTGTTGCTAACTATAAGAAAAGTGCCGTATTGACAGGGTTATTGTCCTTCTAATTTATTTAAATTTTATAATATTACATCATTCATTCGTAATATGTAAATAATCATGGATTTAATAAATATTTACTTATTTACTGGAATGTGTCTTAGAATTATTAATAACTCAAAAATGGCTCAACTCATTTGGCTGAAAATTGGTGGGGAGGTTGCTAAGAACCAAAAAAAGGACATAGGATACTTTTTATCCCGAAATTCCCACGGGAACGGGAACTACGCGAGCGAAACCGCGGGGCATAGCTAGTATTATATAAAAGAAAGTCGCGTTAGTTACACTATTTATAACTCAAAATGGCTGAACTCATTTGGCTAAAAATTGGTGGGGAGGTTGCTTAAAACCAAAAAAAGGACATAGGATACTTTTAAATGAAAAAACCATTAAATAATATTTTCAAATACATTTATTCAACAAATCATACGATGCAATACATTCTTCCTCCTCTACAATATGCGTAAATTGAATATCCATGTGCTTTACAACATTCTTCTCTGTGGTCAGTTATTATTGTACAAACTGAATCACATACGTGAACTCTAACAGCTTCCCCAACAGCTTGTATCACCAACGAACAAGCTATTAACGCGAACAGCAAAATCGAAATCTTATTGACTCCCGACATGATAAAGGTCTGCTTACACTGAAATACAAATGATATATGATGCAGTTTTCTCCGTTTCCTAAGGTTTATATACGTTTTTTCTTTAACTCTTTTCCTTGTTTTATCAACTGCGTTTAGTTTAATAGTCCAGTAAAAGTCCAGTAAAGTCTGGGTTGTTATACATTCATCACATAGAAACTTCGTCACAATTTAATTGCTAAATTGATAATATTGTCCAGTCCCATTGTTTTATTGTTAATAGATAGCAGAGAAATGAAACAATAAGTTGAATAAATTTTAAATGGCTGTACCACGCCAAGAACTATAGGAGCTTAGTTTAAGACCCTAAACTCGATAATTGACGGTTTTTGTACTTTTTGATCTAGTCATATTATATGAAAAGCGTATTTTATAAACATGCTTTTAGGTAATAATTAAAGGAAATATTGTCATCTAAAAAATACTCAGAGAAAAACAATATTATACAGAAAACTTAAAAAATATATCAAGAAAACTGAACATATGTTTTCTGAATTTCACTTTTAGCATTAACTTCCATGCCTTCGGATTCTAGTAATTCGACCAATTTAGCACTAAAAATTACACAAACTTAAAGTCCAGATCCTTATTAAGCAAACATTCAGAGGAAAATTTAATTGTTATTATAATTATTAATGAAATCGAAAAAAATATAAAGTTAGAATTTGTAAAAATCACACTCAAGAAAATCGTAATTTACGTTGATAAATGATGCTCAAAACGTTATTAAAATTACCTCAAATAATAAAAGAATATTTTCTACAACAATTTTTCTACAACAAAAAAAGACAAATCTCTAAATCAATTTGTCTTTTTTTCTACAAATATTTTAAAATCATCATAAAACTACTATAAAATCGGACGCACGAAACAATTCAAATCAGTCTGCCGCGGGGCTTTTTAGAGAGAGGACGTATCGCTCCTACCGAGCGTTTGACCTTTGCGGCGCGTACGAATTTTATGCGATAACTCATCAACATGTTTTGATACTCGATAATAATTTTTGTTTTATAATTTGAATTATTTATTAAAAAAAAAAAATAACATTTATGATAACAAATAATGTTTTAGAAATAATGAGCAATAAAACAACATTATTTTAAACCGACTTCCAAAAAGGAGGAGGTTCTCAATTCGGCCGGTATGTTTTTTTTTATGAATATGTTCAACGATATCTCCATCAATTCTGTACCGATTACTAAAATTCTTTTTTTATTCAAAAGAATGGACTTGCCGTTTGGTCCCATGTCAAGGAAACCAGGATCTAATGATGGCATTCTAGAGAAATTGAGAGGAACTTTAGAAAATCGTAGGGTGATTAGTGCATTTGTTAAGTTTTTCGTTAATTATCTTAAAGCATTATAATTAAATGAAGGTTTGGAGTCGATCTGATGATGGACCTGGAAGATAGTCGAGGGAACTCTTCAACGACTAACAGCAGTTACCTCGTGTTTGGGCTTGATTAATTTGTATCGATGAGACCTTTACAACCAGATAGGTTGTGACACTCAAAAGTAAAAAAAACCGACTTCAAAAACTGAAAAGTATAAAATAACAAATATTTAATTTAATACACTTCTTATGCGATGCTAATTAATACCTTTGTGTGTATGTTACCTATTGATAAGTGTGAAGTCGGTGCCAAGCCTTAAAGAAATAAAACTATTAGAAAAATAAACTACAAAACTATACGTGTAAATCAAAGATATCAATATACAAAACTATAATTCGAGACGACCGTTAACGAACGTTTGCCCGCTTGGGTTGGTCGCATTTTTATTTTATTTATGTGCTACATCGCATAAGAGGTATTACATTAAATATTTGTTATTTTATATTTTTTTGTTTTTGAAGTCGGTTTTTTTTAACAAAAACGGAAACGAAATAATTTAGAAAGTCCTGCTTTTAGCGCTAAAAGGTTGTCCCGATAATATATGTTGTACATATACAGAGGATGCATTTTTCAAGTAGGCGTGGTAGACGATATTCGAAACTATATGGAAAGGAATATCGAAAATTGCTGGCGATTTTAATAAAAACTAAAACTGCAATTAGTATATGAAAAATCAATACCCCATTATGGCAAAAAAAAATATTATTCACAAGTAAGTTATAGATTTTTTTTTTACTCGTATGTTGCTTTGTTTTTAAAAAGTTTCGTTACTTACCAAAAAAAAAATCATGTCTTATTTTAAAAACAAAAAACTAACCGTCTTACCATAAATCGATGTTTAAACACTCTCTAGACCACTCTTCAGTCAAACACGATTTTGGCATGTTAGACCGTGTTTGAATTTTTCTTACCACAAATCGTTGTCTTGCTCTTGTCTTGAGAAAAATGGTTTTACTCATAGAATAAGGATCACGATACTGTTTCTCTCTGGTTTTAATAAAATACGTATGGCAATACATAAACGCGTTACGTTATATGCAGGACAAGTTGAGTACAACATAAACAAATGTATCTCAAAAGTTGATAATAATTATTGAATTAAGTTATTAATTGATATAATTTATTTTTAAAAGTATTATTGTCTATAAATATAATTGTTGATTGAAGAAACAGTGAACTAATTACTTGATATTTTCATTCTCAAAGATCGTTTAATCCGTAAAGGAACGTTTTTTGAATTGACTGTTGATCGACGTTGTCTGACTGACTTATGTCATGTGTGACTATTCAATCGACGTTGTGTTTAATTTTATATTTTCGTACAATTTTAAATAGTTAAAACTTGCAGAGTAGCAATTAATGGATTTGTACCGTTGCGTTGCGTTTGTACCGAAAACATGAGCAGTCGTGTCGTGCCGCAACAACTGCCTCAATGTTCGGCAGAATAATCATTTTGTCACTACTATCAACAAAGGCGAGTTACGTGAGCTACCCAACAAGCCTCATCTGGTGCGTACTATTGAGGTTAAGAGCGTAGCTGCACCGAAGAAACAGCGAACAGCAGTCAGTGCAGCAGAGAAAGGCGACGTGGATGGCTTCACCCTGGTGGAGAGGAAACGTCGACCGTATCCGTCCCGTAACCGACGTGGTATCGCCCCTGCTACAGCAACAGAGGTCACCTTACGTGTTGTGGAGCCTACCTGCACCGTATCGTTAACTTCAAGTACCTACGAAGTACACGGACATGTTCCTCATATATTTGAATGATTTTATATGTGCGCGTGGTTTGAGAGGCCTTACCTTACCGTAACACAGTTTGTAACTAGCACGGGAGGTAGGGTCTCGAGAGGGGTCTCTCTTAGAATATAATGTACTTATTGTCTAATTAAATAAATTGAATTCAATTACACAATGCAGTTCTTTTATTAGAATATAATTACATTAATACGTTTCTAATAGTTTTTTTACATCTTTTCATATTCTCGCCGTTTTGGAGTTTGTGCACTAGCGCCATCAAGCGGCACCTTGTAGTAACAATATAGCAAAGAGGTTGAATAACAAACTAAAGAGGTCATAATATCATAATCGATATAAAATCACGTTGACGTTTCAAATCAGCTGATACAAATTCAGGCGGCCATTTTAGAAATAGCTTTAAACAAGGGCATCAGAGTTTTTAGGTAGACTGTCATTTCAAACACTGCCTAAACCAATTTTAGAGGTAGACATCGATTTGTGGTACAATTTTTTGTAAAAATCATTTTAAACTATGTTTCAAATTTAGACTTCGTTTTGTGGTAAGACCGTAAGTATTTGTTTTATTCATTATTCCTTGTTGTGAATAATGGAATATCGAATCGAAAGGTATTACGTAAATTATATCTAATCATATACTACCTACTACGAATCGTAAAAAAAATATACTCGTATTTTTACTTTTGTCAATAACTTTTACACAATTTATAATTTCCAATGGATCAAAACCATTCGGCCGGAGTATTCAGAGCGAGCGCGCCGTCACCACATAGACAGTGTGCATGCGGACACGCGTGCGCGTCTGTGTGAGTGAAAATTTGAGTTGTCGCGCGGCAGATGAACCCTCTTAATCTCTAATATGCTGCACTGAAAATTTCAAAACTTCAGCTAGAGACATGTTGTCAAAACGAGCCCGGAATTTTTGAAAACTAAAACTTATAATATTATAAGGCAGTGGTCTGACCGCGGGCGAGTGAGCGATGAACTATCGCCGAGTTCTCGCCCAAGAAAAAGACAGTAAATATACAATCCGTGTAAACGAAAGTGATGCATATATTAATAGTTACTCGCTGGTGGAGTGAACAGACTAGTAACTATAAATAATATGTGCATCTCTTTTGTTTACACGGAATGTATGTTCACTGTCCTATTCTTGGGCGAGAAAATCGCCGATAGTTCATCGCTCACTCACTCGTGGTGGGACCAGTGCCTTATTTCTGTCTAGAAATTGATAACGTACATTTTAAGCAGTAAGTAAATAAAAATAAATATCGGACGAATTTACATATGTATATTATTTTGTAGGTGTGATGAATTATGTATCGAAAAATTTGACGAATTAACTAGTATGTGACAAATATACAACAATCCAATAATCTGATTGTTGAGATGTTAGTTCAGATGTTATTTAAATAAGCACTTATTCAATATAACGTTACGGCTTGTGGCATTTTTCAAAATTTCTTTTCATGTCTTCTTATTAATTTTGCATACTACTTGTTGATTTATAAAGACAATTTGAAGAATGCACGCACTTTTTGTGCCTAATTTTATGACATTTATATTTTTTTATGAAACCAACCTTGAATTTTATTATAGATAATTTAATCATTTATTTGAACCAAAACATCGCAATTCGCACAAAGGTCCCAAATTAGAGACGTATAATGCTTCACGATATTTTTACTAATGTACGTTGATAAAATATAAAATGAAATAATTCAATCTCTTAATCTCAAAAAAGGAAAAGATATGGTATGATAAAATTTTATTAATTCAAGGTTGGTTTCACAAAAAAGTGCGTACATTCATAAACTTGATTTTACAAATCAACGTAAGCTGTGTTCAAGATAGACAGTAAACAGGATAAAGTTTTAATAAACACCACAAGACGTAACATGGTATTGATTTACATACAAATAAGTATGAATTTGAACAATCAGATAATCATAAACAAGATTGCGTATAAGGAAAATGTCCATTTAAAAAAATACCGTAACTCACACTTTGAACCAATGAGTTAGTATAAATAGATCACGCACGTCTTCGAAGGCATCATTCAACTGTACCCCGTTGAAAGTGTAACCAACATGTCTGGACTGAACAAGACGTGCGTGCTGCTGTTGGTGCTGGTGGCGTGTTCGCTGGTGGTGAGCACTGTGGAGGGCGCGAGGCGCGTGTCGGCCTGCGACGAGGTCTGCAGCAGGATCAACCGCGAGAAGGACTCGTGCTGCCGCGCCCACGGCTACTCGTCCCACGCCCACTGTCGGGGCGGAATGCATTGTAACTGATCGCGGCCGACTGCACCCGACTCCCGACTCACTACGTCACCGGCCCGACACAGATTGGACTCGCCATTGGAGGATTCCTTTGTTTCGTTATAATGTAATCCAAATGCCAAAACTAATGTTTAATTTGTAAATTAATTGGTAAGATTAGGAATAAATTGTTTTTTCTTCAATTAGATCTGTTTTATTTATGTTATCTTTGATTTGTAAGGTAGATGTAAAAAAGTTGGTTGATAAGTTATTATACCAATTACTATAATTCATTAATGATATGTTTTACAAAACAAACCTTAGCATAACACACCCATTCATACGCACAGCAAGACAGAGATAAAAAATTGCATAGCTCGGGTTTTGAAACCTATGGCATGGTGATTATTATATCACTATCTGTTGACATTACACACATTAAACAAATATATAAGGTAAAAAGAATGTAGGAGATATTTTAAAACAATCTGCAATTTGATTCAATCATCAATCATTATTGCTAACATTATCGTTAAGTTATTATTTATGTAAACTACTTATATACTAGTTTTGATTGATGGTAGTGATCGCGTAACCTCTGTTCTATTTATTATATTTTCCTTTTTTTGATCACAAAAAAACTGGTTTAGTGTGTGATTGATAAAAGCTCAATAAATAATACTTACAATCAATTTAATTGCAGAATGTATCAACTGCTCCCATTTGAAAAGCTTTCTTTTTGAACATCACTACATAGTATAAAACAAAGTCGCTTTCTCTGTCCCTATTTCCTTATGGCCCTATGTCCCTATGTATGCTTAGATCTTTAAAACTACGCAACGGATTTTGATGCGGTTTCTTTTAATAGATTGAGTGATTCAGTAGGAAGGTTTCTAGCAATTTTATCCCCATATTCCTACGGGAACGGGAACTACGCGAGTGAAACCTTGGGGCGCCGTTAGTAGTGAAATAAAGTTTAAATCAAAATTTTATTACAATATTCCCATTTTCTACGTCCAGCATAAAATGAATAAAAACAAACACAGTTTTGAAATATTTTTATTTAAAATATAATTTGTAACATTATAATTCAAGGGTTGCAATACATTATTCCGCCCCTACAATGTGCGGAATATGAATATCCATGTGCTCTACAGCATTCATTTCTTTCTGGTATAATTATTGTACAAGCTGTATCACACGCGCGCACTCTAACAGCTTCCCCAACAGCTTGTACCACCAACGAATAAGCTATTAACGTGAACAGCAAAATCGTAATCTTATTGACTCCAGACATGTTGAAGGTTTAATTGCACAGAAATGTAATATGATTCTACGTTTTCTATGATTTATATGCGTTTATATACATTTATTTACGTAATTTTTTCCTTATTATTTATCAACTGTGTTTAGTTTTATAGTCCAGTAAAATAAGATTTGAAATCTAAATTGTCTTTAAGTTTGTGATATTATTTGAAGTTTGATACAAAAACAATTTGCAAAGGTTAGCGTCCGCAGCCCCCGGTAAGGGTTGAATAAAACCTTTTAAAAATATTTTTCACTTTGAAAATAATATTTTTAGTGTGTAAAATTGTACATACAAATTATGTCGTGTCAATTTTCCTGCAGTCAACATTAACTGGTAAAAATAAAATATAAGCTGTGTGTAACTTTTGATATCAGACTTTATTCACTGGACTATAAGTTCAAAGGCTATCTTTGTAACCGTGCTCGATAGCAAGGAAAGCTTTTCAAATTGGAGCAGTTGATACGCTCTGCAATTAAATTGATTGTATGTCAGCTATCATCTGTGTAACTCTTTACGGATATTTAGTCAAATTCTTAGATCTTTAAATTACCATCCACATATCGAATTTTACCACATTCATTAGTAGCGTTTTTAACGTTTTCTATATACTAAGGAACATAAATCAAACAAATCAAAATTGAAGAAGAAACAATTTATTAACTAATCTTACCAATTAAATTACAAATTAAACATTATTTTTTTCATTTGGAGTACATTATAACGAAACAAAGGAATCCTCCAATGGCGAGTCCAATCCATGCCGGGTATGTAGTGAGTCGGGAGTCGGGTGCAGTCGGCCGCGATCAGTTACAATGCATTCCGCCCCGACAGTGGGCGTGGGACGAGTAGCCGTGGGCGCGGCAGCACGAGTCCTTCTCGCGGTTGATCCTGCTGCAGACCTCGTCGCAGGCCGACACGCGCCTCGCGCCCTCCACAGTGCTCACCACCAGCGAACACGCCACCAGCACCAACAGCAGCACGCACGTCTTGTTCAGTCCAGACATGTTGGTTACACTTTCAACGGGGTACAGTTGAATGATGCCTTCGAAGACGTGCGTGATCTATTTATACTAACTCATTGGTTCAAAGTGTGAGTTACGGTATTTGTTTAATGGGACATTTTCCTTATACGCAATCTTGTTTATTATTATCTGATTGTTCAAATTCATACTTATTTGTATGTAAATCAATACCATGTTACGTCTTGTGGGGTTTTCAGATTTTCTTTCCTGTTTACTCATAAATTTTGCATACTACTTAGGTCTTATTTGTAAAGTCTACTTACGCTTAGTTTCATTACATTTATGTTTTTTTGTTTATTTACCTTGAATGAATATATTGAAAATAATTTTCTCCTTTTTTGAGAATGTTAAAATTAGAAGACCGATTTACCTTATTTTATATTTCATTTGCGTAAGTAAAAATATTGCAAAGACTGCAAAAAATTGCTCAAATTCGAGAGAGACAGATTGCAAACGTAGGCTTACGCTAATTGATTTGATAAAAATATACAACAAATTTTACCCTTTTTACTAATAGTCAATTATGTTTACTTGGCTGTACTTTTTTACAAGCGTGCGAGTTGATGATAGAAATATTTGGTAAATTCGAAAGGTGTCAAGTCGCCATACCGGGCGAGATTTTTTCGGGTGAGATGACCATTAATTCATACCACTACTAAGATACAGCTCGTTAAAGATGTTATTATAAAAAAAAAATACTTAATAGTATAAAACATATTCATATTTTCTACATTAATATTGAGGGCGTCGTCGGGGTCGGCCGAGAAAGCGTTGGCGGGATGATCTCGTCGCCTTCGACAGTAGCTGGTGGGAGGCTGCGAAGGATCGGGAGAGTTGGAGATGTCTGGGGGAGACCTTTGCCCAGCAGTGGAACAATGTAGGTTAAATAAAAAAAAAAACATTTTGTAATATAGGAAATTTTGGTTTATTTAATACTTTTTTATATTAATTTTATATGAATGTATGGATGTCTGTACCTCTTTCACGTAAAAACTACATATCCGATTAACATAAAAGCAGGATAGATATTTCATATAATCAGGAATAAAACTTGGGATATAATATTATTTCCCAAAATGTATGGGATTGAGATATAAACTGGTAAAACTGCGAAGCGTTTCTACTCGTGGTATGCAAATAAAATAGGAACTTTACAAGTAAATTATTCTGATGCAAAATATTTAAATAAAATATGGGTACCCATTTATTTAATATAATAAGTATTCAAAAAAATTCAACTATTTTGGAGTCTTAATGCAATAAAATTTGAATTTATCGTATTATTTATTTAAAAAATACATTTATTTAAAAGAACTATGAGATAATGATTTTATATTTTAAGCTTTTATTAATATTTTAATACATTTGTGTTTTTCAAAAATAAATATTTTTGTTCTTATTTTTTAATATATTTATCTGTTGATACCAAAAAATGAGGAAAACAAAATTTGCGATAGCATAAATATATTTATGTCTGTTGTTTTGGGCTTGATGTCATTACTAATCCACTTGAAGACCTTTGACTTGTATGATAAAAATAATTGGGGTAAACATTTGGGAGCATAATATTTTTGTTTAAAAATTATACACAATAATATTTTGATACTTTCACGGTTTGTTGTCGTGTGTTAGTGGCACTAAAACTTACAAAGGTCGACAAACATTTTTTAAATATATTTTTTTCTTCTTTCAAACCTTTATCCTTCTTCTTTGCGTGTCGACTCATATTTTTGAGGACCAGAACTCGGCCACCGATATGGTACTATCAGTGGCCTTGTAAAGGTCCTCGCGTGTGTAGGGACACGCACGGCAAGTTATTTGCCGTTGAGTCGTGGTGGAAGGATCGGCTAGTCTGCGTTACCGACTTGCCGTCCGCAGACCATTGCCCAGGGTGCGCCGGGCGCATGCTTGTTATATGCGCCACTCGGGGAGGCTCCTTACATGCACATCCACCTTTATCCTAAGGGCCTATTTAAAGTAAGTTACCAAGTAAAGTTAGTTTTGTCTCTTTCTTACTTTATATCAAATGACAAAGACAAAACTTGTGAGTACTACTACTCGGAAATTAACTTGAAGATCGTGAAATAGGCCCTAAGTCTTATTGGGGTCGGTTTGGAGTTTGACCACATTTGAATGAATATCAGTATCAACCTAGAAATTCATAAGACACTTTTTGTTTAACCATATTTTAGACTTGTTTTTGTTGGTACTATAGAAATAACAAGTTTTCCACTGATCCCTTTAAGAACCATGAGATTAAATAAGTATATTTCATAATCTGTAAGCTTGTCAATAATATGAAATTTCATCAATAATTACTCGGTAATCAAGAATTTGTATAAGCATCAAATACTAAATTTCGCGTCTACAATATTAGTTACGATACTTGTAAAATTTTTCCTCAAAAACAAAAATCAAGAAAAACCTTCTTCCGGCCAAATACATGCGTTTATAGCATCGTAAAATTCTCACAAACACGTGTTGCTAAGCTCGATAAAAAAATAAAAAACTGGTTTAATAAATGATTTTAAATGGCCAATAAATTAGCAATACAACATAGTAGTTAATAAACATAATACTATTAACGATTTACGAGCGAAACAAGTAAAAAATAAGGATAAATATCGAAATAAATAAGAAAATCAAAATCGTTAACATCTCGTGCGTAAACTAGTTTTGAATCAAGAAACTAGTTCTGCCCAGTTGGGATTCCATGCGTAATTATAATACGGCGCGATAAGTAAAACGTAAACATAACAAAAATATGTATTTTCCTTGAGACAGAGACAGTACGGCCTATAAATACGCGAGTCGCCTGTCCTGGTGTTATACGCATCTTAACTTTAAGACGTAACGGTCGTACTAAGAAACAAAACAAACATCAAAATGATGAACAAGACGTCAGTTTTTCTGTTGGTGCTGGTTGCCTGCTCGCTGATGATCAGTACCGTTGAAGCCAAGTGGGTTCGTGTAGGCCCCTGTGACCAAGTCTGCAGCAGAATCGACCCTGAGAAGGATGAGTGCTGCAGAGCCCACGGACACACCCGCTTCGCGTCTTGCAATGGAGGAATGTACTGTTATAAACCGTAACCTGACTGATGACTGAAGAACTGTCAAGCAACCCGACTGATTGGATACAAGTAATTGTTTAGTAATGTAGTTTTTAATTGTTTTTATTATTCCTGTGACATTTTTATTTTTTATATATTGTTTTTAATATGTAAAAATAAAATGCATTTTTTAAATTTATTTCCTTTTTTATTTTTGTTTTTTAGTTTAAGTTCGCGTAGGATTAGAATTATATTTTTCATTTATTTTTCATGATTTAAGTATAATTATATTTAAAAAATAGGTCTTCAAATTTAATAATGACTTATCAGTAATTATTTTTTAATTACAAAATCTTTTCCTTCTATTAAAAAAATATTAAATCTTTTTACATTAAATTTAAATGACACATAATTCAAATCAAATGGGAAAATTAATATTACATATATTAACAAAACCACAAAACATAATTATAAGTATCACACATTTATTTATTAAATAATTACACCAACCACATTTACATAATTAACATTGATAAAATATAATTTATTCACTTATTAGTACACAAAGGGACAAGAGACCCAACTTGAGAGGTCTAAGTGAGGAAAAAGTCCGTACAAGTACAAGTACATAAAAATAAATCTAAACTTAAAACCTAAACTTAATCATCACTACATAGTATAAAACAAAGTCGCTTTCTCTGTCCCTATGCCCATATGTATGCTTAGATGTTTAAAACTACGCAACGGATTTTGATGCTGTTTGTTTTAATAGATAGAGTGATTCAGTGGGAAGGTTTTTAGCATAATTTTATCCCCATATTCCTACGGGAACGGGAACTACGCGGGTGAAACCGCGGGGCGCCGCTAGTCTTAATATAAAACTACTTATCATTAATTATATAGATTAGGATTATTAATTATAGGAGTGGCTGAAAATCTGCTCAACTCAGATTATACATACAAATATTACGGGATTACATAACAAATTAGTTTGTATGTATAATAACTATATATTTTATTGCATATACATAAAGTTATTGTGGTTTATTATTTAATTTATTTATCAAAGAAGTTAATCTAATTATATACGAATTTAAAGATCTTCTGCGTAAAATGCTCATGTTATCTTATCACTGAATGTTTTTAACCATTTAATACCTATTCCCTAATAAATTAAAGAGAAATATTTTTGTGAGCGTTAAGTAAATTATTTCGTAAAAGTATAAGAAAATACATATGACAAAATGTATTCGAGTATATTAGTATAACAATGAAGACACTTATTAAATATGTAAATTTTCCACTTAAAAAATGTGGATTTGAAATAAATTATTGATTTTCTAATTATTTTTTTAAATTTGTAGTTAATATGTAATGTTAAATAACTAGCAGTGTCCCGCTACTTCATCCGCCCAGGTCTGTTGTGATTGTATACGTAGGATTATTTTATACCCGTGGGAATGGGATAATTAATTTAAAAAGGGATTATTCATAATTAATGTAGCTTACCCCCTACAAACTCACATATTGCCTCTCACAATAGAGTAAGAATCTAACTTTTACTCTTCAAAATATTTAAAAGAGAAAAGAAATACTTAAAAAATATATTTTAAAACTAGCTGCGCCCCGCAGTTTCACACGCGTAGTTCCTGTTCCCGTTCCCGTGGGAATTTCGGGATGAAAAATAGATGTTGGCCTATTCTCAGACCTACTGAATATGCTCACAAAATTTCATGAGAATCGGTCAAGCCGTTTCGGAGGAGTATGGCAACGAAAACTGTGACACGAGAATTTTATATATAAGATAAACAATCTGTTATTTCGTAAATCGTTAAAGCACTTAAAAGCAAATTGTATTAAGCTTTCAAGTAAACTTAAAGCTCTCTGCTTATTAGTAACTTTAACTGGTGAAACAGACGTCCTACAACTAGACAATAAACAGGATAATTTGCGACAACGAATACTTATTCTACTTTGAAAATGTACCTGCATACAGATAAAGATGCTCGCTTGGCCAATTATCTATTATATACAATTATATATTAGCTGTAAAACACGGTTTCACCCGCGTAGTTTCCGCTCCCATGAAAATGCGGGGATAAAATTATTTGCTAAAAACCTTCCACTTGAATTACTCTATTATATTTGACTAATAAACAGCGCTGACTGAATCGTATGTGGTTCAGTCAGCATCAAGCTGAGTCATTTCCTTTTGTATTTTTTTTATTGATTTTCTCTGTATTTTTTCTTGTAGTTTTAAGCGAAAAAAGCTATAAAGATTATTTTATTTTATATTTCCTGTTTATAAGTAATATCTGTACTATAAATCGACCAAGTTAATAAAAAGACCAATTTATGTACATCCAATCTCACAGACTTGTAGATTTGAGTAATGTTTGTGAAAATTTGGGAGTGAATTTGGAAAAACAGTCTGGGTGGTGCATGCGCTATGTAGCCGACTTCTATACTTTTTTTGTTATTAAAATAATTTATACTTATAAATAAGTACAAAAGATTTATTCTTCTTCTTCTTCTTCAACAGCATGTGTTAGCCCACTGCAGGGCATATGCCTCTCCAATTTCTCTCCACATCTTTCTGTCACTGGTCTTTCTGGGCCACGTTGTCCCGGCATGCACTCGTATGTCGTAGGACCATCTGGCTGGTGGTCTGCCCACACTCCTCCTTCCGAGTCTTGGTCGGTAGTAATTTGTTAGCAATATTAATTTGACCTGATGGAGGCAAATGGCGCTGGTGTGGAAGTAGCTGAATTTTTTTCCGGGAAAATCTAATCTAGTATTATTTATTATTTTGTTTTCTTTACTTATTTTGTGGCCATTGACACGATAGAAGAAGATTATTAATTCAATAAATAACCAGCTAATTAGTGTAGCCTTTGACACTCCTTGGTGTGTAGGTTTATTTACATATTATATGTATTAATATGTTATTTACATAACATAAATAAACATCTTAACTAATAAACACACACTGGTTAGTTACTACCTACGATCTCGTTAGAGATGTATCCTCATAAAACTGGATTGAACCCACTGAGGTTGGTTTTGTCTATTATTTAATCACAAGCTAGCTACTTATATTAGTTAAGTACAGAAACCGACACGAAGTCGGATGCATTGTTCATCATAGGACTTTGGAAGAGGGATATAGGGTTTTTATTTCTATAAACAATACAATGCTTCTTATAAGTATAAGTACTAGTTTTTGCCCGCGACTTTGTTCGCGTGGAATAATGACTTTGGCA
Organism: Timandra comae; assembly: GCA_958496195.1. Lineage (NCBI taxonomy): Eukaryota > Metazoa > Arthropoda > Insecta > Lepidoptera > Geometridae > Timandra > Timandra comae. The sequence goes on along the minus strand of OY292362.1, from coordinate 2,190,524 downwards.
GAATTTGCATTTTTCCCCCTTTTCTCCCCCTATGAGGGAACTTTCCGAAAATCCTCTCTTAGAAGTAGCCTACTCCCCCAACAAACACACGTGCAAAATTTCAGCTCGCTACGACCAGCAGTTTCGGCTGTGCGTTGTTGTGTCAATACATCACTCAGTAACGGAAGAGTTTTATATATAATATTATAGATGTACTTAGGTATAATAAATAGATGTTATAATTTATTTTCAATTATAGATTTATTTTTAATTATTTATTTATTTAATAATAAGAGTTACTAATTATGTTACTATGGAAAAGTTGCCAGTTTGATTCCTAAGCTAAGCAAATAGTGTGATAAAGTTTTTATGATAAAAAAATAGATTAACGCACTCAAAATTTAGTTTTATATCTACTCATAATTTAAATTAACCAAACAAATGTTTTGTTAAGATTATGATAAAATGTTGTAGGCTTTTACGTCATATATCTTAGCGCGGTTTAGTGGTATATGCATCTTCATGATTAGTCAGAAGTCCCAGATCATATTTTAGACCATATTTCCTCGAGCTGATTTTTAACGTCCAAAAGTAGAACATCAAAACACTAAAGTGTCTTGATGTTCTACTTTTGGCCAAGTATGGTGATTACAACATTAACAGCTATTTATTCTTCCCTACACTAATAATATTATTATCATCAGTGAAAGAGTGGTAGCCTACTGCCCCCAACAAATACACGTGCCAAATTTCAGCTCTCTACGACCAGTAGTTTCGACTGTGCGTTTACTGTCAGTCAGTCAGTACATCACTCAGTAACGGAAGAGTTTTTATATAATATGTATATAAAATAAATAAATAAGATAGATTAGCTATGCTGGGGACACACTTCAATATCACATAGAGGAGATCCGTTTTGTTTTCAAAGATAATATTACCGCGGTTTTATATTATGTAATCACCTAGTATTTTATACAGCATGCACATAAGAAACTTAGACTAAAGAGGTGTCTTGGCTAGACAAAAACTGCTAGACTCAAAATCTGTGAAGCGATACAAAAACAACATTTTTTGGTTCAAATTTTTTACTCACTAATATTACAAGGCTCAAGGTTCCGTTACTAAGCGATTTATAATTTATTTGATTTATACCTACTTTTCCTTATATCTATACCTATATACAATATCTTATGAAATAAAGTCATTATAAAGAGGAAAGATTTGATACATTTGTTACGATTTCACTAAAAAACTATTGGACTGATTTTAAAAATTCTTTCACCATTAGAAAGTTCCATCTTTACTTAGTAACATAGGCTATAATTTATCCCCGTATTTTTGTGAAAAATACGTGGTCTAACCGCGGAGCGCTAATAAGAAACCTTCGTATTTTTTTAAAGTTATAGTTAACTTTGTTAACAGAAAAATATAATCTATGTTGTTCCTAATCCCAAAATGTTGTATACAAAAGGGGATATATATTTATTTAAGAACAAACAAAACTTAACAAAATATTGTCTAAAAACTACGCTAATTAAAAATTGAAACTAAATCTATTTTAAAATCTAAGCGTTGCAATAAGTAAGTATATCAAATATAATGTAGATTTACATTTTCCTTATACAATCTGCTTATTTATACTAAGACCCAATAAAATTATATGAGAGGTTATCATTGTTGTTATTTTTAGAAAAATATCTTACAATAACAGATTAAAATTGAGTTCAAATGTGAAGTTTGTTTACTTTTATTATGAAAATATTTATATTAAAATTGGAGTAAATATATTTATATCTATAAGGAAAATTGTTAATGAATCACGAAATCTTAGGTATCTTCCCTAATCCCTACAGGTTCTGAAAGTATACAGAATTATGACTTTTTTCAATTTAAAAATAAATTTTAATAAGTGGGTCATGTGAGTCGGATGGCATCTGAGAAGTGGGCCCTCATAATGACTCAATGGGTTCCCAAAGGTGGGCGTCGTCGGGGTCTGCCGAGAAAGCGTTGGCAGGACGATCTGGCTACCTTCGACAGCAGTTGGTGGGAGACTGCAAAGGATAGGGACGGTTGGAGGTGTTTGGGGGAGACCTTTGCCCAGCAGTGGGACAATATAGGTTAACAAAAAAAAAAGTTTCAAAGTCTATAAAAAGATTGAATTTAAAATGTTATTTTTGAATGATTTTTGTTTCACATGTGATCTTTTTTGTACAAAAAGTATGTATCTATCTATTCGCGAAATATATTTAAAGACACTGACTGCACTATAAACTTACTTTATATAACGTAAAATAAAAAGAGTTTATCAACAAGTTAGAAGGAGGAGGAAAATAAACTATATTTTTTCTTTGCGACACTTTTCTCCGTTTTGCGAACAAAGTCTGTTAAAGGAACTTTTGTTAGGTACTGTTAACTTGTTTTGACACTATTATTTGATAAAAAATCTGAAGTTTTTATTTACCTAACTCTCTGTTTAAGGTATAAAGAGAAAAGATTTGATTGTCTGTTTGTTTGTAACGAATAGGAACCGAAACTACTGAACCGATTTAAAAAAATCGTTCACTAATGGAAAGCTAATTTATCAGTGCGTGACATAGGCTATATTTTATCCCTGTCTTCCCACGGGAATGGAAACTACGCGGGTGAAACCGCGGGGCACTACTAGTTTTATTTATAATTTTAACAATCTCACAATCGTCTAATATGGAATGTGTCCCTCTGTTTGGTTATAGGGACGTACCCGTGTGAAGTCGGGATAGGTTGTTAGTATCTATAGGTTTAAAAAAAACTGTGTGTAAAATATTTAGTAACATTGCTAGTGTTATTTTATACCCCTTATTAAACTTAAGTAATTTCTCAAATGCTATAATGAAACTCTATTTTTCAACGTAGTATTTCATGATACGACAGCAAACGTAGATTGGCAACGCCAGACATGAATTTTAAGTAATTTATTTATGCGAATCCACGAGCAAAATAAATAATGTTTAGTTATAATATCTGAATTTGAATGTTAAAAAATATTACGTGAAAATGAAACCCATGCAAAGACTGAGGCGGGTGGCGAATTCTCACCTAAAATCTATATGAAAACAAGGAACACTAAACATAAAACAAAACAATAATTAAATATAGTCTGGACTGGACAGGATTTTGACGGGCGACCTATTATAGACGTAATTATCTATTGTTAAAACTATTATAAAAAGTAAGTTTTATACGATAATCATGTAAGATTCATCTGATTATAGTAATCTAGATGAAGGTCCATGTTCTACGGCTTCCCTACTATAAAAAGTGTCCTTAACTAATAAAACCAGCTACCGTCCACAATAATACAGTTGATACTAATCTAATTCACAACTAGACCACTTAGTGTACATTACGCGCGCCGTCGACCGTTCAATGCGAGTTTGAACGTAACCATAAGTACTGTTTAATGCAACACTCGTATCGCAAATCGCGACAATGTGACCCACCCTTTATGTTGTTATATTGTACGGCTGTTAGCGGTTCGCGATATATGAGCGTATTGGTCGACTGTAGATGAAGCTTTACTTTTGTTAAAATAGGTGTTTGGTTAAATTTTTTATGTGATTCTAATTTGTAATCTACCTAATTTGGTACTAAAAAGTACCCTTTAGATTTGGAACAAAGGTTTGGGTGAAATATAGTTTGTAATAATAAAGAAAATCCTTTACTACAATATAGGTAGATGTTGATTTATCTGAAACTGTTATACTTATATAATATGTATTTGTTATTATAGTATATTGATTTATTAAATGCTATTTATACGTTGGTGGAGCATTCACAATCGTTGAGCATGTGATCGCTCAACTCACATTAGTTCGAAGCCAATACAACGTGACAAGCCTTTGTATAGACTCGTGTACCGCGGAAGCTCGCATAAGCTCGGCAAACAACACTTGGCTCGGTAAGCCAGGCATGGTTTTATGTTTGTATTTTATAAAGACGTATTAATTAAATTCAATAAAAAGAAAATAATATTCTATGCAGTTCATTTTAAAAAGTTCATCATTAGTAAGAGAAAGGCCTGCAGTGAGATATCTTAAGGACCAATATTTCTCGTATTACTTATTCAAATCGATTAAACGCATTAAAAACTAAATAGTAAAAAACACATCAAACGGGATCCATTTAATGGCGTGTACAAACTAAACGGCAAGCGTCCAACCCGCAACGGTAACCGGCAGGTGCGCGAACTGAAAATTGTTTCACCGAGTCCAATGTAAATATTAGTTAATTAACTGCAAACCGTCGGGAAACAGTTAACGCTCGCCCGGAGGCGCCTCGGCAACTATTTGACTTGAGATCTCGGCTTAAAAAGAGTCAAACGACCGGACCGGGACCGAGCCTGTACCGGGACCGTACCGGCCGGTGTGGTTCGGCCAAGCCCGAGGTTTGTATTCGTCGTAATTAAATCTGTGACTCGTTGAAAGTTCTTGCGCTTAATACGTTTACGTTAATCCAACTAATCTGTTAACGCTTTTAGTCAGGTTGTGACATTGAATTGTGGCTTGAGGCTTATTGAAATGTGGCTAGCGAGGCTTTGTGGAAGTGAGAACATTACGCAAATACACCCTTAGTAGCTATATGTGTCAAGGGTAATAGAAGATACATATTTGACGTACTTTTTCAAGTGATAAATGAAAACACAAAAAAAAATATTCGTCTATGTACAAATGCTTGATATTGTCAGGGATTGAACCAGAGTCCTTTTCCTCTCAATGTGATCTAACTATTTTGATTAGAGAAGTTGACACATGTTTCGTAATATTTCCTTAGCTTACTAAACTTAGTAACCTTAGCAATATGAATTTATATTCATACTTGAATTACAGGTTAGTATAATAACCTGCTTTACAAACGACAGCTTACGAACTCACAAAGAAAACACGCCAAGACCTTCAATAAGTCTAAATATTGTATTAATATTACATCAGAACTCCATAAATAACATAAAAATTCGTCTACACAATATTTTTGAAAACAAATTCGACAGAACATCGTCCCCTAATGTCGTAAAATGTAAAATATCAATACATTTTTTACCATATAACCTTGAATGAAGCAACTAGGAATAAAACCTTTTATTACGCACCGCATTTCCTACTCACGCAATATTGACATAACAAAGAAGACGAATGACTTGACACTACACAGTTCTTGCCTATCACAAATCAATAAAATATAAATAAAAAAATCGTAAATAATGCTCCGTATGCTCCCGCGAGACACGTATATCCTACAATACCGTACCTACCTATGTGTATATATAAGCGTGAGGCGGTGTTGTTTCAAATACTATTTCCAAGGCTATATCTCAAAGAATATCTCGAATCCCAAAAGTAAATTCAATTCTGTGAATTGTGATGTTTCAGCGGAGCTTATTTATTCAAGGAATTTGAGAGTTTAACCCGGCCATAATTAGAGATGAAAGATAACTCGGGGAGATCCTAAGAGTTCTCTAAATAGCGATTTGTTTGCAACTCTCTCTCGCAAATGTTGGCGCGTGTGAATAACATTTGAATGCCAAGGCAAATTAGTTATTAAGTGCTTACAAAGATTAAACTTTGGATATTAACAAAATAGACTACCTACTTAGAATTTGTAACAGTTGATGTAAGGTATATTGAAGTATTTTTTTCCTGGATGTAACATCAATAAAATGTTTACAGAGGAGAGTATCGATTCTAGATAATTTTGAAATATTTCCTAAAGGCACTGTTATATAACAAGATCTTTTATTTATTAACAAATAATTAAAAGGTGGGTTTGTTTGTTAGTTATGCTTTTATGTCTAAACTACTTAATCGAAATATCCACAGACTCAGAAACGAAACTTATGCAAGTAAAACAATGAGACAAAACTACTACAAAATGACAATCTCGATCTAACCGAAATCACTTAACCATAGAAACAAAACTAACACCCACATAGATACAAACATGCAATAAAGGTGATTATTCTGTGAGTTAACATCTGTTTGATGGTTAGAAACAGATAGATCAAAAGACGAAACACCATGCAATTATAATCACTATGATATAGGAAATGTAGAGGCAGTCTGATGAACACAATCTCGTGATATAATTGCTTGTCGAATAATCAATGCGTGAAATAAATTTGTCTCTTAGGGTGACTGGTGACTGGAAGAGATTGGTGGGATAATTGGGATTTATATGAGTATTATAATATAGTACGAGTATATACTAGTTTTACTCACGATAATATTATATTATGTATGTAGTGAGCGAGTTGGGGCGAAGGATGAGGGAGAAATCTGGTGACTCCCGCTCCGGTTCGTACCTGGTGCAAAGGTTGGCCATCGCAGTCCAACGCGGCAATGCAGCCAGCGTAATGGGCACTTTCGCGCCGGGGACGATCCGGGGGGGTTACTGGATTAACTGTCATTTTTTTTTCTTTACTTACGTATTTATAATTTTAAGTTGTGTAAGTACCTATTATTATTTATTTTTTTAATTTAATTTGTTGCTTTTAAATATCAATGTATGAGATTATATTATGTTAATTGTATTTGTGAGGAATATTTAAGGAATAAATTTATTTGCTTTACCTATCACATAAGCTATTATGTTCGTATTAGTTTTCTGACGAGAACTAGTTATAATAAATATTAAGTTTTTGTTCTTTGATATGTAGATTTTGTGTCTCAGATAGTATTTCCTAAGTAATACCACCTAATTTCCGTGGTTTTAGCTAAGTTCAATTGTAATATTTTAAAAGTAAGAAGATATGGTGAGCTAACGTCTAATATAGGGGCAAATAAAGAAAATTGTGTGAGGTCTATGCCCAAAATAGACACAAAATTAATAAAGAAAATATATGTACAAGTTTAAAACAGTGTTTGTGGGTAAAACCTTGCTCTTAAATCACTCTACCTATTCATGAAAACCACATTCAAATCCGTTGCGTAGTTTAAAAGGTTTAAACGCACATACAAACACGAAGCGAGAAGCGAGTCTGTCTATACTACATACATACATGTAATAATAATCATAATCATTCACTACATCATCTCATTACAGTAACTGACCCCTAACTAAGCTTGAAGCTTGTATCTAGGGTATCAGAAACTACGCACACACCCATTCACACACACACATCCAGACCGAGATAAACATTTGTGGTTCACACAAATATTCACCCCGCACGGGAATCGAACCCGCAACCTAACGGAGGGCAGTCCAGCAGACCACTCTGCCATCGAAGTCGTCAAATGTAAACATACAGTTTTTTTTTATTCTATGTTAAGAAAACATATACAAGTTTTAATCAAAGAAAAATAAGAACTAGTTCTATGGTAATATAATATCAATCAATACTAAATTAATAGTGCGTTGTAATTAAATATGTAGATTCTGTATTTCTGTTTATATTTTCCTCCTTTTGAGCCGGTTTCGTAAACATTTTTTCATGATCACTTAAAGATGTCGTTGAGCTGGTTCTTTGACCATGTTTTAGGGTTATAGGCCTCAGGAAGAAGCTGTGCTATATTTATCCTCAAGGATTTCGTTTTATTTTATTTGTACGCACATTTTATATTCCTTTACACTAATTGAATTGTGGGATTGCAATGTACAAAAAAGCGTCTCTCATTTCAATGCTTTGAAATGAGTGACGCTTTTTCGTATTTTCTTTAAGAAAAGAAAGAATGAAAGAAATTTTAAGGAAAAAGGTAAAGCAGTAAAAATTATAGGCAATTATAATAATCTCTATATATAATAATGAATCCCTATTTCCCTTGGTCATGGTCATGGCATCACACGTGAACGACTGAACCGATTGACTTGAAATTTGGTACAGGGGTAGCTTATAGTCCGTGAAGGATATAGGCTATATTTTATCCTGAAATTCTTACGGGATCAGGAACTATGTGTGTGAAACCACGGGGCATAGCTAGTAACGCATAAATCTACTATATAAAAATAAGTCGGGTTTTCCTTCCTGACACTATAACTTGAGAACGGCTAGACCGAATTTTTTCTTTTGTATTTTTCTAATAATCTGTAGAAGGTTCTTATGTAAAAAAATCTGGAAAATCAACGGGAAAATTGGACCCGTGCGAAGCCGGGGCGGGCTGCTAGTATTCATATACTACTAACAACCAAGTTGATAAATAAAAAATATTTACAAACATACTATTGTATCAAATATATGTCGTAACATACTCAACATAATTTAGTTTTCGACCCCAACGTGAATGGAGTTAACCTTTTCACTCTCAAATTAGTTTATTTAGGTAATAACGTTTTAACGTCGTTTGTGTGCCATGTAATTAGTGTGTTCAAGTCGAGAGGCATAAACTGAGGCACGAATTCTGACCGCTATGTCGCATCAGGCGGGTTGTTTTTGTGGTCAGTTTGCAGGCATGTTTATAAGGTAAATTGTTATATGTGTAATGTCTTAAGAACGCTATAATGGCTTTATTGATGTGTAGGTTATAATGATGCATAATAAATAGGTTATCTTGATGATTGTGTTTTGCACTTAGCCGTGATTTAATTTAAGCCGCGAGCCCACCGCTGCACCGCCACGCATGCTACGCCGACAGTCCACGGCCACGCAGCTCAGCTACGTTGAGCTATAGCCGAGTCAGCCACGAATGTATCAATGACGTAATTTTCGTGTGTACTTCAGTGGGTTTTACCTCATACATTTTCATAGAAAGCTAAGCTGAGTACACGTGCGTTGCGTGGGCGTTGAGTTTGAGCCTTTAATCACGTATTGTTTTAATTTATGATACACAATCGATTTAAACCCACTGATTTACGTTTTACCCTCGTAACTTTAATATCTTATTCAATTATGAATGAAATTATTAAAAAAGAAATATTGTTTGAGTTTCCTTTAACTTTAGGGCACTTTTATCTATTTAGTAGGAGTACTAGTACATTGTATAAAAAAATCCATACAGTACTTCTTTATTTAAGACTTTAGATCGGACAAAGAGTTTAGAAAGACTTGTAAATAAAATTACCTCAACAGGAAAAGTGTAATTTCGAAGTATTGTACACTTACAAGTACAAGTTCAAAGCCCTTTTCCTCAATGCCCAGTTTTATTATGTATTTAATTCAGTAAAACTTACCTAAAAAACAAATCTAAAGTGCTAGAAACTTGTAAATAACTTTTCGTACTCGCCAACAAACAACCACTTTAAAATGAGCCATCGATCTTGTACCAGTTTAAAAGTAATATCAAGTGTGCTCACGACTTAATCCAGTTCGCAACGATTAACAGGAAGCATGCTCAAACAAACTTTATTGCGTTACCCAACTCCGGGCAAGGCGTTCATCCGTAACTATGAAATTGCCACGCGACTTGTCCAAATTCGAAACAGGCTAAATTTTAAAGGGAGAAATATAGTACCGGGAACATCCGAGAGGCAAATTAATGAAACTCTCTGTTCGGCGAGAGAATCTCGTCGGTTTACAAAGCGGCCGGTGACGTCCGGGTTTGACCGGTCAGGGCTGTCAAACAAATGTCAAGTGTCCACGCCATGGTATGAAAATGAAATCTCTACGGCGAGTCTGGCCTATAAATCTTTGTGTGTACTGTAAGTTTAATTGAAGATACGAGCTCTCTTATTTGCATAGTAAATATTGTTTTGGGTTCTTGTTTGTCGTTTTACTTATCCCATTAGCCTTGTGAAGGTGTTCTTTATTACTAAGAAGATACAAAGTTTCCGAAGTTTGAAATAAATTAACGTCATAAAATTAAGGCCGAGAATGAAATCCGTTTAAACTAGTTCCATTTCAATTTCAAACATTCACATTTATGATATTATTATTAGAGATCATAAACAAAATATATCAACCACATATGACATAGAAACAAACCTGCACAGCCGACTTAAATTATGGTCCCAAAGTTAACTAACATGGCCATATCTCTTGGTAACTTTGCCCGCCTTGCTGACTATTGCATTTCCGTGTGCGGGCAACCCTATTTATATCTAAGTCGAAGAAAGCCAGGTTTACAAGGTTGAATTATGTATTTTGGGTGTATTGCATGTGTTTCGGCAACGACGCGAATGTTCGGCAAAAGTTCGGCCGGTTAACGTTAGTTCCGTGTATGTATAGACTATACTCGTAGTTTGCGAGGGTAGTCTTAAAGTGGCCACTGTCGAGTCAGTTTAACTGATCAGTTGAACTGGCGTCCATCCAAAAATGGTCGTCAATCATTGGAGCGATTCCAAATTCCTGTGTGTTAATCTAGTAGGCCTAAAACTTTTGGAGTGACGACACAATTTTATATCTGCACTGATCAGTTCAACTGACTCGTCAATGGCCGCCTTTATGTATGTATGTACGTACGGAAGCATATGAACTCGCCTCAATCTTAATAATAAAGTTGCTCTCCGTTGCATTATGTAAAGTTTTGTGTTAAGTATATTCTTTATAGAAAATTCCGTTCTTGTTGTTGCTTTTTAAGATTTTGAAGTTTTATAAGTCATTAATGTTATTTTTGTAACAAACAATATTTTGAATTTTGTTTTATATTACATTTACTTTTTAATAAATTCTGCTTTAAATAGTTTTATTTGAGGAGTCCTAAAAATTGGGCTACATTTCATGACGAGAGTCTAGTAATTGCGATGCAATTTTTAAAGAACATGGTATTCCAATTTTATTGTAATAGTAATAATTTCAGTATCATTATGTAACCGGGAAGTATATTAAGTTTAAATACGTTATAATAAATATGATGACCATAAATTGCATACAATAAAAAGTAAATAACTAATATAATACATATAGCTTTAAGTATATTATTATACTACCTGTGCCCCGCGGTTTCACCCGCGTAGTTCCCGATTCCGTGGGAATTTCGGGATAAAGCAAACCTATGTCCATTCCCGGATTATAAGCTTCCCCTGTACCAAATTTCAAGTCAATCGGTTCAGTAGTTTAGCCGTGAAAAGGTAACAGACAGACAGACAGAGTTACTTTTGCATTTATATATTAGTTAGGATGCATATATTTTATAATAATTTTCCTGTTTTAATCTCAAGTCGTGCATACCAATTATAACTATAATAATAATAAGATATTGTCATAATTATTACTTTGATTGACATCTAAGTTGATAAATGATAATATATACGGAAAATGGTTTAAATAAATTCATTGAAATTATCTTGGTTACCAGGAAAATACTTAAGTACTTAAGTCTGTTGCTTAAACTGGTTTGGTGATTCACTATAGCATTAATTAAAATGTAAGTTAGGTAACAGATTACTTTTGATATATCCTAACTAGTCCTAATCCTAACTAATATTATAAATGCGAAATTAACTCTGTCTGTCTGTCTATTACCTTTTCACGGCTAAACTACTGAACCGATTGACTTGAAATTTGGTACAGGAGGGGGAGCTTGTGGTCCGGGAAAGAACATAGGATACTTTTTATCCCGAAATTCCCACGGGAACGGGAACTACGTGGGTAAAACCGCGGGGCGCTGCTAGTTATCTATAATATCATTTTTCCTAGAATTAGGTACCCCGAAAATTGGACTCACCAATTCATCCTTGGACATCAAAATGGTGTAATTAATCGTGAGAACATAATTTAAGAGATTCTCAGGTATCTAAATTAAATTATAACATACCACCTATACATACTACGTTACTATAATGAGATGATGTAGTGGATGATTATGTTATGTTATATGCCAATAATATAATAAGAAATAATAAAACCGGCCACAGATTTTTTTTTGGCCACAGGGTCAAGCTTCTGATTTTATCACTAAGCATCGGGGCAATCGGGCCTCTAATAAACTAATTCATCTTCCTAACTAAAAATGTTAAACAAAGCGTCAAATCAAGATCAACAATTATTTTAACTTGTCTTCTGATTTATATGTTGGTAACTTTATTTACTAACTCGGTCGCAAAATTTGCAAATCGTCACCATTTTACGTTTTACAGCTTCAATACAAGCTCCTCAAAAATTATATATTTAAGCCCCCATAGACAACATCATATATTATTAAGTTATAATCTAAATTACTGACTTCATATTCTTTTAACGTTAAAAAGTACCATATAATAAGCCAGACAATCAGTTTAACAATATTCACCGTTCTTATTAAAATTTTCAGAATCTTCATTTACAAATGAGTAGGGTAAGTTCGCCGGTTCGCGTCCATTTAGTGCAGTTGGCGAGTTTGACGGCGATTATAAAAATATCCCAGCACTCATTTCTATGTATAAAAATATTTAATATGTTCGTTATATATTCTATTTTAAGATTAACTTTTAGTTTTGTTAAAAATATCATTGGTTTTTTTTGTTAAATAGAGAAATATCAGAAATAGCCGTTTTCGCCGGTTTGCGTCCAAAAAATCCAAATCGCGTCCACCTATGAACCGGTTTGCGTCCACTAGCTTAGTAAAGGAATAAAGGGGTGATATTTATATGAATTTGTAAAGAAAGATTGTATTTTAACAATTTTTTTAAGAATAGAAATATTGAATAGATATTATTATTATTAAAAACATTATTATCACTACAATCACCACTTAAAAAAATGAGATCTGACCCGTCTATCGGTCTAAGTAACGTTCTTGAGGCATACTATTCACTAAAACTCTTCCTTCTTCCACCTTGTATCGTGTTTTAATACTGTTCAATCATCATCATCAGCCTATGTTTGTCCACTTCTGAACATAGGCCTCTCCCAATGATTTCCAGTGGGGATGGTTGATTACAGTCAGCATGCAATGCAGGCAAACTTTACCAGGTTGTCTGTCCATCGGGTAGGCGGTCTTCCTTCACTGCGCTTCCAAGTACGTGGTATCCATTGTTGGAGAACCTAGCAGCTCCATCGGCCGTCAGTTCTCCTTGCTATGTGCCCTGCCCCACCTCGTTGCGGATACGATCACGCAAGGAAACGCCAAGCATAGCCCTTTCCATTCCATAGCACGCTGAGTAACTCTGAGATTTATGATTAGGCCATAGTAAGAGACCACGTCTCAGTTCTGTAGGTCATCGCTGGTAACACACACTGGTTGAAGACTTTCGTCCTTAGGAACTGAGGTGTTTTGGACGAGAAGACGCTTCGTAATTTCCCGAACACTGCCCAACCGAGTTAGATTCGACGATTGACCATTTTCTTGACTTACCTAATTGGACCGTTTGTGCTAGGTAGATATATTCGCCATCAACTTCAGAATAGAATTCGGCGCAACATGAACATTCGACATGATTTTCGTCTTTTGAATGTTTATTTGAAGGCCGATCTGATGAACTCCGTCGAAGTCAGCGAGAATTTGTCCCAGGCCTCCAGATCTTCCACTGATTCTGCCATGACTTCGATTTCGTTGGCAAATGGAAGGTCAAGGCGATGTTGATGCCAAGTTCTTTCTATTCCAGGAGCTCGATGGTATCTTCCAATACTGTCCAAATAGTTCCAGTTACTGGTCTGCACCCACTGATTTTGTTCAATATTGTGGTCTTGGGAATAGTATAAATATGTGTCTTATCGATTTAATCTTCTCTCTAAATTAATTTAACGCTTTCTTTAACTTGTCTTATGTGAATGTACTTCTTCTTTCTTGTCTCCAAAGAACTCATCTTATTTAAGATGAGTTCTTCCTTGATGACTCATCTTATTTAAAATGAGTTCTTTGGAGACAAGAAGAGAATGAGAGAGATATTCTATTTAGAAAAAAAATGAAAGATATTACGCATTTCATTTAAAAAATTAATTATAAACACATAGTCTTCATAAAAAAAAGGTAGCACTCCGGGAGTGCCGGCAGAAGTGAAAACTTCAATATTAACGTTGTTTTTAATTATAAGTATAAAAGTACTATCATTTATGAGGTAGAATACAATGTTTATTTATTGCGCTATCGTACACAAATATGACAATCTTACGCTTTTTCGATCAGCATCACGTGACCCTGACGCGAGTTTGAAAGTTTTTACCCATACAAAAAAAGTGCTCAGCGCCGCTAAAGAAGTTTTCACTTCAATAAATAATTTTATATTGTAAAAACTTAAGATATAAACAAAATAAATGAATATATGAATAATTAATACATTTTAAATTATAATTATAAAGCAAGTCAATCGTATTTATTTGACGAAAATAGTGGACGCAATTTGGTTTACTACTATTACCTGTAGGTGTAGTTTGCGTCCATTGCGGACGCAAACTGGAAATTTAGTATATTCGATGTAGCAATTCGCGTCCACCTTATTTTATTCGTTAAATATGAAAAACATTACCAAATTCATAAATAATATTATTCTTTTTTTCATTTTTAATTTCTAGAAACAGCTATGTATCCTAAAATTTACATAAAACTATTAAAAACTTACCATCGAACGCGCCGCTGCAAACTACTTGTTTCCTTAAAATCCCGCGCAAACGCTCTACCTTGACTACCAGTCAGACTAAATATTTTTTTTTACGGGATTGGTTTGTCGCACGGACCTTTTGTCCATACGTGTGTGCTCCTTATACATTGAGGTATTAGCAGTAATGCCTATTTGTTTAATTGGTGTGTTAGTTTACTTATTTTTAAAGGGAGATCCTTAAAGTGGACGCGAACCGGTATATGGACGCGAACCGGCGAACTTACCCTACCTAAAGTACCTAAGTATCTGTCCTCTTGACTAAATTCGTACTAAAGTTATGTTCCCAATATTTCGTACTTGTGTATCTTCGGTTGTATACAGGAAAGGCCTACAGCTCGCTATTCGTGTTGTTGACGATTTGGCGTGTACACTAATAAAAAAATACACAATTTATGTGCACGTAATGGGCGGCTGTGCCGGATAATTCGTACAGGCAACGACTGGTTGACTTGATACTCATTTTTATCAAATTACTAGCTATACTTCGTAGTTGTACCCTAATAATTTCTGTTCTTTTTAATCCGAAGAAGATGATTAAAAAGTTTCAAATATCCCAATAGAACATATTGGTTACTACGTTCAAACTGACAAACGTTGTAATTTTGATAAGAATCACAGAGATATAACAGTATTATTAAATGTCAAAATACTTAAAAATGTATAAACAAACAGTTCTATGATGTTTAGAGCCGGATTAGTATGAAATCTTTACTATTCGTTTATATAGAGACATATAGTGCCATCTAGCGGCAAAGAGGTGCATCATCCAGTTTATTTACTTTGGTGTATAATGTGAAGATTACATTTGCATAATGTAATAGTGGTATTTGTTTTAATTATCAACTTCATTGCTTTTCACTCTTCAATTATCTTGTCAATAATATAATTTAAAAAACAATTAAAAATGAAAACTTTTGAATAACTACTCAATGTCATTAAGTTTTTAATGTTTTGTTATATTATAATCAAAATCTTCGCACTAATAGTTGGTTTAGTATAATGTTGATACGACATATTAAAAGCGTCTAGCAAACAAGTCCATAAACATATCATTACTAATACAACGTTACAAGTGAAAAACACCACTATCAAACACATTTCCATATATTATATTTAAGCATAATACATAATGAATACGAATAGGTAAGCAAATAAATAATTTGGCAACTGTCGCGGGCACCAGCCATCACTGTGTTGGCTCCGAGCCCTCGTCCAAAGTATTACAAATTGTATTATGTTAATGGAATTATTATTGTGGTACCAAGTGGAATATACTTAATGCGTACTCTTGTTTGTCATCTCTGGATTTGATTATTCAGTACCCTTTTAGCTTAGCGTAGAGATTAAGCTATAATTTTACCTTATTGCAAGCTGTACCCGATTGGCCGAAGTGGTTCTATTTAAATTTTTGTATTTTGAAAACTGTCATTCGATATTCACAGTTACCGCACATTTTCTAACTAACATGGGAGGTAAAGTATTGATAATTGCGTCAAATATTATTATTCGGATTTACGCTTGTAAATATATAAAAACTTTTAAAGAACAAAAGAGGAAAATCATGTAGTTTTTCCCTGCTTGGTATCGCGGTTTTCGCACACGAGCTGGCTACAGCTTAAAGGCAATGTAGTAGGTAACTAGGTTTTTTTTGCCAACCTATATTAAAACACTGCTGTGCAAGTCTTCTCCAAAGATTTTCATCCATCCCTATCCTTACTTAGCACGAACTGCTGTCGAAGGTGACAAGAGCATCCAACTAACGCTTTCCCAGCCAACGAATGCCCTCCCCTCCGTATACCGAAGGTAAAATACCAATAATACAAAGACATGTCACTCGCATGATATGCCATGACAGCCGTGACGTTTCGGTACCCTAAACGCCAGTAATTTCTTATCCATCCAATAACAATATCCGATCAATGTAAATAAACAATAAAAACAAACGTTTTACCATCACCGATACAGTACAATAAAGTCGGCAATGCATTCTTTACTTCGACATTTGGTTTTGATCAGAATTATCGTAAAAACATACGCAGAAGTAACCTACTTTCCGGTTAATACAGGCATGAGTTTTTATTTATATTGCTACATACCTAAGTATATTTACTAAGGTACCTAGATCATATTATTTTTCTTAATAAATATGTAATTCTTTTTGGCCTACGTGATACTCACATACCTCATTTAGCCTCTAAGGTTTCAATGATTCAGTTCATTAAATAATCTTTCTTCCAATTAAGGGGCTCTGAGATGCCAAATGCCCGTTTTCGGAAGACTGGTTATGATATTTCTACTATTAGTACAAAACTATTTTATGTATTATATGCAACTTTGGTTCTTTAACTAAACTTGACCCGCACCGAAACACGATAGCATTACATTTTCTCGATACATTTTCATTTTGAAAATTGTGCTTTTAAAATTTGTTTTTGCGGTCTACGTAAAAAGTATAAGAGCTGGTACCACGAAACTTCGAATACGCTTAGTAAAGATAAATAAATAAGTCTCACCCGAAAGATTTTTTAATCATTAAAGCTTTTCACTAATAATTATTGAATTTCATGTTTTTATCCAGTCTTATTTGAGCCGTTTCGAGGTTGTCATTGCGCTTCTCTTTCCTTTCAATGCAGTGCGACAGTGACCGCTGAGCGGTGGTGCTAGACGGACGTGTATCACTTCTCCTCGTGCTCAATGCTGTTTTTTTTTACATTGCTAAACAACGGGATATGAATAAAACTAAGATTTTAATTGCCTGAACTACATTACTATTATATTTCGTGATGATCAGACAAGCGGTACTCTATATAACATTTTAATATTTCAGACAAAGATAAAAATATAAACACCGATTGCACAATCGTCAACGAATACGAATGAACTATAGATGTGGCACTTATTTTCTTTCCCTTTCGTCATGCGCCTTTGTCTCTTTCATACATATGTACAATTTACGCTATTTTTGAGAGTCGCGAATGTTGACACGGCACGTCTATAATATTTTTTTCGAGTCGTTGACAAACTTCCAGAAGATTTTTGACACTAGCTATGATAATATAAATATAGTAAAACTAAGTAGTTTGTCCAGTACAGGACAAAAAAAACTGATGATCCATTTCCATTTTTATGTACGTGTAAATTTTATTATTCGGATCAGACTTTATGAAGTTATGATGGGTACAAAAATTGACAAAGTACCTATGAAAAATGACACGGTTTGACCAAACTGTTCAAAGTTTAGTCCAATCAACTCGTTACTGGATTGATTTAAAAATACTTACTTCAGTAATGTAAAGTTTTACTTTCAGTATAATTTTTGGATTAGGTATATTGCCTATCAGGTACTTGAAATCAGTAGTTCAATAAATTCATATAAATAAATAAATGTAATATCCTAATAGACTTTTAACAAAAGCCTAATAGAGTAGGCTCAAGCCCCTCGGTGAGGACATAATATGATGATGAAAAATATTGAGAATGTTTGTTTCTTATTATATCATTAATTGTCTTTCGCGTATTAAATTCTTGGATACCTGGTAAATTGAACCTGAATTTTCAAATTTTATCGCATTAAAAAACAGAATGCACGTGGGTGAAACCGAGGGGCACGGCAAGTATAAATACTCATTTATACTCTGACACATGATTATTGATTAGATAACCGTACAGAGACAAAGCTTCATACAACCTCACGAATCGGTTGCCCTGCTAAACAGGCACGTAGAGTGTTTTTTTTATTGATTTTCTTCTTTATTAAAATTTATCATTATGAGTATACAGATATTAGTTATTTATAGTACAAGTTTGTAAAGTTGGTGCTTACCACCGAGGAGCTATTGAGGAGGATAGCCGAGGATAGTAATCACCAATACACACGTGTATCATACAACGTTTTTTAACACACTTGCGAACACAATAATTATAAAATACAATTTTCGCTCATAAATAAACATTTTTCCTATTCGCGCGCATCTAAAACAACAATGAGATCGGCCATAGACTAAAATAATATACTTATAAAAAAATGAACGAATGAATGATTTGGTATCGAAACTTTTTTAAATATGTACAAAGCAACTTAAAAAAATCTATAACTCACTGGTGAGTAATAGGTGTCATTCTGTGCCTGATTGCAGAGAAATAAGAGCCACTTTATGAGCAAGTGTTTTGAAAACATTTATTTATTAGGGCGAGCAAAGCGGAGTCCGCCTGGCGGAACAATCTATTCAGTTTTGTGGTCCATTTTACGTAAAAACTACAATACCT
Source organism: Timandra comae (assembly GCA_958496195.1). NCBI lineage: Eukaryota > Metazoa > Arthropoda > Insecta > Lepidoptera > Geometridae > Timandra > Timandra comae. Next base: position 2,171,861 of record OY292362.1, on the reverse strand, counting down.
ACTGATTTGATATTTGCTGTAGTTATTAAAATTTGTGTTTTTATATAATCGTTTAAATACTCATTTCAACACACTTGCTCATAAAGGGGCTCTTATTTGTGCAAAAACAGTTTAATAATGACACGCTTGATTCACTAGTGAGTCATAGATTTTTTTTTTAATTGTTTAGTTTTCAAAAAAGTTTCGATACCAAAAATATCGTGTCCATACATTTTAAAAACAAACTTCAACTATGTTGCCTTACTTTTGGTAGGTCTATGGTCGATTCCATTCATTTATTCATTCGATTTTTTTTAATGAGTATTATCTTTTAATCTATGGCCGATCACCATTGTCGTGTTCGATGCGCGCGAATAGAAAAACTGTTTATTTATTAGCGAAAAATGATAATTTCTTCGCAAATGTGTTGAAAAACGTTGTATGGTAAACGCGTGTATTGATGATTACTATCCTCGGCTATCTTCAGACCCTCGCCTGACGGCTCGGGCCTCAATAGCGCCTCGGAAGTAATCACCAACTTACCTCGCTTGTACCATAAATAACTATTATCTTGTATTGAATTTCCATATTTTACATGCCGCGGGTTAAAGGCAGTCTTGGAGTGATTAAAAACCTTGCGAGACCCCACAGAGCATAGACAAAGTTACGTTTTTAACTAACTAGTTTTATTTTTAAGTATCGTTCATTAATTTTACATTTTTGTTTGCCAATCTCTGAAACTAAAATTGGTTTGATTGTTGTCATAGAGCACTTTTATTATTTGACAACCTTGCCAAAACAGGTAATAATTTTACACGTTCTTATGAAGCTTTGTTTCTGTACGGTTATCTGCTCTATTTTTTAGGCTTTAAGCTATTCGAAATGTTAGGCTTGCCGCTGACTGTGATTTTTTGTCACTAAGTCGAGCGCAAGAAAAATATATGTAAGCTATAAAGAGTGCGCTCATTATGGTAACGTGACAAATAGTTCCAGCGATATGAAACATGCTCACTGGTGTGACTTATTGTCATTCGGCCGGCCGAATATATCGTGTACAATTTTCCTTATTATTATCATTTGCATTATATAGGATGCACCCAGTAGCGTTTTTATTTTCGTTTCATTTTTCTTCTACGTATTTCAAGAGGACTACTTATATCAATCACGACTACCTCTTTAAACCCCATAACAAAAATTAACGCGATTTGACACCCTAGATAAGATTCAGTATAGCGCATTGTGAGTGACAGCAGGTGATAGTGATAAAAAGTCACGGCAACAAAACATCATAGTTAGCGGCGGGCCTTATAATTCAAAACATTCTGACAATAATCATTTTGAGATAAAGCAGTTTGTACAATTGCACAATCGCAGTCACGAGGCAGGGGGAAGTTAGACTAGATCTTCCGTCCGCCACCCGTCTGCTTCACCCCCTCAAAAACCGAAATTTGACTAGTAACCTCGCCTTAAGTATTCATAGCAATCTACATCACAAAATTTTGCGTTGCTAATTTTCATAGGCGTTTTGTACTCAGCTAAAATGTTACTTGTTTGACACCCGTCCCGTGTCACAATGTCAACTGTCAAATTCTCGAACGTTATGGCGGCGTAACTGTCAAAGCTCGTGCAGGTAGAAATCAACTAACAAATCTATACGTGTGGAATTTGAAAATTATTTGAAATTTTGGTTTATATCAAATGTTCAGAAACCACTCACGTTTTGTAAGAATTTATTTTCTAAATATTAAGACCCGAAACTCGATAATTGACGGTTTTTGTACTTTTTGATCTAGTCATATTATATGAAAAGCGTATTTTATAAACATGCTTTTAGGTAATAATTAAAGGAAATATTTTCATCTAAAAAATACTCAGAGAAAAACAATATTATACAGAAAACTTATAAAATATATCAAGAAAACTGAACATATGTTTTCTGAATTTCACTTTTAGCATTAACTTCCATGCCTTCGGATTCTAGTAATTCGACCAATTTAGCACTAAAAATTAAACAAACTTAAAGTCCAGATCCTTATTAAGGAAATAGTCATAGGAAAATTTAATTGTTATTATAATTATTATTGAAATCGAAAAAAATATAAAGTTAGAATTTGTAAAAATCACACTCAAGAAAATCGTAATTTACGTTGATAAATGATGCTCAAAACGTTATTAAAATTACCTCAAATAATAAAAGAATATTTTCTACAACAATTATACTAAAAAAAAATCTCTAAAACAAATTGTCTTTTTTTCTACAAATATTTTAAAATCATCATAAAACTACTATAAAATCGGACGCACGAAACAATTCAAATCAGTCTGCCGCGAGGCTTTTTAGAGAGAGGACGTATCGCTCCTACCGAGCGTTTGACCTTTGCGGCGCGTACGAATTTTATGCGATAACTCATCAACATGTTTTGATACTCGATAATAATTTTTGTTTTATAATTTGAATTATTTATTAAAAAAAAATATTAACATTTATGATAACAAATAATGTTTTAGAAATAATGAGCAATAAAACAACATTATTTTAAACCGACTTCCAAAAAGGAGGAGGTTCTCAATTCGGCCGGTATGTTTTTTTTTATGAATATGTTCAACGATATCTCCGTCAATTCTGTACCGATTACTAAAATTCTTTTTTTATTCAAAAGAATGGACTTGCCGTTTGGTCCCATGTCAAGGAAACCAGGATCTAATGATGGCATTCTAGAGAAATTGAGAGGAACTTTAGAAAATCGTAGGGTGATTAGTGCATTTGTTAAGTTTTTCGTTAATTATCTTAAAGCATTATAATTAAATGAAGGTTTGGAGTCGATCTGATGATGGACCTGGAAGATAGTCGAGGGAACTCTTCAACGACTAACAGCAGTTACCTCGTGTTTGGGCTTGATTAATTTGTATCGATGAGACCTTTACAACCAGATAGGTTGTGACACTCAAAAGTAATAAAAAAAAAGACTTTAAAAGCTGAAAAGTATAAAATAACAAATATTTAATTTAATACACCTTTTATGCGATGCTAATTTATACTTTTGTGTGTATGTTACCTATTGATAAGTGTGAAGTCGGTGCCAAGCCTCAAAGAAATAAAACTATTAGAAAAATAAACTACAAAATTATAATTCGAGATGACCGTTAAAGAACGTTTGCCCGCTTGGATTGGTCGCATTTTTATTTTATTTATGTGCTACATCGCATAAGAGGTATTACAATACATATTTGTTATTTTATACTTTTTAGTTTTTGAAGTCGGTTTTTTTTAACAAAAAAGGAAACGAAATAATTTAGAAAGTCCTGCTTTTAGCGCTAAAAGGTTGTCCCGATAATATATGTTGTACATATACAGACGAGGCATTTTTCAAGTAGGCGTGGATGACGATATTCAAAACTATAAGGAAAGGAATATCGAAAATTGCTAGCGATTTTAATAAAAACTAAAACTGCAATTAGTATATGAAAAATCAATACCCCATTATGGCAAAAAATATATTATTCACAAGTAAGTTATAGATTTTTTTTTACTCGTATGTTGCTTTGTTTTTAAAAAGTTTCGTTACTTACCAAAAAAAAATCATGTCTTATTTTAAAAACAAAAAACTAAGTATTTGTTTTATTCATTATTCCTTGTTGTGAATAATGGAATATCGAATCGAAAGGTATTACGTAAATTATATCTAATCATATACTACCTTCTACGAATCGTAAAAAAAAATATACTCGTATTTATACTTTTGTCAATAACTTTAACACAATTTATAATTTCCAATGGATCAAAACCGTTCGGCCGGAGTATTCAGAGCGAGCGCGCCGTCACCACATAGACAGTGTGCATGCGGACACGCGTGCGCGTCTGTGTGAGTGAAATTTGAGTTGTCGCGCGGTAGATCACGGCTCTTAATAAACCTAATTATAACTGATAAATTATATCAGCTAATTTTAAACAAATCTTTTAAAATTCACAATGTAACTGGAAGCGCGCTCGCTCTAAATGTGTAGGTATAATTAGTTCCGGTTAAATTGGGTCAATTTCCCGCTCACGCCGAGATTGCTGTGTTCCTCTGCAATTTCGCTTGTGTCCACCAAATTCACCATTAAGAGGACACCCAATTAGAGAAAATTATTCTGTTGCTCTAATCAAGCTATTAATACGCGCCGCCATCGCCGGCCACACATTACAACAGACCCGTTCCGGATAATTCAGGCCATCCGGACCTCCGGATTCCGGATAAACAATACAATTAGCCAGCGTTGTATCGAGATTGTGTATGTGCATTTATAATTGAAAGATTCATAATATAAATGATGATTGTTTATGGCGGAGACTTTTTCCCAACAGTGCAGCAGTGGGTCAAAATTACGAAATGACCACAATGCCCGTCTGCTAAAGGGTTACGGGTTCGATTCTAGTGCGTAAATGTTGTCGAAATGTTAATTTCAGTCTCGGTATTAATGTGTGAGTAGTTTCTGAAGCCCTAGATATAAGTAATATACTAAGGGGAAGTAAATATATTCTGTATTATTCGGGAGATGACTATGTTATGTTACAAATTATTCGTCGTTATTGTTTTGAGGAACATACATATGACCGAGTTTCCAAAGTGAATTTCCCTTTTCCGTGTAAACTATAATAACCATAATATACATTTACGTCTTAGCGGTGTCATAACTTGATATAGTTATGTCATTATGTTGACGACAGAGGGATATTTGTGGTTTTCTTTTCTCCTACGCGTGGTGCGTGGGAAGGCTTTCCTCCTAATTATATCCGCCTTATGGTTTCATAATAGCAATATTTATGATAGATCGTTGCTACTATGTCTATGACAAAAAGTGTAGGAATATTGAATCATATAAATATTTAGGTTACTGTGTAACTAAAATATAAAGCTTTGTAGAATATAACTAAAATAATATTTAGAACAGTGAAATACAGAATGAGCTTTTTATTGTTTAGAATAATTAAATTCCGTAAGTAAAAAACACAATACGCAAGTTTTTATTCAATTTTTACGGTTATTTTAGTACAATTCGAAACAAAGAAATGTGACTTCAGAAAACAGCTTTGACAGAAATTCTCGTTCAGGCAATTTAACGTAAAGCTCGACCCAAGAAAAAAGTGAAATAATAAAAGGTTTCTCGTAAACGCCTGCGGTCACATATTTCATTACGGCACGGATATACTTTGCTATTCGTTATTGTTCAGGCACTTTCGTATTTGTAACACCTCGTTTGTGACTCCGGTCTACGATGTTTTGGTTTGAATGTATATTTTTTTGTTTGGATTTATTATAAGCATTTGTTATTAATATTGTTTTTTACTGTAACTTACAAAATATTAAATATGTGGCTACGATCAATATTGTTAATTATTTTTGATCACTTGACTATTGAACGCTGAATAGTTCGTTGTTGTTTCATAATCAAAGGAAATTATAAACAATCTTTTAAACTAACATCTCCTTATCATTATTAAACATTTTCAACGGTCAACATCGCAACCTTAAAAATAACCTTAAAATTTACAGTCAACATAAAACAAAAATAAATCAAACAAATTAAGTGAAAAAGTGACGAAAAGACACAGTTCAAAATCGAACAGTAAATCAAAACAGTGATGAAAAAATGTCAATACAATGTCTAAATCGGACAGGACGCTGACCCGAATCTGTGTTTGAAATATTCGACAAACATTTGAAAAACGTGTGTGTGTGCGTGAGCGTGTGAGTGTCAGGTGGCGATGAGGCGGGGGGCAGTTGTGCCCCCGCGCCTCTTATCACGAGATAAGGCACCGTGGCTCGTCGGAGGCAGCTTGGCAAAGTCAGTCGAGTTATCAGTGTGACCAGGCCGCATAGTGAGCGGCCGCCGCCCGCCATGCTTCACTCTCTGAATGCACTCGCCGGCAAGATATCCCCGGGCGGCGGCCTCGACACGAACGCCAACAGGCACACGCACCTCAACAGGAACCACAAGGCGTCATCGCCTTCCTCGCCCTACTCCAAGCCTAAGTAAGTCATTCACTCTGATTCATTACAAGATACTTCACTCGAGTGTACCTCTACATCTTGAGTTCTCACCACTGACACTATCCGATAACCAGCCTTGTTCACGGCGGCATAAGAGCTATTATTCTAGTGTTCTGGATTGGATTGTGTGTTAGTGGTGAGTTCTCTAACCTTTATATTTGAGTGTCAACAGAAACTTCCATGATGATAGATTGTGCAACAATTGTTCAACTTTTTTAAGGATCAAAAGCATTATGGATTACGTTATGGTAAACGAATATTATTTTCATGATTTGAGTGTGATAAAACGTATTATTACCTACCTTAAAAGCAGCTGCAGCTATTTGTCCAGAACGTTTCCACATTGTTTATGTTTAAACATGTAAAAGAAATGATTTACCTTTGATAGTATTACTCGTAGAACTTGACAAATATTACAGAAGCAATTTGTAAGTTAGATCTGCAGGCAATTTTCTATTTATAAGTAATATTTTATTATCTATCATTGATTACTTAAGTAATACAATTGTTTTTCAACTATTAAATCCAAAGAATCACTTGAAGCAAGCAATGCTACCAAAGTTTGTACTTATAAAAATGTAAGCTTTAGTCACATTTATTGACATAGGTGGTCCCCGGTGACGTCGAAATGACTTCATATTGTGATGTCACTTTGACCCGTTTTGCTAAAAAAAACCCTATCGCAACGTAAATATTTGACATTACGGTGATTATTATCTGTGGTGTTTGGAAATATGTCATTTTAAAAATGTTTTAAAAATGGACGTTGCTATTTTCTCGTTATTATTGAGCACACTATTAGTTATTTCTAAAATGTTTAAACATCTAGCTAGAAGATGTTTTTTGTGATTTCTATGGGGGTTCCTCCTTAGGCAACAAAAAAATGGTGATATACTATGTTACGGGCTTAGTTAGTTTACCCCTGTACCAAATTTTAAGCCCATCAGTTCTGTTGTTTAGCCGTGAAAAGGTTACTGACCGACAGAGATACTTTCGCATCTATAATATTATACCTAAAAAAATGTGGTTTTCTTCTTTCAAAAATCATTAATGGCTTTCATCGCATGTCGCTTTGCACAATCGTAAAATAATAATACTCTTAGTAGGTCCCACAAAAGATTCGAATTTGCATTCAGATTTCTTTTGGTTGGCATTCAACCTCCATTCATTTTAAGGTTCTTGCTTGCCAAAAGTCTTGGTGCAAATCTTAATGGTTGAGCATATAATGTTTTCGTCTTGTAATGGGACTACTCCACTTACACCAATAAAACTTTAGGTCCCAAGTTACATCCCTAGGTCAAACAATGTTTATTTTATGTAATACTAGCTGTGCCTTACAGTTTTACCCGCGTAGTTCCCGATCCCGTGGGAATGTGGGGATAAAATTATGTCAAAAACCTTTCTCTTGAATTACTCTATCTATTACTGAAAACCACATCAAAGTCCGTTGCGTAGTTTTAAAGATTTAAGCATACATAGGGACAGAGAAAGCGACTTTGTTTTATACTATGTAGTGATTTTTCTAATATGGCTCTTATTCTGATCTGATCCTCAAATCACTGAAACGCTTTGAGCAGTCATGGTGACTACGCTTACGCGTCTATCTCTTCTCACCAATATCATTAATAGAAGTATATAAGTACATAAACATAATTTATTTTATGCTAGGTTAACTTTTAATGTTTTTATGAACACTGGCACGCTAGGAGAAAAAGGAAAAGTCCGGCAGTGTGATTTTAAAGGCAAATAGATACATAGAATAGTAAATCTAAATATATATAAGTTAAAGGTGACTGACTGACTGACTGACATAGTGATCTATCAACGCACAGCTCAAATCACTGGACGGATTGGGCTCTTTGGCATGCAGGTAGATGTTATGACGTAGGCGTCCGCTAAGAAAGGGTTTTTATTGATTCTACTAAAAGAGTATAAATAGGGGAAATACCCAAATTCTATCGGAAGTCATAATTCCATGTGGAGGAAGTTGCGGACAAAAGCTAGTCTGCTATATTTATGCATATTTTGATCCTCGTGTACTACGTAATATGCAAGTTAGTTGTGATATTAAAACACGAACCCGAGTGCGATAATAAAGTAATCTCTGGTTTTATCAACAATGTAAATAACGTTATTGTGTGATGTGATATTCGAACGGTATCTATGATAGCCTACTTCTACGATTATAACTCGTGTTTCATACTTTTCAATGGATGTGGCTATTTTCCTACATATTTTATGTTTTGTTTTCCACTATTTTTCCATCAAGGACCACAAAAATACTAAAACATGTAGACTTTCCAATGGAAGATGAATTTTTTTACAATATCTCAACTTCCTTACTGAATTAAATTAAGTAGTTACATGTTGATACCTTAATATAAAAAGTTATTAAGTTAGTTTATTTGTTACACATTTACGTCTTAGCTATTCCATTTTAATCCAAAATTCCTTGTGGAAACGAGCATTGTCCTTTTACAATCGTAAACTATAATTACATTTTAAGAAAATGATACCAAAAATTTACCTAATATTGTAGTAAAAAGTCACATAAAATATCAGAAAATCTACAACAAATGAGTATAAACACGAGCAACACCATAAAGCTTAGCTAGGAGGCTTAGTTTTATAACGAAACAGACAAAAATATATTATTAATTTGTCTGGAATCATGTCACACACAGACCTTGCTTGTAATATTGACACCGAGGGGAGATTTGGGGAAGTTATCCATAGCCAGCACCCGTGACGCGTCGCTGGAATAATAAGAGGAGACTGGAACGGCCTGCGTGAAGGGAACCGACATTGTGGATATGAATTTAGCAATTTTATTACTTACTGTTTGACCGTGGTTTTAGTCGCGTAGTTTCTGTTTTCGTGAGAATACGGGAATAAAATAAGCCTATGAACTTGTATGTTGTCAATCATAGCCACTGTGTTAATGTGACTTGACTATTCTTAATGATTATTATTTAGCTTTCTAATAGTTCTCAGAATTTTGTGAATAAATCCAGTAGTTTTTGCAATGATGCTAAAAGAATTTCAGGATAAAAAGTATCCTATGTCCTTCTTTGTAATCCTGACAACGATGTCAGGATTACAAAGAAGGACACAACCTGATCCTGACAACGATGTCAGGATAACAAAGAAGGACAAAGGAACAAATTTTTATAAAATGTACGAAGAATATATATAGAATGTATGTTTTAAGCGCCCTCTCGTGAGTGCGCTTACATCTTCTATAATATTAAAAATGAATCGCAAAATGTGTTGGTAAGTGCATAACTCGACAACGCCTGGACCAATTTCGCTAATTCTTTTTTTGTTATGTTTGGTATTGTCAGGAGAAGGTTTTTATGTAAAAAAAAAACAGGAAAATCAATGGGAAAATTGAACCCGTGCGAAGCCGGGGCGGTCCGCTAGTTTTATAATAATTTGTTTCCTATTTAAGCTAAAACATGACAGCGTAACAAACATACTTATAAACTTTATTATCTTTTGTTAGGGTTTGAAATATGAAGTAGGGAATAAGTGATAGAAGTTATTAGGGGATACATATCGATACCTTAACCAAACAAAAGGTGTTCCTAAGCAGATGACGATAAACAAATATACCTTTTGCAATCAACCCCTTTATAAAAATAACGTTAAAACGTATTATTTTTGTTGATTACACATACTTACCTTACCCCCTTTTATTCGGTTAGATAAACATTGTATGTGGTGTATCGATTTATAGATAATATGATGGTATCGTTGTTTGATAGTTGTTACTGGATAATATTAGTTATATTATAATACTAGTTAGTGCTGAGGTCCGCGGATTTACTTGAATTCATGTTTGTCATGATTCAAATATGAATCTATTGAGAAACAAAATACAAACTTATTTACTTACTTAACTGTATTCAAAAGTTTATATACTTTTATGTTTCATCATCATCACCATTAGCCTGTGTTCTGTTCGTCCACTTCTGGACATAGGCCCTTCACAACTCGCACCAATACGCAAATTTCCTCCCACAAATGTAATATTTTTTTTTAATAAAGCATTTGTTTATATAAAATAAAACTTTTCAAACAAAGGATAAGTTTATAGAGTTTTGAATAAGTATTTAATTTGACTTAACACATTTCGACGTAAGTAGATGTAATTCCAATGTTGAAGATGAATATGATTGGAGGACAAACAATATAAGTACATTTAAGTCGAATTTTGTTAAATAGTATGTAAATTGTGAGAGAAAATAAATGATATTTTTATTTTATAGAAAACAGATTGGCGATAATGAAGATAAAATGTAACATCATTTTATCTTATTATTGCCTGCCTTTCTAGCCTTTCAGATCCCGCTGCAGGGGAAATGTTTATCTTTCACTGATGATATTAATAAATATAGTGTCTTCATCACTGACAAAATCACTATTTTCCTTTATAAATAACCTCAAACTTTAGCCACATATAAAATAAGAAGCATAGTCTGACCCTGGTATCGAATCTGGGACCTCTGAATGATTTTAGCAGGAATGTGAAAATGTATTAAACTCATTTTTTAATGAATGTGTTAGCAAATTGTGTTATAAATTAGCATATCAATCAGTCACTTTTTATCTAAAATCATATACAAAACTAGGCTTTCTAACTAAAATAAGTACTTATGTGCGTGCGTAGTTTCTGATACCCCTAGATACAAGTTCCGAGCTTAGTTAGGGGTCAGTTACTGAGATGATATAGTGAATGATTATGTTTGTTACCTAAGTCAATTGATTGAAAAAAATATGAACAATCAAAAAATACCCACACAAAAATCAAAGCCACACACAAACTCGCAACAAATTATAAATATACAACTACCCTCAATCACCCATACGATATTTCTCCAACCAGATTTCTCCAGCAGTACTAAATAACATTTGACTCGTCGGCCATTACGACGCGTACCGATTGTGTGTAGATAAAGTGGCTTTGTAATCAAACGATGTATACTGTTATCAGTGATAACGCCACAGCAAACAAGTGCACAAAATACAAGCCGTGGAACGTTGGATATTTCAATAATAGTATGTTCAGGTACATAACCTCAAAATATTATAGACTATTTGTATTAATTTGTTAGTGAATTTGTGATTTTGTAATTTTCTTGGCCGTTTAACTTATTAATATTTGTGTCTTCATTGAAAATGACGTGTTTTATTCAATTTCTTTTTATTAACGAGATTTTACATACAGAAAACAATCTCTCACCTGAGGGTACTAATATATTAATTAATGTGTAGAAAATAATGTATGAGTGAATGTAGGTTAGGTACTTCTTAAGCCATAAAATTATGTGGATACAGAAATTAAAAACAAAAAGATTTCTGTATCATCTGTTTTTCCTTTTTACTATCAACTAGCTGTGCCCCGCGGTTTTATCCGCGTAGTTCCCGATCCCGTGGGAATGTGGGGATAAAATTAAAGCTAAAAACCTTCCTCTTGAATTGCTCTATCAATTACTGAAAACCACATCAAAATCCGTTGCGTAGTTTTAAAGATTTAAGCATACGTAGGGACATAGGGACAGAAAAAGCGACTTTGTTTTATACTATGTAGTGATTTTGGTGACTAAAGAACCCACTACTTTATCAAATAAATCAAAGTACTTATAGTACAGTAGTTTGCAGATAAGAAACATACTTATGTAGAAGTGTGTGTGTAGTTGGTTACTTCTAAGGTTACGTATACTATTCCCGCTCAGGGTAAATCTTATTGTTGCCATAAAATATCTCGAATTGAGTGTTTTTATTTTATTCTATGTATTAATTGCGTTGATTTAATGCCTTCTTCTTATCCGTGGAATTTTAAAAGTCTACAAAAACATGCCTGTTGCTACAAGCTGGCTGAATAAAAACAATTAAATTAAAAATTTAAAAAATCCCCAACACAATTACTTTCAAACCCCCATAACTTTTAAACGGGTAAACCGATTTTCATCGAACATGTCTAAGAACACTCGCACGTAAGTCACCTTTAATACGAAAAAAAACTAAATTGAAATCGGTTCATCCGTTCAGGAGCTATGATGCCACAGACAGACAGATACACACACACAGAGACACGTCAAACTTATAACACCCCTCTTTTTGCGTCGGGGGTTAATAATTTAGACATATTTAGAAGTCAGATAATAAAATTAGTAAGGTAATAAATAATTAAGAAATCTGATCATCAAGTCTGATCTTTTTCAGATTATTACTATACGAAATGATGATAATGATTGTGTGTATGTAATATGTATGTTATGTATTCGTAACAATATTCCTTACCTAGATTTAACCATTGCATCTAATCGATTAGTTGAAATCTCGTTCATTGCGTCAAATACATTATTATTGAGTCAAATTAAAATAAAACACTTAAACGGATTCTTGTCGTGGTTGTATTTGTTTTAAATTTTCTGACGTTTCGGATTCTTTGCAGAACCCGTGATCACAGAAGACAGTGAAGACCGTGATCAGTCTTCTGTGATCACGGTTCTGTAAAGAATCCGAAACGTCAGAAAATGTAAAACAAAATACAACCACGACAAAAATCCGTTTAAGTGTTTTATTTCAATGTGTAGTGTTCGTGTAAATCAAAGATATCAATATGAGTTAAAATAAAATTATTTCAATTTGATTTAAATTATCATACGCAAACATTGACCCAACCCATTGTACCTAGATACTTAATTCAAAATATGTATGTAAATATTGTTATTAAAATGTATAATGTTGTTTGTTCCAGTGGTATTAACATGAACATCAACAATAATAACAACAACACGAGTATAAACAACAACAACAATGAGGAGAAACCTGAAATGCCGGATCCTGATTACATCAAAGTGAGTACATACATATATTTAATAACTAGGAGTTTATTAAAGTCCATTCGTGTAGGATTTGGATTCGATAGAAAAGGAATGTAGTATGCATTCTTCAGTCCTTAAATGATCTCAGTATAAAGATACAGGGTGGCGCAATAGAACGTGCATTTTTTAAATATACACCTCGAATAGAGAACCTCCTCCTGTTTTTTTGGAAGTCGGTTAAAAATAAATACAAAAGGTATAGTTAAAATAAAACTAAGCAATTATTAAGTGATAACTGAAGTTTATTTTTTAAAAATAACATCATCTAAATGATGACCCTCTCTACGTTGGCACTCCTCTAACCGCAAACGGAAATTACCGAAAACTTTCTTAAGTAGTGCTGGTGTGATTGCTGCCATTTCACCACGAATATTCTCCTTGAGCTGACTGATGTTTCTCGGATTATTGGTGTAGACTTTGTGTTTGAGGTATCCCCACAAAAAAAAGTCAGGAGGCGTCAAGTCTGGACTGCGCGGAGGCCATGGGATATCACCTCTTTTCGAAATCAGTTTGCCAGGGAACATCTGCTTCACAACCACCATGGAGTCATTTGATGTGTGACTGGTAGCTCCGTCTTGTTGGAACCAAGTCCTAGAGTTCTCTATTCTTGAATTTTCAAGTTCTGGGGCCAAAAAACCTTCCAACATCGCAACATAGCGTTCGGTATTAACAGTGACGTTTTGCCGCCGTGCGTTTTCAAAAAAATAAGGACCTATTATTCCTTTGGCAGATATTGCGGCCCAAACTGTCACTTTAGGGCTATGTAACGGTTTTTGATGTTTGAGTCTGGGATTTTCACTATTCCAATAACGACAATTTTGGCGGTTTACGAACCCATTCATATGAAAATGTGCCTCATCAGAGAAAAGGATGTTTTCAAAATTTGAAAACCGATTGAGCATTTCATTAGCAAATGTGAGCCGTGCTATGAAGTCAGAGTCTTTCAATTCTTGAGTTAATTGCAGCTTGTATGGATGCAATTTAAGATCCAAGTTTAAAATTCGTTGCAAACTTCGTCGCGATATGTTTAGGACAGACGATCTCTTGCGAGTAGACATTTGTGGATCTTCTCGTACCGACTGCTTAACACTCTCAATATTGTCTTCGGTCCTAGATGTGCGTGGACGACCTTTCGCGTGTGGTTTAAACGTCGATCCAGTCTCTTCAAAACGCTTTATCCAGATTTTAATTAAATTAGCACTCGGAGCCTCCCTAATTTGCCGTACACCATACTCAGAACAAAATAGTCGCCTGACAACTACGTACGAACGAGAGTTATCGTAAAATGCGCGCACGCAAAATGCGCGACGTTTCCCGTCGAAGTGACTCATAGTGACTAAAACTTTATGAACCGCGCTACCCAACGATATCGGTCTCCCCCCGCCCACGCCCCTTCTACCACGCAAAAAAAGATGATGCAATATGCACGTTCTATTGCGCCACCCTGTATTTATGTCCACGCACTCTGTTGCTAAACTAGGGGCTAATTGAAACCTCTTTTAAAATATTAGAAATATAATAATATTAGTTTAATTAAGAATCTGTAAACAAAAGCATGATAAATTCTTTAAAAAAAAAAATTTACTGTCTTACAACATAAAAAAGATGCATCAAAACTGCGCAGCTTCTGTTCGCTTAGTCGAGTAATAATTTTAATTTACTTTACAAAATCTCTACAAATAATAAACCACCTAAGAATTAACCATAACTAAATCTCTAACCTTTTAAAAACTAACACCAAACAGCAATTAAAAGAGATTCAGACAAATAAAAGCCTATCACAAAGTCTGTTACTAACTAAATTCTAACTCACACACAAAAACACTTTCACCAAATTCACAGAGATATTCCGAGTGAAGTTTCAGCGAAATTTCAGTAACAATTCAGCTGACATTGGCATTAAGTACCGTCGGAACATTTGAGACAAAACAAAAAGCAACAAACCAAAGAAATGAAGTTTGAAATTCGCAAATGAAGTGATATACCGACGTAATTAAAAAGGTTCCACCTCGCCGAGTGACGGTGGTGTACTGAACTTTGTAGGGTTGGCGTTTGAAAGTTATCTGTACTAATATTAAGACGAAAGATTTGATTGTTTGTTTGCATCGAGCAGACTGCAAAACTACTTGACCGATTTAATAAAAGAACCACGAAAACTATGGAAAACCTTGTCAAGCAGGCGTAAGGGACAATACATGAAAGAAAATCGTTTAGTGGTTACGATTAAAAACCATAATTAGTGATTATAAAAATATACACATATTTTATAATGATTGTCCTGCAATATGAAACGGAAGTATAAAAAATGTTAAAAATAAACAAAAAATATTTCCTCTTTATAAATCTGATGTTAAATAAATATAAAATGTTTTATGTAAATCGAATTACATCAGCAATTTCATCTTTAAAAACGAACTTTTGCCTCTGATATCCGCTCACATGTTTCGATACATTTTTACGTGCGATTTCAATATTTTAATGAATTCTGAATCGAGACGGATAAATAGAGATTTATTATTTAAAATAAATTAATTTTGTGTCAGCCCTGTTTGCGACAGTGGCGCCGCCACGCGGCAAGCGCCCAATTACGAATCATGATTGCTTTTATTCGCAGCACGTTTGTCAACCGTAACTTATTATACTTTAGTTTTAATAAAAAATAAATTTTACAATAAATATACTACTTAAATGTTGTGTTAATTAACTTATTGAAATACATACAACGATTTTCTGTTTATATTAATTTATGAGCTATTAAAATTTAATGTCAGTATCAGCTTTTTGGGTCTCACTGCAAAATAAAAAAATCTCTCACTGATGATATTATTACGTTGGGGAGAACTAGGCATTGCTAAGCTAGCATCATCAGCAATCAGCTTTAGTGTTCTCAAAGCCATGTTAATGAAAATTACAAACACGAACCTTTGACCCTATAATCGAATCCGATACCTCCAGCTTATCTATATAGTAATCCTTACTATCCTTACTAATACCTATTATAAATGCGAAAGTAACTCTGTCTGTCTGACCTTTTCACGGCTAAACTACGGAATCGATTGACTTGAAATTTGGTACAGGGGTAGCTTATGGTCTGGGAATGGACAAAGGCTATGTTTTATCCCAAAATTCCTACGGGATCGGGAACTACGCGGGTAATACCGCGGGGCGCTGCTAGTAATATTATTTAAAAAAAAAAGAGGAAAGATGTGATTGTTTGTTTGTTTGTAACGAATAGGCTCCGAAACTACTGAAACGATTTCAAAAATTATTTCACTACTGGAAAGCTAATTTATCAGTGCGTGACATAGGCTATATTATATCCCCGTATTCCCACGGGAACGCGGCTGAAACTGCGGGGCGCTAGCAAATAAATAAAACTTCAGAATAGTTTATTTTCAATGTATTAGATATTAATATTTGTTTTATTAATCCATATATTTTGTAACATTTCAGATGTTCGTCGGTCAAGTGCCGCGGAGTATGGACGAGAATGACCTGCGGCTGATGTTCGAGGAGTTTGGGCGGGTCCATCAGATCAACGTGCTGAGGGATAAGATCACCGGCGCTAGTAAAGGTTGGTAAATATATGATATACTAAGTAATATTTAAAAATATATTTTTAAAATTTACACCTTGGCTGGGACTTGCTGAGGCTATGATGATCCGTACAACTTGACAAAGACAAACAGACATGTTCATTTCATGCATATAAATGTTTGTATTTAAGCAGGAAATGAACTGTATCCTTCGGCATAGCAGGCAGCGTCACCTACCAACATTTGGTTGTCATGATACTAAATAGGTACTCGTCTTTAGTGACTTTCTATATAAAAATCGTGCGTTCAAGCCATAAACAATATGTATAACAATCTTTATCCAATTCGATTTAGCCATTCAAGTCTGAGGGAGTAACAAAACAAACATACAGACACATCGCCTTTGTAATAATTAGTATTCAAAATTGTTTGTATAATTTTGGATGTTTGTTACTAGTTCACGATTTAACTACTGAACTGAATTAACTAGAATTTGGCACACATTTGGGTATTGATCTAACCTCATACCGAACGATCAGAAACTCCTGTGGGACTCTCGTAGGTAAATCTTGGCCACAGCTAGTTAATTTGGAAGGCGGTATTTTGCATGAATGTAGCAAATACTGTTCCATATACAACAGTCGTAGTATTTTGTTGTTTCTTTACGATTTTTACTAGATTTGTTATCGATCTACAGACAATAATTCTATGGACATAATGATTGACAACGTTGCCAAAACGTACTTTTGTTTATTTTGTTAATATTTTTCAAAAATACAATAAATAAATATAAGCTGACATTTATTATTCAAAGGAGGTATGAGAGAGCCTTACATTATTTTAACCATCATAAACACAGTTTTCCGTACCCTACTATTTATTTCACAAAACCTAGTAAAAATACTTTCATTTTAAATAGAAAATATTCTCTTTCAAATAAATGATACGTACTATAATAAATGATATTTAAAAGAGATTTACGAGATAAAAGCTCTGTAATGGTCGGAGAAAAGTCCCATTTTAGGAGAAAATAATGAAAAATATATTTTCTAGAGCATTGATTTAATCTTATTTAAGTGGTAACTCTTAATTCTAGTTATTACGAGAGTGTTTCGAAGAACTTCTAAGATTACGTATAAAATATTCTCCGACTACATTCACCGAGTATTGACTTTTATTACTTAGATGGTTTCCAGGAAGGAACGCTCTAAGGAAACATATTCGGTTCGGCTTACAGACAGGCCACTATTTTCTATTAAAAGTTTTCAGACTGATCAATAAATACGTAGATTAAGGTAGTGATCCCACCGCGAATAATAAACCATAACACCTAATCTGTTAGGTTTAGATACTTTATCAATAACATAATAAACAGTTATTCTAGAAGCATTTATTTTTCGGGTTATTTTATTTTATTTTTTATTTTTATTTTATATCATTACAAACAACGTTTAGAATCAATGAAGTAGTCTAGCTAGGGTATCATTGAATTTTGGCATAATTTTTATTTGATGTATTATATGAAATAATTATGCAATTCTAAAAGAATAAAGAAAAAAGATGATATAATCATTTCACATTAAGAGACGATAGCCTGCTAAGCTTTTTAGTAAAAAAATAATTCAATTGTCCAGAGTAACTTGTTCATTGAACTACAAAAAAGTACAAAGTAAACGCTTAAATATCCGCCCCTAAAGATTTAAAAGTTGGATACTATATCTAATAAATGAAAGGAACAAAACGTTCCTAACCTAAATGTTTAAAATACAATCACTATTTATTACATTAAATCAATAGAACTTAAAGTCATAAAATATAATGTAGCATCGTTTTCGTAATTACAAAATGTGCTACCAAATATAAAATGTTCATGTTTCCATTGTCATTGTTTAATATAACATAAACGTATGACAATGGGTTATCCCTTACGTTGGATTTTATATGTTGACATATTTGTTGTATGCTTGTTACCCGTCTTTTGTATAGAAAAACCTCCTTTTGTAAGTTTCCATGCAAACTGTAGAGTCTTTTGTCCGGGTCCAGTGGCTGTTTCGGTGTGAAATGAATGTAGGTTTTGTCCTTGCAGGTTTTATTTGAGAGGAAAATGTGTTATCAACATAATGTATGTACCTTGTATGTTGCGGATAAGGTCTCACTTTTGTCCTTTTTACTTGGTGTTCTTTGTGAGTTTGAGTTTCAATCTTTTTGTTGGACTGCAAAATATTGTTTAATTAAATATATTTTTCGCTGTGTTACATCGTGAGCAGCGTTTTCGCTGTGTTGTTACTATAGACAATCGTGTGTTGCAATTTTAGGTAGGTTGCACACTTTGGGCAGCTGTGTAGGATATAGGTACGTTACACGTATCTACGTGTCCCTACGAAGGACGTGCTCTACGCAAAGTGAGGGGACTAACCACGTCGCGCGTCGATGTGAAACAATAATCTAGCGCCACATATATGTTTGCGCTTTAAGACCCTGTTATTTTTATAAACAGATTTTATAAATATGTAATACTACAAAGAAAATAAGCCCTTAATTACAAAGCATTCGATAGTGTTTTAAAAGGAAAATCCACTGCTAGTTTTTCAAACAAAAAATCCGTGCATGTATAATCGCGTTATACCACCATTAAGCAACGTTTACATCAGGTGAAAGAGCCATAGTTTAATTCTGAACTAACCACTTAGCGTTAATGATGTGATCGCGTGATCCATAACTGACGCTGGCGTTTCAACTGACGCCTTGTCAATCTAACAATGTAACCTAATACTAAAGTTTTGTGTTAGACTTTTGGATTTAGTTAATTTTGCTATTGTGTTTATGTTTGATTTAATATTTATGTCTCTATAAATGTTTTCTCCGGACATTAAGTATCTTTGGAGACTGAACTTCGATTATAATTCGTTGAATTTGAAGTAGGAAAATCTGTGTTTTAATTTTTCTCCTACTAATAGTCTGTTATCCGTTAAACACTCACACTTATTACTCTTCTAAGTTGCAATTGTTTTTAGGCGGAGAATAGTTAATATGAGGTGACCCATCTACTTGTCCATTAAATAACTTTTTCGTGATTTTATTCCTTGACATGGACCTTATGTAACAAAATGGTACCCCTTTTGAAGCATTCCCAATTTAATTGAAAGACTCGTACAGCAACACAATCGAAACACACAAACATACTTCTCTCTCACTCAAATTGTTGTTATTTTTTCATACATTTTCATGAATATATTTTTCAATATGCATTCCAAATTCCAATGCGGCAATGTTCGCCGGCTAATATGATTATTGGCGTCGACCAAACCCCGGGAGACATGCACTGTTGCGGCAAAAATTTCATACGTACACAATAATGAGTTGAAATATGTCGTGTTTATTTCACTTTGTTTGTTAATAACAACTTGGATTTTTCGTTAATTAAAAACAGTATTTATGTAGTACGTTTCACGTGTTTTAGGTTAGTTTAAAGTAAGGTATTTCGTATGTTTTTTGTTTGTCGAATACTTTAATATGTTTTTAAAAATTGTTTTTTGTCTGACATCAAAAGAATGCATCATAAAATAAACTTAAGATTACATTCTATAGATGTCTTATAGCGAAAACTGTCTATAATCTATTCATTTGGCGGTGAGACAAAATGTAAACAAACCATGAAAAAGGTTATTTTGTATGTCATTTTTTATCAATAATACATAGACTACTCCCTACTGACTACTTGATATTTAATTAATCTTTGAAATATAGAATATATAACATACTAGCTTTAGCCCTCAACTTCGTTCGCGTGTAATAATTATTTTAACACGCGACTTCATTTATGTAGAAGGTGAAAAAATAGTTATTCTGTGCCGCCGTGCACTAGCCGGGTCGCCTTGTCGTAGTAACTATTTAGTAATCTGTGGCCTTGATCATAATTTTGCTGTAATGTTATTTTAAAACTAAGATATCTTCTAAGATACTTATTGAAATCAAATCATGTAAAAGGCAAATGTCTTTTAGATTAAATACTTTTGCAATGTAAGCGCAAAAAATGTGTTTTTTACGACATCACATTAGAAACCCCTAGATTTATCGGTGTTTCTCTACAATATCATGCATGTATTATACATATAAACTTTCCTCTGGTATCACTCTATTAAAAAAACCACTTCAAAATCCGTTGCGTAGTTTTAAAGATTTAAGCATACATAGGGACGGACAGACAGCGACAGCGACTTTGTTTTATAAGTACTATTTAGTAACCATAGATGAAAGATTGGTTAGATACCGCGATACCTGATGAGATACATAATATTATTAATAGTTACTCGCATGTTCACACTGCCAGCGAGTAACTATTATGATC
The DNA here is from genome assembly GCA_958496195.1 of Timandra comae. Classification (NCBI taxonomy): domain Eukaryota; kingdom Metazoa; phylum Arthropoda; class Insecta; order Lepidoptera; family Geometridae; genus Timandra; species Timandra comae. Next base: position 2,151,073 of record OY292362.1, on the reverse strand, counting down.
ACGGATGAACAGTTCAGTTCATCCGTGATCATGGCGCTTGCAACAGCGTAGAAATATTGGAAACTGGAAATCACTACCTTTGAGCAATTGGTAGGGAATAAGACACTTTGGCCATAAAATACCTGGAAATTTAATGAAATACTGATAATGCGTCTCGGAGATTTTTTGTCGAAGTATATACAACAGCCCGAATCAAATGATTGACATACGTTACGCGCGTTTTTTAAAATATGCAAAATTAAATGTATTTTTTTATAATCTAACTGAGATATTTTCTTATTTTTTTTGCGTAAGAACATTCTACAGAATCTTAGAAAACTACAAAAGAAAAAGCCAAATCGGTCTAGCCGTTCGCAAGTTATGACGTGATAACGGCAAACGGGTTTCATTTTTATATATATAGACAAGCGGCGCCCTGCGGTTTCACCCGCGTAGTTCTCGTTCCCGTAAGAATATGGGGATAAAATATGCTAAGACCTTCCCACTGAATCACTCTATCTATTAAAATAAACCGCATCAAAATCCGTTGCGTAGTTATAAAGATCTAAGCATACATAGGGACATCAGGACATAGGGACATAGAAAGCTACTTTTTTGTATATTGTTTTTGATGATTACACGAAATTTGTTTCTTGAAGTATTATTTTTACACAGTTTCACCACGCAAACTGACATTTTACTACGTATTATGTTCAAATTTTAATAAAACATTTGGAACATACGCCTCACAGACAGCTTGCAGTGTGACTGGCTTGGATACGCCGAGTGTAGTATTTGTTGCCGCATTTGACTACGTCGGCGATACCTACCAAACACAGCGAAACCAATTCTTCATCTAAGGTAGTAATAGTAATGACGATGATAATTGACATTACTAAAACCTAAAAATGCTGTGAATCTCAAACTATGGATACATTTTAATACTACTAAATGAAGGTGAACAGTCATTGTAAGTAATGAAAGTAAAATTAATAGTTTTCGTATTTAGCCGGATTATACCCGTCATTTTTACTCTTGATCAACTTGTTGACGTGAGTGTTTTCTTTCCGATTATATAGTAAAGTATATTGTAAATTTTTGATAATTCTTTGTCTAAAGTAATTATTGTATTATGTTTTATATTCAGTTATCGTTAAATTTCTGTTATCTGAACGTTGATTTGATGAAAATAAGTGTACCTGGTACAAACAGCGCTTGCACTTTTACTTCGCCGAAGATCCAAACATACACCAAGGTGTTATTAATATATTTAAATACGTAGAAGAGACTTGGCCAAAGATTCGTATCCCTACAAAAAATTTATTGTATATAACGGCTTCACGAGCCTCCGTTTACCGATTTGTAATAGAAAAAAAGGAAAATCCATGTTGGAGCTCTTCTTCTTCTGAGGATCACCAATAAATAGTTGTTTATTTATTTTGTAGTAAAACAATTCAGGTAAGTACTTACATGAATTGTTTTTACTTGTACTCAACTCATCCTGTTTATTACCTTTTTATTGATTTTTACACTAAACTAAATTACTTATAGACGACTTATCAAAGATGCCTACTTGGTCTTATTTTATTTTCATATTTATAACTCTAAAAAAACAATATATTTTTCGCCTAAAAGAGCTAAAAGTTTGACAACCAGTATTTCTTTGTTTACATTTTGTCTCACGGCCAAATGAATGAACTATAGATTTATCTATGAACCAAAGAGTCAAAAAGAAAATAGCATAGAATACAAAATAACTACATGGGAGCTACGATGTTACTCACACAGATACTTGATTAAACTTGGGGTCTATAAGCTGTTCTTTAACCCACCTCTATTACCAACCTATAAAATAAAACTACAAACTATGTTTAATGTATATTTATGTGCTAAACTAAGACTATTTGGCCTAAATTGTATGTCTAGAAAACATTATGTAGCTATTATGTTTGTCATGTCGCATTTTACCTCTTAGGCGAGTGTTGTTGTGTATTTTTTGCGTGCGTATGTGTGTGTGTGTGTGTGTGCGTGTGTACGTCGATTGTATATGTATTGTGTGCACTTTTGTTCCAGGATGCTGTTTTGTGACGTTTTTCACGCGCAAAGCGGCGTTGAAAGCGCAAGACGCTTTACACAATATCAAAACGTTAAGTGGGGTAAGTACGTTTTTATGTTGTTTTTTAATGTTAGTGAACATGTTATATTTAGGTAATACACATTAATGCAACGACACTAACTTAAATTATTTACGAGATGGGAAGGCCGGTTGTAAACCAAGTATCAATTACAACTTACAACTATTCAAAATATCAACTATTTTAAATATTTACAACTGTTATACAACATCTTGTAGGCAGATCTTACACAAAAGCCTATCGTTTATATAGGATATCCCTACTAGATATTTAAAGCCTAATCTTTTCCAAAGCATACATACATATCGGTTGTGTAGGGGAAAAGTAAAAAAAAAATTGTCTGGCGCACTTTGCCAGTAATAAAATAACAATGACAGGTACTTTAATTAAGTTGACCGTGCGCGCGTTTCAGTCGAGTAAACGCTTACTTAACGTTAAATAGATCGAATAATATCCGGTATTAATCAATGATATCAAATTTGATGATACACTCTAGGAGTCTGTTGAAGGAACCTGTTGCTAACACCGAAAACGATTTACTTTATTGCATTACACCGTCGAATAGAGACGAGAGAGTGGGGCCAGAACAAACATCCAATTCGATACTCCGTTGTTATCGAATACAATCGTATTATCCGAGTCCCACGCCCCGCAGTTTCGTCTTCATCTCGCCGATAATTCAATTCTATTATATTATCAGAGCCTTTTTTCTCTCGATTGATTTTCGTAAAGTTCCATTGATCGAAACGCCAGTTAGGTTGTGATATCGATATTATTAACTCGATTCTGATAAATGATTATCGATTTTTAACGTTGTTGTTTACTTGGACATTTTGTTTTTATTGCCATTGTACTGAAGTTATTGGATCGTGTGTTTTATTTTTATACGGTTTTATTGGCGTGCGGTTAAATGAATTATGTTTTTGATCGGTTTAGGGTTCGCGTTACATTAAACAAACAGCGCTAAATATATGAAAAATGTTACCTGTACATAACTTCCTTTAAAATTTAAATATTGTTTCCATATCCCATTTCCTTACGAAGAGATTACTTAACGTCATATGATAGTTTTAGATTATGTTTTGCCAACATATTTCAAAGTCGTTTTACGCGAATAATGAACTAACTAACCACGTTCTTCTAAGTTTAACGGCAGTACCAAAAATTAAAAAATGCGAGTTAGTTTATCAACTTTACAATGATACAGGTTACACACTACCATAATGACAGATTTATTCATACATCAAATTAAAGCCCTTAATAAGCATACAAACTACAACAGCCTAAAGGCCAAGGTTTAGTAACCTACACCACACTAAAACTAATTACGACCCATAAAAAAAACATTAAATTTAACTTTTAACTGGGTCAACCGATTTTCATCAAACATGTCTAAGAACACTCGCACGTAAGTCCCCTTTAATTAAAAAAAAAATAAATTAAAATCGGTTCATCCGTTCGGAAGCTATGATGCCACAGACAGACAGATACATACACACACATACACAGACACGTCAAACTTATAACACCCCTCTTTTTGCGTCGGGGGTTAAAAACAGGGTAATTTAACCGACCATAGATGAAATCGTTTATCCAACCAACTAGGCTAAACACATATCAGTATCGCATAGTTTAAAAGTTTAACTCAAAGTAAAATGAGTTCGTAATTTAGGTTAACCTCTGAACTAGTTCGGTGTAACGTCTTAAGCGGAAATTTTCGACATTGTTCACCGGAGTCGGTCCCGCGAAAGTCTTACCAAGATTCACTCAACGTGCGGAAGAATTTTAAGGAATTCTTATTTAAATTAATTTGAGATTTATTGTCGAACGGGTCGTGGGAAATTTTTTGGAGGAATTTTTAATGTTTGGTTGCAATTAAGTGCACAAAATTTGCTGGTCACTCAACTTGACACATATAAAAGTACAGTAGAAAATATCATACAAATCCTATAATGTCACATAAACGACAGTTATCATCTCAGATGGACAACAGTCTGAACATATGTATATCTGAGGGATGTTCTTCTGCACTATGCTTACATTAATAAACATATATTTATAAAAAATACTATATCCAACTCTTAAACCTTGCAACTTTAATAAAATAATATAGAACCGTGTGCAACAAAATAATTGCTACAATGTCTACGGTAATTCGTAGCAGCGCTACGCAGCGCACGTAGCATTATGTAGCATTACACTGATTGGAATACTTTTAATTAAATGATGAAAAAATATTTTTTCAAAATTTCAATAATGATTATATTTTCTTTTAAAAGACCTGTTTAAAAGATTTTAGTACAATATTAAATATTACTGCATACAGTGCCTACTTACTCATTTTATTTAGACATTACATCAAATAAATACTTAACAAGACTTGCAGACCCTCTTAAAAAGCACTATCAGCTTAAAACTCGATCCGTCCATTAAATATAAAGCAATATATTTGAATAATGGGATGCCATTTCGGTATCGTTACGTCTAAATGTAAGAAATTCAATAACTGACCGACAAAATAACCTTCGACAGCGGCAATAAATCAATCTTTCGCATTCTACGCTCGGAACGGGTATAAGTCCACAAAAGCGTGTATAATACGGGTTGTATAGGTAGTACCGGACGGGGCGCTACCACGAAAATGTGGGCGATACTGTCGTTTTTTATCGTTTGTTTTTTTTCGTTGCGTAGTAAAGAGGTTATACAGCTTTTTCTTTTTATTTATTTGTTAATTTGTTGTTTTGTCTTATGTTGTTAGTTAATATAATGTTGTATATTTTATATTCAATTAAAAAAATATTTGCTGTTTTTATACTACTCTATATCAATAAATAAGATAACAAAGAAATCTCTTTTAACTTCAACCATTAAGTATCTCATAAACATTTATTTGAATGTTTATTTTACTTTTAATTAATGAACATCACTTCTTTAATTAAATATTCAAACGTATTCCATCAAGTGATGACAGCGGCAGATCGTCGTGATTGTGCTGGCTTTGTTCGCTCTGAAGTCTATTTAATTGTAGTCAAGTTTAATAAATTTTCACTTTTAATTAAAATAAGTTTTTTTTTTAAATCAAAACAGATAGGTTTTAAGTTAATAGAATATTGCAATAAAATCTATATATATAAAAAAAGTTGTGTTATTTACGCCACTTATAACTCAAGAACGGCTGGACCGATTTGGCTGAAAATTGGTGGAGAGGTAGTTATAAACCAGGAAAAGGACATAGGATACTTTTTATCCCGAAATTCCCACGGGAACGGGAACGGGAACCACGCGAGAGAAACCGCGGGGCACAGCTAGTATTAAATAAAATGTTTAGGTGTATCGTATTATTTCCATCGATTTTTAGAAGAATGGTTTTTGTAGAAGAATGGTAGCCTTGAGCCGCGAAAATGTATATTTTATAGGAAATTAACATTTATATAGCCCTTTCTTGTTACCAATGCCAGCAGTAGAAATGAAATATCTGTCCCAATAATAGAAATTCATGATATATAAGAAATAGTGCAAGAATCTTTCCCAGTATTTCTCTACACAGAAATTCATATTAAAAATAGTGTGATCCACCCAAACGTTTTATAATCACCGTAGTGTCATCAAAACAAAAGACACATTCAGTTTGGTAGTACCGCCCGGGGTTACAGGAAAGCGCCGCCCCGGACAGAGCGAACTTTGATCGATAGTCCGGATTTATGATCGAGTTTCCCCGGTCTTAAGTAATTGACTGGCTCCATTAGTGTACGAGCAGAGCCCGGATCCGAACCCCGGACCCCGGACTCTCCCGACAAATGTTTGACTTGCCAAGAAGTTGTTTTCACAAGCTAAGCTAAACGGTGAACGTGGTACGCTTATTAGTGGTTTGGGTGTTCTTTTTAACTGGGCTAGTGTGAGTTGGTTGTTAATTAACTGACTTACCAATCACTTTGATTTTGTATATTTATTTAATTTAGTTTAATACATAAACAATATATTTAAAATAAGTCGTGAAAATGTAACAGTCACAAAAACTATCGTTATGGATAATTTCAAACACACACAAAAGACTCAAATAAATGAAGTCTAACTGCCCAATTAAAATACATAGACATCATAGCTAGATTAATTTTTGAATAAGCAAAGATTATTCCTTAATCGAAGATCAAGGACAAGATAATCCCACCAACGTCATGTAAACATGTCCGAACATTTCAATACTTAAAAAATAATTACGTTTAAAATTAAACAAAGAGCCAGCGCTAATAAAGTCTGTGTTCATTCGTGTTGCGTGGGTTCGTTCAGAGTGCGGTTCTTGAAATACTGTATTAATGTAACATTGTTACCGAAACGGAACGATAAAGGTGCCGCGCTGCTTCCTCTCACCTGGCTCTCAGTGTGTGTGTGATTTACTACTCACCTTCGTAAAGGATTACTATTACTGAACGTAAAGGTTGCAATTAAGTTTGATTTAATATAATAAATCGCGTTTAATATAATAATCTGGGGAATGAGCACGGAGCTTTTTTCGCCATTTATTTATTGAAAATTAGCCCTTAAGGACAACTTAAAAAACAAAACCATATATTTATACAATTTTAAAAGAAATGGTTATGACTGTTTTCATAAAATAAATGAAAAATCAATAAGTATGATCCCGTCTAAAATACGAACTACATATGTTTATCTTAGAAAACATCGGCAATTAAATAGACTTGACTTCTGAATTGAACCCAATATATAAAGCATGGCACATGCCACTAAATCGTCAAGACGCTTCTAGTTTAATAGATAACTAGCTGTGTCCTGCGATTTCACCCGCGTAATTTCGGGATAAAACATAGCCTATATCCTTCCTCGGACCATAAGCTACCCCTGTACCAAATTTTGAGTCAATCGGTTCAATAGTTTACCCATGACAAGGTAACAGATAGACAGAGTTACTTTCGCATTTATAATATTACCAAGGATGAATATTTTACGTTGTCCATAGAAAATGATGTATAATAAAGACTTTGGACGGAGAAGTATAGGTTTCTACTAAAACATATTAACACAATAACGATGTTACCGTTATTCTCCATTACCTAAGACAGTGATATTACCTTCGGGTGTCCTGTCCCTTGTTATTACATAAGTAATTATATTATACATATAGTACATAACTCAATTAGTCGATTAGTAGGCGCCGCGCGTTTGGGTACCGCGCTGGTTGGTCTTCACTTTTCTTGGTGTAGTGTTGGGATAGTATCGATATATTTTGGTTTATCGATATAGGTTGGTAAGGATAAAAGACTGATTGACACTACAAAATAAAGCTCAGTTTTGTAAGATTTAACCGCTTTATAGATAACCATCTGAAGTGGTGATTAATGGGAATAAATGATACTAATTTTGGATTTTACAGCTGTGAAAGTTTACAAGTACGTCACGAAAATTTGTACACTTTTTCTTATTTTATAAGAATTGTAGAGAAACATGTCTTTCCTAAAAAAAAATATTATTGTCATTTATAAAAAATATAAATTAATTAAGCAGATTTAATATTCGAAGTTTATCGATAACTTCACAACACTAGTTAATTTTGTTGTTTGTCAAACTTTGTGTGCGATTATCTGATACTTAGTGTCTGGTGGCGGAGTTCTTTGTGACAAACAAAAACGTAAACACGTAATATGGCACATAATAAAATGAAACTGTAAAAATATAAAACTAATGGGTTGTTTTGGTAAAGGACTTCACACAGAGAGAGCGAATAATCATATAAAACTTACGTAAAATATGACAAAAAAACTTCTGATTTTCCGTACGGAGTAAACATCACTGTAAATAAAATACAAGATTATTAAAAAACTAGTAGCGCTCCGCGGTTTCACCCGCGTAGTTCCCATTCCCGTGGGAATACGGGGATAAAATATAGCATATGGCACGCACTGATAAATTAGCTGTCCAATAGTGAAAGAATCTTTGAAATCGGACCAGCCCCCCTAGACAAGTGGCAATTACATTAGACGTATAGAACAGAAAGTTAGTTTTTATGAATGAAATTGATATTTGCTTACGACTTGTAATTTTGCCGCGTTACGAAACGTGAAGTTGGAAGACAAGTGGTCATTTATCTATTCGTCGGATTTCGTCGCAAGGAAACTTCAAGGAAATGCCACAGTAGTACATTTTTCATTCAAAATGGTGAATGATTGATTTGTTTGATTCAAATTGTTCACGTTTGTGTCAATATTAATTTCAAAAAATATAATTATTAACATTTATTTTCCGTTTTATTGCTATTGATATTAATATTAAAGATTAAATTGTAGTTCATAGTAAAACCACAGATAATATTACACTAGTAAAATCAAAGTTCATAATTTGAATTGCACAAAGTTTATAAAATGTACAAAAAATTTAGTTTTTTAATAGATTATAATAGTAATAAATACTTGAATAATTATTTGACAGAATAAAAATAAATTTTAAAGTTAAATAAATTATGAACAAAATGTTTATTATTCCATGGCACAGAGATACTTTGTGTAATGTGTTCTGTGGCGAACTGGCGAACGCTCCAAATATATGCCAAATCCTCGCCCCGTGGCGCAATAGGTTGTCAATTGGTAGCCAAGTGTACAAAAACATAATGAACGCATAGTCTATTCGTTTAAAGGTAAAAGTCAGTGGTCTTGTCTAACGGTTTTATTGTTAGATACTTTGATTATATACTTGTCTAGATGCAAAATTGGCCGTACTAAAACGGGTCAAATAAAGTCTACTATATTTGGTAGACTCACTTCTTGTTTACATCAGTGTTATTTGAACGACTTATGGATAACGCTCACGAAAAATAATTATTTATGCCGGTTTGCGCTGTTAAATTATGTTATATTAGTTCAATTGAAGTTTATTTATTTTCTATTACAAATTACTATTTTACTTTATTTAATTAGGTATATTGACATTGACATAATACCTAATACAATAATAAACGAGCCGTACTCACACATATCCCGCAATTTGAGGACAATTATAACGCGTCGTTTGTTGGCATTACTCTATCTAGACAAATATATAATCAAAGGTTAGACATCATGTTATTAGAATTTATTATTTTCAAGAGCCAAAAGATGGCGTTGTAAAAAAAGGATGGTGTGATTTGACCATAGAGGTATTATACATTGTATTATATTAGGGATTTGACGCCAGCAAAAGCCATAAGGAAACGAAACTTCAATGAAATAAATTATGTTTTACAACTTTAGAACTTAAAGAATATTATATACTTACTTAAATACTTAGAGTAAATATAAATACATAATAATTAAGGCATTAGGTAGATAGTTGCAGTTAAAACATGTTGGTAGCCTAGATTTTTAAAGATAATGTACACAGTTTTTATCATAATAAAGAATTAAATTACTTTGTTTGTTTATTTTTAATATTTATCAAAAACTAGAAGGTCAAAATACGAACACATAACATTCTTTTAATCGAAATTATATTATTTATTAGTTAATATCAAGATTCATGCAAACATTACTACAAAATTTGCAAATAAAGTATCGTCGCGGTTTTAGCGTTTCTCTCTTCTTAAGTTTTCTGCATGGTCCTAGCATGCGCTAAAATTCATACGCTCGCGGCCCGAAAACGTTTGTCAAACTGCCACTTGGCTGCCAATTTGTAATTTCTATTCACAAGCAAATGTCAAACTCATTTCATTTACTAACTTGCTATGTCAGTTGGAACGTTTTGTACTGTTTGACAATTGTAAAAAATGACGTGCACCAACGAAATCAAAGAAGTTAGCGCTGTTCTAGAGACGACGTTCGTTTGTGGAGAAAAGGAATAGACTGGGAGCGTTTGCCACTTGTCTAGGGGGGCTGTAGTTTTGGAGCCTATTCGTTACAAACAAACAATCAAATTTTTCCTCTTTATAATATTAGTTTCGATATATTAAGATCATTTTTCTTTTTCGTCACATTTTTCCTTTTATTTTTATATAAGTAAATCTAATCTAAAATATCTAAAGTGAATGGAAGCTTTGAAAACCATATTCTATAAACTTTTATATACATACATTTTTATACTTTTATCTTTAAAAGCTATGTTTTATTCAAAAAGATGTAACGTTAAAGATGTTAACTGTATAAAATATTTCGCAATGGTCTTCTATAAGCGAAATGGGTCCATTAATGACTCCTTTTTCGCTCGCATCGGTAAACAGCATAGAAAACTCCTTTTTAGTAGAAGAGTAATTACGAAGTTAACATCTAAAATGACCAATGCCATGAGTCATAGTATGCTATCAATAAGTTTTATTTCATTTTACTATATTTATTTATTACAAAACAAAGCCCAATGACCTTAACTTAGTCATAAAATCTAACTTATGTACTTAAAATCCAATTGGATTTTAAGTACATAGGGACATGAGATTTTTTGTCTTTATTAATACTTTTTTGTGTGAATTCTGTGAGGTTTTCAAGAAGTTTTTAGTGGTTTGTTGTATAGAATACATCCGTAATTACGGAATTAACTTTATATTGACAATATTCTATGTTTGCTGCTGTCTGCTATTTTATGCGCTTCATGTTGTACCGTACATTTATTTTTATATCCTTTTTCACACATAAAACAATAAATATTTATGAATTTCTAGAAGCGCGGTTTCACCCGCTTAGCTCCCACTCCCGTGAAAATGCGGGGGAAAAAATATGCTAAAAACCTTCCTCTTGAATCACTCTATCTATTAAAGGAAACCGCTTCAAAATCCGTTGTGTAGTTTTAATGATTTAAGCATACATAGGGACAGACAGCGGGAAGCGACTTTGTTTTATACTATGTAGTGATCTAGTATTAAAAATAGTACCGTATTGATCCCGACATTTCCTTAATAACGGTAGGATTTCTTGTTCATGGCGTACATAATGAAAATACGGGAATTGATTACGTTGTCGCGATTCGAAATGAGCAATTTCCCCTGTAACCAGTGGGATTAGCGTTTTGGGGTCCTTTAATCCGAATATCGCACGAATTTACCCCTCATATTTCATAAATGGGGGGGTTACTTTCGAGATAAAACCAGTGGACTGAAGGCTGTGTGCGCCTGTGATTGTATGTGCGAGGACACTTAAAGGGTTATCGTTTTGAACCGATCTTTGGACTTTTTTGTCTTTATTAATACCTTTTTTTGTGACTTCTGTGAGGTTTTGAAGAAGTTTTTTGTGGTTTGTTGTATAGAAATCAAAAATCCCTCTTTGGAATGATAATGAAGGGAGTTCTTTCTATGTCCATCTAACCAACTGTTTTGGTTTTCCACTTAAACACCCTCAATGTAATATTCAAGAAAAACAATGGGTTAAACTGTAGCCTTTGACCTTCTCTAGTGATCAATTTATCTCCGTAACAAAAATGTCTTGATAAAATTCGTTCAACCGTACAGCGTAACAGAGAGAGATACTTTTGATTTAAAATATTCCAATATGTTATTTTCAAGTATATATTTCACCACAAACGTTATTCAATAAGCAATAAATTACATAGTTATCTCGTATTCCCTTACCATATGCGTTACAAGTAACATTCCATTCGACACCTTATCACGGAGGGGCGAGAAAAATTCACCCCGTTTTCGTATGCATACATAATACATAGGTACATATATTACTGTGATGTTGAAACCCTGGGGCGACACGAAATCTGTAGATTTATTAAAATAACCGCAACCGAGTTTCGTTTCAACCGGGTTATAGGTTATCGATACGGATATGGGTCCGAGTGTAACGGGGTAAAATGATGCATGGCCGGATAAGACAATGTAGCGGAAGGGAGACCCGGCTCGGGACCCGGCCGCCTCGACCTTTCAATTTCCTTGATTGTACTAGAAACGTTTTACCATCTTTATTTCTTTATCTACACGACCGCGATGATTTGTTATGGTCAGTACACACTACACGGTTGGTTTGGGGTGTGTGCCCCGTTTGACCCGGATCGGTGGTAAATGAAGATTGTCCGGTTAAATCGAGTGTGGGGTAATCGGTACAGGTTTTTGTTTTCTGTTTGTAATATTGTGCGTGGAGTTTAGATAGGTTATTTAACGTTGTCTTTGGTCTGAGTTATATTATGTTTATGACTCTGCTTGTTGACTCTGTCTGTACGCTAAAACAGTTACTGAATGTACTCGTATGTATGTATATTCGTGCATCATTTTAGACTTAGCACTTTATAACTAGGCTTGTGGCACTATACCATGTATTGACTAGCTGCTCTCCACATTTTCGATATATCTATCATCATAAATTCAAATTTAAAACAACACATAACCTTCTACGAAACATAGGTGCGGTTACAGCGACGAAAACATCCTCGGGCTATGTAATGATTGATGTGCCGTAGAACCCGGGACTAACCGGGCCGGATAAGACAATGTACCGGACGGAACAACCGGCTCATACCAGACCCCCTGCGAAGGATACGAAACGCCATTTCTGACAGTGTTCCACTGTTTCATTATGGTGTAATATGTATTGTCATATCGTATTGATAGAGTGAATATACGTATGCATAAAGGTCGGCAATGCATTGTTGATTCTAGAGTTGTAGTCTGTTCGTTCGACCCCTATAATATTAAAAAGGTCTAGATCAATCTTGTTATTTCCCACGATTTGATTCGCCATATTTGCAAGTGCTACTGCGTAATAGCTCGATAAATGAACTAACCAACACTGATATATTTTTTTTAACTTGAATTTATACTTCCCGAGATTAGCGTGTTCATACAAACAAATTCATCCGCTTTCTAATATATGTTCCAATTTGCGAAATTACTCACTATAAATTCGCACAATTTAACACAACAAAAATGCAACATAAACTCCCAAACAATTTACTATACCCGACATAAAATATAGTGAGTAAATTTCACCAACATTTTTCTCGCATATAAATTTTAAATTCTCGCATTAAGTTACAAAGAAAGGTTTCTCAATTACTTTCTTGTTCGGGGACGGAGTAACTACAGGTATTTTGAAATTCTAACGTTATTATTTTTCACAAGAAACGTACCCAACTGTCTTTGTTAGGGGAGTCTTGTTAAAAATGGAAGTTGATGCGTGCCCTTTGAATGAGGACGGGGTCTTCTCGTATTCAATTCAAAAAGTCTTTATAATAACCGTAGAGGTATTATAGTAAAAAGTATAGAGCAACTCTGAGCATTGGTGTACAGTCGCGTGGGTGTGAACATTTGTAGTTGTTTAGCTTTTATGAACTATATTCATTGTTTATTAAAAAAACTTATCTTTGAAAAAAGGATATTTCAAGTCCTTCTACTAAAACCTGAATAAATATTTTCTCTTACCTTGGTTTTACTTGCGGCTACTGCCTTTCTCGGTACATAGGCATAATAACTAATAACAAAAAACTAACATCATAACTATTTTTTCAACTCGAATCAGTAGGTTTTGAGCGAAGCGCTTTCAACTTAACAAACTCTTCAGTTTCATATCTTAATTACTCAGTATTGGTTAAAAACTCAATTTCTAACACTCTATACCTCAAATTAATCTACGTTTGTGATAAAAAAGTACATATAAATATGAGAAGTGAGAGTATATTATTTTCTAGTGCTCTCGTAAGGGTCTCGCTCTAGAGCAATAACTCTCGATGACTGAAATAATGAGATACGTATTTTTATATTTATTTTTCGTAAGTGTTCGTTTAATTTGTCAATTTTGTATTATTATTTCGACACATTGCTTTTTTACGTCCTCTTTAAAAGTCAAATGTTTTGTGGAGATATTTAATTTTCTTTTACAACGATAATAAACATTGTTGATTAGAATTAATTTATCTTAGTTTCTTTGAAAGCTCCTTTGCTTTCAAATGTTTTTATTAAAGATATTTCATATAAATTTTACAGTAACGACATTAATTTTGATAGAAATGATGAGATTAGGATCTATGGATAGAAATTAGGTTTATTTGTGAGCACTCCTAGCTTATAGCGGTTTAATTTTACGTGTAGTGAGAGCTCTCGAAAAGCTATAAACCAAATTATTGCAACACAGTCACTCCGTTCTTCTTCTTTGCGTATAGACTCAAATTTTTGAGGACCAAACCTCGGCCACCGATATAGCGCTATCAGTGGCCTTGTAAAGGTCCTCTTGACTTCAAAGATATTATCTTCCTATGCCTTTACACCATCCAAACTCTATCAAATATAATTGAGCTAATATGTCTTAAAGCGTTACAACTTTGCTAGCTTCTAAAACAATGTAGAGATAGGAGATAATGCAATAGGTATTGTGTAGCAAGTTGGTCTCGGCAATTGTATTGAAGTTGTAATGTAGGTAGATATTATCATTGTACAAGTTTAGTTGAACTTGAGTTTGAATGAATATTGTAGTTGTTGCAATCTGATTGGTTAGTATGGTTGGATGTTTTTTATTTGAATATTATAGGATGGTTTTATAAATAAAATGGACATAGAATTTCTTTTGTAATAGGGTAACTAACTGTTTTTTTTTATAAATGTGTGCATCATTTATAAATTATAATAAACACAATCTTGTTATTTATGAATGGAAAGTGACTGATCTGAAACACATAAACGGATATTAGTTTAATTTTTATCCCAAAGTCCTAACCTAAAGTTTCGAGAACAATATCGCAGGTCCCATCTTAGACTCCAATCCAAAGTCTAAATCTAGTCTATGTAATATTTAAACTAGATTTAGATAATGTTACAAACAATAACATGATCAATTAACACGTGGCAAAAATAAAGACGAAAAATAAAAAAAATAAAGTAAAATATGGCAAAAAGAAAGACGGAATTTTAAACAAAAATAAATACAGTAAAAATATCATACCAATATTTTCGATAACATGATTATCTCTCAATAATCAAGCTGTAGCAGATAACCAGCAGAAGCTCTCACCGTTGATTACTGGCAGAGCACACTTCAAAGGGGTATAAAGTTACAACGGGCCACGTAAACGTATACGTTTTCAATGTACAGTCGTGGTAAGAAAAAGCTCGACACCTTAAGGTCTATTTTCGTTTGTTCAGTGAGCGGTCTATCTGTTTTGCCAATTGAGTATTACACGCTGCGTCAATCAACGTAGATAGATTAGCTATTTTGTACCTAATTATCATACATACTATGTTAGTAAAAATTTAAATTTACTTCCAAAAAAGCAGGACGTGGTTTTCCAGGTTTTCTATTAGACTTGTATTTTTGTGACGCGACTTCTCTGTCAATTGTGAATGGATTTTTAAAATTATTTTTTCATGCAGTTTTCCATAAGGTTTAGTTTCAAGAGGAGAAAGGTTTCTTACTAAGAGTTTACAACATACATACATACATACATACAAAGGCAAGAATTTGAAAGATGACGAAGGTTTCCAACCATGACTGTAGATGTACGTGTGTACTTCTTCGTACGTATATTTCAATCGCATCCGATATACGTGCCGCAGGATTGAAATTGTATTCTATCGATTCGCGATGTTTCCTTACGGTTTCTGATCGGGTTTTCAATTGTGAATGATAGCTCTACAATGTGACGAATTTTGCGTATCGATCAATTTCGTTATTTAGTGTTGATTTTTTGATTGGATTGTTTTGTAAATTAAATTAATGTAACATGATCCATCGCTCTTTCATTCCTAACTGCGCTTATAATATGGCTAGAGAAAAGCTCACACTCATTCACACACACATGCAAATCGAAAATGAACAAAAAAATTATATTCAGAAGTATCATTACAAATAAATAATATGGGATGCATGGAAACAGGCAAACCCGTAATCCCTTTTTGGACAGTCTCAATTACCTTCAGAATAACTGAAAAATTTACATTAAACGTTATGTCTAATATCTGAAATTACAACACAATATCAAAAAAACAACCTTTTTTAAATATACTTACACAAAACCATTCAACATTTTGATATTTTCTAAGTATTCATACATCGTCAAAGCATTCAGTGTCCGCTGGTTCCGTTTACAATGGCCATTCACATGAATGGTAGTCGTATCGTATCGGAGACGTGTCGACATGTCTTCTGTACAGATATCTTGGTCTGGTGAGCATTTTGAGTGTGTCAGGGACGTATCCGGGCCGAGGTGGGACCGACATACGAGGGTATACAGGTGTAATTGTGTGCTGATAGTTTTGATTTGATTTGTGATGAAGTAGAGATATTTACGTGGAAATAAGATATATTTGACATACTTACGTAAATAGGGTATATATTGAGCTATTTTAATTCAATCAACTTCAAAAATTGGTTTTCTATAAATCGGGTTTTAATACAATACCAATATAATTATCCAGTCACTGTGAAAGACTTTTAACTATTATTAAAACTAAAACTATTTGACGAACGTTGCGTAACTTAAACCAGTGCGCTTAACTAAAATCGTACTATAATTTTAAATTCTACGAAAGTACTTTTTCATTAATTGCCTAAACAAGCTAATGACAAATATTATAAGAATCAAATACTTCACAGCATCATTAATAAATTGCATTAGCTACACATGAGCTCTCTAATAAAGCTATTATATATTATAAGACACGTAAAGTCGCATTTTGCAGCCATACTTAGTCCTTGTGATCTAGACGCGGTACGAACGATGGATTTAGCGAGGGTATCACTGCAAATCCTTGAGAAGATCCGCAAACAGAGGCGTCTGCGACGGCATCTCGAGTCTGATTGCGGAAATGTATGCTCTATGGTATTATATTGTATGGTATAAGACTGAGGTATGACTAAGAACAGACTGACAAAAGAAAACAGACTTTTATCTTTTCTTTTTTGATGGAATGTGATATTACATATATCGATGTTTTAAGTCATATCAAAAGAAGATAGTTCTTAATAGTTTTGTTCTAGATGGATTTGTTCTTATGTTTAGACCTATTTTATATTACTTTTAACAAGTTAGGATATGTAATGCCAGTCTTCTACTGCAAGCAGAATGGGCTCATTAATGAGTAATGACTTCTTTTAGCTTGTAACAAGAAACTGCGTACTAGCACTTTCATCAAAAATGTTTTTTTCTTATGTTTACCATTTCGAGCTACAAGGACGACCTTATATAATCAAATCATGTTTAACCAATAACTCTCTCAAAGGAATAAAAGAAAAGTTCCTTTGAATAAGAAACGAAATGTAAAATTAACCTTTTTATATTATCGGTACGATCGTTCAACTATGTTTTACGAAGACCGAAAAATATTATAATCGGTTTCGTTCCCGGTCTTACATAAATTGGGTCATTCTGATTCTTATAAATCTCTCGATTCTCAATTTATTTTGGGATACATAATTTGACATCTTTCCTTGATAGATATTTAATCTGGATCATGATTTTTATATTAAATTCAATATGGAAACATGATAAAAATGAATATGCTAAGAAAAAAAACACAAACTACGAACCTTTTATATTAAATTGAACAATGGAAACATGATAAAATACTAAGAAAAATTTCCACAAACCACGAGCGAGTGTTATTCTATATTCTGTATAATTTCACATGCGCTTATGAGCGTTTTTTCTTCGGTTTGAAATCACCAACATGCTTTATACAAACGTAATAACGCCGAATCCTTCTCACTATACTGCTCAGCTATCATCGGCGAAATAGAAGCTACACTTTAAATACTAATATTTTTCATTACTAAATGATAATAATTTGATATAAAACTGTGTAGAAACAGTCGATTATAATCTCGAAAGTACCAAATTCGCCGTATAGACCATAAGGCGTCGCATTCACGCTACGACAAAGTCGTTCTACTTTGCGACCGCACTGCTCACGTCAAATCGCTCGGAAAATTATGTTGCAATTTGCAGCGCAACCACCGTCTGCCAACGTCGTCTTGTTCCAATGTTAGTTTTGATGTAACGTAAAACTTGAAGTACCCACGTTGCTTTTATATATCTGATTATAACGCGAACGCAGATGTGAATTATGTTAGAATAATGGAAATGTATGGAATTTAGTTTGCTAATAAGTTAATGTTCATTAAAATGTTTAATTAAACTTGCATAAAAGTTTTAAAAGCGTCTTATTTTCAACCTTATTCGAAGGAAAAGAACGCTTTTTTCACGTTGATATAGTGAACTACAAATTCTCAAAATATTTATTACAAATAACATATTTATGTGGAAATGTTTTGTCGGTGTAGCAGGTCCCCGCTAATTTCTTTTCATTATTTTTAATTAGAATCCATAATAATAATTGTAAAAAAATCACTAATTGTAAGACGCCTCGTGAATAAAAATCTTTACAAAAGAAAAGCACCGTTGGCAACTTTTTTAAAGTTCATTCCCGTCTCTCGGCCCATTAGTTTGGGACGATTTTCCCCGATCCCGTAACTTTTGGGGGTCGGCCCCGTGTCCCAGAACACTGGCCGACGAAAATAAATAGGGATCACAAGAGTTTTTTGACCGAAATCTTTCACGTGAATTGTCACACACTGTTGACATGTTTTCGCTAAAATATGTACGCACAGTAAATAAATTTGTCGACGTTGATATTCTTTTGATTATTCACGCGGAAAAAGGCGCAGTATATTAAATAACTACAGGCAGTATTAATATCACAGTATATAATCGTATTTATTATGTACATGACTGTACAAGCATGTATTAATATCGTAGTTTATATTTGTGTGTTGAGTCTGTATACTAGATTTCATTAATGTTATACTTTAATATCAGATTAATTGGTCTAGAAAGGCTGAGGTTTTATAATCAATTTTAGGCAGTACATGAACTTACAAATCTCATAGACTCAGCCATACTACAAGGTAGATTTTTTGTTATACATATAACTAGGTGTTAAGTCTAACATTTGGTTTAACCAAAAAATTACGTATAGCCCTCTGGGTTGTGAAAGTTTGATGGCAGTCGCTTCACGTAAAATACTGTCATTCCGCCAAAAGTGACCCCAATAGACATGGGATAAAGGTTCGGAAAAGAGAATATTACTAGGTGTTAAGGATTTGGCATTGAAAATCCTGGAATGTGTGTGTAATGAAATGACGTATAAATACAGAAACATAGACGAGAAAACGATCATTTACTTATTTTCAGGTTTAACAGCATTGTCTTAAACAATTATATGTATTGAATCCTGATAATCAGATATCTAAGCAAACAAATTACAGACTTTTTATTGTAAGAGTAAACAGAAATCAATTTAAAATCCCGGTTTTAAAGTGTTTATTTTAACTTTTTGTCGGAAAACCTTTAAAATCCACTATAAAACTATTACGCTTTCCATAATAGCACCTCACGACACATCGCCCAGATAAGAAGTAAAAGTTCTTCACCAAGGGAAATTACCGGAAGGCAACAATCGCAAGTTTTATTTCTTGTGTCGACTACTTTGGCGCGATACAATTTACTTAACAAGTAAACAAGGTCAAAGTTTGTTACGTAGTGCAACTAACACCCAGTACAACAACTGGCTTCTTATTGTTGAAGTTTTTTAAAGTTCGAACTTAATTATCGTGATTGGCAATATTGGTTTTCGTTGTAATGTAGTTTTGTTTTGTAGAGTTGCTTAAAGCTAAAGAAATGTATTAGTAATTAATATTTATGATTTCACTGCACTAGATTGAGCTTGCCTATCTCTTTTCCTATGACATAGAGTATCAGACGTAATCCTAACGCTTGCCTTATTATTGATGGTCTTTATAAAAAAAAAAACCAACTTTGGTAATACACCTAATGCTAATGCAAACAAGAGCCAACGTGCTAAACAAGATTACATAAAATTAACGTTGCAATAATTCCGAAATAATTCTGAGGTGTCCTTCTGTAACCTACTTACTCTATGTACCCTCTGACTTCAAATAAAACTGTAAGGCGTGTCCGGCACTGAAGTGCGTGCGTTCCTCTACTGGTGGGAATAATCGTAAAAACAAACTAAACTAATGCTGTGCGTGTGTGGACACCTGCCCTTCTGATAGTTACGTACTTTGTTTAGAGAAATGTCTTTAGTTTGTTTAAGAACTGTTCTCGACATGTACCTATGTGTTCGATGTTTCTTTCAAAGTTTGTAGGGAATACAGTTTGCTTATCTTTGCTTGAAGACCATCGAAGCTCAGTATGATTTGGAAAGTTTAAAGGTAAATCAAAAAGAATCGAAGGTCATTTTGGGCTCGGTTATTAATAAACAAGAAGTATAGTTAATCCACGTTTCCCCTCTTTCATACATGTGTAATTGAAATATTAAAATTGTAGATATACTGTATGAATACACGGTGAAAATATGAATAAGGACTTTCAATATTTTTGTATAGAAATTGAAACATTTAAGCTCAAAAACATACAAATATCTAATTAACTGACACTGCTATGCCATATGTGTCGTACAAAATCAATACCAACCAAGTTCTTAAAGAGCATCATCGTGTACAGGTCAAATTGTCTGGCCAAGTCGCTGACACACATTCTAATAGCTGCATTAAGGACCATTTGGTACATTCGCCGTTGAAACAACGAGATTTTTTGCCCAAAAACGAGCGTCCTGCGAACCGTGTAATAAGCCTAAAAGGTCCTTTGATATCACCACTCCCTTTTAAATGTCTCCCGTCCACCTTTTGTGGGGACTAAAGATTTTCAAACGTCAAAAATTCAGACCGCTTTGACCACTCATTGCTTCCACCTACAAAGGGCATTATCGAACATTTTTTGCGTTCAATTTCCTTCGTTTTGATAGTTTATTTTTGTCTTTACCTTTATAAGTTGTAAGTGCTTTGATGTCGAAGAATATATTACGAGTTTTAATGTTATTTTCTGGTGTCTTTGAGTGATTAAGGGAGGACGGGGAGAGACAGTCGGTTCAAAGGCGGATTGCGATCTATGTAAATATTTCAACGTTATGGAAATATTTTTTCCCGAAGACGCGGCCAATGTTTTGAAGGTCCGACCTTGCCGAGATAATCGTGACATATTTATGTTTCACCGCGTTTTTTATGCTTTAGTTGCCTCTTTAATGTTATTTTTTTCGCTTTCTTTGTACCTGAAAGGAATCAAAGATAAAGGAGAGATATTTTTTGTGTCATATAAAAAATGTACCTGGCTAAAATATTTAATGAATAGATAGATACCATTGAATTCGGTCTTGTAATATTTTTTATACTTTTTTGATATGTTTTTATGAAAAGTATAGCATAAGCATAAAACTGTAGATGAACAGTCACATTCATGTATGTTACGATTAATGGCAAACATACAAACATCAAAATCTATAATAACTAAATCACTTTAGACCCCCAAATCTAAGACCTCTTCGATAATTACCAGCCATAAATAGCTGTCATCACAAGGTGTACTTGTCAAGATAATATTATTCAAAAAAAAAAAAGAAACTATTGAGTACTACGAACACATTCACAAAAACATAACCCAAGAATTCAAACTCAACCACAAAACAAAATAAAAAAATACAAAACACATGTATCAAAACGAAACGAACACGTGTTCTGTCAATATAATTAAAGAAATTATCGTGTTTGATTGTTTTTAAAAGAGTCATTATATTATGTAGCTATTGGCCGGCAGTTAGTGGCTATAAATTAATTCGGCTGTCTCTAATGAACGGTGGCCAAGACGAGTTGCCGCGAATACTCACACCTCATTTATTTTTAAACGGTTCAACTGTGTTTGTGACATGTCAAATGTACTGTCGGGGAAAAATGATGTTATATTTTTTTTAGTATTTTTTATTAACATACGATTTGCGCCACACATCATTGTCCTACCTGTGCCTTTATTTAGTACGTAATTTACTATAATTTCAATTATAATATAATATTAAAATGTATGTTGTTTAATAACTACCTAGACAGTATAACGTATTTATATTAGCCGTATTAGTCAAACAAACAAACTCTTCAGCTTGCGACCACTAACGATGCGACTTACCATTTTTTAATGTAAAATATTTTCTATCCTAACAGTACCAACTTCTATTGGTATACACAAATGCTACGTATGTATGTGTACTATTAGAATAAGTAGATATACCGCGTTGAGAAATGCCACTCGCACCAAACGGGAATTTATATTGGATACCGGGAAATAGAAGTAGAGTGAATTTGAGCTTTATCAAGCATTGCGAAGTCCTTGCACAGCTTAGTTCGCTCCACGATTGATGCCGGCGTGATTGAACGGTGGTGCCCCTTTTTTGTCAATTGTACGAGTACTGCTCGCAGAAAAAGGTGGGGAAAGTGGCACGGGGAAAAGAAAAAAGGGTACATATTTCAAATCTAAAATGAAATGGATAGGTTTTGCAAAGATAAATGTGTTGTTTCGTTTCTAATTACAATAAAAATGTAGAAAATTTAAAATATTAATTTAATATTTTGGAGGAAGATTTTTTTTACATTAATTTTCGAAATATCTTGAATAAACGAGAAATAACTACAAGGTAATTAATCTGCTGTTAGCGAAATAACACGAAAATATATCCAAAATACATACAGTTGTATTGTAGAGCAGCCGTAAGTATTTATCGGCCGTTACTCAATAATGGCACCGCGCTAGTCGATGCGTGTCCTCTCAAAAATAAACTCGCGCTGATTGACGTGTGCCCGAACAATCTGCGAAAACAATTACGTGAATGCGCTTGAGTACATTAAGTGTTGGAATAATTAGTTTATGAGACACTATAGTTTATTATTGTTCCCTGAATTTATTTATAGGTAGGTAGGTGGATTATATGGTAATGGATTTGAATTTCGACTTTGACTTGGTCTGATTACATTGCAGTTCTTAAGGAACTGTTTCCAAATTGCTGTGAGATTCCAGGATCTTGAATTTTACCATCAACTACCCACACATTCAATCATACACGTATACACAACGAGAATCATTTTATTATTCACAAAAATGACAATACTTTCATTTTATGCGAATTGAACCTGGAATAATATCTTTACAAAATGATGATTTTTTTTTTGTTTTTTATTTGTTATTGATGAATTTTTAAATACTTTTTCTTATGCTAGGTAACATATACCCGTACATTTAGTATATACGTTATATTTGAGAACCGCAATGTTGGCACAATGTTGGTGTATGCCTTGTCTATATGTATTACATCATCGACTTGGTCCTAGGAGATATCTATTACTACAGCCTAAGGCTGAAGGGCATCAAATAGCGTGCTTGATCGTCATCTGTATACGTACTGACTAATGACAAACGTCAAAGGGGGACGCCTTTGAATGCAACCGAACCGAAAATACACAGACTGATGCACTTACCTGTATTGTTATAGATGTTAATAAATATCTTAGTGTATTACAAGACGTAATATTCCAAATAATTAAAATGAATTTAACACTACAAGTGGGTCTAAAATACTTTAAATGGAATTAAGTCGTGGTGTTTCTTAATTTTGAAATTGGAACTCTTTCCTTTCCCCTCAGAAATTTAAAAAATAAATGAAAAAAAAAATTAAACATTTATTTATTTATTTACGTAACCTATATTTATTTTACATCGTTACGTTTTTTAATAACTGATTCCTAACTATGAAAATATATAATAAATAACAGAATCTCATAATCCATCTTGTTTTAATTACATGTACAATTTCAAATAAACTCCTCGATTGGTAACAGATATGATATGACACACGTTACCAGTTGTTGTCACCGATGACATAAACGCACGCATTGTCCGCCATGTTTATCGATAAACATTTATGCAACAATATCATGTGGTGTTTACGAATAACTCAAACATCCAAACAATTGTTTGCGGCCGTATTCCGATTCCAAAATATATTAAAGGTGGCTTTTGATGAGTCAGTTTAACTGATCAGTTGAACTGGCATCCATGCGACAATGATCGGCTATCACTAGAGCGGTTCCAGATTGCAGTGGGGAAATCTAGTTGGCCTAAAATTAGCGTTGCATCTTTAGTCTGGTTTAGCACTAAACCATGTTTTACAACATGTTAATCTGAATGATTTGGAACGATAGCACAGATTATATGGTTCATTGAATGAACAAAACCATAGACTAATTTAAGTATTTTGAATTTCTTGGTCTAACGCAAATAAGACGGTTGGGGTTATGCTACAATTTTATGTCTGGACTGATCAGTTCAATTGACTCGTCAATAGTCATATAAACAATTGTTTGCGGTCGTATTACGATTCCAAAATAAATGAATATCGTCGCCAAAATGTCAAAATAACGAGTATAATACAATATTTTGACGTCGTATTAACACCTAACGAGGTTAATTATTGTGTTTACTTTCGCAGTAATGAGTGAACGCAGTGTTGATTCGGGTTATATTACACTATGTGTATCCTGCATAATCATTAGAATAATGAAAGAGACATTTTAATTTTTGGGGCTGGGAAAAATAAAAAGTACTTATACACACACATAAAAATTAAAAAAATGTGTATATTCCATGAACACCTAGTTTTAACGGCACGTTAACAGACAGATAACTATAAGCTACTGAATATTTTTTATCTTTAAATTTTATTTTTTCTTCAAAAGCTCCGTAAATGCCCTCGTAAGTGCAACATTATTATGTTTTTTTCTTTTAATAAATGTAATCTTCTTCTTTCTTTAACGGAAAAACTCATTATAAAATTAACACAAAAAACTATATACAGACGCAAGTCTAGTGTGCGGGCCGCTGCTAATCTAAGTATTGTAAATACTGTTAAGTTTAATAAAATATTTTTCATTTTCATTTTTCATTTTCAACTACAAAAGCAAGCGAAACCGCAGTACGTAACTAGCATTAAAATATTAAGCACGCATCAACGCGTCGTCGCTTACGTCAGCTATTGTCAGCTCATTGAATCCATTCATTAAATAAACGAGATCATTGTTGTATAATAAATATCAACAAAAATATTTGTTGAAAATATTATACAGTAAAATAACAACCGATGACTCTATTTTCTTATTACGTGTGGCAACTGGCTGTTGTTTTTCTTTTAATGTAAATAGGTTTGTTAATAATAACAAACCTGAAGTATGATCTTAAGACTGTTAAGACGAATGAGAAAAGCTAAAAATTTGGTATAAATGCTTTGGGCTAAATGATATGAGCAACTACCTTCCAATCTAGAGAATACGGGTTAGATTCCTGGGTAAAGCGATTAATTTTTGCTATTTTCCAAACGTTTTCTGATTTAGGATTACGACAACGCATTGGACACATTTTGTAATTACTACTGATTGATATTAAATTAAATAAAGTAACCCCCTCCCCCCTCCTCTTTGCGTGGGGAGTTATAAATTATACAATTTAACTGATATTCTAAACAATATTTCTTGTCCACAGATGCACCATCCCATACAAATGAAACCAGCTGATAGTGAAAATAGAAACGGTAAGTTTTAAATATAAGTTATTATACAATATTCATATTTTATAGATATTTGTCGGAGCGAGCATCGTTTCACCTCTTTTAATACCTCGGTTCACACCGCCAACTATATTGATAAGCGTTTGTGGTGTGAACCGATGTATGGTTAGTGAATTAGGTTTTTTTTTATATACTTAGTATAATACCTATATAAAAACAAACGGATATATCCAAATTTTGTTATTTTATTTGCTTTGGAAATCGAACCGAAAGAAAAATAGACTAACATTTTAACTTTTTTATTTAATTACACATTTCTCAATCCGAATCTCAGTCAAGCCTCGTTCATTCGTTTCGTTACGAACAAATACCTATTGTACTTTATCTAGACTGGAATCTCTGTTGCGTTTGATTACATGACCTGAATCGTAGATTAGGTAACTGATTCACAACTGGGGTAAATACTGTAAGGTCATTTTAATCTCAACAGTTAGAGCAAGTATGCAAATAACTACATTTATTAGAGTGTAGTTTATTTTGAAACCTTTGCAATGACTTCCGACGCATCATCGTCCACGTAAGATGATTTAGGTGGCGTCAGGTGATTGAACAATTTCTCGTTAGCCATGAACAGAAATATAAGTATGTAAAACAACGGGATGTTAGTACGTACTTATTTAAGTCGAATCCCTCAGCCACCGGACGTGGCTGAAACTAGTCAAGGGATTTGAAAATGAACAGAAATTTTCTGCAGACGCACAGTCTAAAGTTTAAAATGTGTTACTCAATGACGTAGAATAAACACAAATACGATACGATATCGCAACGACACTTTGAGATATCGTGTCGTGTCGAAGTCGTATCGTGACTAGAAATCTGAGGTTCGTCAAAGTTATTAACATATTGTATTGTTGTAGTAAGATGCAAGGTCGTTCTATGCGTATGTGTTCTGACCCTTAGACTTTAAACCGAGATGTATCTAGCATGGGTTAGTCCCATTTTACTCCATTCCTTTGAAATCGAAAATAAAAAAATGCATACATGCAGTCCCAGTTTGCTCCAGAGAATAATATTAAAAATAATATATTATTTTTCATATCCCACTTTACTCCAATCGATACTTGAATAATTTTATTGATTTTTATTTTTATGTCCCAAGATACTCCAAAATGAGAAGTACAGTCGGATAGAAAAGTTAACAAAACATTTTATGCGATTTATTCCAAATTCCAGGAAGATGCCGAAATGGGAAATTTAAGTGCGATTAGTTCCCATTTCGGCACCCAGATATAATTTAATAAGAATTTCTTACTTCTAAAGTACAGTCCCGCCCATGAAACATATTACCTGTTTGGAGTGTTTGGTTTTCGTAAGAATTTGCGCGAATATGCTCTCCTGGTACTTCTAATAATAAATTCTCCAATATTTACTTTTTTGAATCAATTTAATAAAGTTTATTGTAAAGACCTCTTCTACATTTCTGTTCTCCTGGTAATTAAGATTGGTTATTATAAATTTTTTTGTACATAATGTTTATTTGAACAGAGCAATTTCGTTTCTTTTTTGTTTGGCTGTACCACCCTCACCAGCAGTAGGACTATTTGTAGGTAAAACTCCTAATAAACCATGTTTGCCTGGTACTTTTGTTCACATAGTACTACTCGTATTTTATGAACAATTATTCTACCGCAAGGTGTTATTTAACTTGAACATAGCATGTTATTGTTAGTTACAGTGTCACTCAAAAGGAAAGAAATGACATCTTGAATAGTCATCTTGATTTTAAAATAAACACAGAAAATATATCCTCTGATTTAATATTTCTATATTAGATAAATATGTGTTTACATTTAATAATAACACGGCCTATGAGAAATCTATAACTTTGTATTATTTTTCTTTTTGATTTTTGCGTCTGACTGTATCTCATCCATAAGTGACATTACGCGTGGAGTAAAGTGAAACTGAATGTATGGCAGTTCCAAATATTGATAAACAAAAGTGTTTGACAGTTTGGAGTAAAATGAAACTCATTTTGAAATTTTTAAAAAAGAATATTTTTGTTTGGAGTAACTTGGGACTTTTTGGTGGAGTAAAATGGGACTAACCCTCTAGCATGACGTTTTGTATAGGATTTCTTTACCAAAAATAAATTTATGCAAGCAACGTATTATCAGAATCACAGCGGTTACAACCAATCTAACAAAAAGAGATTTCTCAAGACTATGTTGGATAATTTTTAGGCTTTGTAGAACTATGGTGGATATTTAGGACCTGGTAAGTGGCATTTTTCATATTACTTTCCCTAACTAATATTGATGAAAATTATTTTTATTGATAAACATGTTTTCCTCAATCTTTTTCGACTGATAAACTAAGGTAATAAAAAGTCTACATCAATTGCCTATTTATTATACACTAAAAATAGTTTTTCTAAAAATCAAGGTTGAAAAGTAGCTACATAAAAAATACAAATAAGGACGTCTATGTTTGCTATAGAATATTATGTTTACGTAAACAATGATAAGGAACCCTTACTACTGGTTTTACATATTACAAACGTGCTAATAAAGTCGGTAGCATCTTGTTCAACGAGAATCAAAAATACACAATATGATAAATAAGTGTAGTGAAAAAAATTGCCTGTATGTTTTGGTTCTCTCGTACTGATGAATTTTATGTAGAATTTTATTTTGCACTATAATTGAAAATACATAGTTAACATTTCTGCACTACCAAACTTGTTATCCTATTGTGAATTGAATTCGAGAACTCATAGTAGGAGACTTCAAGGACTAAATCACAATAAACCACATGACAAATCAATTGAATACAATCATACTTATTCTATACACGAATATGTGAAACGAAAACTTCCGAAACTTTTATGACCTATGTATGAGTTTTTTTTTAAACATACTAAGTAGACGATTTTCAAAAGGAAAAATGAACACTAAGTTGACTTCATAATTAATATTTTAGTATATAATATATATATTAGGGTTTAGTTTAGGGTTTAGATAGGGTTAGAATTTCTACCACTAAAATACATTTAACAGTCCATAATGTTAATAATACACATAGTAATAGACTAACTACAGGTGCATCAATCTGATTGATTATCTGTTGCCGTGTGACATCGATCAATGTTATACTACACTTGATGATATATTGCATGTACTGGGATTACACCGCCCGTGACGAGTTACCTAATTACTACATAATGTAGTGATCAACCGCTCTTGTTTTGTCTGTGTATGTAATTGATAATCTCCCTAAGTAATATGGGATAGTATACGAGTAGTAGGAATGATAGTCGACGGTCATCGCGTAATGGCGATTCTGTCGTGGTAGAGCAGCGTTTTTTAGGATTAAGGCTGGTTTTATCGGTGCTCTGCTAGACGGTGAGCTGAAACCCGCTGTCAAGCGCTGCTCAAGCGCTCGACACAAAAACGCAAAACTACTACCACCATACATCTCCAAACGCGCGCGCTCCGACAGCGCTGCCCGAAACGTGTAACCATAAAATCACCTTTAATATGTCTGTGTACTTATTAAATGAGGGTCCCGCCTGCATTGTCTTTACCTAACCAAAGATATAAACTAATGATGAATTGCAAGCTTTTTAAAGCCTGTATATACAGTATAGCCCAGATCATAACTTAACGTAAATAAACTTTTAAACAACAGCTCAATCTCCGTGAGTAGTCGAGCTAAGCCTTTCAAAGCAAGCAAATATACCAAGAGTAGTCACCAAAACAGTAGTTACTACACATGTTCCACGTTAAAAATCAGTAGATAAATCTAATCCAAACTTATCCAAAAATATATCTTTAATACTTTGAATGTCTCTAGGTATATGTTAAATACCTGTCCAATTAGAATACAACTAGAATTGTTATACAAATCCCTGAATGACCATCATATCTGGCGAACTATCTAATATCTAATATTTGATGCTAGAAATGGTAATTCCATTCGAAACTAGACGCGATAAACCTTTATCTTTACCCAGGTTTTGTTGGAAATGTTCTAGGTTGAATCTCATTGTATATTTGTGTCTAATTTTCAAAGATTAGATAAAGTTTTAGTGGGTGTTAATGCCGTTTTATTATGTGTATATTTTAATTGTTTTGATAACACATCTGAAGGTTAATTTCCATAGATGAATTAAGATTGTTTTCATTATTTGTCAGATATTTGTTGTTAATAGCTCAATTATAGAGGTATTTTAAGAATACTATACAAGTAGACAACTGATTCAGTTTTTCAATAAGGTAACAGCTGTAATGAGGCAAATCTGGCGCCGTCTGAAGATAAACTAAAAGGAAGAACGGTTTCGTGTTTGGTAGTTTTTCGCAAGTAGTCCTCAAATTGGGGTCTAAACTTCAAAATTCTCTTAATTTGTTTACATGTTACTTACAAGTTATATTTATTAAAATTCTATCATAATATGCTCCTACTTTACAGCCGCCTATTCGCTCAATTTCGTCCATCATATTATTTATATGTCTTGCATAATATCTATCCATTATCCATTTTGTAAAAGTCTTAAAATTGTATTGTTTTCGAAACCCCAACACTGAGAAATGACGCACTCGCATTAGTAAACAGTTCACGTTACACTCCGTCCTGGGGAATGCACGCGTGACGCGTGACTCGTGATGATTTTTCGAGTTCAAATTGTATCCTGCGGTTGACTATGGAATTCCTCGTAATATTGGTTCGGATAGCAATTTTAGTTGGCTTTGTTCTGTGATGTGTGATTGGGAAAATGATGTATGTATTTGTCATTGATTATTTGAAAGTTAACTCTACTATGTACTCGCTTAAAAGTTGTCTTGAGCTCTGCTCTAAAAATATATGTATGTATAGTTAATCCTGAACTATTCTGAACTGTTTATCCTGAGCTATATCGGCTCATATATTTTATATCCCCACCGATAGGCTGGTGGAGCCTACCCTGAATAAGGGCGATCAGGTGATCAACTGTTCTTTATTTTTCCTGTTACTTTCATCCGTAACTATAATGTTAATGATAAAGAGTTCTGCCAAATGCACACCCAGATATCTATTGATAGTTAATTAAATTGGCTAAGGTGAAACGTCATGTACGTTCTTGTCTTGTGTTATGAATGAAGTATTTCCCTTCTATAATAAACTAGAATTAGAATCGAATCCCGAATAATTGGGTCGAAATATTTCAGTTTATTTTTAGATACTTTCGATTAGTGTTAAATTTATTATTTTGTTTTTGTACTTTCGAACACTTTGTAGTCGATGTTTTATTGCTCTTTTTATTAGTATGTAGTGGCATGTGCACCTGCTTGCCAATTCTGAGGTCCCGGGTTCAATTTCTGGGTCAAGTGATGCATGTGTTTTTCAAACATGGCTCGGGGTTGAAATCACCGACACGTAACGGACAAGCGCGGTGATTTCGCCTACTTCTCTTCACTGTACCATCAGTGAGAGCCTCTGAAAGTGAAATTTTCACTCCATAACTATAATTTTTATAGTATTTTATCTTTTTAAGTATTTTTCCAACAATGAGGTTTAATTAATTTGTTTCGGTGCGTGTAAAGGAGACAAGCCAAAAGATAGTAGTTAAGATAGTACGTGCTTGAATCCTGCAACTTATGACATTGTACCTATGGGTAATTTATGCAAACGAAATAATTTAATAATGGGGGTCCTTTGAAAAGCTAATTTTAAATATATTACCTTTAAAATATATATTCACACTATCTCCGAATTCAAAATTAATTTATCATTTATTCATCCAATTAAATATACATTATTTACCATCGTTTTATTCAGGTCATTAAACTCTTATTAATTAGTCATTATTACTTCGTTATGTGTAGTCATTACCATGTGTTGCTATGTGGTTTTTTCACACTTGACTATCGCGGTAATATGAGGTCTTTACCGTCAAAGATTAACCAGTACATTCGTGTCTGTCTACTAATTTGTCAACGTTAACATGCCGTGAAGGCTTCAACGGTGTCTTACGTAATTGTTGGCCATTAAAAGTGAAAATTATAAGCTTACATTAATTGCGATCGTTTTATTGTTATCGTCTATACTTTTGTTAATTATGCGTCTGGTAGCAGTGTTGGAGTTCCTGTAATGTATAGGAAAAGTTGTGTAGTAAATTACGCTGTTTTTCATGGAGTTATTGAGGAGAGTTCTATGAAGAACAAGAGGAATTTGATAATAAGTATCATATAACTGTATTGGTTTCTAAAAGTGTTTTGTTTTAAATAACTCATCATAAAACTATTATGTAATCATATTTAGAGTTATTGTGCTACTGAAATAACACTGGTTGTTAATACAGGTTGTAATACAAATGTTTTTATTGATTCGTAAAGTGTTTCAGTACTTACGTCATGTAGACGTGCCAGACAAAATAGCTCTGAGTAACTAGACGCATAGATATAGGCTATAGAGACGGCTATACCTGTAACGTAGAGTACAATTGAACCGAGGACGGACGGAGCTCATTAGCAAGAAGGGAGTGGAAACTACGTGCCACTAGAGCACGAGGAGTGAGTGATCGACTGTCATCTGTCGGCGCGCGCGCACCTCACACACCGGCGCAACGTCAGTTGTGTCGCGATCACCGTGCTGAGCGGACGCGTCATGTGATGTGCTAAGTGTTGTGAATTGTTGAGGATGCGCGGCGATACGGGAGCCGCTAGAGGCAAGACCGGCGGGGCAAGGAACGGCACCAACTACCCACCCATCAGTGCCGCCTACTGGCTGCCACCCTCGAATCCGACCCCGTACCATGTGCCAGGTTCGGTAAACAATACGCATGCAGCATGCTCTGGTGCATCGCGTGCGAAATACGACCTTATTGCCGTATGTACTTTGGAATTTGCATCATTGGATGATGGAAGGAATTGTAAGTGGTGATCACGAGAAGCATGCTGGATGTTGTTTTCATGTTTAAAATTTTATGTTGCTCCATTTTCTACATCAATATGCAAAACAGTGTTCTTAAACAGTCGATCCTGGAAATGTTATTAGATTCCATTACACGTGTGGTCTATGTTTTTCTAAGTACATATCTGTTTGAAGTTTGATAACGCGCTGTGTCCTACCTACCTGGTTGTATGATTCACTCCACATATAAATGATTCTGCATGTAAAAATGTTGGTTGTAATGTAAATTGACTGTTATCACTAAGGCCGATTAACCTTAATTATGTGTTTATTAACGGTAAAATAATCGCACTTTTTCCCCATATAGCGTAACAATTGTTTAGTAGAGTCGATACGAGAAGGTAAAATATTATAAATATTGTTTTAAACTCTACAAAATTTTAGTGGCTTAAACAAATGTCCGTGACCAACATCGCCTAGTGATAATTATCCACATAATTACCGCATCGCGTTCATTGCAAATGAATGACGCTGTAGATAAAACCCAAGATGTTTTTTTCTCATTCGTTCGCTTTTTTCCTACGAAATGAAAAGCGTTGACATTGACCGATATGTAAACTGAAAAACAATATTTAAATAAAATCTCGATTCAGGCGCCTGTTACATTTCAACAGAAATTGAGAGAGAATATTTAAAATTTACGATCGTTGAGGATGATTTTAATGGCACATTTATTAATTTAATGAGTGGGAACACTTCTTAAATCGTATCCGTTTACATTTTACAGCAGTTTGTTAAGACATAGTTAGTGCGTTGAAATGTTTATGTTACAAATTACGAAATAACCATCTTTGATATGAATAAGGAAAAAATGTGGTCCCAACAACATACCTTGAGGGAAAATTTTCAATAAAACTAAATATTGAATGTACGGCCGTCTCTCTCTAACAATTTATCATAGCTATGTTAATTTTTAAACATATTAACATACAATAGCGAGCACAAATTTGTACCTTCATATTTTTACTCGTTTCTGCTTAATAATGTCACTCAAAATGATAATTCCCGTTAGTGGTTTATGTAGTTCCACTCTACATAAATTTATTTATTTTATGACGTCTTCTTGTGGTTATTAGCAATAATTTAATGTAAATTATCATCACTTGTGCTATTAAATTTAATATCGCATTGTTTTCTGTATTTAAAATTATACTAATCAATATGTTAGATGTACAGAGAGGTTATGCCCCGACTACAATGCATCGAAATTTTACGATTCTTGAACATTTTCGTTCAATACTGAATGCCAAATTGTTATTAGTGTGTATTTGATGGCCCGGATTTGCCCTAATTTACCTCCATTTACTTTTGTCATGCTTGTTCAAAATTCCTTTTTTGCACTCTCATTTTGCTCTGAATTAACTGCATGTAGTACTTTAATCTTCATATATTTAATACCTATAGAGATTTCGATTATGATGACTGCAGTATCTGCATCTGGTCAGTACCTGATCCCCTATTTTAGTTCCTATGTGTAAAATATAAAGCTACAAATCCTTCATTTTTGATATTTTTCGAATGGCAGGAATTCCTAATAATAAAACTGTATTTTCCCAAATAATTCATGTTTTGTTTAACCATATTCTGGCGGACCAGATATTATATGACTGGAATACTATTAATAATGTGTTTATTTCCTTGTTTTGTCGTATTCACGCCTACCGAGTGTGTGACACGTACAAACTAGACACGATACAGTTCACCGGTTATTTATAGTATGTTTGTCCTTTTGTTTTACACGAGCTGTCGCAGTTTGGTCTCCGTCACTTTTGGAATTAAGTATTTCTTATTTCCTTCGCTTATTTACTTATATTTCATCTGTATCATTCTAAAATCTTTGGACAGTTCTAAAGGCAGAATAATCACCAACCACCATACCATGCTTAAAGAGTTTTATTTGATTCCCGTGTGGTAAAAATGTTTGTGTGAACTATATCTCGAGCTTAATGATTTGGGTGAGTGTCTTTTGCTTTAGGGATCAGATGCTAGATAGAAAGTTGATAGTGTTTGATTAATATTATTTATGTTGATAATTTATTGGAGTTTCCAAATTAATAGCATTTGTGAAATTTTATTTCTCTTTACTCTTTACATATTTATCAAGTTTTCCGCATCTATAGACTTTAAAGTATTAGATACAAAGAAAAAGACTTTTACTCTTGCAAAAGTGTTTACGTTCTAAACTCTCGCAACATCAAATTTATCTTTCAAGTAATTTTGTTGTTCATTTACAATTACTTCAACATGTTTATCGTTATTACCTATCATTCTCTTACAACGTTGTGTTAGTGAAGTCTGCACATTCGTTAATTTAATAATCTCGTCACGTAATATGACTACTTTTACTTTTGTCTCTTCTAAGGTAAGTTTGAAGGCTGTAAATTCATTAAAATGGCCATTTGACGAGTGTGTTGAACTGATCAGTCCAGAAAAAACTGGACGTCACTCCAAAAGTTTTAGGTCTTCTAATCTAGGTTAACTAGATTTCCCCACTGGAATCTGGAATCGCTCCGGTGATTGACGACCATTTTTGAATGGACGCCAGTTCAACTGATCAGTTCGACTGACTCGTCAATGGCCACCTTTATGGGTTCTTGAAATCTTTATGATTTTCAATTTATTTTTTTTATCTCGTATTTTTTTTTTCATTCCATATTACTTTTTATTTAAATAATAATAACATGAATTACATGACCATAATTTAAACATTAATCAATAAAATAATATACTTAAATTAAATACAATTCATTCATACATTTTCAATAATATCTTTTAATTTAAAATTATTTCAAATATATTGTTTCGATTTAAAGAGCAATTCTCTATTAATTATTTTCGATGGGTAATCCTTTTTAAATCTAGGCTTGTTTGTAGATAACGTTTTAAGATAACCAAACACCACTTTTAAAAACAAACAATTAACGCCCTAACTACATACATTAACTATTGTTCGTAACTTATTGCAGTGAATAAACGTGTGAACATAGGTCTTGCGAAAATAAAGACAATGAACTGTGTACCTTTGTATTATATTCAAATTATATTGTATTTGTGTAAAACCGACATTTATTTGACTTTTCTACTTGGGTGTCTTTCGTCATATTTGTGTTGCGTTATGGCAATGTCTAACCAATTATAGTCATTGACAATCGTTACGGTAGAGCCCTCAAAAAAACTAACATTTGATTTAACCAAAAAATGTCGTGTTGTCCTCTGGGTTGCGAAGGTCTGATGGCAGTCGATATAAAATACTGATATTCCACCAAATCTAGTTAAACTTAAAACCGACCATAATTAGACATGGGTTAAAGGTTTAGAAGAAAAGAGATATGACAGACTTCATAACAACGTGAAAGAGATTGCTTTGGACAGAAGTAGATATAGAAAGGAAATGATGATAAAAGCACCACTCTTAATAATTTAAGAGTTTTATTATCATCTAGTAACCCTAGTTATTTGTAAATACAAAAGATTTGTTCCTTTTTGCAGACTTTACATATTTCTTCATCGCTTCGTGCCATATCGCGGACTCAATTTAATTTAAAGGAAATAATGTAAATTAAATTGCTTGTATCTTCAAAAAATACCGTATTTAGTGCCACTAATATGTAGATGCATTGTTTTTCATTATATTCTTGGTTATTTAACGCCCAGTTGAATTAAAACTGATAATCTTACGTATGCCATTCAAACGCGGTACAGTCAATCAACAAACACGCTCAATAATCGTCATAATTTCAACTCTATATCTTTGCTTATAAGGCCGTTAATAGTATTGTTGTTTACTACCTGTACGTATAGAGTTCGTTCGTAAAATTCTGATTTGTTACGGAACGCGTGCAATTTTGCTTGGAAACTAATTAACCGACTGAAACGGATAACGAGGTTAGACGTTTTGGTGATTTGTTGCAATAAATTCTTAATATGATTTATGTTGATTTAATGTTTTGTGGGAAATTTTCTGTATTGTATACTGTACATTGTATGAGAACGTAGGTGCTTGTTATACTCGTATTGAAGTTTGCAATTTTAAGAGTTGCTTTCGAGATACTGCATAGTTTTATAATTACTAAATAGTGTTTTATTTTTGAATGTAATAATCTACCTTACCTGTAATTTGTTTTTTTTTAAATGCATTCAAAATTTTCGCTACAGCCAGGACTTGAACCCATAATCATGCTGAACCGTAGCACCGCTCTTCCAATTGAGCTACCGAGGCTTCAAGTCGACTGGTCCAAACTAAGTTTATCAAAAATCTAAATAAAACATTTTGCAGATCAAAAATATGAGTATACCTCGCATAACCAATCGTTTGACACTGTAAATTAAACTAAAGTTTCTATAATAGTTGTGTATTTAACTATAATTTTCGAACAAGATGTCGGCTAAGGTTATCCTTTCCTGCACCATCGCGTGTCTTCCTGTTGCTATGAGATAAGATAATTACGCTGCAACATATTTACCGTGATTAATATTATATATTTACCTGTGTTGATGTGTTTTTATGTTAATGTTGTATGTACTTAATTCATAATAATTTATTAATTTAATCAGATTACATAGTATATACTGTACTTACGAAAGTTTGTGTTTATTCTGGAGATATATTGTGTATGAATGGCATGTGATATCTCTTACATTATATTGATACTCGCTGATAATATAGCTTTCCATCAGTGATAATTTTTGAAATCGGTTCATTAGTTTCGGAGTCTATTCGTTACAAACAAACAAATCTTTTCTCTTAATTATTAAATTAATTTATTATATATTATTTATTATTAAATTATATTATTTTATATTGATTTCTTTGATTTACACGATAGTCTACTCTGATCACAGGTTCTGTAAAGAATTCGACGCGTTTTTAAGTGTTTTTAAATTATTATAGTAAGTACAGACAATAATCAAACTAATAAAACTTAATAATAATTCCTAACGAAACGATTATGTCATCTCACCTGATATCACGATAAATTTTGATTCGACATTACTGTTGTTAAAACAATGAGGCACAATAAATGTTTGTTTATCAAGAACAGATGGGGAATGGTATACATTATACACGTAACTGATGCATCGTCGGAATGTACGATTGTCGCTGAGTGTAAACAAAATATTATATGTTGGTTGTCGCTCGGCTGTGGTATGTAAAAATGATTACGTTTGCGGTAATTTTATGATACGTAATTGATTTTGTTTTGTTACTAGGTTTTGTTACGCGTGTGCGTTGTTTAGATCGTTTTGGTTTATTTAACCGGTTGATAAAAATATGGTGTCTTGCGGTTTCACCCGCATGGTTCCCGTTCCCGTGGGAATACGGGGATAAATATAGCCTATGTTACTCAAGGTGAATGTAGCTTCCTAATGGTGAATGAATTTTTGAATTCGGTCCAGTAGTTTCGGAGCCTATTCGTTACAAACAAATAAATCTTTCCTCTTTATAATATTATAAAGTAAAGAAATATTTATCAGGCACAGGAATTTAACCTACGATACCGTTAGACCGAAACCAACATGGACGAATCTGCTACTCGGTTCGACATAATTTACAAAATATTTATTTAAAACTCTGAAAAGATCTTTTAACAGTTTTATTGTTTCACCTTCAAATGTTTTCTAAACGCGGGGTGCAAAATAATAGCGTAACTATGTATATCTTCAAACAAAACTAACAACTCAAACCAATTGATACTCTAAATACTTTATGAATAAGATTCAAAATTGTTTAAATAAACTCTTTTAAAGATATTGTTAAAAATTCGATATGTGTTAGATACTTCCACTTTTCATCAGTCGATAAATATTTTCGTTACGTTTTATAGACACGGTACCGTAAGCAAAATAATTTGTTTTATTTTAAATAGCTCTCCTTTGTTTATGTAAAATAGATATATTGCTTCCGAAGTATGAGAAACATGCGATAGATTGATGTATTGGTGTAGGTAAGCAGTCATGTAAAATTATTTTGAAATGATTTAGTTTTTTGATATAATTATTGATTTATAAACTCATGTTTTTTACAAAACAATATTTATTCTATATAATTTCTTGGTTAGTAAGATGAGCAAAGACCTTTATATCTTGATATCTTTGATTTACACGAACACTACACATTGAAATAAAACACTTAAACGGATTTTTGTCGTGGTTATATTTTGTTTAACATTTTCTGAC
Organism: Timandra comae; assembly: GCA_958496195.1. Taxonomy (NCBI): domain Eukaryota; kingdom Metazoa; phylum Arthropoda; class Insecta; order Lepidoptera; family Geometridae; genus Timandra; species Timandra comae. The sequence goes on along the minus strand of OY292362.1, from coordinate 2,112,475 downwards.
GTTTCGGATTCTTTACAGAACCCGTGATCACAGAAGACTAAGATGGAAGACAAAAAATAACAAAATATAACCACGACAAAAATCCGTTAAGTGTTTTATTTCGACCTTTATATCGCTGATTTATTTAGGTATTTATTCTGATACTAGCACTAGTTGCCTTATTTGCGTTGCATTTTTAGTCTGGTTTAGCACTAAACCAGGTTTTACAATCTGACCTAAGTACAATTTTGAATACTGTCAAAAAACTCAAGTGACAGATTTGACTGACAAGTGTCAAATGCTTAAACCAGGTTTTGTTAAACTAGGTTTAAAATGTAACGCAAATAAGACCGTAGATGATTAATAGTTATTTATGGTACAAGCGAGGTAAGTTGGTGATTACTTCCGAGGCGCTATTGAGGCCCGAGCCGTCAGGCGAGGGTCTGAAGATAGCCGAGGATAGTAATCATCAATACAACGCGTGTACCATACAACGTTTTTCAACACATTTGCGAAGAAATTAAAAAAATTAAGTAAAAAACTAGCCAAGTCTCGATGGAGCTGCTTGTTTAACTCTAAAAAGTAATGAAATCTAGACAGACTCGTGCCAAGTCTAAGGTTCCTTACTGCGATTTCTTTATTATTATAGTTAATTTTGTGTGACTTGGCCGTTGAACATTGTTTAAAAGGTTAGTAGTGGGTACACGTCAATTTTGTTTACACGTAATGTTTACACATTATTAAAATACGCAGCTTTATCAAGCCTATAATTCACTGGATATTGAATCAACATTTTTCAAGTGGCTATAATTAAGCTAATTTTCTATCGTCAATGGATAGGTTCTGGATTTTTTAAGATTGGTGCAATAGCGTCATGGAGCACCTAGTTTTGTACCCTTGTGTACATACATGTGTACCCTTCAACGGCCAAGTCACACAACATTAACTATAATAATAAAGAAATCGCAGTAAGGAACCTTAGACTTGGCACGAGTCTGTCTAGATTTCATTACTTTTTAGAGTTAAACAAGCAGCTCCATCGAGACTTGGCTAGTTTTTTACAGAATGTTTTTGGTGGGATTTCATTTCTTTTTGTTAAAACTTGTTTATATTGATTTATTTGATTTTCTTATTTGACACACTTATTTTTTAGGAGTAATATTATATTATTAAGTGCCACGCGGTTTCACCCGCGTAGTTCCCGTTCGCGTTTCCGTGGGAATTTCGGGATAAAAAGTATCTATAGATAAATAGTTTTAAGCTACCTCCCCACAAATTGTCAGCCAAATCAGTTCAGCTGTTCTAGAATTATAATTCCCGTTCCCATTCCCGTGGGAATTTCGGGATTAAAAGTATTCTATGTGCTTCTCCTGGTTCTAAGCTGCCTCCCCACCAATTTTCAGCCAAATCAATTCAGCCGTTCTTGAGTAATAAATTCCCATTCCCAATCCCGTGGGAATTTCGGGATTAAAAGTATTCTATGTTCTTGTCCTGGTTCTAAGCTACCTCCCCACCAATTTTCAGCCAAATCAGCTCAGCCGTTCTTGAGTAATACTTTCCCGTTCCCATTCCCGTGGGATTTTCGGGATTAAAGTATTCTATGTTCTTGTCCTGGTTCTAAGCTACCTCCCCACCAATTTTCAGCCAAATCAATTCAGCCGTTCTTGTTTTTTAAATTCCCGTTCCCAATCCCGTGGGAATTTCGGGATTAAAAGTATCCTATGTCCTTTTCCTGCTTCTAAGCTACCTCCCCACCAATTTTCAGCCAAATCAGTTCAGCCGTTCTTGAGTTACAATTCCCGTTCCCATTCCCGTATAATTCCCGTTCCCGTTCGATTATCCTAGTTTTTATAGTTTTTCCTTTATGTGGCCATTAAACCCTAACTCTGTACCAAATTTCAGCTCTCTAGGTTTATGGGAAGTACTAGTTCTATTTTGATGATCATGAGTGAGTGAGTGAGTGAGTGAGTGAGTGAGTGAGTGAGTGAGTGTCTGTCATAAATACGAAACTTTGCTTTCGCTTAACTTGGGAACTAAATGACCTACAGACTTGAAATTTTATTTTAAGTATGTGATTGTATAGCTTACTGGATGACGAAAATTTCAGCGTTCTGGGCTTATCCCGAGGTTCTCAAATAGGGGCCTGAAAATGCGGCGAAAGGGTTCCTGTAAAGGATGGTACAGCAGTGTTTGCTTCGCGCTCGACTTGGCGGGGGGCACTGCCGTGCCCCCAGATCATTTTTCGCTAATAAATAAACAGTTTTTCTATTCGCGCGCATCCAACACAACAATGGTGATCGGCCATAGATTAAAAGAATATACTCATTAAAAAAAAATCGAATGAATGAATGAATGGAATCGACCATAGACCTACCAAAAGTAAGGCAACATAGTTGAAGTTTGTTTTTAAAATGTATGGATACGATTTTTTTTGGTATCAAAACTTTTTTTAAACTAAACAATTTAAAAAAAAAACTGTAACTCACTAGTGAATCAAGCGTATCATTATTCAACTGTTTTTGCACAAATAAGAGCCCCTTTATGAGCAAGTGTGTTGAAAATACTTTTGTCTAAAGTTGGTTATCTCATACCCAAGCCAAATATGGAAAAAAACATTATTCAAACTCAGCTGTTAAAAATACTTTATTCAGAATTGTCTTCAGCGAATTCAAAAACATCCATTATATTGCCTCTCTCTCATTATTCAAGATTTTTAACAATGTACCTTACCTTAAGATAACACTTTACTAAAAGAATGTGAAATTTACACTCCATGAGATTAGGAGGATGTTTTACCATTTTATTCCCTACGTAGTCTACATCAAATGAATGTCTAAAATCAGGCAATAATCATCCTTATTGTCAGTGTTATAAAGGTGTTGAAATTTACCATCCCCGGTGTAGTAGATTATACTTAATCTAAAGATGTTTATCGCCCGAAGGCTACGATATTCTGTTTAAACAACTGATCCTTTACGTAACACACGTTCATAAAATGTACAAAGTTTATCTGCATACGAAAAAGTGTTCTGTTTGCATTGCCTTAAAGTTTATTTTTGTGTGTTTCTAATGTACTTAGAGAGTATGATTCGGAAAGTTTTTCGTCTCTGTGATATCATAATGGGTTTCCTTGAGACGTGTGTTGGTTTACACTTTCTGGGGTTAATTTCTTTTTGTTTACGATTAGTATAATGTCCGCTACTACCTTTTCTATAATTTTATCCCATTTTACCGTCATTTAATCTTATCCCACATATCATTATAGGGAAGTTTCATTTTTAAGATTTTCCCGACAAATTTCAATTTATTTGTGGAAAAATAAATATAAAATATATTCTTATTAAATTACCTGTTTTATCTTTAAATTGAAATTGTAATTATTTTAACGGAATATAAACTGGTTCAACAATTTAGAATTTGATATTAATTTGTTTTTAATTATATTTTTTGGGTCAATATTGATGATGACTTAATTGATTTGTATGTTTTTGTATAATATAATATTGCTTTTAACAATCTATATTATCCCTAGCCCTACTGCTAGATGAATCCCAGTCTCTACGCCTTGGCTTACGCTTTTCGTTTATCAATTCTTGCATTAAGCCACATCGTTGATGTCTTCTGAAATCGTATAATATGACCGCCTTTTTTAATTTAAATAAGTGTTTCATAAGATAATATGTAATCATCTCACCAATACTTCATACATTGTAAACACACGAACTATTCCTTACCATCAGGCGGTGGGCCGTCCGGGGGCGGATCCACGGACGTATTCCGGAACTCCGCTAACGACTTGCGCCCGATTCCCGGACCCGCGCCACTCGCCAACTTTTAATTGAGTTGCGAACAAACGCCGGACGTTCTTCGACTGACAAACTCTCCACCTGCACGGAATAGGGACGTTTTGTTGTTAAACGGAAGAATTTAGTTGTTCTAATGTGTTTAAGTTAGGATTTTGATATATGTTTTCTTTGTATGGTATTGATATTTTGAATGATCTGTTTGACGATACTGTCGCCGTATGTAAACTGTAACTATGACTATTAGGTACTGTATTTGTTTTCTTTGACGGTATTGTCGCCATATTTTAACAGTACTGTATGTATCTCTTCTTAAGGCAAAAAATCCAAAGTAATGTCGGTCTAATCTTTATTTTTTCGATTTTTCCAAAAGAGAGAACGGACAGCACTGAATCCCTGAAATCTCCTCGTAATGTCATCGAAAGGAATAGTGTTAAGTATTCTATGAAAAATTATGCATTAGGTCATGCTACCCAAATATATGAGTGCGGACACAAAAATAAAACAAAGAATACTCGTACAACAATTATATACCATTTTAATAGAAAACTAATACCTCAAACAAAACACAATACAAAAACTGCTCTGACCGTCCGAGCAAAATACTTCACAATTTTTATCGCGGTTGTATCTGCAATACTTCCGTTTCTTTTGCCAACGAAACGTGGGTACCTTTTCTGTTCCTCGTTTTTTCGTCGCTTCCTTTTGCAGGGACTCATCGCGAGCCCCGAAATCCTAACGATGCACTCCACTAGTGCTCGGAAACACTAAAATAAAAGCAGTTCATTTTCGTTTGTTTCGAGATTTTTCAAGTGACACTCACGGAATGCCACGCAATGCTTTATGAGACCAAGTTACTAGTTTCCGCGGAGATTGTCAACCTTTTTTGTGGTTAGTTTTGGTAATTAGTTTACATGCGAATCATATTCTGCTTGTAAAACTAAATTTGTTGGTGAATAATTCTGATGTATGTATTTTCCATGAATCTATTATTTATTTGTCAAATTAAGCAGTTTTGAAATTTTTAATTGCAATAAATTGTTAATGATTGTTTTAGTTGTAAAAGATTTATTTTACATAACTATTAATGGTATGAATCCTAGATAAAACTGTAAATATGTATATTGAAACTCTTAACTGTGTAAAATAACTAGTATATAGTTTGCATAATGATAGTAATTTTATAAGTAACCGAAAATTATAAAAAAAATCGGTCACAAAACTTGAGAAACAATGACCCAAAGAGTATTTCGCAAACTTTTTCAGTCGCACGCGACTGGCTGGAAGACTTTTTCATAAAAGTATTTGCCTTCGCCGTGAGTGGTCGGGACAGGGTGAGCCGGGGCCATCTCCAGATTGTTATCGGCTCGCTTCCGGCTGCATTCGGATCCGCTCCGACTTACCCGTACTTACTCCGATAAAATTCTGTCTCTTCTTGTCCTTAAAGTTTGGGATACACTTGGTTTAGTTGCGTTGGAATTTGTTGGTCTTGATTTATTTAAAATGTTTCAAATAAATTGTTGTACGTTTCCCAAAAATTGTTATTTAGTAGGTATAGTAATACGATTGCCATATGACATATGACCCTGGTACCCCAAAATTTTTTAATGTATATTATCATACAATTTAAACCTAACTACGCGCTACAAATACAGATAATTGAATTTATGGTTTTTTATTTAGAATCAATCCCGACTAGGGTCATTTGACACACACAACTGCAACAAAAACACAACAAACTATCTTCTTCCAGTCTTCTCGTCAATAAAACAACCCAACATCAATACTCAGTACACCATCACCCTTCCCGCTGTGCCTTATCTGTCCAAGTGGCTGCCGGTCCTCGCGACAGTGTTGGCACAAGTCTCGGCCAGTGCACTCCTAGCAGCCTCCACGTCTTGGACACAGTTTAATATCCATCGTTATTATTGTACCCGTATACCTCGCACTGTTTGAAGTGCACTCCATGCGGGGGCATTCCTTTAATGCAATATGTATTGGTTGGTTGTTGGTTGTGGTTTTGATTTGTTTAATGTTTCTGATTTTTAAGATAGTTGGGAAAGGGGACTAATTATTTTTTAGTATAAATGAGCTGATTCTTGACCACGTTCATAATAAAAGTAGGTAATAAGCCTAGTATTTGTCTGATGTTTACAAAGTTTTCAATCCTTCCATACCCAAACATTTTCAAAAATTCATGCTGCATCCTGGTGGATGCAGCATGAACTGGTGTTCAAGATGCATAGTATCAGTTATTTACAGTTGTTTATTACTTTACTTTAATCTTAGAATCCTTAAAATTTAGAAGTTAGTACAGACACGTAGTTTGATAGATAACATTGTAGGTATTTTTTCACTCTAATTTACTCTATCACTGACACTACTCAACGAACTTAATACGATTTTCATCAATAGACAGTCTCAAGAAGAAGATTTGTGATGTTATTACATGAATGTTATTTTAAGATTTTTATATTGAGAATCAATATAGATAGGTATACCACTAACGTAAGAACATATCTACTCTGTTTGTCCCAGTTCCGTGCTGCCGGGGCAAGCTAAGTTAGGGCTTTAAGTTAGTAACTAGTACACAAGTTACATGCGACTATAGCACCAGTGAGCACACTCTACGGACTAGCTTTGCATCGCAATAGCTTCGGGGCATTCTCAAATATTTACAGTTTAAGGCGAACGTACATAAAAACAAAATACGAATATATGTTTTATGTGTGAAAAATGAAAAGTTTTAACTAAATAATTCTGATGCGCTTCAGATTTGCTCGGTTTTAATCTTCTTTTACTTTTTGGAAAAAATGTTTGTAGAACTCTTTTTTATTTCTAATTTTTTTTATCAGAGCAGAAAAACAGTGTTAACTGTTTACGTAACTGTTAACTATATTCATTTTTTTTATAGAAATTACATTCGATTGAAATATTTCTGAATTAAATCAGAAGTCAGTTAATTTTTTGAATACTCATAGATTATAACCAGCTTTGATATATTTATTTCGCGTTGAATAACAGTTAAAAAATGATGTTACTTTAATGTGCGTCCACCTTTACGTCTAAATTCGGTAGGACTAGTGTAGTGAAACAACGTAAAAAGTTGATGCGTTTCGTATTTGATGTCCGACACGTTAGCGCTGTGCGAAATACTGTATTTTAAATAAATAAAATTCTTTACTATTCTATACATCTACCTTCTATGTTATATCTTTCAATGATTTAGAGATTAAATGCAAATACCACAATAAAACTATGTAAATTAACACTGCAATGGTGCAATAAAATTTAAATTGATTTTTATTACTTTTAGGCGTATCTAATGGATTTTCCGGATAAAAATATGTAAGATCTACAAGGCGAAATACATATTTTTAGAAACATAACCACAACCATGCGGCTCTTGACTTAGGAATCGAACCTTGGACGAACATCTTTAACCCATTAGAAGTAGTAGAATTGTGACCATCATAGTTTAAACACGAGTTATTCGTAGCTCTATATCCTCTTGAAAACTTTCTGTTTAGACTCGCTGCGGTGGTTTGACTTTTCGTCAATCACAGTTATTCTTTTTTAGGTTGTAAATTCTAAAATTTAACTATTCCGATACCTAGTGACCATGACACGTATGGATGTGTGAGTAATTGTTTATTTTAACAACTAGCGAATACCTGTTAAAGTAATAAATATCCAATACTTAGTTACGTTGAGTTTGCACAATTATCAATTTTAAACTCGCCTATTTCACCGGTAGCTTACAAAGTCATCACATGGTCTCAATTTTTTATCTACTTTTTTATTTTTTTTATCCAAATTGTGATATTCGGGACGATAGATTTCGATGAGCTATGTGCTACTTAGTCCAGTGGATTATATTTTGAGTTAGCATCAGATTATTAGCACTTTCTAGATAGGTACTAACTTTGTAGAAACCAAAAAAGACATATCTTTAAAACCTTAAAAGTATAGTTTTAAAAGCATTTTTCTTCATGAGTGTTTATGGTACCTTAAAGTTCAAGGACCATGAAAAATAAATGCGAAGGAACAAAGACTTAGACCATTATTTGAGCATATTTTGTCATTATCCCTTTACCACCAACAGACACATCAAAATTATATTATTATACATCCAAGTATCATACGTTAAAACATTGTATAACGTATGAATATTATCCGTCGGGATTTCCTATGTGATAATTGTGTGCTGTTAGTATTTGGTAGGTGGCGATTGCCGACAGAGGCTCCGACGGTCAACAGTTAGCCGTTAACGATACTAATAAACAGTACACGTATTTGGGTTTGTGTGTCATATTACAATGTATACTTGGGTACAAATATGATTTGAATATTCGTACTTGAAATATTTTATTTAATAACTAGCAGCGCACCACGGTTTCACCCGCCTAGTTCCCGCTCCCGTGAGAATGCACGGATAAAATTGTGCTAAAAACCTTCCTCTTGAATCACTCTTATCAATTCAAACCACATCAAAATCCGTTGCATAGTTTTAAAGATACTACTACTACTAATGTAGTGACTTATGATAGATGGTCTAGTAGGATGACAAGTCGGAGGTTTCGGCTTCAATTCCTTGACCGAGCAATATATTTTTTTTTCCAAAAGGGTATTTTAGAGAAATCAAAACGCATTACGTAAGAGTGTAGATAGGCGGCTATTTCTTGTTACTGTATTATTTCGCCAGTGAGAGATAGGCTTTGCTTTGTGAATGAAATCTAACAGATAAATTCTAGGTTTTAATTAATATTTATTAAAGAAAAAGTACAAATCTATGTATACGTACGTATTAGTTCACAACTTTATCTAGCTAAAACCATTTTCCCCAGATACATAGGTATATTATAATTAATATTATATCTAAGAAAATTCCTTTTCTCTATTTTCCCGAGCAGCGCTCGTTTGCACGGCAACTAATAATATAAATAAGTACTTAGAACATCCTCCTTGGCATTATTCAAATGTCCTAGTCTCTTACAAACGTAGTTTATGAGTTACACCTAGATAATATGAAGGTCGCTTATTAATAGTTTGAAGAACAACTAATAAGTGCTTAACTATCTAATTAATACGTTTCTTTGAGTACGTACAGACTGTGAATGTGTTTGCCGGTAATTTATGTATATTTATGTGTTATTAGAGCCGTTTGAAGTATTTATTCTTAGGTATTTAACTCGTATACAATATTTATATTGCAAATATTATAGAATAAGTAAGATAATATATAAGTAGCTTAGTTTAAGACAGTTGCAGGTAATGTTTCTTTCAAAATCAATAATCATTTATTCAATTAAGGCCTCAATGAGGCACTTATGAAGGTCACTGAATCTACCACCGATTCGGAATTACATCAGCCGAGAAGAATCGGCAAGAAACTCGGGATGGTATTTTTTTTAAATTAAAATGAGTCTCTCTCTATCAAACTTTTATTTTATAAATTTTCCGTCATACATTTTCATATTGTTCTATTTAAAACAGAAAAAATAAATTTAAAATAACATTTAGACATTTTTCAAACTTTTGCGTTCGGAATTAGAAAGAAGACAGTCTTCTCATGACCACGATCGTTGTAACCCGGTCGAAACGGCGAGGTAAATAACAATTATGTTTTACGCGATTAAGACCTGAAAATTGTGCAACGATGAACATTTAGACAATAAAAAGTTTGCAAAATTATAAATTCAAGTATCAAACAACAAATTACTTTAAACCTTTTAATCGAGTAGATAATCGTTTGCAATCTAAGTATTATGTCATGTTATATCTCTATTCTTACCGACCCAATTTCTTATAGACGACGTTTCCGACAATCGATTAAGCCGAGTTGCATCGATGCACGCGATTTATAAAAGCCTTTTAACTATTTTAAATAGATGGGTGTAGTACAGTCGTTATTCGATTATACTACTTTGCGCGATTTAATGTGTTATCGATGAATTAATGTTCGACGTTTGAATAATTAGTTTTAGTTACGGTGTTAGCAACTTGAATTGAACTAAATGATTTTGTATCTGTATTTTATATAGGTCTTGTCGGTCTACTTGTATTGAGTTTTCTATAGATGTAATTTATATGGGAATAATATTGCTTAAAGTTCGCTTTGTTTGTCATATATTTTTTTCTCAAAATTTGTTTTTTTATGTATATTTCATTTTCAAAACCAATGAGACGCATATAAATAAATAGCGTTTCTACAAATTATATTTTTTTCAATTCGGAACATAATATATCGCATATTCCTTTCTCTACCACTGATAATGTGTAAGCAAAATTTCATAAATATCTGATGAAAAGTTGTGAAAACGTAAAAACAAAGACATTAACGCATCTACGAGTATAATAATGAACATAAATAACGTTAGGACTCTAAAAATAACTATAAAATTGCAATATTTTGATGTAAACATGTCAAAGAGTAAGATTTTATTATCTCCCGACCATAAATCATTCGACGGCTTGTTGAAACCTTCAATATAGAACGTGTGACGTAATACAATCCACGTAGGCTGCGCACGAGCAACTGAGTGATGACAAATTGAAGTTATAGTAGGGAAATATTGTTATAATTTATTTTATACTTTACCTTATAAGATACTAGCGGCGCCCCGCGGTTTCACCCGCGTAGTCTCCGTAGGAAAATGGGGATAAAATTATGCAAAAAAAAACCTTCTCACTGAATCACTCTACCTATTAAAATAAACCGCATCAAAATCCGTTGCGTAGTTTTAAAGATTTAAGCATACATATAGGGACATAGGGACAGAGAAAGCGACTTTGTTTTATACTATGTAGCGATATTGCATTATATGCGATGCTAGTTATATTGTATCCCCCGATTTAATCCGCAAAATCGTGAAGGAATTTCGGGATAAGAAGCTCTTACAAATTTTGGAATAAAATGCTTATGTCAGTCTAAACATCCGACCATCTCATAAATAAATAAATAAAAAATCATTTATTGCTTACTTATACAAAAAAAGAAACTTAAAGATACAGTAATAATAATTAAAGCAAAAGGTGGCTCATACATTCACACAGTAACTCTTACTATCCTTTTATACTCGTAATATAACGAAGTGATGAGACTTTGACGACCTCGATGGCAGAGCGGTCACCATGCCGGACTGCCATCCGGAAGGTTGCGGGTTCGATTCCCGTGCGGGGTGAATATTTGTGTGAACCACAAATGTTTATCTCGGTCTGGGTGTGTGTGTGAATGAGTGTGTGCGTAGTTTCTGATACCCTAGATACAAGCTTCGAGCTTAGTTAGGGGTCAGTTACTATAATGAGATGATGTAGTGAATGATTATTATTATTATTATTTTCGAGGACTCCAACTAGCCGTATTGATTTGCCGAAATGGTTGCTAGTAAGATAATCGGCACCTACGGTTTACGTTCCTTCTAGAGCATGGAAGAATATTCAAAATTGTGTGCCTTTAAACTGTAAATTGAAATAAAAGTTAAGAGAAAAAGAACCAAAACAATGAGAAAAGCGAAGGAAATATATCGACTTTGACATACGATAGATATCACGCGAGCGATACTTACAAAATGGAAATAAATAATTCAATGTTCCATAGCGTAATACGTGGAAGTTTACGTAAATACTTAGTCAAACTGTACGTTAAAGCTTTCAGGTGAGTGTGGAGTATTATTTTAAGATGGTATTTACAAAGTTGATAGTATTTTGAAGTGTTATTAACTATCACTATATAGTGTAAAACAAAGTCGCTTAATTCCCGCTGTCTGACTCTTCAGAGAGATTTAAGCATACATAGAGATGTATGCTTAAATCTTTAAAACTACGCAACGGATTTTGATGCGGTTTTATTTAATAGATTGAATAATTCAAGAGGCTTTTAGCATTATTTAATCCCCACATTCTCACTGAAATCTGAACTACGAATGAAACCGCGGGGCGCGGCTAGTTAATATATATAATAACTTTAAGTGTTGGTTTAGTGGTAGAAAATTGATGAGAAATTTATGAATTTTCATTAAATTGCTAAAGTATAGAAAAATTGTTAGTAAATAAATATATGGAGACATCAGTATCACACTTCTTCATGTAAGTATTTAGTCCCAAATTATAAGAAGCTTATACAACGAACTTATGTACACAGGTGTCTTGTGTCGAGAGGGTATCGAATCTGTTACTAAAACCATCTATAACTGCATTTATTAATAGAAAACTGTGTGTATAATGTTTCCAATTTAAACTAAGTGTATTATGCAGTATAATAATGAGTCAATAACAAAGAATGAGTAATAAAGGTTTTATGACTCGTACAACGAACATACACTTCATTCTATATTGTGTATAAACTAATATTATAAAAATTATATTAATAATTCAACTATTATTATAATTAATTAAATTAAAAGAGGTCGAGATGGTTCGAATCATTAGATCACTCTTGATTAACTAGACTCAGATATATTACTTACCTAAAGCGTGTTGGTGATCTCAAATTCGGACCATGTTTAAATAAACAAACATCGTCCCAAGTAGCAAACCCTGGACTTCCCATTTTGGTAATCAAGGGCGCATGCTACAAGACAGCCGAGCTCTTTATGGCATGTAAAGGTGCTGATCATTCAGACAGATTGAACAGACTTGATCATTCGCGTGTAACAAAACATCGAGCATTCGCCGTTTTTTTATTTTGCCGAACTGAACAACGAGTTGAGCCGAACATTTTCACGAGCATTCTAGAGAACGCTCTAGTCGGTGCTCGTCAAAAAATATTCTTCACAAAAATGACACTTGGATGTCAGGCGGTGCGCGGAACGATGACCGAACCTTAGCTCGGCAAAAAGCTCGCTAGAATGCTCGTTAAAATGTTCTCATATTTTTCTGTAATGTAACATTCGCGCGAATGCTCATTACAAGTGAATGCTCAAGTCTATCAGCGCCTTAATATTTCGAAAATTAATATCGCACTAGAACATAAGCCCTTGGCTTTGAAGTAACGTGCGATGCATTAACGAGACAGTCTCAGTATATATTATCTATTGGCACAATGCCGCATTTCAAACTGGCAATTAAAACATACATAAATCAATAATTAACATCTCGTAATGATGAAGTAATTATAATTTGGCATAACATAATCAGTCACTATGATTTTATTATATCAACATGGTCTTTTTTTAAGAATAAAAATTTTTTTTTTTCATCACACTTGCTCATAAAGTGGCTGTTATTTCTCCGAAATCAGGCACACCTATTATTCACATGTGAGTTATAGTTTTTTTTTAGTTGCTTTGTTTTTAAAAATGAATCGATACAAAAACAATCATGTCCAGATTTTGATTTAGATTTTAAAAAGAAAACACCATTCTGCCTTACTTTTCCTACGTCCATCTATAGATATAACGATTCAAGAGGAAGGTTTAAAACTACTTTCCTATATTTTAACGTGATGTGAACAACAACTAATACTAATAAAATACAGTTAATAATCATATCTCCCAATTCACACATACTTAACGCGTACACAATTACGAAGCATTAATTCGACTTTCACTGTGTACCTTTAAAACAATGAAATTAAACTTTCTACCATAATATAATATTCATATTATTACATAGTATAAAACAAAGTCGCTTTCTCTGCCCCTATGTCCCTATGTAAGCTTAAATCTTTAAAACTACGCAACGGATTTTGATGCGGTTTTCAGTAATAGATAGAGTAATTCAAGAGGAAGGCTTTTAGTATAATTTTATCCCCACATTCCCATGGGAACGGGAACTACGCGGGTAAAATCGCGGGGCACAGCTAGTTATTACATAATTGTTTTATTATCGTCGCGGCACTTAGTGTGTAGTTTAAGTTGTATCTTATACTGTTTAATCGTGCGCAGTCAGTTAGCAAGGTTGCTCTAATCGGCACCGAAGTGCGCCCGCGCATACGTGTTGAACTAATACGCAAATAGGATATTGGTATTATTTATTATTGTAATAGGTAGGTGATGATATAGATTTGTATCTTGTATAACATTGTATTTTGTTATAAAAAATTATAGAACTCTGCTACCAATCCTTGGTCCCATGTGTAATTGAGAATCTTCAAAACTAAAAATTTTGTCTCTAACTAGATTAAAAGACATGGCTCCAGGTTGTGATCACCAACACGCATTGGTTAAGCGCGGTGATTAGACTTGTTTCTCCGCCTTGTGCAAATATTATCAATGAGAGAAAGACCCCTAAATAAAATCTTACAGGTCGATTTGTTTTTACTTTACAAAAATAGAAACTTAAATTATTACATAATTTACAAACAATCTTCATTATAATTGTGCAAAAACTAAATCCGTTGAACTGTAAAAAGGTCATTCGGAGAAACCTAGAAAAAACTTAGACAATTACTATATGAAGACATCTGTCCTAATTTAAAACGTAAAATTATGTAATTTCATAAAAAAAACTGGTAAGTAATAAAATATAAGCCCTGACCTGGATTCAAATCCAGGATATTTGTATGCATCCGTTGCCGCGATGGTACCTTATCAGATGTTAGGTAAAATTTCACAAATCTTTGAAAATGTTTATGTAATTTAATATTTTTTTTAATAATTAATTCGATACGCCATTTCTTTATAATCTGTCACTTTGACAATGACATTAGGTGACATTGACGTGTTAACAAAAAATGACATACTATATGTACATACATACATAATTCTTTTTAATTTACCTAGTAACGTCATACCGAAGCAATTTAAACAACAATTTATGCCGTAATAACGTAAAACGTAAATATTACAACACATTGTTCTTGCTCCTTAGCCTTAATAGAAGGCTGGTATTGAAGGTTATATTACGAAACTGTGCATTACCGTTAGATTTAATGCACATTGACCGCTAAGTTAGACAGTTTACAATAACGTTGTTAACTAAAACGGTAATGTGTTTTAAACTTGGTAAAGTATCGTTTTCGTTTGTTAGAATATTGAAGTTTTACTTGCAGTTTTTTTTCTGCTGTTTAGGTCAAGTTTTGAAGGATGTTTGTATATTATTTTTAACTCATTTTTATGAAATAAGTAGAAGAATCTTGAAGAAAGCTTGAAGTCGATGTCGTAAATGTACTACTTATATAACCAGGGGTCCTTGATTCTATTCTATTCTATCATGGAATCGAAATCACGAATTCCTCTGCATATTTATAACTTGCACAGGATACATACAAACAATAAGCATTGTATATATTAAAATTGATACACAAACCTCGCAACAAAATGTATCTGTGAGTGTTTAACTCGTTAATCCGGCCAATCATTGACCAAAACAGTTACAATTTACATTTTGAAATCCGTTTAGAGGTATTCCATGACTATTCATGCAATATTACAATGTTGAAATGAAAATTATTTTTAAATAAGTATTTCGGATTATTATATTGAAATAATTTGTTAGGAAAATAAATTTTGAATTAATAATTAGTTGTGAAAATTATTCACTAATTTTGTGCTGGTTTTAATATTTTACGTGTTTAAATTTTTAGGTAGGAATATTTTATGAATTTATCATTAATTAATAATATACAAATAATCAAAATACCCCTATATGGTGGAAAATTAATTCCATTCTTTTTCTTTGTTTTGATAAAATGTTTACAGTGTATTTTCCAAATTATAAAAACCAAAACAACACGTGCATGGTTTTTCCTGTTTTTAAATCAAAATTTCATGAAAATCATCAATTCAGATTATTTATCAATATTGTAAACTTTATGGACAATAAGATTGTATGAAACATTCCCAGAAAACAAAACAAAATAAACTCTAATATTAAGGGAGTAGAATTCAAAATTAGTTTTATGAAATGCTGCGCATTTCGTAAAAATAAGGTAATTTTATACCGATAATATGTATCGATTCAATCACTATGTACATAATCGAATTGTTTTAAATGTGTCGAGGAAGTGAGAATAGTTTAGTAGTTTTTTTCTGTTGTTTGTATAGAAAATGTAGGGTAACCATGGATTAGAAAATCTAAGTTTTTCAGTTCTAAGTTTAAAATGAAAGAATCAAAGAGGAAAATATTAAATAGATAGATGGATAAAAGTGAATAAACGTAAATTAAGTTTTAAATAAAAGAATCAAAGTAATATGTAAAACATTGAATAATTATAAGTATCACATTTCTTTTAATCTTTTCACACCGTGTCGCCTATCTCTTACAAATATTCATCCATATACTTACTTACTTATTTCATAATATTCATAGTAGTAACTCTTTTTATGTTCAACTTATTTGCAACTCTCATAGTACTTACAACAAATAATTGTAATTACAATACAATTACACCCAACATCCCTATTACAACCATAATCACAGTCACCCTACACTCACCCTGTACAGACACACAGTCTATAATTCACTGTATCTTGCGAACACGCGTCGCCACCTCCCAAGGTTTAATATTGGCAATAACGCAACTTCCAACCCCCTATTTGCACCCCTATTTTGCACCCCCTAATAATTTCCCAGTTCTGAATTACACCACTATGAATCATGGTCAGTATCGTTTTTCCCCCGGTCCAAAAATGACGAAACTTTTTATTTATGACCGCTGTTTTTGAATCGTATATTATACTATACATATTTGATTTGGACGTTAGTTCGGCCAATCGTGAATAAATGCATACACTGGATTTTATGTGTTTTTTTGTGACCGACGACGTAACAAACAAATATAACCTCAATAACATGACAAATATAAAATACTAGCGGTTTCACCCGCGTAGTTCTCGTTCCCGTAGGAATATGGGGATAAAATAATGTTAAAAACCTTTCCACTGAATCCGAAAATTCCGCATCAAAATCCTTTATGTAGTTTTAAAGATCTAAGCATACATATGTACATAGGGACAGAGAAAGCGACTTTGTTAATCGGGAGAGTTTACTTTTAGTTCTTTGAATTTTAAAATTAAATGACATTTATTATTTTCCTGGGTTTTAGGAGCACAAATTAGCACACACTCTCATTCATACAAGCTTAAAACGCAAACAATTTTAGTAAGTATGTAATAATGTCCACGTAGGCCTACATATTATAAACCAATATCGGAATTCCAAAACAGATTTATTCCACAAAAACTGATAAACAATAAACTTTTTAATACACACAAAGTACGTTAATAAAAATGTAATGAAATAAGTTTGTGTTGATCCGTCCCGTTGCCGAGTTTAAGACACGAAACGGTTTGTTTGATTGATACGAAGCCCGCAACATTAGATTGTATTCGTTTAGTTTATAGATTAACTTTGGTTCTATTCAATATTGTTTGTTTAGGGCATCAGATATATTGTTATTTTCCATAATATCAGAAAAAAACAGGCAGGTTTTTAAAACCACTGGAGTATGATATGAACCTTAGTTGATTATCCCCCCGATATGACACCATTATGAATTCAATTTCCCAGCTGATCTTAAAAATTAATTTCAAAATATACAAAAAAATATTACACTCAGAGAGATGAAGATGCCGTGAAATCGTCTCCGTTTATTTATTTATATTCACATTCACACGTAATATTAATAACACCAATGATTAATAATGTCGTTAAATTTGTTTGTCACGAGCTAAAGACAAATGTTAATGTTATTATAGCAGTTTTATCTACGATACATACCGAAACGAACGCGTTTTAGCGTTTTGCTGTCGTAATACGAAATTAAAACGTGTTAACAGTTACATAAAGCTCATTTTTGTATAGACAATATACCATAGTTGTTGCGAACCGCATGTTTTTCACGGAAAACTTTCGGTAAATGAACCCTAATCATTGATAATACGGTTAAATTTAGTTTACGCATAATAAAATGGGCCTCAAAACGTTAGGATACGAGTTAATCGTACTTTACGTACTCTGCGGGTTTCAGAATACGCAACATCTCAAAACCTCACAACAGATGTTAAATATCAACGGGTTCGTCTAGGAAGCTTTCCCGGTAGGATCGAATTATTCTAAACGACCAAAACAAATTAAGACATTATAATTACAGACATAAAGTTTAAATTTGTATACGCAGAACGCTTAAAATATTTAGATGTATTTTTCCTTGTTTTTCTTGGGATAAGAAATGTTAAACGATTTTCTTTTCTCTCTCGTGATGTAATCGTAATGGTTGAAAGCAATGAAAAAATATAGGTTAAGTGAAATGTCAGTAGACAGGCAGTGCGGAGGCATTAGGGAAATTAATGCGTTGTATTATGGGACACGCCATATGGAATATTAGAAAAATGTTTGGGGCTCTCGAATGTCTACCTAATGTATTCCTTGTGTCAAAATTGTGAGGTTTGAAGACTTGACAATTACGTGGAAATATGGCAAAAATTTACTTACTGGATTAATATACACAGATAAAAAGTTTTTAAATACTTTGTAGAATGTGTTCTAATATACCTACATCACACTTTACACCTAGATCTCAATTATAGTAAAATGAGACATTTTTCTTCGAATACAATTTTCATGTTTTGCCAAGAACGGTTGATATTAGGGATTTTGTGCAACAAACGTTCAAATTGATAAAAGTATCAATTTATTCCATTATAAATACTGGAAAATTGTTCAAGTAGCACAAATTGAATTGCATATTGAGTTACTATTATACCATTATCTACAATTCTATTAATAACTATTAGATAAATGACGAAATCGTTTAATTACTCATCTATTAGACGTTGTACAAAGACTCGTATTGTGCAGGTGATATGCCTATCCTACTAATATTATAAATGCGAAAGTTTGTATGTTTGTGAGTTTGGATGTTTGTTCCACTTTCACGCAAAAACTACTGTATCGGTTTTGATTAAATTTGGTACATATGTTCCTTATAACTAGGAATAACACATAGGATACTTTTTATCCCGAAGTTCCCATGGGATTGTGTATAAGTAATCGTATGTTTTATTGTAACTTTTTGTAGTCACAAATCCTACCAATAGATGGCGATGTTACTTAATTTTTTAACACACGATGGTGAATTGTGCCTAGATTGTATGATACTACGAGCTACGCATTCTCACGGGAGCGGGTACTACGCGGGTAAAACCGCGGGGCGCTGGTAGTACTCCATATATCATCAGCAGTTTGTACTGAGCTAAATGGTTGTCATACCGACGGTATTGCCAAGGTGGGCGTCCTTTTGGACATTGATTGATACAAGACAGTTTACGTTGTCGGCATACGGATTATTTACCGGATTCTCCCGAGAAAGACGGATGAGGGGGATATTGAATACTGTCTTTCGAGTAACAGTGTATTATAAGTTGAAAGTTTCATTAAAATCTGTTCAGTATTGGGAACTGAGAGCTGGTCAAGAACTGTTTTTTTAATCTATGCGTATTTAATTGTTTAGAAAAAACATCAGAAGTTTTTTAAATAATAATTTGTCATGGTTTAATTAAACACTATGTAGGATCAAACGACTCGCGTAAAATTGGACACAAAGTTGAGGATTCAAATGAAAACGCTACTTATAGATTCCAATAAAGACGTCACACTCGAGCTACAACACTAAAATAATCTATTCCATCGATTGTATCGTCTCGATATTTCTGAGATTGACACCTCGGCCGTCCCACATTACTCCCGCATCGGTATTCGGGAACCAATGCTCGCTAACTGACAGCACTATTTATAACAACTAACCAATATAAACAGACCCCACTTCACTAACTATGGCCTACCTAGCCAAGTATCTACGTTAAATGGACGCGCCTGAAGCATTGTCACTAATGACCTATGCCTTATTTTATTTTATTTTTCTAGTATTTAAAGACAATGGGTTGTGTCACAATAGTTAGGTACTTGTTACGTGTAGAGATAGTCGTCTGTTGTTTATGAATTTTGTGGTTGAGGCGTGCGGTTTTACTAGTGTTTTTTGTGTGTATCTTCCGACAAAAAAAATACATACATTTCTGTCGATCTTAATTTTACCCCTTAGCAACATGTTTTGAGATATATTATTTCTATAGATTCTATTGTATTCTAATAGTACGTAGACAGTTTTCCTCTCCAGGCTTAGTCCTTTGTTCAGCGACGCTCTATTTTTGGGCAAACTATAATTTGGTCCGAGGGCTTTATCTCCTCGCTACAACCATTGATGATGTAAGTATGACAATCGGGACCAAGAGCCTTTAATGGCGGGAAGGCTAATAAAATTAAAAGCCACATCGACCATTACTATTATGTAGAAATATTAATAATATTACGGTATCCACAACACATTACATGTAATAAAGTAACTTTCTATCCGCGAGTTAACTGACAGACTGCGGTCGAAGATGAACTGTAAACTATAAAACCGTCGTTACGCACGTAAATCTCAGTTTATGTCCAACACGAGACCACAAATAACGTTATAATTGTATCATTTTATATTCACTTACGTAACTTTTAATGTATTATTTCCTTTTCATTCGCAACGTATAGTAATATCATGAAATAATTACTCGTAAAGGTGTACGGACTAATAATATGTATTTCTGTTTCTTTGCACTAAAATTGTGTTTTTTTTTAATATTAGTAAATAAAATTGGGATTAACTCTCTAATAAAAGTAATAAAGTTAAAATCATAAACTATTTTTCAAAACTTTAATAAAAGTGAAAGTTCCACATATCCAGAAGGAAGCTTTATACACCTACAAATATCCAAAACGCTGAAGCAAACATCTTCAAAAATCATTGTAGAAACATAATCCAGGTGGGATTTGAACCTGACACCTTTGCTCACCAAGCTATCGAGTTAGTTAACTATTTGTAGTCTGCAGAAAGCTATTTGAGCTTCTGTTTCAGTTAGATATCGAACCGAACGGTTACAATAAATCATTTATCTATAAATCTATTTTACTAAAACTCAATTTCCGTATGTATGTTCGCGTTCACACGGCTATTTCTAAATAATTTTGCTTATTCTTTTCGATAAGGTTATTGCGTCTAAATCACACTTTTTTACATGAAACGTTCCAAATTAAGGTTCAAGATGTATTAAGAAGTTTAAGTACTAGTAGTTTTTATATAATTTTATTGTCTTTCCACGTATTGACTTTCCTTTAACGTGAACATTACAAGTTAAAAGTCAATACCCAGGTGAAAAGGATGCAATCGTAAAAGTGCAATTTATATCAAACATTAAATGCGTTTGACGATACTTATAGCAGAATGAAATATCACGCTTGGTAAGTGCATTTGTAGGGTTGGCATTGGCAATAGAAATAAGTAAAACAAAACTAATATGCCTTATTGAAGATTTACTGTTTTATTTATTCGCCTTTTCTCTCTTGCGTTGTCTTTTTTCACGTGTGTTGCGTTTTAGCGACAAAAATATGTTAATTTTCCGATCACACCGGATTAAATTCACTTCACACACACTACCCACATTTAATATGATGTGATTGATGATATTTCGATGTTTCAATATGAAAGTATTATTTCGTCAAATGATTGGAATAGCTACAAAGAGAGCGCAAATCCGACATTTTTTACCCCATTTTAACATTTTAGTTTCTCTTTCTTCTCTATCTCATATCTTTTTTTCTTGCTCACCTTTTTTGTACAAATAGTTAAACTAGTGTTAACCCTACAAGAGTCGCGTGCTGGCCATAACTAGACGGGACGTCGCGTCGCGTCTTGTCGCATCGGCGCGTTGCGTCAAATGTCAATCAACTACGTTGGCAGCAATTAGATATTTGGACGATTCATGTCAAATGACGTGCGTTTCATAATGTAAACTCTGATCGGGTGGGATGCACATCGATTGTCGCGATGATTGGTTTGTACGGTGAACAAATGATAGGTATTATATCAGATTTTTACATGATAACGTCAAAGGTATATCTGTATTTCTTAGGATTTGTACAATTAATATCATCAGTGAGAAACAGGCCATATTCAGCACCGGGATCTTAAAAGGTCGACGCCTTTCGATTGAACAAC
Source organism: Timandra comae (assembly GCA_958496195.1). Taxonomy (NCBI): domain Eukaryota; kingdom Metazoa; phylum Arthropoda; class Insecta; order Lepidoptera; family Geometridae; genus Timandra; species Timandra comae. The sequence goes on along the minus strand of OY292362.1, from coordinate 2,090,719 downwards.
CAAAACATTTATAGAATCAAAGAAAATGTTCTCAAAACTATTTTTAATCAAGAAACATTTTAACAAATATTCAAACTATTTTGTTCAATATAAAATGTATTTATATTATTATTAATGGTCATAAACAAATCATAAACACCACTAAAACGTCAAAAATAAGAAACAAAATTTAACAACGTCGTTAAAGTATTCGCATTTTTCTAAATGACATTTAGTTTTTGATATAAAAAAATCACTACCATGTTATGTCTACTAAAAATATTAACTCAATATTTAAATATTATAATTGTAAACTCGCACAGAACGTAATGTTATTTATTAACTACAAAAATATAAGTTTCTTAAATTATTATTTACGCTAATTGAGTATGATGTGTTGATGGAATAGAACACGTCTTTCATTTTTCAATTTCAAAGTTTCGCTCGTTTGATGTCTATATTTTGTTTCACACTGAAAATAGTCGCGGAAATACGTTATACATATGTGTTTTGGGAGGGTTAAAAATATAGAATGGTACAAAAATTATATTTATTTTTGTAAATGTCCGCCAGAAATCGGATATGGGTATTCGTGGAAGTTGACCAAGTTAGTACCAATTGTTAATGGATTGATTGTGGCCATAGTGTTAGCGATGCGCGAGTAATTAAAAGTTTACAATGAGTCATCGACGTTGATTATGTGTTTATGTTCAACAATAAAACTTTAAGTGCCGTTTGAGTGGATTATATTATTTTAATTTCTAACACATTTAACAACGTTGTTGTTTAATAAAGATTATATAAAGTTAATTCACGTTATTCTATTTTATTCATATCAACATTATACATGAATGAAAGAAATGATTTATTATTTTAGCGTTATTATTCTTTGTTTATTAAGAGAGGTTAATGGTTAAAGAAAATAGTTTAATTGAGACTTAAACGAATGCGTCAATTTAAAAAGCCATTAACAGTTTTTCATTTTATTTCCATACGTCACTGAAAAATGATGTTTTGTCAGGTTGTCAGTAAATGTTTTTAACGAGTAATTTATAACGTGTAGCTTTGCTATCAATCAAAACAGATGTTTTAATATTTTAAAATAATTCTTTTTGACATTTTAATTTGACGTTTCTATTAAAGTAATATGGTTTCTGTAGTCGTTAATTTGTAAATAAACAAATGACTCATTCACACCCTCACTCTGTCTTCAGATGTGTTATGTATTTCGGTCTAGATTTTTAGATACTTGTGTGTGCGTAGTTGCTGATAAGAATATCAATATACCAAGTATTTAGGGTGTTGTAACTAAATAAATCGCATGACAAATTCAAATCATAAGTTGACAGCTGTAAGCATATTTTTGCAATAACAAGCCTTTTTCGTGTAGCGTGATGTAAACCGCTCCGCTTATGATCCCGCAAAGGGCGTGGCCCGTGTAACCGCGGAGGTGCTACTCAATTAGACCGGGTCGGGTCACGTCACCCACTTAATGGACGCTTCCCGCGTTCCTATTAGCTACCAACTATTTATACACCATTGTTTACCCGCCAATCGTTAATCTCCATTTAAAACGGCAACTCCGTAACATTCGCTGATATTAATTAATCATATTAATTGTAATGATTGATTAGTGTTTCGAAATAGTGCTAAGAGAATTGTGAATAGTTATTTTTTTAATTAGCAATGTAAAGGTTTGGTGTTTGTTAAAGAGTTGCGTAAATTTTTCACTAATGATTTGAAATGGTTGTTAACGGAAAAAAAAAATGTTAAAGCTAGGCTGATTGATTATTACTTTAATTAACCTTTCACGAATTATGTTCTGCGTAATGTTGGATATATTGAAAACTAAGTAATATTCCAACAGGTAATCGGTTTTTCTCGAAATCTATGTTAAATATGCTTTACGTTTTTAAATTATTTTAATGCAACTTTCAAAAATAGGTAAAGTGATTCAAGAGGAAGTATTATATTTATACTTACTCTATTCACATTCCATTTTACAGACATAAGTATGTTCTTCTATCCTATCAGCTGAATACATTTCAACGCATGCAAATCCCCGGACCACAGCTAGTCAATAAACAATTGAAATACCTTCATTGTCTCTGCCGTTTGTCACGGATACCCATCATCAATGTCTTGGAGCAGGTTATTGATCCTTACCTGTGTTGTTTAATATTCAATGCGCGGGCGCACGCGGCCGGGGGACGCGTCCGTTTCTCGCCCGATGTCTCTCCATACGTTATGCGACCTTTTAGTTGTGCGTGATTTGATGTCGACGATTTCACTTTGATTTAAAACTGTAATTAACTATATCGTTCCGTTCTAGGTGTAGTTCGCGATATTGATATACAATCTAAATGTAGAAATAAACTTTCCTCTTGAATTAAGCTATCTATTGAAGAAATCTGCGTTAAAATCCGTTGCGTAGTTTTGCCAGCATTTGTTTCATGTGTAGGGTTTATAGATGGTTCTTATAATTATGTCCTTAGTTCCGTTAGTGCGTTAGGGCACATGGATTATGATCTCAGGGGTTCTGTCTTCTTTATTAGTCTAATTTTACCATTTTTACATCTAGGCCTTAAAATTTGTAGTAACTAAAAGAAACGAACCATGCATACCTATACTTAATTAAATCGAATACGAACGTTATCGCCTAAACAACTACTATTTTTTAAGCTCTTAAATATTCATCAGTTCTTTTTTCGAACTTTAGCCATATTGTAAAGTGATTTAAGAATGCCGTAAAATAGTTTAATACTTCCATTCCCATAAATATTTAAAAGTCACTGTAGATACTAATATGCATTTGCAATTAAACGAAAGAACGAAACCTCAATAGAGAAATGGTAATTATTCTGTTTTAATTAACTCTTTTATAAAAGGGTGCTTAAATAGAAAAAGACTGTTCAACTTGAACCCCTCAAAGTCTTCGAAAATAACGCAACAAAATATACATAATTCAATTTAAACTTTATAATTAGCGTAATAAAAGTGTATTTATCAAAACACAAATTGTTTGCTGCATTAATAGAATTTGAAGTTGTTTTAATGAAATATGAAACTTTTGAACCGTCCGAACGCGTTGAAGGATCGTGTACAAATGAAGGGAAGATATTCATTTTGAATTAATTCACTCTTTCAGTTACAAATTTTGTTTGTAATTCGTGCCTTCAAAATGAAACGGGGACAAAACTTGAATAGCAAATGTAATAGATGTAAGATGAGGCGCGGTGCTCTGGATGTTGGTTGACTGAAACAAGACTGTTAAGAAACTTATTCTAACACATAGGTACAATATTTTAGCCATGGACATAGGTAGCTCAATTTTATCTTATATCACACATCCCATTTACTCCCAAAGTAAACAAGGCTTTTACTATGGATACTATACAAAAGATATATGTACATACTTTAATAATAGATACTTTTGTAAACACATTACAAAACCAGGCCAAGACAAAAAGATAAGCAATAAAGTATTTGAAATTTTGAATTTGAATGACATGTTCACACACCTAAATGTTTGTTTTCAACGGAAATCGAACCTCTGACCTTTAGCATAACAGGGGCAGAGTCACTACCAACACCACTTGGTTGTCAATAGTTTGATATATTAAGTCCTTTCTCAAAGATACTATCTCCTATACTTTGACGGTCTATTATGGTTTAATCCCATTGAACTTTGACTGAGACAATCATAGTGCGGTGTTATGTAAACTCGATTAGAATTTCCATTGCCATGATCGAGTTAATGCGATACGAACATCATCTGTCTGTGTGTTTGAATCGAGTAAGATGTTACTCAATTGATTCTCTGACACGTGATAATCGATTTGTAATTTTGCAGCGATCGGTTTAATATTGAAGATTTTGTTCAGTGCATAATCAGTTGATTTATTGAGCGAGATTTTTCGCAGAGTTAAAGTTGTCAGTGATCGTTTACAAAACTGCTGCATTCCTCTTTTCTGTAAATATCATCCGTAAGACCTTTTGCCCAAAAGTGGGACCATATCTATACTTTGGTACTTAATAAAATATATTTTCACACTTCCTCAAATTAAAGAAAACTTCCCTAAAAGCCCTATTCTCCTAATTCCCGAAAACCGAAATCACTCACCCATTGGAAGTCACAGTTGTAAGTTTCCGCGCTCCTACTTGAAAAGCTCGGTCGGAAACATCAGAGCTGTCACATGTCAGATGACGTCAGCTGGTAGGAAGTGACAGGCGAACACGTGACTTGACTTAATTAACGAAATTCCATATTCATAGAGAACTTTAGCTGCGTCTATAGAACTACTGAACTTTTGACGTCATTGTGTGACTCATTTTTTAGTTCATGTCTTGTAAGTGTGTGGTATTGGCGCCATGTTGGTTTCTGTTTGATGGCAGTTGTCATTCCCACAAAATAAGTATTTTTTATGCATCCTCGTTCGATCCGGGAACCAAACCTAGGGCTTCAGACTGACATGCAACGACTACCGAGGCAATCTCAAAGTCATTGTACATTTACATGTCAAAAGAGTAATATGTATTATGTTATGGTGTGTCTTATAAATAACTACAAAACATGACCTGAGTTCATCCAAAATAGGTCAGCTTTAAGCCATAACTTGTAGTTCAAAACTAATGGAGTTGGATAAAGTAAATCAAAATTTTGTGTTTGAAACTAAACAAGAACCATTTGTACATGTCAAATGTATTCTTAGTAGATGTCGGTTGGCTGGAGCAAGTTGGAAAGTTTGAGGTGATGGGAAACCTTTGCGGTGATGTATTGACGTATGACAGGGGATTGCTAAGTCTTCAATGCTGGTGTAAGATGTTTAATGGAAAAGAAAAATTTAAGTATTTTCTTGTAACAATTTGTACATTCAAAAATGTTTATATTATCTCGGATTTAAATCTAAGGCTGCGTCGTACCGTATCGATGTTCTAATATCTATTAGAATACCCCTGACTATGAGTACTGATATATCTAAAACTACTAAACGAATATAAGAAAGAATGAATATAATAATGTATAATACGAGTAATATTGCCTACAAAAACCGTTTATTTTTAACGACACTTAAGTATTATAGGTCAGACTTTATTTTTCTAATAAATTGGACTAAATAGCCAATTGGATAATCTTTATTGCTCATATTTTTATAATATAAATGCCTAAAATTTATATAAATTAGTAAAAAATCTTATTTGGTATCACAGCCAAGTTATATTAAGCTAAAACGATTTATAAAATTTCATTTGTGGACCCTGTAATGAGAAAATTTGTTTGATTTATTGTAATCTTACAACGTTTTATGAGATAATTTCGTAGGCACGCGATTTTTATACGTTTTTATATTTACAGAGTTGATAAATTTGTTTGAGCATATTTGGATAATATTTACTGTCATTTTTGTTTAAAGTACTTATTTTTATCCTGATACTCAATCTAGCATATACTTTGTGTGCCCTATCAAAAACCACTCTAGCTTGGGACCTTAGTGCGTGTTGCATCATCATCATCATCATCATCATAGGCCTATACATCTACATAAGATGATTTAGGTGGCGTCAGGTGATTGAACAATTCGTGATAGAACATTTCTGTTCATAGCTAAAGAGCCCTATGCGGGAGTGACAGTGCGTGTTGCATACATTTTGGGTTAACCAACATACCTATGTATATATTCAATTTGTTCCTAACATATGTAAATAATCTAAAGCATCTATCAGTTTCCATATAGGTTAGTTATAACATAAGCATAGTCACAATAATCTTAATTCTGTGATATAAGTCACAACATTAGTATAATTAACCAAAATTGTAAAACCAATGTCTATAATCAATTTACCAAAATATATCTCCAATATTCGTATAGTTAGTGAGTAGTTTGTCTGTCAGTTGACGTGCCGTTGTTATTATTATTATATTGAGAATTTAACACCTACTTACACCTAGCGCGATCCTCGAGTGTTCTATTGTTCTATTTGAGTAAGCTGATGTGTGCTGCAGACACTGTGTTGTTTGTGTCGTTTTTGGTTGTTACTGGTTTCTTTGTGTTTTGCTTGTGACTGATTAATTTACATATTCATTTAATTTAGTGTACATCGAATTGTATGTATAAGCTGTTATGTCTGAAAATCTGATTCATCTAATAGATTATGTGATGATACTTCTAAATGAATATCAAGATAAAACATAACCGAAATTAAGAGATGATGTAACAGAAAATTCAGTATTTTCAGACATTAATGTTAACTCCAATCTTAGAGAATAATATCTAACTATACTAAAACTCTTTAATTTTATATGCGTGTTTAAAAATCCCCTACGATTAAATTCCAATTTATTTCTCATCCGCCATTTTCTATTTACAGTAGCCAACTAATCTGTATATTTTATTCAGTTTGATTCTGTATCTTTAAGCGTACAAAACGCTCGTTCTTTTTAATGGTTTTTACAATCACCAAATAGATTTATTAACGTTTTTATAAGCCGCTCACGTATTTCCTTTGAACGAAACTGGACTAAATGTATATTTTATATCCATAAAGAACGACCTCATTACCGATGTTACTTCTTAGGAAACGCACTTACTTAATTACAAAACAGTAGAAAATGTACATTGGTGCCCGTAAAACTTCTCCATTCTAATTAGGTTAATTGGAAAACATCTTGAAATTACAAGAGTTTCGTGATGTCTAGAAATTACTGAACGCGCACCAATTTAAAAATAATTCAGGATTGGTTTAATAGTTAGTTAATTTCACTAAAACGTTTTATACAGTGTTTTAGGTTTTATGGCTGTGTTTTTATATTAAAACTTTAATGAAAATCTGCTTATAAAGTCAATAAAATGGTTCTTATTAACGTACAGTTGTAAGCAATCAATATTATCTTGGTCTGGGTTTGTGTATACGTGGTTTCTGACACCATAAATAAATGATAATAATCCTCATTAAGAGTCAGTTTTTACATTTAATAAGATTATAGAGTAATTGACTGTCATTCATAGTATGTAATGTTAAAACCATCGTCGATCGCACTACAAAAAATCTAGACATTATCAAAAAAGACAAAACTCCCCACAATCACCGTCGCATATCTACATTTATATCATCACCCGTGAACATTTGCGGTCTCAAATGCATTAGTGTTATGTTAAATACATTCCTTGTTGTTTGTATGTGTGTGTCACTGTGACATTGTTTAGCTAACACAGAGTGGCGTACAGGAAGTATGAGCGTGTGTTGACAGGTACACGTGTGTGTGTACCGTCTGTGTATGTAATACCTCGAATATATCGCCCTAGGGCTGTGTCAGTATATTTTTGTGTATCCCGGTGAAACGCTACGCTAATTGCTATCGATAACTCGATTAATTAGTCTGCGATCTTCGGGGAATAATGTTTCAGTGATATTGTGCTTGTAACACGAAATGGCAATTTGGTTGGTTTAATATGTATGTTTATGTATTTATGTTGTATATAAGACTATACTTAACCTTGACAATAGTATAGTGATTCAATAAATAATTTTATTATAGAAATAAGCTCATATATCTGACAAAAATAGGTGTTCCATCTTTTCCATACCATATTTCCAATTATTAATATTCAAACAATTTAAAAAGTAAAAGTAATAATAGAGATTATTAGTTAGTAGAGAACTTAATACCCTAGACTGAAATTAATTACGATAATATTTCAAAGTATTTATCGGTATAACCATATCTACAGCAATAATATTTCGCAAGCCGATACAAAAAATAATTTTCTAGAAAGTAAAATTAATAAATTAGAATCAAATTACAATTACGTTGAAAAGCTCTCTCTTAAAACGTACTCAACCGTTATTATTTGAGAGTCTCGCGTACTTGTCATATTTAATCTAACATTAACGAATGTGACACAAGACGTGGCAATTACAAAGTAATTAACCTGTCTCCGGTAGCAACCCTGGCGATGTCACACTGGGACGATAACAATTCAACTGTTATGTCGGGTTCACACCTAGCGTTGGAAGCGATACGTCCCACAAGACGCGAGCGTTCGCGCGACACTCGGCTCAATATAATGCTCTATGATTGTCTACGTACACTGAACACCGACCGACAAGGGAACGCGATAAACTTGCCCTCTCAACTCACTTTGTTTACACGATTATTGCTATAATGCGAGGCCCATAGGTCCCCCGGGGGGCCCTGCGATACGATTAGACAATAACACCTTACTAACACGCTCAGGGTTGAAACTTATTTTGTAAAGATATGTATCTGAACAGATTGTATTGTAAATAATGTAACGTTTAAAAGGAAAGGTGATTTAAGTAATTGTAAGGGCCTTTTTGTTTAGATAGGACGTTTTATTGACACACACGTTAGATAAAAACACCTTTTGGATCGTAATGAACCTTCTTTTTGTTCTGGTGTTGTGAAGTGAAATTGTTTGCTTTTGTTCTTTGTGTCATGTCGTGTGTGTTTTTGTTGTATAACGTTAATGATCCTTATTTTTTATTATTATAAGTGTTTGGTTTAGTCAAAAAAAATCCTATCACCCTTTGGGTTGTGAAGGTTGCTCCACGTAACATTCTAAATATTTCACCAAGATCTGGTTATTTAAATGTTTAAATTGAAATCTAAGAGAGAAGCTTTTGAACAGTAAGATTTTACAAGCCGATTCTATATAAATTATATTCTAATTAATAGCAGTTTGTTTGCATTGTTTTTAATTATCCTGCTACGTAAATTATAATTTTCCTGTCTAGTTACATACCTATCATAAGATTGAAACTTAATGAATGTGTAATAATATTAATACATATATTCATTTAGGTATATTCGATCCTATTGTACTCAAAATACATAAATGGATGAAGCCTGTAAACCTACGTCTGTAACTCGAATTATATAAACTCCTTTGCCTACCCCTACTCAATTATTACCTCGTGGCACATTACAGACATGCCACAATATATAATTCAGTCGAATTTCAGTATATTTGATCGATGATCGTCTAATATACAATGATGTATTATAATGTAGACTCGTCATACACTAACATCGGGGATCCCAAATCCTTACTCCTTACTAATATTATAAATGCGAAAGTAACTCTGTCTGTCTGTTATCTTTTAACGGCTAAACTACTGAACTGATTGACTTGAAATTTGGCACAGGGGTACCTTATGATCCGGGGAAGGACATATTCTATGTTTTATCCCGAAATTCCCACGCGATCGGCAAATATGCGGGTGAAAACTGCTAACGCTTGTCAAAAAAAGGGAAAGAAAATAATAAAATAAATACGTTCTTACAAGCCTATTCTGTAAAGAAAGGTAAATTCATATACATCGTATCGTAGCAACACGCACGAACGCGCATAATTAACCAGACAGTCGGCAATTACCTCATTTTCATATTGCCATTTCAGTTTACACTAACCACATCTACAGTATTATTTATATATCATTGTTAATACCGAACTGAAAACCAATTAACCGTCAAATAGTTGGCAGACGGAAACCTTGTATGGAACAATGTGAGGACACATGAATAGGTCGTGGGGTCGACCTGACCCGCATTCGGATATCTCAATACGACAACCGCAATATCGCAATCCTTCAACGAGATTAGGATTTAGGTAAATAACGGTAGAGAAATAACTGTACATATAAATGTATATATGTATATCATAGAATTGAAGATGGAAGTTCAAAGTCAAGCATTAAAAATAATGTCTCTCTACGGAAAACTTACGTTTCTTCAGTTTTTTGGGTCAATAAAGACCTGTCATCATTTCAATAGCTTTTGGGTGGAACAACGACTATATTTACATGTCCTTTCAAACTTTCACGCTTACGGTAAATGGAGCTCTAGATAAGGTCTAATGTCTAAAATATTTTTAAAACCTTACAATAGAGCCCTGATAGGGATAGTTACTCTGTATAATATACTTGTACTCTTTTTCTTATTTATTTGTAGAGAAGAAAATGCAGGCATAACCGCAAAACTCAACCAATATAGATAAAATTTGACACATATGAATATAGATTTATCCATAGACATACTTACACAGCAATGCGTACATCAAACCCGAATATTACCGCAAGGAAGGGTAAGGCACCTGTAAAATATTCAGAGGGCTCCCGGTGGCGACCGGGACGCCTCTAATTAATATTAAACTCCCGATTTGACGGTCGGTTAGCCGGCGCCGCGCGCGCCAACCGTGTTGGGTTTTTTAAGGAAAAACATGTTTGTTTAAAGTTATTTTTAAACGCGTTTTCCTGTGATTGGGATTTGGAATTTTTTTTTGTCAATCTGTGTTTAATCATTGCTGGACAAAACTATGAGGAGACTTTCGTTACATCAGCATAAATTACTTAAATTGTACGACATATTTTTTATTAATACATTTCTCTTACTTAGTTACACATAATGAAAAGCTCCCAAAACTCCTTAAACCATAATACTTTCGTTAACATACCTTCTTAAAATGTCATCTTTTTAATACGAGAACCCACTATGAATTCACTAAAGCCGCGGACACACTTTAGACCATTTCATAGAGAGATCTCACAGCTGTAATCTCCTTGTTTCAACCGCGGATACCCTGTAAAGGCGATTTATATCTCGATAGATGGATTATCCGACAATAATAACCGGTAATAACTGGTAATAACCGGTAATACCCCTTTAAGATGTTGACGGGATCCTGTTAGGACGTTTGGACGTAAGGATTAAGTACTCTAGTCAGTAGTGAGAGGGAGCGCAGAGTTAGTATAATGGGATAGACGGCGCATGAGAAGCAAAAGTACTCTAGTCTAGGATATCGTTTTCGTACTAATGTGAAAAACACATTACTCTTTCCTTCATGTATCACAAAATATTCACTAAACACGTAAAGATCGATCTCATGAGAATATTGGAACCATATATTTTACTGTGTGGAATTTTTCTTGCCAAATCAATCCAATAAATCATTAAATCATGGACAGAACAGACTGATAATTTCACCATATTAGTATTAATATTTCCATAAAGAAAATTCCCAATTCCTCAAAACATCAAGTTATTGTATCCGTCTGTAAGTTTCACTTGTTCTACACTAAAGGTTAGTTTCCTAGAATTGAAAAGCGGTGGATTATATGGATAACTCCATGTCCCGATTGTGAGGGAGGATAGACGTGTTCCTTAATGACTGGTGTTAACGGAAATGGAATTATTAGTTGCAGTTCTTTTATCATTATCATTAATTCTACAACGTGTGGATAAATGGTCTTAAAATTGTGTCTCCAAGGTATGAATAAAAAACTCTTAAAAATATAAAGAGTTGCTAAAAACCGGTTTAAAGGCAAGTGCATTTGCTTGCCAAACATGTGGTCTACAGGTTGATTAATCAAAAAGCTATTATCAAGCCAACAAAACACAAAAGTATATCCAAACTCTGATCAAACATACGTTACAGTAGTTCGTAGCAAACACTACACCGTAGCCCATACAATCACCATTTGTAGCTCTACAAACCTGCATTTGCACTTCAAAAAATCTGCATTCATAACCCCGAAAACATTGGATTCGTTACCTACAAAATCTACATATATAACCCTAAAAATCTGCATGTTACTGACCTACTGGTGTTAAAACACACACCCTGTGACATTCGTTTGTTTGGCTCGTGCCTACGTTGAATTAATTCGGCGCGGAACTAGAACAAAAATAAATTAATCTCTTTCCATGTAGTGTTGAACGTGAAGGTATGAAAGTACGAGTGTATTCCCACAGCGGGGATGCTTTAATTAAATGGGGGCTCATTGTCGTGTTAAAACTAAAAGTTGAACTAATAAACGTCGCACACGTAGTAATATACCGTGTACACTGTCACCGTACATTTGTGCTTTCTTTTCTCGATTTGTACGAGTTTTATTGGAGCGCGGAAAATGTTGCGGTACTGACAATTTAGTGTTTTTTCTAGTATTTGTTTTGGTGTTAAAACTATGTGGTGTGTTTTGGAATAATTTCTTTTACGTAACTTGTTTTTACTGACCTCTGACGTAAGTACGTAAAAGTACCTTGAAAATCCGAAACTAACATTCATTCATAGAGACCTACAGACAAAGATATACATTTTTGTAGATCAAACGAAAAAACCTAAATATTGACCTAGAAAACGAACTTTTCAATAGAGTCTAAATAAGTCATTTCTCGAGTTCCCAAGTTAATTTTTATAATAAAATGTTTCCTTTCGCTAAACCCGTTTCCAGTCGCTTTTTGTACAGGTGAATTGACAAAGTAATCTTTACGGGCGTCTTTAAAGTCATTTATACACCTCCAAGGAATTTTCTGAAAAGCACAACATTTTCAATTAGATTTCGAATGAAAAGCTTACACAATTTAACACAATTTATTCAGTGCCGTAGTCATTTGAAAAGATATTGTAACGACTTATACAGTTTATGTTTTTACACCAATTTGTCGTGTCACTAACTCGAATGCAAACATTTGACGTAGGTACGGTGCCGGTTTAACTAGGTGTAAGTGAGTTTGCCCAAATTAAACGTAATTCAATCGGTCACTGTTTGATAGGTGAGAGAGCTCTTCCTTTGCAATAAAGTCGAAAGGATAGCTTTTACGGCTATTGGAAATTGAAACGTTCGTTTTAAGTTTTATTATTTTATTAATATCAACGTTATATAAAGCCATTCCCTCTTTCAGGCAACGATATTGTTGTCATACCTTATTAGTAAAAGGTTCAAAGTAGAAAAATCGTTAAAGGATCAATTCACATCGTTTCGGATTGACTAGACAAAAATCCTATGTCCGATAATTGCCAATCAACCACACTGCCAAAGTTTATTCTGAGTACATTTCCACGTATTGTCATCAACGTATCCCGCTCAAAAAAGGCATCACATTTCATCGCTCAGTTGATCACGGAGTTTGTACGTCGACATGGCAACGATACGAGTCTGAGTCGATCCCAATTAAGCTGCTCTCGATACCTGGAATTATCGAATCGATTCGATAGTCTCCCACGGATCGCTGGTGATTCCAAATATTGACACTTGATATCGGGGATGACGCGCCAACGGACCAATCCGGACATCCATATCTACCCACCCATATAAGTCTGTATACAGACGACCTATCCAGGGATTATACAGATATTTTATTTACCAACGTTATTTCATAGAACATTTTGGTGCAAAGCCAAAGAGTACGCGATACGCCCACTTATTTCATTGACAAAATTTTATTAAATGAAATTCCTTTCTTGTGACATTATGCTGACCTATTCGTCCTGCGTGTCTTGATGTATTCTGATATAGGTTAAACTGTTCGTGTTATTATATAACAAGCGTATTATGTTACAGTAAAATCAGTACTGGTGCAGACTCGATTGCGTAATACATTTAACACATTTTCTAACAATGCGGTCTCAATTGTAAACGGGTACATACATAGCTACACTCGCTCGGTACGATGCCGGCCGCATCGTCAAACTAAATGAGAATCTTGGAGTTTGTATAATTTTCTCGCACATTTTAACTAGACATTTGTACTCGGGGTGTAAACGAATGCTACTCACTGAAGAGTACACTTTCCACTTTAATTAATTTTAAGCGTACATTGCGGTTTGACATACGTCAGTCGAGAGTTGGTCGGGTGTCGAAACAACAATGGTTATTGCTTTGCTACGTGATTCATTAACGTCTAATGACACACGTCTCTCTCTCTGTATGATATACACGAGAGTGCCAAACACTGAGGTGGAGGAATATGTTACAAAATACTTTAAATTTTCAGCGTTTTGTTGTTTAACGTTAATGAGTCTCGTGTCTTGTTCGAGTCAATTTGTAGATATATTATTTTGTTATAAATAGATAGACGTTTTGCCGGTTTGTAATGCACGTTTTGTTCAAACGGTTTTTGAGCCAAATAATTGTTTAACACATTGTTTTTCTTATCATTATGTTGTTTGGGTAACGCCGTGAAATTTTATAATGACGATTTAGATACGGTTTTATTGTCGGCTTTAAATTATTTAAACATACCTAAGTATTTGGATATAGCAAACAGTCTAGCTATTTTCCAGCAACGTTTTCCAATAACAAAGCTTATCTCTGATCCCATATTTAACGAACTTGGTAAAAAAAGGTACAAGTAAATTTAGATCAAACGTAGACTCGTGAAAATATCCAAGCTTAGCTGTCTAATTAGATGAAAAATAATAGAAAATGTGTACAGTAATTCATGACATTTTCTCTACATAACAACAAGCTTCACTGCTTTTATAACCGAATTTACAAAATACATTAACGTATGTGTAAATTCAAATAATCCTACTTACACATATACCTACGTATATAAGTATATTTATAGGCATATTGTAAAGAGGAAACACAAAGAAATTTGAATATTCACTCTCAAACAAATCGTGCAAGAATTTCCACCAGATTGTGGCCATATTTCTAAACGAATTTAACGTTATTATCTTTTTGCTTCATTTTTCCCTTTGCCATGTTTGATTTAACAATATTGCGAAGAGAATTGAATATATTTCGTGTTTGCATCACTTACACTTCAATGGTTGTCGAAATCGTTTAATGTTGTAGGTAAATATTGTAGGTAATACAGATACAACCTACATTTAAAGGTGATTCTATAGTAATATCATAACATAAGATAAAAATAATGTTCCTATATCTTAAATAATTGTTTTACGTTGGAAAAATTATGAGATTGTAATTTTACAAAATAAACGTTCATAAACTAAATATTTTTTTTATTATCCTAAAAGGCGCAATTAGGGAAAAGAGCATTGTTAGTAAACCTTTTTCGAACGAAAATCAACGATTATGAAAATAGTTAAGTATAGTTACAAGAAAACAATACGAATATAATATGTATAACCGTTCCAATATTAACAATTTGAAAACAAATAAAATAAGATATTTTTAGACACAAAAATAATACTTATGTAGAGTACACAATACGTTTAAATAAATAAGTACTTTCACAATATTCTCTTATCATTGTGATCCGTATTTACTCAATAAACACGTCTAAACATGTTTCGAGGCGGTTTCTTTTTAATATATTTTTTCTTTTGTTCCTTTACGTATAACAAGCGTTTCAATTCACGAAGAAATTGGTACAATGATTGAGTGGGTAATGTATTGTACCTGTGTCGGTATTGGATAGGATTGATATAATATTTTTAGAAAGATATGTGTAGGAACGGTTTTTCTTTTAGATTGTCTAGATTTGTTTTTGTAGAGTTTTTGTTTTGAATAAATTTTTATAATAAAAATTCTAGCAAAATTACTTAGTGTGGAAAAAAAAATTTTTTTTCGGGATGTACTTAATTTATACTTAAAAAACCATTAAGTATGTTAAAAGTAAGTATATTATTATTAAAATTTCAAAGCTCATGCATTGTACCATCGTTGTAAATCTATGAATATATCCACAGCTAAGTATATTCAAATAACTCAACATTATTTTCTTGAATTTTTTACCTTATATTTTTTTCATTCGTAAATAATTCGGCTTTCCCCCCGTTTCGAAATTTGAGTACCCCCGTAAGTTGCTCGTACTTGGTCGCGAATTCAAATTTATTCAATTTCGCCTAGTTACTATTACTGTTACCGTTGAGTTGGGAAAATAACGATGGAGTCGCTTTTTTATTACTTAAATTTTCTTCTTAAGCCAATAATAATGGTATACTTACTTAGTTATAGGGATTTTTAGAAGGGATACGGTATGGAAGAGAAATGTTAACAAAAATATATTCCCCGTACATCTGAAATTAGGTCTGTCTCATTATAAGCTACATATTTTGTAGTTTTTCATAAAGTAAATTAAATACTGAAACTATGAAATCAACATACAATACCGTGAACCCAAAATAAAATAAACTAACCCCCATTAAACAAATAAAAAATGTTCGGAAAAAGAAAAAACCTAAATTAAAATCAACCAGCATTAACATTCATAAATAATTGTTGTATTTGCCCAAAAAATGTTCTAAAATTGAATGTGAATGACATGATCTGTTAGCTACATCTGTGGTCTAAATAGGTGGCCTGTCCAAATATTTCCTTCCTCCGTGTAACCGACTGAAGTGAGTGGAAATGAAACGTCTCTGAGCGCACAGGGAACACTTCCTACTGTATTAGAAATTCGGTTGCCGAATCGTTTATGCGTCATAGTTGGTTGCGCAACGTTTGGGGGCGTTTTTTGATGGTTACAATTGATTTTATTATATTGAAAGTTTCGTTATATAGGTTTTTATTATGTAAATATCATCTTTATTTACTTATAAACGCCCGGTACATTTTACACAGACATCTTCAGAGAGATATGTAATACTTAGGTACTCTACATACATTCCTCTATGAAGAGCAGTATAAGCATCTTAGATTAGCACTGTCATACAAACAGGGCCAGATGTTTTCCCAAAGGCTTTCTTTACTTTACTCCCATAAACTTGTGAAAATCTTTAAAAAATAATTTCCTCTTATTTTGTACATGTTGAACACGGTAAGTTCAAAAAGCTTAGAAGTCTTACTTAATAGAAATTAAGTTAGATTATTTCATTTTTCAAATTGAAATACGGCTACAATTAAAAATACTTCATCGCGAAGTAAAATAATATGAATGTCGTTTATCAACGTTTATAAGCCACTCGGGCTAAAACAACCTCCAATTTTACACCTAATTTCGGTTTTAATCAAATTCTGAACCAATTTGAAATGATTTGTAAAGTAACAAACGTCAGAGCGGAAATGGGGCAATGCAATTTAAAATTAATCGAAGGTATACGTGTACGGATTTTCTCATTTTCATGTAGATGTACAATGTATGTGCAAGTAACTACAGACTTTATGTTTACGGCCAAAAGGGCGATAATTACCTGAAATTGTATCGTTTATTTTGTTTATGTTCAGGTTTTTTGTAGAACTTTATTACTTTTGCGTGTAGCAAAATAAATTAACAGTAGTAACTTATAATTCTGTTTTTTTACGTCATAAAAGTTTAGGTTTAATTTGTATCGTTCTTCTAAACTAATATTTTATGTAGTCTTGACGTCAAATATGTCTTTTATTTCCATGACAAACATTGATACCAAAAACCACTGAACACTGTAACATCATATAATACCTATAGGTACTTGTATTTACCCAACAATTTTCCGAATCCACCTCAAACTCAACAGTTTACGATAGTTCACCGAAAGCCCGTTATAGTATGTTGTACGCCGCGTTGAAAAGCTAACGTACATAATAAAGTCTCGTCAAATAAGCGCCAAGTCTCGCTCTGTTGAGATAAATACGAGTGGTGAACTCTCTCATCTCTTCTGAACATTGAGAACAATGCGAGGCCCCATTGTGCTATGTTTGCCCGGTAATTTCGAAAGGCTCCAGTCCTCAGAGTTTCTGAACTGCCAGGAATCTGTTTGTTGCGAACGTATTGTGCATTTTTTTTAACAATATTTGGATTTTTTCGCGTATGCATATACTCGTATGTATCTCCTTTCTTCTTTTGTACTCTGAGTAAAGATAAGTAGTCTAACGAAACGCATTCATGAAATTTTTTGTACATAATGACATGCATGTAGAAAAACGGTTGGAGCTACTTTTTGCGGAGTACCTAAAGATATTTTTGCAATTATTGAAAATTTCAGTATATACTTACTTATAACAATATGCAAAGCTGATCTTTGCACTAACTTTTGTGTGTCAAACATCATATCATAAAGACACGTTTTAGATAAGTATATATGTTATTGCAAACGTAAACCGTTTATAGTGTTCTAAATTTTAAAATTAAACAGTGTAAAGATAAACTGTGCAAGTGGATTTAAACTAGAAAGCAAACTCCTCTAAGATGGTAATGAGTTTTAACAAATTTTATAACTAGTTGCCTACTTAGTGGCGGGGAAATTAGTTTCCTGTCTTTGTCTTTCAACTTTAACTTTTAATATCGTCTGAATTACAGATGTTCTATACTTACTCACTTAGATTAATGCAAACTAATTTGCCTTGCTTTGTTACCCGTACAGGACAATACTTTATTTATATTGTAATTCATGTGATGCATTCTATAATTAACTTATAAGCCTTATATTGACACAAAATTAACACGGATAAGCATACGACAGATTTATATTTAAATAATATGATTGTACCATTTAAAACATAAATATTCGCGAACGATTTTTTAAACTTGAAGCCTGTCTGTGGCGTTGAAAAGTGTTGCAGCCGAAACAATATTGCCAGCGATAAAAACCAAAAGGTTGCCCGAGTAATTATTAACGAAGGAGATGGGGTAGTTGGAAATGGGTAAAGACTTTTCAACACAAACAGTTTTAAACAAAAGTTAAATTGCTCTTTATTTGATATTTCACACTTTTTTAAAACTTAATAGTAAGTCACTAGACCGTGACTTCATTCAATTTCTTCTCTTTAAATTATTTATTGCTCTTATGACTTTCAAAGAACTTAATATTTAATAGAATACTCAAATGAAGTTTATAAACTGATAAATATAATTACCTAAAAGGGCAAAGTTTACATACAACAGGAATACTACAAATCCAAAAAATATTTCAAACCAATTTAGTGTACCATCAAGTATGTACCTAGTTACGTCGTGAAAACGTAACAAATAAAGAAATGGCCTGTTACTTTTAATACAATTTTTAAATAAAAATGGTGCATGATCAAGTAGTTATGACGGGAAAACGTAACAAATAAAGAAATCACTACTTTTAATAAAAAAAATAAGTAAACAAAAAAGTACCCACGTAACCCGTACCTCCTCCGGGTCTCAACTCATTGAGGCTCGTTCAAGAGGTTATGTAAATTGTTTAACGAACGACGCCGTTAGCCGGCACAAACGAACGCCACTCAACCCATTAACATTTTCAACTCTTATTTGTTCTAAAGTAGACAATTATACGTGCATTTAAACTGATTACGGCTCAATGTTTACTTTCATCCTGATTTGGGCGGTGGGGAAACGGTTTGGATGATGATACTTGGTTTGTTTCTACTGTTATTTGATAATTTTTTGTGTTTTTTTTTATGGTTTTCTATTTAGGTTGTCAATGGAAATTATTGATGTCAGTTGTTAACAGTAACTTAGGTTTATTATTTAATGTTGTCTGACTTTAGGTCTTATAACGTGGGAGGGACGAATTAAATAATAATGTTCATTTTTATATCATATCTGTGAAAGCATTTTTAAATTATGAAAACATAATGAATCTAACTATTTTTGTTTAGATTTATTATTGTTACGGAAAATGCCTAAAACTTAATACACATCTTTATCTAAGTAAATTAAAAACAAGATAACGGAATATTTTACAATCGCCATAAATAAGAGCGGAGTTAAATCGGTCTCTAATTTTAGACTACCTTTAGTGTTTATTCATTGAAATGTATTCAAATCAGTTAGTTGTCACTTTGTTCTTTCACGGGAAAACATTAAATTCAATCGAACAAAGATTCAAATGGGTGAGACGTCGTGACTTGCATCCAACAATCGGCAGACGTTGTAAATAACTAGCTACTTATCAACTCGTTGGCGATTTGTTTTCTACGTTGGGTTTTATTTTATTGGCTCGTGTTTAAATGAATTAGGTTTCGTTTCTCTAGTTTTCTAATATGTAATGAGGGGTTTTTCCGCTACTGAAAACTTTT
Source organism: Timandra comae (assembly GCA_958496195.1). Classification (NCBI taxonomy): domain Eukaryota; kingdom Metazoa; phylum Arthropoda; class Insecta; order Lepidoptera; family Geometridae; genus Timandra; species Timandra comae. Next base: position 2,071,039 of record OY292362.1, on the reverse strand, counting down.
CATAAGTCTACATACAAGATTTGAAATAAATATTGGGAGATTGATCCCTCCCTACTCAGTTTTAAAAAATAATTATATTAAATTTCATTTTTCCAACGCTTTTTTCAAATAAATAACCAAAAATTCAAACCACTTTTTTTTAATAAACTCCCGTCTAATCCAAATAGTATTATTATCCAAACAGTATATCCATCCTTTATTCCCGCTCTCAGTTTTTGTGAACCGTATTCGGTGTCGACTTTTAAACATTTATCAAGTCAACAAAAAGCGCAGCCCATTTGATACAGATCGCTTTACCTTCGCTCGAGATTTTCACGTGCCTTTCCGCATCAAACTCGCTCATTCAAAGTTTTTCACCGCGTGTTCCCGTTTTCTCGCACCATTTTCATGCTAATCTTTGAGCCTGTGTGCTGATTTCGCGGGCGTGAAATATTTGATAACACACGCGCCGTACCTTTTCAATTTCATCGCCCCCGTATCCCGCGGGAGAGGGCCATGTCGAATGTTGAATTCTACCCGTTCGTAATACAAGAAATTATACCGTTTTTTTTCGTTTGTTTCTCTCACTGTTTCGGTTCGCCCCGTTTTTGAAATATGTTTTTAATTCCGTAATGTTTTTTTGATTGGTTTATTTGTTGGTTCTTTCATAAATTTCGATGGAATTGAATATGTTTTTTGTTTTGTTTCATGTTTATTGGTATGTGAACGTCAACATGATTGCGTTTTTTATTCAAATATTTTGAGAAATGAACTCTATTTGTTTGAGTTATTGACATTTTATTTTCTGTTTGGAAGTTACAACTTAGAATGTGAGTTTCGGGGTTCAGGCCTCAAAACACTGTAACGAATTGCAAAATTAATAAAATCATAAAGAAGTTTTAGTATGCGGGGACCAACGTCATGTTGTAATACTTTATAGCCCAAGAGGCGAGTGACATAAAACGTCACGTTTGATGCGTACAAAAGCTGTCAGGACAGTGCATATTTCAGGATCTTTGTGTGTCTGTGACACGTTTTCTTTTTTTTTTTCTTCCTGTGTCATCATTTTTTTTGTGCGTTGAACTCGTGACCTGTCAGCGATGACATTAAAACGGACAATACAAGATGGCTGCCAGTAGGATCGTAATTTATCGTCTTTTCTTATTGCAGGCAGTGTTGTTTGTGCCTCTAGTTAATGTTTATAAAGTTAATATATGAATTAAAAATTTCTAGAAAACTGTTCCTAAGTATATTAATCTACCTGTAAATAAACGTTTCATGCGATATTTATGTACTTACTTTTAAATACCCACTCAAAGAATTTAAGTAAGTATACCTATTAACATTTAAAACCATAATTTTACTCATCTTTATAGCCTATAACTAAATTTCCTTTACTTAACTCACACTTATTACTTAATTTATACTAAACAATTCATCAAAAACATCCGGTTTGTGTTAACTTGACAAACGATGTCACTTTCAACCTTGCCAGCTCAAAATAATCAGCAAACATCTTTATTTACTAAGAAGAAAACCGTTTTCGTTGTCCGTCCGTAGTAAAGTCAATAAGTGCGTACTAACTCAGTGAGCTAACCTTTTCACTTGTTTGTAGTACGTGTACTTATTTTTATTATCTGTTGAGGCTTGCGAGGAATTTTGTGCTTTAAGTGTATAGCAATTAAGTATTTATACAATGATTCGCCTTGCAACTGACTCCGAACTAGGTTTGTACCTGTCTCTATCTATGATATCAGGGATATCAGAAACTACGCACACACTTATTCATACACACACCCAGACTGAGATAAACACAATGTGATTTACACATAATTATATTTATCTCATATCCTAACTCAACGCCATTGAGGTGACATCTCAGTGGAGTCTCATATTTTAAGTCTTGTCCATCGACACGAAAAAGAAGAGTAATTCCTCAACATAATACATATCTAACCACAAACCTCTCTATTGTCAACAGAACGCAAACTGTTCGTGGGTATGTTAAACAAGAAGCTGTCTGAGAATGACGTGCGAGCGCTGTTCGCTGGTCATGGCGCCATTGAAGAATGCACAGTGCTGAGAGACGCCCAGGGTCAGAGCAAGGGATGTGCGTTTGTCACGTTCGTGTCTAAACAGGCCGCCATTGCTGCCATAAAGGTATGGACGAACTTTACTTATTCTACCGATCTAACTAGCGCGATTTCACCTGCATATATCACAATCTCGTAGGAATCCTTTCTTATCGGATGCCAACGTCATAACATTTCAAATTTCGGCCCTGTCCGTCCAGTGGTTTGGGCATTTGAAAATTGACTCCAATAATCCAAATCTTTATTTATTTAAATTTTCGTAAATTTTGTGTGTTATCATCATCAACATCAAAGTAATCATAAACTAAGACGGTGATTGTGTTTGTCAGTTTAAGTTAACAGTTATGTATGAGGTACATAGATGCCGCAATAAATATAATACAGTTAGATAAAGCACATGATACCAGCATGCACTTTACCTATAAATATTAAATACAACAGAATGTCCTTATTGATTATTCAAAGTACTTAGACGAGTGGTCTGTGAATAATTTACATACAAATAGAATGATATAAGCCTTTGGTCGCATCGTGCATTAAAGGCACATGTGTCCTTTCACTGAGAGAAAGTTACAATGTAGGTATACCATACGGTATAAACACAGCTGATTAAATTGTGTTTTCTACTACTTTTGTGTATACTGATTAAAAGTATGTTCAAGAAATTAGTCATGCTTTACGTTTTGTTATAATACAAAATATGTGTTTTATACATAGAATTAAAAGCTTATTGATAAGAGTATTGATGAAGAATAAGTTAAATATTAACTAATATTTAATGTTGTTACCGATACTGAACTTCTTTTTTCACTTTAGTAACAAAATCTAAACCCTTTTTTTACTTATATTAACTTAACACCCTAAAATTCCAGGCGTTGCATCACAGTCAAACTATGGAGGGATGCTCGGCGCCTCTAGTTGTGAAATTCGCCGACACTCAAAAAGAAAAGGAACAGAAGAAGTTGCAAGCGATGCAAGCTAACCTGTGGGGGTTGACAGCACCTGTCACTCCGGCAGCTTACTTGGCAAGCGAGGCGGCGCTGTCACCCGCGACGCAACTGCAACTGTTGCAGCAACTGCAGGCGGTTGGACTGCAACAGCAGTTGCTGCAAGGGCAAGGGTCCACGCTATTGCAAGGTTCGTAAACGCTGTAAATGTTGTTTGTATATTATTCTTAATACTTATATGGTATTATTGTATATTTTACATATATGTAATTAATTATAGATATATAATAATCTCTAAGTAGGTTTTTGGATCAATTTTATTTTTAACTATTGTTAAAAACTTACTTAGTAGTTTACTTACAACTTTGTATTTTTATGAGAAACATCTCGGTATGCAAAACGAGCGGTGAAAACAATAGATAAGTACTTTGACTTCGTGTGTTTGCCATTATGTTTCGTATTTACATATTTGACATAAGTATTTAGAATGTCCTTCGTTACTATTTTATTTTGGTTTTAATGTTAACTTATGTTGCGTATTTAATTTGGTTGTTAATTTTACCCTTCCCAACCCAAATCCATTCCCGTATTTTGATTTTACACGCTTTTTTTATTTACGTTTCTTTTTTGTTTTGTCCCTTTGAACAGGTGTTAACTATCAGGATATCGGTTTCAATGGTGCAGGGCTGAGCGGGGGGGCGGCGGTGAGCGGGGTGGGGGAGCAGTTGGGGGGCCTGCTGGCGCCCGTGTCGGTGCAGAACCTGGCGGCGCTCGCGGCGATCGCGCAGCCGCCCGTCGTGACGCAAGCGGCGCCCATAGCGCCCGCCTCCGCGCCGCAGGCCGCCGCGCCGCCCTTGTGTAAGTATCCACGTCCACCCAGGAAATGATAAGCGATATCTCACATCAATATTACAAAACACTCTCATAATAAATCCAAGAATCGAAACAATTAAAAGAGTATTTAATGTTTTTCTGTTCAAACAATTTCGTCTTTGAATATCTCGTTTAATCTGAATCATTAATTGAAATTTACTCGCGGCCATCGCAATTCCAGCTCAATATATTCACTGTAATTGCTCCACCGAATAACAAATTGAAATTTAGGAGGAAAAAGAATGTTTTACGAACCATTTTTTCCGCAAAGTTTCCTATTTCAGGTTGGACTATAAAAAATGTTGAAAGTTAAAAAAAAAGTTAATTAACGATGAACGTTTTTCACTTCAGGTCTTCTCGGGAAGACAAACATCACAGGTAAAGAAAGCAATCACAATACAGAGTGTGTGTTTATACAAGTTTTTATTAATAACAGTGGTTGTTTTATGGCTTTATTTTATTAGATATTTTTAATTATACTATGAACTAAATGAGGACATGCCTATTAGCGAAATTCCATTATAATCAGATATTCTATTACAAGGGTCTCTGTACCAAATCGTCAGCAGATTTTTGCCTCATCTCAGACCGAGTAACAAATATAAAATCATTTTGATATTTAAATGCCTTAATTAGTTATGAACTAATTCGATTTCAATTAAAGACAGCGCCTAATGTTCTATTAAATACTAGTTCAAAGTAGTAGCACTACGAATACTTACTTATAATAAATAAATAACATATCACCAACTCAATGTTGCATTCATTTCTTATACGTCATCCATTGTATGTATTTATACTTGGGTACTTCCTTACATATTAACACTAGCTTACTAAGTACACACATCAAAAGTGTCTAGGGATCAACATATATTTTTGCAATAACTTTTCTCCTGATTGATATTAATTAAAATTTTCTTTAAGGATTCATCAAATAAAGTGTTTTCGTTTGTCACAGTAACGATAAACCAAGTCACCTTTGCATTAATAAAGAAATTTGCCATTTTCCTAATAAAGGGATTTTTGACATTTGAACCACTAACATTAAAGTTCGAAAAAAAGACTGAAATAACAGTTTTCTTTAAAATTTTATTGGGTAAATTAAACAATTAATAATCCGTGTTTCTACCGCGAACACTAACAACACAAGAACATCGGTTTGGCATACTCAAAATGAGTTCATCCAAATCACGCTGTGGAATGGCCGCCCATGTTCGTTGCAACAACAAAAAAAGGTCTTCTTGCGACTGGATACCCTCCATATTCGGCAGAGCTCTTCTCTGTAGCATATCCCATGCATGCTCAATCGGGTTCAAGTCTGGCGACTGAGCAGGCCAGGGCAGGACATTGATGTTAGCTGCGGCGAGAGTCTGTCTTACAACTCTTGCGGTGTGCGGTCGTGCATTATCATGCATTAACTGAAATAAGGGACCGATTTGCACTTGTAGAGGAACGATGACGTCTGATACAATCGTCTCAGCATAAATTTGAGCGTTGAGGTTGCCTCTGATCCAAATCAACTCAGTTCTTCCGCCGATCCAAATACCCGCCCATACCATGATGGTTCCACCACTATAAGGATGGACTTCCTGGCAGGATTTTAATCGCTGTTGGCGTCCAGGGGTTCTCCAGTGTCGTATACGTCTTGTATCCGGTCTCATACCAAAACGAGACTCATCAGAAAAGCACACGAAACGCCATTGTTCTTCTGCCCAATTTCTGTGTTCAAGAGCCCATTGATATCGAATCCTACGATTGTGCATTGCTATAGGTGGTACCCGTAGCGGTCTTCGGGAATGAAGGTTCACTTCATACAAGCGGTTTCTGACTGTTTGGTCGCTAATTAAGTTCCCTGAAGAGTGATGAAGCCGCACGGCTAACATCATGGCGGTTATTGTTGGAGCTCTTCGAGTTAAGATTTGAATGTATCGGTCTTGTCTCCGTGTGGTGCAGCGATACCGTCCTCCATGGCGCTCAGCCACCGTACCAGTGCTTCGGTAACGTGTCCAAAGTCGACTGATAACACTCTGACTTGTATTCAGAGCTAAAGCCACAGTACGTTGCCGGGAACCAGCTTCTATCATTCCCACGGCTCTGAGCATTTCTTCCCTGCTTAAATGACGTCGCCGCTCCATAATAACGTTGGTTTTAATCAGTAGTAGGGAAACAGTAGCACTAATAATGTCTTCAATGCGTTGTATGTTTTTATAGGGAAAATATTGACAGCTGATTTTCATCTTTTACTCGAATTTGATTCACAGTTCCTGATTCAAATTATGAAATGCACCAAAAAGGATCCATATAAATTTATAAAATCATAAATTTATTACAAAGCCACATCTCAATCTCAAGAAATCCGCATAAAAATGCTTGATCCCTAGACACTTTTGATGTGTGTAGATTATAAACGGAGTTGCCCTTAGCATAAATCTATGCATATCTATCTGTATAACGACGCTAAGATTATTCTAAATACAATTTTTACTGACCAAATTGTATCAGATTTATGTAATGTAAATTAGACTTTCAGGCAATTAGGCAATTGAATGTTGTATCGTTATTGAATGCCGTAAAAATCCAATTAAGTATCAGAATTTTTGCTGTAGAGTTCCCTACATTAATTTTGGTGTTAGTATTAAAAAGCTAATGTACTTTATTTACCTTACCTACCTACCTACCTACTAAGTGAAATCAGGGCTGGCCGCTACTATACGAATATAGTAGCATCTAATTAATAATTCATATAGTTACTTTAAATAGAATCGTTCTATTGTTTTTCAATATGGATAGGTGTATATTAGGTAATGTAAAACGTGATTATTAATGTATTCAAGTTGAATTGAAGGCGTCTAAGTATGCTTAAGTACTTACCTATTTAATTACATTACTATGTATAATAATATTGTGCTTGGTATGTAGGCAGTTTTCTACTAAGTACTAGACCTCTTCAGTTTGGGTTCTTTACGGCAATATTTCTGACGACCTCGATGGCAGAGTGGTCACCATGCCGGACTGCCATCTGTAAGGTTGCGGGTTCGATTCCTGTGCGGGGTGAATATTTGTGTGAACCACAAACGTTTGTCTCGGTCTGGGTGTATGTGTGAATGAGTGTGTGCGTAGTTTCTGATACCCTAGATACAAGCTTCGAGCTTAGTTAGATAGTTAGGGGTCAGTTACTATAATGAGATGATGTAGTGAATGATTATAGTGAATGATTTCTTGTTTAAGTATAAATCAACTGATTATAACCACCCGTAACGTACTGGCGATGATTTTAGTACGACAGCTGGAATCGCCTGCTTTACGCCTCCTCCGAAACAAAAAAGTGCATAAATGGTTACAATAAGTTTAAGTTAAAATGAGATGGTAATAAATGTATATTATGTAAAAATAGGCATTGGCATGTCTTCATTTAGTGTAAGTCTATTTTTGCTGGTTTTCTTTATATTTATACAAACATAGACCCTAGACATTATGATGCATAACTTGGTTCGAGAGTGTTGATTACTTTAAAAATTCTATAATAAGTACAATTTCAAAATGTTTAATAAGTATTTAAGTAAATAAGTACAATTAGGAGTAAATATATTTTCAAAAATCCTAACTTCAGTTTACTGCAACTTGCAGTGCATTATGCAAGACAATTTTTGCATATCGACAATCGTTTTTTTTTGCAAGTGCTTGAGTCTTGAGTTAACCATAGCGTAAATATTGAAAATTAGAAGATACTTACTAGAAAATTTTAGCAGGAGATATCATCAAAATTGTTAATACATCATTTGATATGTAATAAATGTCTAGTGTCTATTTCAAATTACATTTTAATTAAAATCAGACTTGTAAACGCATACTTGGCTTGGTTTGACATCTATGTTGGCGAATGAGGGTAGTCTTGCCTGACAATGAGCTTGTTAGTGTTTGCTACTACCGCCATTAATAAAATGGTGGCTTTATAGATATTTATTTTCGTAAACAGTGTCAGTGACTGTTTGCATAATTTATGTACGTTGTTGATTTTCATATTAATCGTTTGATCTTTGTCGTGTCATTATTTTGTTGTCGAATTAATTTATGCCTACGTTTGGATGGAATGCAGTATCTGTTTTGTATGCATACTCTTTGCCTTTTAAATTGTAGACTAAAATTAAAATAATTGCGATGATTCGTGTCCAATATTAACAAATAATAAATTGTTTGAGTTTTATTTTTATTTTATGTTGATTGTTTTTGCATGAAAGTGCTAAAATTATTACTAAAATGTTTATTTTATCATAAAATCGTGTCATATTTGAAATAAGTTAAGAGTCTTATTTATGTAAATATTTGTATGTATGGTTTATTTAAAAAAAAACACAACGTTGTCTCTTGAAGAATTAATTTTAAACATTGAAATTAATTTCATACATAAGTACTTAATTTACGGTATTTATACAACTATAATTTTTTTTTTGTGCATTAAACTGTTTTACAATTAAACTGTTTTGTGCAATATAATTAGTATTTTGGATTTACTTAGATTTTATTCGTAGATAGATTTTATTACTTTCTCTTTATTATATTATCTAATTCACTTTTTTCTTCATCACGTGTGTTAATTAATTGGGAATCATACTACAAAATGATTATAAAGAACAATATGATTTTATGAGATATTTATACTCGCAAAAAATAAATAATAGAATACAATTAGGTAAGTAAGTACATAAAATACTTATAATTTTTCTCTGTGGCTGAGCTGAGCCTAAAGTAAACGCGCCAAAATCTTAAACTAAGCTTAAAAAAAACGTGCCATCTTTGAAGCGTCATATATGTTTTCTATAAAAAATAAAATTCTTAAACGAAAAATCGTGCCATTTCTCGAATTTCAAATTATAACTTATTAATAATATTTAATAGATGGACGAAAATTTCAATACTAAACGTAAACTGTAATTGTAAAAATTGTGCGTCACTTCTAGCAAGTTATACTTACTTAAAATACCTCAAACGGATAAAACAGATAGGCTAATATATAAGTTACTAACAAAAAAATGGGGTAAAAAGAAATACAAACATCCATTTTTATAGATCATTTTAGCATGGCAATAATGTATTGTTTCCAGGGTCCACAGCGGAACCGTTGAGTTCTGCGTACGCTGCGCAGTTTGGTAGCGCGTTCGCGGCCGCACCGCTAGGGTCCGTGCTGGGATCAGCTGCGGCTGCCGCTGCGGGGAAACAGGTTGAAGGTACGAGATATTTTGATATTTTATTTAATAATTTTCTTCTTCTTGGTACAATTCCAAGACGGGCCGCAGACCGCAAACTGCAAGCGGCAACACTTGTTTCTATCAACGTCTATGAACTTGATTCTGCGGCCCGTCTTGGAATTGTACCTTTAATGTTCTATTAATTAAGCTTCTTTTTTATCTATTTAATGTTCCATGTCTAATTGGAGTCTGTTTAGAATTATGGAGTCTGTTTGTGCAACATAAGTTATCCATATTTTTTTCCTGGCTGTCAAGCCGGGTACAATTTGGAGTGCGATCTAACAATGTACGTTCGCTATTTTCCAAACATGACAAGGATTTGAGATAACCACATTGGGCGATCATAGTGTGATTACGCCTTTTCATCCTCACTGTTAACATCAGTGAGAGAAATGCCTTGCTCATCTACAATCTACTTTTGTCATGCCTCAATATTTTTATGAAATCCAAGGCATGTGAACTTACATTTAATTTTCAATCTCAACATTGTAGACAATTTAACAACATTGACTTTACTTGCCATAATATGTGTAATGTTTGGTACTTTGTTAAGCCCGCCGGTATTAGTTTCAAAGTCCTTAATCCACTAAAGATTTCCACAACTATCTGTTTGTTTAATGTGCCCTTCTAAACCATGTATCTTCACATTGTTACCAATACTTAATTACCTATACTTAATAGTCTTATGTACTCTACACTTTCGTAGGGTTTAAAAGATTTTGATTGCGTGGCTTACTTATTGACCGAAACTTACGTTGTCGGTCACACATAATTTTGGTTGATTATTTTGTTTAAAAAATGACCGTATTCATTTTCAGGTCCTGAGGGAGGCAACCTGTTCATATACCACCTGCCTCAAGAGTTCACGGACACCGACCTCGCGTCCACGTTCCTGCCGTTCGGCCACGTGATATCGGCCAAAGTGTTTATAGACAAACAGACGAACCTGTCCAAGTGTTTCGGTTTCGTCTCCTACGACAACGCGGCCTCCGCGCAGGCCGCCATACAAGCCATGAACGGCTTCCAAATAGGTACAAAGAGACTCAAAGTTCAATTGAAACGTTCTAAAGAATTATCTAGACCTTACTAGAACAAATTCAAAATTCCAAGAACTCGTTCCTAGTGAATTTAAAAAAAAAAAAGAAGAGGACTATGCAAAGAGGTTGTATTAAGAAGGTTTGTTGTGATGTTTCGTGTGCACTTGAACGTAGTCGGTAAAAGTTCGTTCAGTAACTCGAGTCCACGTGCACAGTTGTTATCTAATAAGTTTAAGATTAAGGTTTGTGTCAAAGGATTTATCGTTTCCAAAGTATTCCCCAAATTGTTTAATTATTTCATTATTATTGTAATAATATAAAATAATATTATTTTTAGTCACATTATTATGATAAGTTGTATACGTTCGAATCGATACAGTTATGTAGTCGCCAAAGAGCCGGTACTTATGAACTACTTATGTCAGTCATGTCAATGTCACTTTGTCTAACGTTCTTTACTGCTAAGATATAAAGTTTGTTTTGTTCATTGACATATAACATGGACGGGGCATACCTACGAAAAAAACGTGTATACCTATACTTTACTGAGAGTATAAAATGGCGGCTAATAGTGCAGTCCCTATCGATATGTCTGAAAAATAACATCGATAATAGATCGTAAGTATGTTTTCTTACTTTGATTAATTTTAAGTTTTATAAATAGGTCTTACTGTAAACGAACATATAGATAGTTTGTAAAATATAGCTTGATCATTGTGACATACAGGGTGGCCCAAATAGAACGCTCAGTAAGGGGAAGTATAAAACTATAAGAGATACAAAGATTTGTTTTTAGGAACCATGTCATCGATTTTAGTAAAAAAAAAAGTGCATTCATAGATTTAGAAAAAAAAACTATTACTCTCTTTGAGAATCGAACCCGGAAATTTTGAAAAATTTAATGTTCATTATTTTAAACTAGAAATGGATTGTGTACATCTTTAGCAGTAAGTAAATGTTACTAAGAAACATAATATCTAAATTCTTTAAAATGCATTGTTTTTAAATGAAATAGTTTGGTACAAAACTCGCCAAGACATCATTGTAGTTCCTTCCCAGTAAATATCCCATTTCAACACAAATTCACCATTTCAAGATACAAAATACAATAGTTTGTATATACGGCCGTTCGTTCTAGTTACAAATAATAAAAAATATTTTTTTCAAAACATCCGGGTTCGATTCCTTTAGTGAGTAATTAGTGAGTATTTTTCTAAATCTTTGAATGCAATTTTTATTTTAACTAAAATCGATGACATGGTTCCTAAGAACAAATCTTTGTATCTCTTATAGTTTTAGACTTCCCCCCACTGACCGTTTTATTTGGGCCACCCTATATATCAAACTTTTATTCTTTATACTTTAGTTGCCGGGATATAAAAATGTCGATAGAAATTATCGACGTTTCGTACTATAATCGATACTGATGTAACATTTAATTGGGTTTTATTTAATTACAAACGTTAGGCATTCAATTAAACGAATATTTCAATATGAATACAAATATTCTCAAGAGCAAACCTCAAATCCATGGTTTCTTATGGTATACTACATGAGAATCTGAGAAATTGGACTTTATATACTTACTCACTATTATTTAAGATCAAATATGCACAAAATGTAAATAAAGTTTATGAAATAAAAATAAACACCAAAATTAAAACGTACTTGAATAAATTTTCAAATAACGTTTTATTTAAAATATCGATAGTTTATAGTCTGTGGTCACGATGTTTCATTGCCCATCACTAAGTAAGTCGATAAATCCTTTTGTTATAGCTAGAAAATAATATGGCGAACGGCCACGAGTAGGTATTTCAATGAGACTAAGAATGACAGATGGCTATTATAGTAACTGTCAGAAATACTGTTGTCCTTTTTCCCTTACGCAAAATTATGAAAGTTAAAAAGAGACGGCCATATTTTTATAACTTTGGCGTCGATAAGCCTCATACTTCTATAACTATTTTTTCTATAGTCAAACATGCGATGTCCATGTTATATGTCAATGGTTTTGTTCGTAATATTTAATGTCACTCAAATTTAACAACAATGGTGCAACGGTGCCGTAACCAAGTATTTCTTTTAGATTATAGTGAAACTTATTAATTATATTTTTTTGTTAATTGTTCATAATTTTATGTTACCGTATTTTGGATAGTTAATTTAAATATACATTATTAAATGTGGCCATTGTAAACGTTTTTTGCAGTCAGTCGTATAACTAATTGTTTCGCTTAAAATTAATAATTATTTAGATTATTATAAGGTGATCTCAAAGTGATCAGTGTATTTATTATTTACATTAATTGTTGTCAATTGTGTACTTAATTTGTGGCTGGCGTTTTGACAAACGTTCCAGTTAATATATAAATACAATGCGTTTTTCAGATTTCCAAAAATGGATGATACAAAAAATAAACTAAATGGTTGCTATTGTTCCCGCGCGTTTTTTAAATGACATTGACACTTCAGTTGACATCACGCGCATTATATTTTGATGTAAAAATAAACATCACCCTGTAATATCTATCTGAGCGTAAATCTGAAAAGCATTGTATTTTTTTAAACTACTTACTTTATTGTGCTTGTTGGTGTAAATGTATACTTTACGAAGACATACGATTTTCAAAAATATTTTTTATTATTAATAATAATAAACTTTATAATACTAATTATGTGAACACATCGAACACTGGCCCTTTAGTCAAACGTTTGTTTTTTTTTTCTTTATTAGTACGAGTAAGTATTTAATATTATAGTGAATATTTTCGTGTGTAAGTTCGGTATTCTTTACCTTAATTTAATTAAACAAAATATAATTAATATAATTTAACACAATTTACAGTCACTTTGGCACTATTTTCCTTAATTGGGATTATTTATGGTGCGGAAAATAAATATTCAAACACTATTCATGTATGGCAGAGCATCTCAAATTGTTATTTTAAAATGATGTTTTACTTACGTTTTACGTTTAAAATAAAACTGTCACTGTCACATAATTTTTAAAAGAGTAACTATAACTGGTTTAATTGACTTATAAGAAGGATCTAGTGTTTTTTTATGAACAAATTACCTATTTAACTAGGCCTGATAAGTTTGATTGAGGCTAAGTTTAAACATAAGATACCTATGAAAACATTTTCCGCACTTTCAATAACCAATTTGTCTTAGGTTACGCAAAAATTATAATTACTTACGTAATGTTAATAAAGACGCTCAATAAAAATCCAAATCAGAGACAAATTTTATCATAGATTAATCTTTAACTTTACGGATAAAAAAATATTTACGAAAGTTCTTTTTTTAATTGTGTAATTTCTTTAGATTGTGCCAATGCGTTCGTTTTAAAAAATACGACCAATATAAATATCAAAGGTATCATTTTTTGTATAAAGAACTGAAGTAGTGAACATCGTTTGGGATTAAATTAAGTATGATTTGTTTTGTTTTATTGTAATAGTTTATAATTTTAGTCAACGTTTGGAATGTCTAATGAAAGACAATATTTAGACTGAATAAGTTTCCTTTTAGTTGTTACAGACGAAAATGTACCATGTGATTCCTGTAGTAAGTTTCATTTTAGAAAATTCTGTGAAACATTATTTCGTTTATCAATGTTTATTTTCTTGTTATTTAAGATATAATTAAATTATTAAATAAAAGGTATGTACGTATTGTTAAAATGAACATGGGAATATGTAAATAAATGCTGAAATCCTAGACACGTGAACGCAGAACGCCTCTTTACAAAGTGTTAATTAAATTTAAAAAAATAATAGATTTTTTTACCTACGATTTTCTAGGTAATAAGTGAGACCTCATTGTTGTTGTACTATACAGTACTTTATTTCAACTCGGCTAAGGCTGGTTTTGCATTGTCACTTATTTTTGTAATCGCCAGCATATAATTTATGAGTGTTTGTGTCGTAAAGGATATGACTTAAAAAATCAATTTATTTGATTTAAATGTAGCATTTACAATTGACAGCGCTCGTCTAATTGGCTATTGAAACATCAGTATTTTTGTGTCGATGACAATAAGACCTCATATCGATAAAAGATCGATATTTCATTAGACATGCGTCTAATTCTGTTACCGTTTATGCCATATTTAAAGTGTACCCTATTTTTAACTTCTAGCCATAATTTTGACATGCTTTTGAAATATTTAATTGCACGTCAAACTGTTTATTATGATTAATATATTTTTTGTGCAATTAATTTTTATAACATAATTTTTAATGTGTAAAATTTCATGTTGACGTGAACATTTAAAAAGGCAACCGTAGTTGTTAACCATAGACTAACTTATTAAAAAAAACCTAACCTTACTTCACGTCAATTTGAAAATGTTCACAAATAATGTAATTGTAAAAGTGCTCCACAATTTGATGGCCATGCGTTAAAATCGAGTCACGGTAAGCAACATACAGAGCATATCCAAGAATACAAACGCAAAATTTATAATATTTTTACACAAAACTTGAGGCACCATGTTTAGTAGTTATACAAATTGGTATGAAGGAAAATAATATAATAAGTAATGTTTTATACAACACCCGTTTTGTTGATATGAATGTAAATAAATGTCAAGTTTAAAAAATACTTTCTTTTCATTCAATTACACCCTATTCCTTGTTATCCTGTACGTGTAACAAATCTTATTAGGAATTCAAAAGATGGCGTACATCATGGTAATCGGTTTATATTAATCACAATATCATGAAATGACTCCATAAATAAGTAAAGTTTTTTTTTTTAATGAACCACATAGAATAAACGGTTTATTCCCAACCGCCACCTCAGGGTGGCGTTTGCAACTCCAAAAAAATTCTAGGCCCAACCGCCCCCTCGGTGGGCAGTTAGGCATAAAAAATAGTTCAGATTTATTCCCAACCGCTATCCTAAAACTGAACTCGCGTTTGAAGAAGTATACGTACTTTTTTATATGAAAATACCAGGAAATCATAAACTATAGGAATTGGTTAGGTTTTTGAGAATCCATTGCATCCAATGTACTTAAGCTATAAAAAAACAATACAATTATTTGTTTGTCGACAATCTCTTAAAGTTTATGTTCTCCTGGTACTTCTACTTTGTACTTTGTTCCACTACCGATGACTAAATCTGACGGCTTATACCAATCTGTCCGACAAGTAGTTCGATCATCTAACTACTTGGACAAAAATCTTCCAAATAGTCCGACAGCTAATGAAGTACAGCCAAATGAAAAAGAAATAACGAAATTGCTCTGTTCAAAATAAATTACTTACTTATGTTCTTACTAAGAAATTTAACAATAATGTATTTTAAAATACCAGGAGAACAGAAATGTAGAGGAGATCAAATGCAGAGATAATTTCTCTGCATTTGATTTAATCCACAAAATTAAATAAAGTTATTGGTCTTTCTGTGGAGAATTATTATTAGAAGTACCAGGAGAGCATAACCTTAAAGCGTTAATTTTTAAATAAAAACGTAAGTATACAAGTTTATTATTAAGATATAATATAATTCAAAGTTTATCTCCTTCACCTTGATGCTTCCCTGGTACTTTCGTTGCAAAAATCTTAAATAATTACTTCATTTCTTTCTTTTATCTTAAATAATTTTTAGTCTAAGTACAACTAGCTGCGCCCCGCGGTTTTACCCGCGTGGATCCCAATCCCATGGGAATTTCGCGATAAAATCCTATATGTTATTCCTAGTTATAAGGAACATCTGTACTAAATTTAATATAAATCGATACAGTAGTTTTTCCGAGAAAGAGTGACAAACATACAAACTTTCGCATTTATAATATTAGTAGGATAGAACTACCAGGAGAACATAAACTTTAAGATATTATCGACAAACAAATAATTGTATTGTTTTTTATAGCTAAAGTACCAGTGCAATGGATTCTTAAAAACCTAACCAACTCCTATAGTTTATGATTTCCTGGTATTTCATATAAAATAGTACGTATACTTCTTCAAACGCGAGTTCAGTTTTAGGATAGCGGTTGGGAATAAATCTCTGAACTATTTTTTATGCCCAACTGCTCACCGAGCCTCGGTGACCGAGGGGGCGGTTGGGCCTAGAATTATTTTTGGGAGTTGCAACCGCCACCCTGAGGTGGCGGTTGGGAATAAACAGAGGTATAAAAGTAGCAACAACAGTTTAGCCAATTTTCAAAAAAGGCATTAAATAGTTAAATTAAAAGTAAAAATACAAACACCATTTCCAAATAAATAAACCATTTATTTAACTAATCATTGCCTAATTTAATAACATATTTTTCCCTATAACCTGTATCTTCGTCTTTTGCTTCCAACACATTATCTTGACGTTCAAGCACTGGCTTGACGGACTTGATCAGTCCATTTTCGTCAGCCAAGGGCAGTATGTCACATATGAGCGGGGATTCTACTCCTAGGATGTAATGGCAGGTCCTAGGTTCTAGAAGGTACAAGGAGACTTGAGCAGGGCTTGAAGAGTTCTCCAAACATTTGAGTTTGACCTCAGTTTGGCGAGGTTTGCCTGTTTTATCACAGATGTCGCCACCTGAGTAGTAGTGGGACACTGAGGTACGTTGATCTGAAATGGAAGGAAATATTTTGATGATATTTATCAGAAGGAATAATATAGTTCAAGTAAGTTGAGTATCTGGAAAGGAACTAATTAACTTAGATTAGGGCATTTTCTTTAAATTAGAATACAATGTTGATTGCAAATATGAATTAACATAAATATAAGAAAGCGCATTGATTTAAGACACATGGCATGTATGGGGTGTAAGTGAACGCAAAGCGGCGCACCATGTTGAGAAAATAACAAAATATCATCGTCAGAACATTTGTATCTCCATCGCTCACATACAATCTATAAAATTTATTTCATGGACAAGTTATCCAATTGAAACCTGACTATAAAGTTAAGTTTTAAACATTATTATACAATAAAAAATCTATAATATCTTACCAACAGGTTTAGGAGCCTTCCCCTTGTTCTCCTTAATCCAATCCAAGTGCGCTTTCTCGTCGTATTTTCCCAGTAACAACGTCGTCTTCTCCCCGGTCCTGTCGATGTGGTATTGTACCACATGCTTCCCGTAACAGAACTCGTATTTCCACCAGCCTGTGCCCTGGAATGAAATGGTATGATGTCTTTAGATAGTCCAAACAAGAATGGTGGGTGAAACCGCGGGACGCAACTAGTGTTCAAATAAAAAAGTAAAAGAAGTATTTTAGCGCAAATGATTATTACCCAAGCTCAGTAGTTTTTGCGTATAAAAGAGTAAGAAAATGAAATTACGCCTATAACTCCAGAAAGAATGCATTAAGTAGCATAATCCTTATTTTTGTATTTGTTATACTGTCAGGATAATTTATGTAAAAGAAAATTTAATTTATAACATTAAAAACTTACCCCATTCAAACAATTCTCCCCGTTCAAAAACGCCCTAACTGGCGAGTCGTCGGTAAAGGGAGGTTTGGTGGGCGACTGCGCCTGTTTACTCGCGTCATCAGGTACCGTGTCCTCATCCATTGAATGGAGAACGAACTTTAGGTGGGTGTCACCGTCCTGTTTTAGCGAAAATATTTATTTTAATAATGAAATGTTGAGGTTATTTTAGAGCACTTAGATAGTATTTATTCCAGGTTGAATTCTTGGGTCGAGGCATGTTTGTTATTTTACAAACACGGCTCGGGATTGAGGTCACCAACACGTATTCGGCAAGTGTGGTGATTAAGCCTAATTTTTCCTCGTTGTCTTCCCTAATATGCCCTTTTTTAAAGTATGCTTGGTCTTTGGTGCAAACTCTGAATATTAGGGTATAGCGATAGTGAAAAATGTTCTATGGAATTTGGAGGCCGATTTCGATAAAAACTAAATTCACTTACTAATTAAAATTCCTTGTATTAATTGTAATTAGAAAATAATAGCACTAGATTTCTGATTTCTTTAAAATATCAGATTCCGATCCGACATACTGTTCGATTAAGAACCGTTTAGCCAAGAAAAAGTAACACAGACAGACACATATGTAGGTAACATTTATAATATAAGTAAAGAAATATGCTCTCGTAATGATTATAGACAAAGTTGGAAATGTTGAAATAACTTGAGTAAAGTATTATGATTTGATACGAAAAAAGTATGTTATGCATGAAGAGATACATAATGTACTTACATTCAACTATCTACTAACATCCTAGCTACAACACTTCATACAATTTTAAACCTAGCTACTTATGCAATAAGAATGAAAATAAAGCGTCACACGTTACCTTATCGACTTTTTCAATTTTCAATATAGCGAATAAATCCTGTGGATCCCGGTCCTGAACATGCCAACGAAATGTTAATGAAGCAACTATTGGTACTTACACACGTAATATTTGGTCCACACTACAACTGATGAGTAGATGGGATTGTTTGTAAGATGTTATACGAAAGTATGAATGTTGAGGGTATGGCTGATAGATAATTAAAATAAAAGATAGTATTGTCATAATAAGACAAAGAAGAGAATTAAAACAGAAATATTAAAATTAAAAATTAAAAAACCCCCATAACTTTTCAACGGGTCAACCGATTTTCATCAAACATGTCTAAGAACACTCGCACGTAAGTCCCTTTAAAACTAAATTAAAATCGGTTCATCACTTCGGGAGCTATGATGCCACAGACAGACAGATACACACACACATATACACACACATACAGACACGTCAAACTTATAACACCCCTCTTTTTGCGTCGGGGGTTAAAAATTATAAAACTACATTATGACAAAAGGTATACCGGTCATTTTATTTAGTGTATCCTTATTGTCAATGTGACAATGATGACCTCGCTAGGCTAGGCACGAATGAAAGAGAAAAACATATTGTGCCGACCCCACGTGGTGGAATTATAGGGAGACTATGATGATTACATTAATGATAAGTTTTTAAGTAGCAGAAAAAGATATTTGTGGTCGAACATATCGCTTTAACTAGGTTCATATTAAAATTACCAACACATATGGAATTAAAAGCAATAAAATTGCACTAGCAGAATAATAGAAATACCTGCTCCATAGCAACGATAAATTCATGAAAAGACCATTAAAATTGTTCACATTTGTTTATGAATTATTTGTGAAAATTGTAGAATGTTCAAAGGAAAATTGGTTGGGAAGGAGTTTTTTTATCCTTCATTCGCAACATTAAAAAGGAATGGACTGAAGTGGTTATATTAAACGAAACCAGAGAGTGACAGGGCTTTTTCACTCTCACAAGATGTGATTAGGAAAAATCCCAATTATAGGAAGAAAGTTTCATAGAAAAAGGTCTATAGTGTGGACCAAAATACTACTTACAAATACTGAAAACATTTTAAAACAAATTACTTTAGATTCAGACAAACATTAGTCCTAATTCTGATAATTCGAAATTAAACTTGGCTTAGTAAATTCATTCTTACATGCTATAAATGACTCAAACACATACTATTGGTGAACAAATTAGAAAACTAATAAAATAATGTATGCGTCATGCGAAAATGACTATAAATATAGTTTTGTTAGCAAATAGAATAAGAAAGAGATGGCATACAATCAATAAATGCGAGAGGCATAGATCAACCTAAGTTTAATCTTGAATTATCAGACTCAGAACTATCATGAAAGATAAGCAACATACCTAAGAGTGATGATAATAAAGCAACTCTAAAACTCAGCAAAAACTATGATATTGCTGGAACAGTAATAGTTTAATAACCATACTAATAAATACTGTTCAATAATCTACTTATTTTAATACTAGCATAGTGTTTTATGCACTAATGCTAAATGCCAAAGTGATTTTGAAATATAAACTCTATTTGAACTAAATTAAGGTCCAAAATAATTGAGCACACACATGTCTAGTTTTACGGACACACTCAAACCATTTGTTAGAACAATTTGAAACATAAAGACATATTTGC
Source organism: Timandra comae (assembly GCA_958496195.1). Taxonomy (NCBI): domain Eukaryota; kingdom Metazoa; phylum Arthropoda; class Insecta; order Lepidoptera; family Geometridae; genus Timandra; species Timandra comae. The sequence continues at coordinate 2,050,901 of OY292362.1, read as the reverse complement.
ACCCTCTATCCAATGGTATGATAAACTTTAATACTCAAAGCAAATACTTACCAAATCGGGCAGTTTCATAGCTGGAGAAAGCATTTTTCGGGCGTTTGCTTCCATTCTTAGTAGATTTCTTGGTTTCTTAGGAGAATTACCAATTGGGATACAGTTTATTATATTCTCTCCCACATCTTTACGTTTGTATTGAGGATGGTCACAGAGGAACGGAGATAGAATAATGATCTCATATTCACATGTGGATGTCTCTTTGAACGAGTATATCTCGTGTTGACCATGGATGTAGCAAACGTAACGGACTCGCGTCAAACGAGGTTTACCGCTGAGGTCGCATATTGTACCTGAAATTTTGAATTTTATAGTGAAAATAGTGTAAAAAACAGTTTTTACACTTTAAATTTTTGCCACAGGGCATAGACATGAAATTGATGGTGTACAATTGTGGAAACGGGTTTGCATTTTTTAAAATTAATATTTAATAAATTGTTTTAGAAGTATGTATATACCTACCTTTTGACTAGTGATAAAAACCATAAATAGTTTGAGATAACATGCCTTTGCCTATATTAAATTCCATTAGAAGTGTGGTAGTTTTATTGCTCAGTATAGCACAAAATTTTGGGAAAATTTGAATTAAATAATTTTGGGATAAAAAGTGTACTAATAATACTATGTATGTGTCATTCCTGGCTACAAATAATACCAGTAGTATATTTCACCTGAATCTGTCCAGTAGTTTTAACATCAAAAAGTAACAAACATCCATGCACACCAACTTTCCCATTTTTTATGGTATTTAAATTAATTGCAGTATTTAATTGTAATAGTTAAAAATTAGATATTACCTATGGGGCTGGCATGGCCATACTGCGGGTCAAAAGACCCTTTCAAATAAATGATAAAAAAAAACTTTCCCATAAGTATATAATATTAAAAGAATTTCTATTTACCATCATCCATAACCATTTCAACGTAAGGTAAAGCATTGCCATCGACTTTGGTTGTCTTTGGTGCCTCTTTTGCTTCTTTGGCTAGTTTCATATCGGCTTCCAACTTCGCCTGTTTCTCTGAACTCCAGTGACCCAAATAATACTCTTGGGTGTTGACATGTTTGCCTGCAATGGAAAATTAATCTTATTATAATACACTTAAGTCTTCTTCTTCTTCTTAGAGTCGATTGACAAGACTCTTTTGGAGTGCCCATCATGTCCTAATAGCTATACACTTTAGTGAAAGTGGCTTACGATCAATTTTGTAGGAGAAATTATGATTTATAGAAAGCATGAACTTAAGTTTGAACCTTATAAAATTTTATTTTTATTAGTCTGCTGCCTGGGATTCTTCTACCATGAAGCAGCTGCTTAGCAAAGTCTTTTTGCCAGATATTTTCATGTTTTCAAATGTATTTTTTTTATGTTTCATTGTTTTGTCTGGCAATAAACACTTTTTTGATTATTTAAGGCCCATTTACTTAGTGAGTAACTTTACTTGAAGGTTGTGAAATAGGCCCTAAGCCTACTGTCATGTTTAGCACCATTAAACATAGTTAACCAATATTTTCATTTTTTGGTAATAATAATGCAAGATAATAAAAAACCATTCCATATTTATAAGCAAGCAATACAAACCCTCTCTCTCTTCATGGTACTGTTTGATATACCTTCCATGGCACACCTCATAGCTCCAATAACTTTCCAATCTGTACGAACATATCTTTTGGGTGAATAATGATTTCAACAGATTCAGTGGCTCTGGACCATCGTAATCCTCAATATTAGTTGTTTCCTCCTCTTTAAGTTCAGGTATATAACATTGATATTTCTCCTTATGTGATGTAGTTACAGTTAGAATTTCCGATTTCTGGAATAATTTAATTCATTATTAATTTATTTAATGTAAGTATTTTGATTAGACATTATGTCAAGAATAGAGGAAGTCCTCTTATCAGAATCAAATAGTAGTTGTGTAATAAATAATTGGTTTTTAATGTACTTATGCAGTTGCATATAACTTGTGAGTTTTTACCTTATTTTCTTTAGCTTCTCCATCAACTAAATTATCAATATCTTGTTTCCCAGGCCAATTAATACCAAACAATATACTATCATCAAATCCTTTGAGATCATGTTCTATACACAAAACAAATCCTACACTACTTAAAATTAACCACAAATATTTCATTTTAATAAATTATATTAACATTATACTTTGCGACGTGCACTTTTCACAAAACACCAGCACATAAATTCATTATTTACAATACAATAAATTACAAATTCAATTCCACATCAAAAAGATACAAATTGATGAATTTTAGTATTATACGAAAAAAGTAAATAAATATCTAGTTTTATGAACTGTTCAGGGAATTAGTTAACATTTTAATTTGGGCGCATTATAAGTAGCCGTATGAATGAGTTGGAAATCTGTCATTTGTCAGAAAAAAATACCTAAAAAAAAGAAAATTGTCTATAAATTGGGTTCACGTAAATGGAAGTCTGCCAGTAAAATAGATGGTATAACTTACTGAATCGGCCTGGGCACTCTGGCAAACTTAAGCTGTCATAAATATTTTAGTTTATTTGTCAGAAAATATAAAAATGGCGACAGAAAGTAAGACTAGACCATTTATCTAACTTACAATTATTGGAAGGCTTGTAGGTAAAATGGTTGGTTGGGCAGCTGTGCTGTGGTCGGCGTGAACACAACACACTCACACCCAATAGTTTTTGGTCGATCCATTGACATATGGGTCGATCTGACAAATCATGACAAACCCAACGTGACAAGCGCATTTGTCAAATGTCATATTTTTTTATTCCTTCTCTTTCTTTCTCTGTCACAAGATCTCAAAATCAGTGAAAATGGCGTTTAGCTTTCCTGCTTTTTCGTATATTATTGCCTTAATTGTAGACGCGTTTCTTATATTTTTCGCAATATTCCATGTAATAGCGTTCGACGAACTCAAAACTGATTACAAAAATCCTATAGATCAATGTAACAGTTTGAATCCTGTAAGTACAAACTTCGTTCATAACCTACAACTTTGAACTACACTTGTTTATCTTGAGAGATAACATAACCCATATTTATTTGTTTCAGTTGGTTTTACTAGAATATGTATTACATTTATTTATAAATGTACTATTTTTGTTCGCGGGAGAATGGTTTTCACTGTTGATAAACATTCCACTCATCTTGTATCACATACACAGGTAAAAACATTATTATGTTATGAATATTCATGATATCAGCTTTATTATTCGAGACCTTTAAATTGACCCGAAGCACCTACCTATGTATTGTTTGTTAGTAGAAATAGTAACAAAATAATGTAGTAAATATCTAGTTAGTTTCAAAATAAGTCTAATGTTTTAAACATTTTCCTTAGAGGAAATATTAATACAATATTTAATTAGTTTTAATTATTAATTTACCGCTTCTTCTAAGTGGGCAGTGTTCTACAACTTGTCCTTATAATTTAAGTTGTAGGTGAATGACACTTATTCATGTCTAATCATTAAAAATTAAAAAAAAATGTTAGACTTCTAGGATCTTATGTTGGGTAGACTGTTTGACTTTAGTTAGAATCCATGTAAAGAAGAAGGGTTCTAACTAATACTAATCATGTTAGAAAGAGGCCTTACATTAATAAAATATTTCATAACTCATTAAAAATCAATCTATACCAAACATGAACACTTATATTTATAATTTCAGATACTACACAAGGCCGGTGATGTCTGGCCCGGGTCTCTACGACCCGACTAGTATAATGAATGCCGATGTGTTGACAATGTGCCAACGAGAGGGTTGGATCAAACTCGCATTCTATCTGTTGTCATTCTTTTTATATTTATATGGGTAAGTTTTAGATGATTATTACAAGAAACTATTTCTTATTAACATAGTATTTAGTTTGGAAATATATTTTGAAGTATTTTTTATTTAAATTAGCAAATTATCATTTTAAACGTTTAGAAATATAATATAAACAATGACATCCCCATTTATTCTGTAATCTTCTCAATTAGGTCTTCAGAAATCTTTCTCTTTCGTTTTTCTAACATCTCTTTGGGTAAAACACTTAAAGGGATTTTTGTCATGGTTGTATTTTGTTTTACATTTTCTAAATATTGAATGTAGTAAACTTACATTACTTTGTACAGATGTCTTCCATCTTAGTCTTTTGTGATCACGGGTTCTGTAAAGAATCTGAAACATTAGAAAATGTAAAACAAAATACAACCACAACAAAAATCCGTTTAAGTGTTTTATTTCAATGTGTAGTGTTCGTGTAAATCAAAGATATCAATATCTCTTTGGGTGTCCATCAAATTTACTTTTCATATAGTTATGCTGGTTTGGATGATTTGAAATGTTTTTTAATCATCAAATGCCAAAAACTTTGATTTATTAATTCACTATGCTGTCATACAATTCACTGCTGAGAAAAATATACAAGAAACTCAGCAGAGTTGTGTTTTTTGTGATTCTATTCACAAAATACATTTTAAATTATTTAAAAAAAGCAATTCATTTTCAAATATTTTTATCTTTTAATTACACTACTTACTGCAGTTTATATGCATAATCACATAAATTGTGTTTATCTACATGTACAAAACAAAAAGACGAAATAAGTACTTTGTTTTAAAGTTTTTGTATTGTAGCTATACATATTTGTATAGCTACTCTATCGCATTAGGTTTTTAACCTGTAGATGTAAGTGGATGAAAATAAATAAATAAATATCTGGGGGCACGGCAGTGCCCCCCGCCAAGTCGAGCGCGAAGCAAACACTGCCGTACCATCCTTTACAGGAACCATTTCGCCGCATTTTCAGGCCCATATTTGAGAACCTCTGGATAAGCCCAAAACGCTGAAATTTTCGTCATCCAGTAAGCCATACAATCACATACTTAAAATAAAATTTCAAGTCTGTAGGTCATTTAGTTCCGAAGTTAAGCGAAAGCAAAGTTTCGTATTTATGACAGACACTCACTCACTCACTCACTCACTCACTCACTCACTCACTCACTCATGATCATCAAAATAGAACTAGTACTTCCCATAAACCTAGAGAGCTGAAATTTGGTACAGAGTTAGGGTTTAATGGCCACATAAAGGGAAAACTATAAAAACTAGGATAATCCAACGGGAACGGGAATTATACGGGAACGGGAACGGGAATTGTAACTCAAGAACGGCTGAACTGATTTGGCTGAAAATTGGTGGGGAGGTAGCTTAGAACCAGGAAAAGAACATAGGATACCTTAAATCCCAAAATTCCCACGGGATTGGGAACGGGAATTTAAAAACCAAGAATGGCTGAATTGATTTGGCTGAAAATTGGTGGGGAGGTAGCTTAAAACCAAGAGAAGAACATAGAATACTTTTTATCCCGAAATTCCCACGGGATTGGGAACGGGAATTTATAACTCAAGAACGGCTGAACTGATTTGGCTGAAAATTGGTAGGGAGATAGCTTAAAACCAAGAGAACAACATATAATACTTATAATCCCGAAATTTCCACGGGAATGGGAACGGGAATTTATAACTCAAGAACGGCTGAATTGATTTGGCTGAATATTGGTGGGGAGGTAACTTAAAACCAAGAGAAGAACATATAATACTTATAATCCCGAAATTCCCACGGGATTGGGAACGGGAATTTATAACTCAAGAACGGCTGAATTGATTTGGCTGAAAATTGGTGCGGAGGTAGCTTAGAACCAGGAGAAGCACATAGAATACTTTTAATCCCGAAATTCCCACGGGAATGGGAACGGAAATAATAATTCTAGAATAGCTGAACTGATTTGGCTGACAATTTGTGGGGAGGTAGCGTAGACCCAGGAGAAGAACATAGGATATACTTTTTATCCCGAAATTCCCACGGAAACGCGAACGGGAACTACGCGGGTGAAACCGCGGAGCACTTTATAATAAAATACAGGAGTAGTATTTTATTATAAAGTGCCCCGCGGTGGAAAAAGAAAAAAATGGGAAAAAGAAAAAAATGTGTCAAATAAGAAAATCTAATAAAATAAATCAATATAAACATGTTTCAACAAAAATAAATGAAATCCCACCAAAAACATTCTGTAAAAAACTAGCCAAGTCTCGATGGAGCTGCTTGTTTATCTCTAAAAAGTAATGAAATCTAGACAAATCGTGTCAAGTCTAACGTTCCTTACTGCGATTTCTTAATTATTATAGTTAATGTTGTGTGACTTGGCCGTTGAACATTGTTTAAAACGTTAGTAGTGAGTACAAGTCAATTTTGTTTACACATAATGTTATAACATTATTAAAATACGCAGCTTTATAAAGCCTACCATTGACTGGATATTGAATCAACGTTTTTCAAGTGGCAATTTTCTATCATCAATGGGTAGCTGCTCTGGCGACAGATTGGTTGGTGCAATAGTGTCATGGAGCACCTGGTTTTGTACCCTTGTGTACATGTGTACCCTTCAACGGCCAAGTCACACAACATTAACTATAATAATTAAGAAATCGCAGTAAGGAACGTTAGACTTGACACGATTTGTCTAGATTTCATTACTTTTTAGAGATAAACAAGCAGCTCCATCGAGACTTGGCTAGTTTTTTACAGAATGTTTTTGGTGGGATTATGTTGACTTTTAAGAGTTAGATATTTTATATAGCAAACTAGCTTTGGTCTTTTACAACATCTAGCAAGAAAATTAGGATACAGGAGGAGGGAATACAGTATGTAACAGATCAGAACTAATAGAATATTAAGATGTTCTTTTATTGAAATTCAGTAATTCCCAATTACTTCATACAATCAAACATTACCTCATTTTGATGATGAACAATATTTCCAATCCTACTAATATTATAAAGCTGAATATTTGTGAGTGTGGATGTATGGATGTTTGTTCCTCTTTCACGCAAAAACTACCGAATGGATTTTAATGAAATTTGGTACAGATGTTCCTCATACCTAGGAATAACATATACTTTTACACTCTAACTCGAACTCATAGCATAATTTACAGGTCTTAATCGCGTAAAACATAATTATTACCTATATACCTCGACGTTTCGACCGGGTTACACCGATCGTGGTCACGAGAAGACTCAGTCTTCAGTCACTTACGTGACCAATTATGTTTTACGCGATTAAGACCACATACTTTTTATCCCAAAATTGCCACAGGATAAGGTTTAAAACCGGGTAAAACCACGGGGCACAGCTAGTTTAAAATAATAAAAAAACAGACATACCTGTCAAATCATTACCCTCCATTCACCATAGTCAGGTAATAAATATATTTTAACAATATTTTCTCTTTGTTACAGAATGATTGTGGTACTTATTGCGGCGTGAATTTGTATCGAGATCCTCTTATCTATGTATGGCCATCTGTTTCACGAAATATGTACTAACAAATATAATATTGTTAGGTTAATTTGATAGTACACATACAGATTATTTAATTAAAATAATTCTCTTGATTATTTAATTATAAATTATTACTGTCGGGCGTCAATTATCTGAACTAATTGGAGGATATAGATCTAATCAATCAATTACTCCATCATTTTGTTATATCAACTGATCTCTAACTAGGTTTATTACCTTAGGGGCAGATGGAGAGTTGCACCAGTTAGGGTGAGGCCAAACGAGCGTAATTTTGTGAGTTGTGAGCAGCAGAATTTCGATCGCAGAAATTCTGCTGCATTAAGTTTCATAGAAAAGTTCTATTTGATTCACACGGCGACGCAAAATGAGTTGTCTTCCGACTCACACGCATAATATCAACTGAATTTCGGTCGGCGTGAGTTGGGGAGCTTGCACGATATAAGGATCCGTACAAATGTTTTGGATTACAACTGAAAATACGTCCGTCCGTGTGACAGTCTAACCGAATTTCGATTGAACGTAAATTTCGCGACTCATTTTACGCGACTCACAACTCACAAAATTACGCCCGTTTGGCCTCACCCTTACACCGACAAGACCAACAGCTCTTAAGTCAATGATGATGTTATAGATGTTTTTACCTTATAGATGTTAAGAAAACAGTTTTTCGTATACCGAGTCCAATGGCATTGATTCTGCCATACAAGTTAATGTTTTGGAACCAGTTGCTGAGCTTAACATGAAGTTTGGTTAATCGACACTCCACAGTATCTTATGAAGAAAGCAATGCAAATATTATAGTCATTTTTATCATTAGTATGTAATATACTTAACTTATTCTAAAATTGGTGGCCTTTTAGTATCGATTAGCTATTTAATATTTAAGCTGTGTCTGGTGATTGCAAGTGACATTTTTTTGGGTATTTCGCGTATACTATTTATACTGTGTGGTACACAGTATAAATTAATTATTATATGAATATTATTATACTCAGTAATAACCGTATTCTAAAAATTAATTGCTTGAATAGTGTTCATACAATGTATTTATTTACATTTATGTATCAGATACAATTCTGTTTTAAACTTGATTTTGAAATGTATTTTTAGTTGAAATTTTACATTGTAGTAAAACCGCAACCTTATCAACTTTAAAAGATAAGCATGAGCAATTCCTGAGATTAGGCGTTGTACTCTCCACTTTGAATAAATAGTACATACATTAATAGAACAAATGGCCATACAAAGATGGGTCTTGGTACAATTTCGTGAACTCCGTATCAGTAAGTCATAATTTATTGTTAGTTTTCATATTGTTTTGGTTGTAAAGTGTAACTGCGAACAAGTGTCTGTCCTCATGTGATTCAGTATTTTGATAAATAATAAATGTTTAATATTTTATTGCATTTTTTATATTTACTCCGTTGACCCTTGTTGACCGTATCACTTACATGGTCATAGAGATATCGTTGCATATATTTTATTTATTTTTTTATTATCTCTAGTATTCTTTATATCTTAAGTCCATGGACAAGTAACCCCAGATATTTTCAATGTAAGACGATTGTAATTGATTAAAAAGCAGGCCAAAAATTTTTCACGGATAAATAATGAATAAGTAAGTATAATTATTTGATTTTGTGCTATGCGATATAGATTTATTAAGAAAAAAATATTCTCGTTTATTAGTACAATTTTTAACCCCCGACGCAAAAAGAGGGGTGTTATAAGTTTGACGTGTCTGTGTGTGTGTGTGTATCTGTCTGTGGCATCATAGGTCCCGAATGGGTGAACCGATTTCAATTTAGTTTTTTTTTGTATTAAAGGGGACTTACGTGCGAGTGTTCTTAGACATGTTTGATGAAAATCGGTTGGCCCGTTTAAAAGTTATGGGGGTTTGAAAGTAATTGTGTTGGAGGCTTTTTAAATTTTTAATTTAATGTTTTTTAGTCGCACAATCACGTTGAGGTTTATACAATCGTGCTGATAACTAACTCGGGTTCTATAAAACACAATTTTAGATATAACAATGCACGGGGCTAAAGACCATTAAAACAAACACTATAAAAGAATTGATTAAAAACAGGCTTTATCAACATCGTTTTCAAACAGCTTTGTTACAAGATTCAGTGATGTGATTTAATTACAAATATTCCAAGGCATGGATTATTGGTTTTTGTTAGTCTTTCTCGCAAAGTCCTGTTGGAATATTAGATACAGATGTCCTATAATATTATCAGAAATAAGTAAGTACTTATAATCCATTCATTTGGCCGTGAGACAAAATGTAAACAAACCATGAAAAAGGTTATTTTGTATGTCATATTTTATCAATAATACATAGACTACTCCCTACTGACTACTTGATATTTAATTAATCTTTGAAATATAGAATATATAACATACTAGCTTTAGCCCTCAACTTCGTTCGCGTGTAATAATTATTTTAACACGCGACTTCATTTATGTAGAAGGTGAAAAAATAGTTATTCTGTGCCGCCGTGCACTAGCCGGGTCGCCTTGTCGTAGTAACTATTTAGTAATCTGTGGCCTTGATCATAATTTTGCTGTAATGTTATTTTAAAACTAAGATATCTTCTAAGATACTTATTGAAATCAAATCATGTAAAAGGCAAATGTCTTTTAGATTAAATACTTTTGCAATGTAAGCGCAAAAAATGTGTTTTTTACGACATCACATTAGAATCCCCTAGATTTATCGGTGTTTCTCTACAATATCATGCATGTATTATACATATAAACTTTCCTCTGGTATCACTCTATTAAAAAAACCGCTTCAAAATCCGTTGCGTTGTTTTAAAGATTTAAGCATACATAGGGACGGACAGACAGCGACAGCGACTTTGTTTTATAAGTACTATTTAGTAACCATAGATGAAAGATTGGTTAGATACCGCGATACCTGATGAGATACATATATTATTAATAGTTACTCGCATGTTCACACTGCCAGCGAGTACCTATTATGATCACGGATGAACAGTTCAGTTCATCCGTGATCATGGCGCTTGCAACAGCGTAGAAATATTGGAAACTGGAAATCACTACCTTTGAGCAATTGGTAAGACACTTTGGCCATAAAATACCTGGAAATTTAATGAAATACTGATAATGCGTCTCGGAGATTTTTTGTCGAAGTATATACAACAGCCCGAATCAAATGATTGACATACGTTACGCGCGTTTTTTAAAATATGCAAAATTAAATGTATTTTTTTATAATCTTACTGAGATATTTTCTTATTTTTTTTGCGTAAGAACATTCTACAGAGTCTTAGAAAACTACAAAAGAAAAAGCCAAATCGGTCTAGCCGTTCGCAAGTTATGACGTGATAACGGCAAACGGGTTTCATTTTTATACACCCCTATTTTGAAAATATGGGACTTATTAAAATCAGAATATCTGTAGCAGTAACTGAATCCATATATCCAATAAAAATATCAAAAATTATAGTCGATTACTTATCTAAAAAAAATACCAAATAAATGTCGTATTACCAGACGGCATACTAGCTATCAAGTATTCTGTGACGGCTCGGGTCGATGACCGCGCTCAGCTGTGTATCGCAGCGTTCGTTGTAGAATAACAATAAAATTCGGCGGGATTTTGAAAATCTTTGACTTATCATAACTTTTTAAATAAAAGCAAAAGAAAAAAACTGAACTTCACTATTATATTGTCACCCGTCGTTTACATTAGCTGTGAGATAAGGTATCGCAATTTCAAAATAAGGGTGTATATATAGTCAAGCGGCGCCCTGCGGTTTCACCCACGTAGTTCTCGTTCCCGTAAGAATATGGGGATAAAATATGCTAAGACCTTCCCACTGAATCACTCTATCTATTAAAGTAAACCGCATCAAAATCCGTTGCGTAGTTATAAAGATCTAAGCATACATACATAGGGCCATCAGGACATAGGGACATAGAAAGCTACTTTGTTGTATACTGTTTTTGATGATTACACGAAATTTGTTTCTTGAAGTATTATTTTTACACAGTTTCACCACGCAAACTGACATTTTACTACGTATTATGTTCAAAATTTAATAAAACATTAGGAACATACGCCTCACAGACAGCTTGCAGTGTGACTGGCTTGGATACGCCGAGTATGTCCGTGTAGTATTTGTTGCCGCATTTGACTACGTCGGCGATACCTACCAAACACAGCGAAACCAATTCTTCATCAAAGGTAGTAATAGTAATGACGATGATAATTGACATTACTAAAACCTAAAAATGCTGTGAATCTCAAACTATGGATACATTTTAATACTACTAAATGAAGTTGAACAGTCATTGTAAGTAATGAAAGTAAAATTAATAGTTTTCGTATTTAGCCGGATTGTACCCGTCATTTTTACTCTTGATCAACTTGTTGACGTGAGTGTTTTCTTCCCGATTATATAGTAAAGTATATTGTAAATTTTTGATAATTCTTTGTTTAAAGTAATTATTGTATTATGTTTTATATTCAGTTATCGTTAAATTTCTGTTATCTGAACGTTGATTTTGATGAAAATAAGTGTACCTGGTACAAACAGCGCTTGCACTTTTACTTCGCCGAAGATCCAAACATACACCAAGGTGTTATTAATATATTTAAATACGTAGAAGAGACTTGGCCAAAGATTCGTATCCCTACAAAAATTTTATTGTATATAACGACTTCACGAGCCTCCGTTTACCGATTTGTAATAGAAAAAAAGGAAAATCCATGTTGGAGCTCTTCTTCTTCTGAGGATCACCAATAAATAGTTGTTTATTTATTTTGTAGTAAAACAATTCAGGTAAGTACTTACATGAATTGTTTTTACTTGTACTCAACTCATCCTGTTTATTACCTTTTTATTGATTTTTACACTAAACTAAATTACTTATAGACGACTTATCAAAGATGCCTACTTAGTCTTATTTTATTTTCATATTTATAACTCTAAAAAAACAATATATTTTTCGCCTAAAAGAGCTAAAAGTTTGACAACCAGTATTTCTTTGTTTACATTTTGTCTCACGGCCAAATGAATGAACTATAATAATATTTTCAAAAAGGTAGAAACATGGCAGATCTCTACTTAAGTTAATTGGTCAATTCCCGCAAGACCTTTCCAGTTTAGATGTAAATCCAATGTGCGTGCAGCTTTGTTTACTACTTTAACCAATAAAGTTCCTCCAGTAAGAAGGCTCGCTGATAGAGAGGTACACAGATGATAAAACGGCGGGAATAGTTTGTAACTACATAAATGATTGGCCAAATGACCGATACATAGCATAGATTAAACGGCGAGCATAATTCATGTGATTGTTCCAAAGAATAACGCCTTACCGAAATACACAAGCAATATTACATAGATCACTGATATCAATTTGTACAAAAAGTCATTCATCATTTGGAACTGGATCGAAGCTAACTGTAAATAAATGTTGAACGAAACCGTAAAACAAAAAAAGCTGGTTTTTATGTACAAAAAATGTAATCACTCAATACGAATACCGTAATTTATAGAAAGCATATCGGTCAGACCGTACCGTTCACTTTTTATTTTGATTTTTAATAGATTTTATATTCGACTAGTAGCGCCCTGCGGTTTTACTTGCGTAGTTCCCATTCCCGTAGGAATACAGGGATAAAATATTGCCTATGCCACTCGCATAATATATCTTTACATTAGTGAAAGATTTTTTTTAAATCGGTTCAGTAGTTTCGGAGCCTATTCGCTACAAACAAACAAACAAATCTTTCCTCTTTATAATATTAGTTTAGAATTATGGAGATGATTTTATGCACAAACAACTTTGATTTGTTGATCGATGTCACAATTTCGAGTTGAAAATATTAATATTTTGCCTTGTTCGTTTCTACTTTCGTTTTCGTATAATTACTTGTTGTTTCGTATTTTCGTTATTTAGTAATATCTATAACTAGTAGCGCCCCGTGTTTTCACCCTCGTAGTTTACCGTTCCCGTGATAATATCTATAACTTTCCTCGATAAATACTTACCCCGTCTAACATTGAGAGATTTTTCAAATCGGATCAGGCACTTACTGAGATTAATGCGTTCCAGCAAACAAACTCTTCAGATTTATAATATTAGTTTAAATAATTACGTTATAATTATGACTAAAGAATATAGATAGGTACTTATTTTTTTTTATAGATAATGTCCTACCCACCCACAATTTTTAGTAAAACTTTGCAATAGTTAAATTAGTGGTAAACAAACAACCCTAAAATTAAATTACTGTTTTAACGAGACGAGCACGCTATAGCTAATGATCTGTCAACTTTAGAAACAAAAAAAATAGAACAAACGAAAATTCGTTTTGAATACTTATAGTTAACCTCATTGAAAATACTTACAATTAACAAAGGTAATTAGGTACACATAACATTTGTGCTTATAAGAAGCTGTTTCTTATCATTTTGCTTTATAGGTCATACGTAACTTAAAGTTAAAACTCTGTAGTCACGGTTCCCAATTATACTAATTAACTCCAGAAAATATTAATGCAGTCATTTTCCTAGAATAATGTGTTCATAGAAAGTATAAATGATATAGTGCAGAAAATCTTTCCTCTAACGATTATGTAAATATTAATGACGTAGCTCCATCCGAGTGTCAACCTTGCCCTTAAATCTCGCTTCACCCTACGATTACGTTGTTTATCGTAGGCTGAAAATAGTCGCGTGTGTTCAATCGTCGCTGGCACTCGTTGCCCGTGCGTCCGAATGATATAACCGGCAGTGTTATAGCCGCCGCGGCGTGAACAACTCGCCATGCTCTCTCTCCTCACGATATACGTCGCTGTCACTGCATTCGCCCACGATGCAGACGCGGCTCGCATCCTCGGACTCTTCCCTCACACCGGCAAAAGTCACCAGATGGTATTCGACCCCCTTCTCAGAAGATTAGCGGAAAGAGGGCACCATGTCACCGTCGTGTCATTCTTCCCGGTCAAAAATCCACCCGCAAACTACACAGATGTCAGCTTGGAAGGCATCGCTGGACCTGGATTAGAAGTCATAGATTTGAATTTCTTTGAGAATCCTAACAAATTACTCGTGATGTTGGGTTTGGATAAACTTGTGAAACAAGTTCTGGACTTCACCCCTTTAGCTGATATGGCTCTGGAAGTGTGTTCTAAATTGGTGAAATTCGCGCCGTTAGCTGACGCTTTGAAAAAGGAGTACGATGTTGTATTGGTGGAGCAGTTCAACAGTGATTGTATGTTGGGATTAGCGCATATGTACGGGGTGAAAGCCCCCGTGGTCGCGTTACTATCTAGTAGTCTAATGCAATGGTCACCGGACCGCATCGGTGTGCCTTACAACCCATCACACGTGCCTATATTGAGCGTGGACTATACTTCCAAGATGACGTTCTTGCAGCGAGTTGAGAACACATTGTTAAATGAGTATTTTAAGCTGTGGTTCCGGTATTCCATACAAGAGAAAGAGAAGGAAATGATTGAGAAACATTTTGGGAGAAAAGTTCCGGATCTCCAAGACTTGGCGAAGAATATGTCAATGATGTTGGTCAACGTGTTCCATAGTCTGAATGGAGTCCGCCCCCTTTTGCCCGGTGTGGTCGAAGTTGGTGGGATGCATCTCGATCATTCGACTAAACCTATACCACCGGTAAGTACAAACATATTTTTAAAAATTAACAGACTTGTTGCTATTTTAAATTTTAAACACACCAATCATTCTATATCCCCTTTCTATGATCACGAATTCTGTAAAGAATCCGAAACTTTAGTAGCGTAAAGCAAAAATTAAAACCGCGACAAAAATCCGTCAAAGTGGTTTTAATTCAATATTTCTACAATTTTATATAATCAGGTACCGTTATTCGTCTAATGTGGAAATACATACCTATAATTATTTATTACAACTCATTTTCCCTTACATAATTATTAAATATCGTTTTATAAACAATGATATTCATTAATTATATTGACCTTATTGAGCGACAAAAGTTTTGATAAATGGTATGTTGTATTTTTATCAGTATAGCACATAACGTGGTCCGTTTAAATGAAGTTCAAAGGTGAAAGAACACAATGGTTTTTAGTTTCCACTCTCATTCACAAACAACTAACACTAGTATCGATTTCTGCTCGTACCGTACAAACAACCCAGCTGATCACACTTAGCTACTTGTGCAATAGTTTGTTGACCTAGATAATTTGTTTATTAGTAGGTAATAATTAATGATTTTATTATACATATTCAAATTATTTCGTTGAAAAATATTTGCAACAAAGTTTTCGTAAGTATTCGCGATTAATATTCATGCGCTTTTTTAAATTTTGTAATAAATATTTATGTTTTTTAAAAAGTAATTAATAGATTAAAACCTGCTTGTATTTTTTTATAATTCTGAGCCAAGCTTTATCAAAAATCATTTAGTTTTTTCAGTACTTATACTATTTAAAAAAAAACACTTCGATTGCAATTATGCGCAGTGATACTAAGTAATTCTTATTTCAAAATATTTCAATTAAAAAGGAAATTAATTGTTCTAAAGTAATTTAAATTGTCTATTGTTTTATTTAACCCAAATGCCCGAAAACAATTTAAAGTAGGTTAACTTGAGGATAAAAATAAGGTTAATAGCAAATTAATCAATTTGTTAAAGAGACATACTTACCCACATTACATACTCATGTAATCGATGTATTTATTTAATTGATTGCTGACCTATATTTCATCAACCGTCTGAATAGGTCCGATAATGCATTTCATCGGAGTTTAATGTTGCTTCTTTATATACTGTTTTACCTGCGTAATTCACAGTTAGTAAGTAGGTACATAATAAAATATTATGTACTAGTAAAAGTGAAAGTAAATAAGGACTTATATTTTTGACGCAAAACTATCGGTTGATTGAACCAACTAGTATGACATTGAATATAACTTACTTATAACATAACATAATCATCCACTACATCATCTCATTATAGTAACTGACTCCTAACTAAGCTCGAAGCTTGTATCTAGGGTATCAGAAACTACGCACACACTCATTTACACACACACCCAGACCGAGACAAACATTTGTGGTTCACACAAATATTCACCCCGCACGGGAATCGAACCCGCAACCTTACGGATGGCAGTCCGGCATGGTGACCACTCTGCCATTGAGGTCGTCAACTTATGTAAATACTTACCGAAGAAGTTATGACCCTTGATGACGAATCGACACTTTATCATCACAATTCCCAGTTATCGGTTAAAACGGGAACCACGCGGGTCAAGGTTCCTAATAATAATATGATTATTGTTTATGTAACAAGTAATTTTATAATGATTAAGACCTTTACTATTTAGATAAATATTGAGTAAGTATTTAATTAGGATAATAATAAAACGTTTGTTGTGTGAACTAGTCCGTCACGCATTTTGATCATTTCTTGTAAATATAACTGATTTTATTATAATTACTTACAATATGTTAATATGCCAACATGATGTTTAATTTACCTATCAAAAACTAGCGGTCAGTCCCGCCTTTACACGAAGTTAATTTTTCCGTAATATTTCCAAGACTTTCTTTCACATCTAAGCATCCGTACAGCTGACCAAAGCCATTTTTTTATTATTTACTTATGGAATCGCATATTATATTCCGTTAAAATAAGGTGATTACAATTAATCCCTAAATTGGGTCCCTTCTTTGATTACAAATAAACCAAAGCATTCCACCATCAACAGACTTAAAAAAGATAAAAAATACTTACTATATTTTTATTAGATGTGAAGTTTTATTATATTTTTCGGTCAATTAAATACGAAGGTAAATAAATAGATGAGAGAATTTCAATGAAACTACCTATAAAATTAATATAAAAGCTGTCTAGGTTTACGTACTTATACCTAGTATTTTATGATCCGTGGTATGTATGTACTATGGTACGTATATGTACGAGTATAATAGGTAGGTAGTATCTACAGTACGACCTATGTCTCGTCTACGATAGTAACAAACAAGACATAGAATCCTTACAATGGTCAGCGTTTCGTAGATAGTTTGAGTAGGCTTTCTACGCCCACTTATTTTAACAATTAGATAAAGAATGTTTAAGTATAATAACAATAGATATTACATAACACTTATGTGTTAACTCAGCTTGCTTGACTACTTAGTTCTCAAAGGAAAGGTCATAAATAACGCATCCATTGGATTAGTCCAAACTTGGATCAAATTCAAACACTACAGGTTCAAACTTATAACGCGGTTGGAACCGCGCGCGTGGGAGACTGCAAAGGACAAACTTTAAAATTAGAATGTGTCTTCTTTCCATAAACAATTTGTGAATCTACCACTTCTTGATCAAATCTCATTCATTCGAGAACTTATTCCTTAATAAGACTACTCGTATACGATAAGGTGTACCGATAGTGGAGTAATAATGTAACGTACATTAGTAACGGGAGTGTTTGTTATGGCTCGGCAAAGCTCATCAAGCGTGTAATGAAATGTAGCATCAGATTAAGTACTTATGATGAGTATGGGTTGGGTTACTAATTTCTTAGGAGTCTTAGCGTGTTTGTTTCTTAAAGGCTTTCTATAGACTTCAGGATAATGAAATAAAAATATGGAGATTTAAAACACTCACAATGCAAGATAATGAAGCAATAGGTAAGCTCTCGGAAATTACTAAAAAAAATATGAATGTAAGGTTTTTATAAGTACTTATAGAAAACATGTCAATTCAGAATACTATGAATTCAGTCCACGAAAGTTTAAGTTAACAAAGTGTTTCAAATCTAAGCCTCAAACGTAAGGTAGGTAAATGAGGTAAAATGCTTGCAATATCCAATTACCTATGTCTGTTTATTGGAAAGTCTGGTTATAAAACCGTAATATCTAAGAAAACGAGTTCTGAGAGAAAATAGTACTTAAATAATACTAGCTTAATTACAGAGAGATTCTTAAGTTTTACTATATTTTTTTTATTTAACGAGACATTATTATGGGAATAAGTGAGTTTAGAGCACATGTCATTTACTTCTACACTAATAAATAATTTATAAAGAGGAAAGATTTGTAGTTTTGTATGTAACGAATAAACTCTAAACTACTGAACCGATTTTAATAATATTTTTTTCATTAGAAAGCTACATTCACCCTGAGTAACATAGGCTATATTTTATCCCCGTATTCCCACGGGAACGGGAACCACGCGGGTGAAACCGCGAGACGCCGCTAGTATTTTACAAACCTCAAAGAGTTACTTATAGTTGGGGCTTGTGGAAGAATATTGTTATGAAAACTAAATTCATAATATCTTTCATGGTGCTGATTCTCTGCCAAATATCGTTAAATTTAAAACCGTTTAGTTAGTTAAGACTCGTGTAACCCACTGTGTGTGGGACGACCAGTGTCATCAATTGACGATCAAATGGTAAATTAAACTTCATTGAACGAGAGCGGTGTGAACAAAGATCATTGCCATAGTAGACATACTACATAGTCTTAGACATAGACTTCCTACGTCGAAACACGTGATCTATAATATAAAAATGAATCGCAAAATGTGTTGGTAAGTGCATAACTCAACAACGCCTGGACCAATTTGGCCAATTCTTTTTTTGTTGTGTTTCTTATTGCCAGGACAAGGTTCTTATCTAAAAAAATCGGGAAAATCACCGGGAAAATTGGACCCGGGCAAAGCCGGGGTGGGCCGCTAGTTTTAAATACAAAATAACATAATTATAAAGTAAACATAAGTATCTAATAAAAAACTAATTTATCACGTACTAATAAGTCTCTGTTTCAAACCATAATAAGACGATAATTCACTACAACAAATTAGTTTTAATTAGCACTATGAAGTATAGCTGGGTTTCCGTCTTAAAATACAAATAAAATAAGTACCTAAGAAGTAGGTACTACTACTTACAAAACATGATAATTTCTTAAAATAAATACTTATACTTAAATCACATTTGCGGGGGGTCCTACAACATACTGCAAGTACTTATAGAAAAGACTATCTATAATTAAATTGTTTAGTATCAAGTCATTTTTAGAATGGAAATACAACGCTGTGTAGTTGTATGTTTATTTTATTTTTCATAGTTATTAAGTAAGTACTTTTTTCATTGCTTTTTTACATCTTGTTTAATTGTAAGATTTTCTCATTGTGTTATTTTTATTTTACTTAGCACTTAGGTACTTATATCTAAGAACTTTTTCGTCTTACTAACAACATACAAAACAGTCGTTACGGTTCGTAAGTAAGATAAGAAGCATCCCTAAACATAAGTACTTACTTACTTACTTACTTTAATTTATTTCTATCATTTCAGTACATGGAAAAGTTCCTAAACGAATCTGAACATGGCGTAGTGCTCTTCAGTTTCGGTTCTCTAATCAAAACCGCTTCCATCGCCAAGTATAAGGAAGATATCATCGTCAAAGCCTTGTCTAAGTTGAAACAGAGAGTGATCTGGAAGTTCGAGGACAGCGGTGAAGAGGGAACGCTGCAGGGAAATATACTGAAGGTCAGATGGCTGCCACAGTACCAGTTGTTACGTAAGTATTTGTACTAAATTTAGGTGTTTTCATATAGGATTGTTACACTATATGGGCTATTTATAATTAGAATTTACGGACTTGAAATAATAATATGTTGTTTACGTGAATCATTTTCGGATTGAAGGATACTGTGACTGTGAAAATCGTAGTCGTGAAGTAATTATGTATGCTCTTTATTGTGTAGGTGGTAATGGCGTGCCTCATATATGCCAAAGGTTGCGGGTTCGATTCCTACACAAGACTAACATTGGTTTCGTATGAATGAACATGAAAGAAAATATCTAAGATGGCGTGACTATCACCCATGAAGGTCCTCTGAATTCTTAATAGTTTAATAAAAATCAATAAGCATACTTATTTGCGATGCTACTTATGAGTATTCTATCTCAACTATTCATAAGTTCTTTATAATCAAACTCTTGTGGTTTTAACATCCTTTAATGAAGTGTTGAGTAAAACTACAACAGTTTTGAAACACCACTCGTCTTCACGTTTGTTGGCGGTTAATCGTGATTGTTGCCACTTATCTCGATAAATTCTCGAAAGTAACCGGGTTACTGATAATTTTACGTTAGATATTAGTTTTATGATGCACTTTAATTAGGTTCTTAGTAATATCTGACTGATGATATTTGTACAGTGAGATGGAATACCTATAACATGCGTAATCAATCACTACGCTTATTATGTTGATGTAGTTCGTGAGAAAATAAAGTCTAATATTTCTTTCATAAAATGAAAACCATATTCGCTTAAAATTAGGTACGTTCACCACATTCTGCGATAACAGTTGTTGTAATGTAACCTAAAACAATAGGTATAAATTGTAATAACAGTTTAGGTACTTTTATACCATACATACACAAGATGCAAGTGATTTAATAATGAACAACCGTTAACTAGACTAAGGTTTAGTTGACAAAAGTATACAAGCTAAAGAATGTTTTTGTAAGAATCTCCTTAAAAGTTAACTTAATTAACCAAGGAGGTTTTTACTTGCTATCTTTGTTTTAATTTACGCAAGTTCAAAATTAGAACGTAGGTAGGTACTTAAGAACAGTAACTTTTTTAAGATTGATTTATTTTTCAAAATATAAGAACTACCTATTTTTAGGACCTAAAATCTACTGGTTGATAAGCTAGAGCACAGATTATATAAGACCTACAGACAGAGGATCCTTTAACATTATTTTGCTTTAACGTAATTACCTCTTTAAACTACACACATCAAAAGTGTCTAGGGATCAAGCATTTTTATGCGGATTTCTTGAGATTGAGATGTGGCTTTGTAATAAATTTATGATTTTATAAATTTATATGGATCCTTTTTGGTGCATTTCATAATTTGAATCAGGAACTGTGAATCAAATTCGAGTAAAAGATGAAAATCAGCTGTCAATATTTTCCCTATAAAAACATACAACGCATTGAAGACATTATTAGTGCTACTGTTTCCCTACTACTGATTAAAACCAACGTTATTATGGAGCGGCGACGTCATTTAAGCAGGGAAGAAATGCTCAGAGCCGTGGGAATGATAGAAGCTGGTTCCCGGCAACGTACTGTGGCTTTAGCTCTGAATACAAGTCAGAGTGTTATCAGTCGACTTTGGACACGTTACCGAAGCACTGGTACCGTGGCTGAGCGCCATGGAGGACGGTATCGCTGCACCACACGGAGACAAGACCGATACATTCAAATCTTAACTCGAAGAGCTCCAACAATAACCGCCATGATGTTAGCCGTGCGGCTTCATCACTCTTCAGGGAACTTAATTAGCGACCAAACAGTCAGAAACCGCTTGCATGAAGTGAACCTTCATTCCCGAAGACCGCTACGGGTACCACCTATAGCAATGCACAATCGTAGGATTCGATATCAATGGGCTCTTGAACACAGAAATTGGGCAGAAGAACAATGGCGTTTCGTGTGCTTTTCTGATGAGTCTCGTTTTGGTATGAGACCGGATACAAGACGTATACGACACTGGAGAACCCCTGGACGCCAACAGCGATTAAAATCCTGCCAGGAAGTCCATCCTTATAGTGGTGGAACCATCATGGTATGGGCGGGTATTTGGATCGGCGGAAGAACTGAGTTGATTTGGATCAGAGGCAACCTCAACGCTCAAATTTATGCTGAGACGATTGTATCAGACGTCATCGTTCCTCTACAAGTGCAAATCGGTCCCTTATTTCAGTTAATGCATGATAATGCACGACCGCACACCGCAAGAGTTGTAAGACAGACTCTCGCCGCAGCTAACATCAATGTCCTGCCCTGGCCTGCTCAGTCGCCAGACTTGAACCCGATTGAGCATGCATGGGATATGCTACAGAGAAGAGCTCTGCCGAATATGGAGGGTATCCAGTCGCAAGAAGACCTTTTTTTGTTGTTGCAACGAACATGGGCGGCCATTCCACAGCGTGATTTGGATGAACTCATTTTGAGTATGCCAAACCGATGTTCTTGTGTTGTTAGTGTTCGCGGTAGAAACACGGATTATTAATTGTTTAAGTTACCCAATAAAATTTTAAAGAAAACTGTTATTTCAGTCTTTTTTTCGAACTTTAATGTTAGTGGTTCAAATGTCAAAAATCCCTTTATTAGGAAAATGGCAAATTTCTTTATTAATGCAAAGGTGACTTGGTTTATCGTTACTGTGACAAACGAAAACACTTTATTTGATGAATCCTTAAAGAAAACTTTAATTAATATCAATCAGGAGAAAAGTTATTGCAAAAATATATGTTGATCCCTAGACACTTTTGATGTGTGTACTTAACAGTTGTAAACTTGATTTTTACAGAGCACAAGAAAGTAATAGCATTTATCGGTCATGGTGGTCTTCTGGGCATGACTGAAGCTATATCCGCCGGGAAACCGATGCTGGTTGTGCCTTTCTTCGGAGACCAACCCTTGAACGGGGCACACGCCACGGAGATAGGATTTGGGAAAACATTAGAATACAACGACATTACTGAGAAGTCTTTCTACGAGGCTTTGCAGAGCGTTTTGAGTGCTGAGTAAGTATCTTTTAGACTTTTATTTTCATTTGTTTTTAACACTAGTTAGCCCTAGGCGGTTCTTTCTTTTGTCTTTCCTAGCGAATGTCTAAGTACTTATAAGTAATTAGCTGCGTTTCTAATTTCGGCGTCCAGTGTATGTATTGTTCAGAGGTTTGAGCTGAGTGTTTGTAGATCAGTCAGTTAATAACGTTTAGGTACTTTTACATAAAATACCTACATATCTACTTGAATTTATGATTTAATTACTATAATTAGCCTTTTATTATGTACAGATAACTTTGATTCTTATGATTTTATAATTAATATTCAATAATTACTCCCCACAATTCAAATTAACTGTAACGCCATGTCACAGTATATTTTGCGCAAGTCATACTTGTGAAGATGACTTGATTATGATCTCAATTACAAATGCAATTCACATAATCATGTGTGCGTGACTGTTTGTTTCTGAAAATAATAAATATAATTCTATACTTATAAGTAGGAAGTGGTAGATAACTACTTAAACAAACTTAGTGATTCTGTAAATAATTGAGTAAGCATTTTGGTGCCAATATTTGGCGTAAAGGAATGTAGTAATTTTAGTATTTTTGCCAAAATTAACACAGACTGTTTCTAAAATAGACATCGCTATAGATATAAGATGCCCAATAGGTAGGTGTAACCTTTGATAAGTCACCTCAACAATGTTTCCTATTTTTATGTTGATTAAAAATTCAAAGATTGTGTCAAGATTGGTGTAGAACACAAAATTGAAATCGCTAAAACATTAGCATCAGGCTAGTACTCATTATTATATCTGTGATATTACGAAAGTTTTAATAGGTAGGTACGAAAATAATTTTAAATCTAATCCTAACTAATATAATATTATAAATGCGAAAGTAACTCTGTCTGTCTGTCTGTTACCTTTTCACGGCTAAACTACTGAACCGATTGACTTGACATTTGGTACAGGGGTAGCTTATGGTCCGTGAAAGAACATAAGATACTTTTTATCCCGAAATTCCCACGGGAACGGGAACTACGCGGGTGAAACCGCGGGGCGCTGCTAGTTTAAGTATAAGTACTTACTTACTTAAATTATTGGAGTTCCTTTAAGCCGAGGAAGTTCCGCAAAATTCAGAATCGACCTCGCTTAGATTCAATAGTAAATAATCAAATATTATTAATTTTGTATAAATAAAATTATATGTTATAGTTTAATAATCCAGCTTTTTGATAAAACGGCTGGAAACACGAATTAAACAACTTCGCTCGATCATAAAATATTTTGAAATAGTCCAATTTTTCAAATTTTGCGATCGTAATTTCCATTTCATCTGGATAATATTAAACTTATATTCGTAAAAATTGCGTCAAATTATAGACAATGACATTTAGAATATAAAAAAACCGAAAAAATATCTAAAATTAATAATATAATCTAACAATAACACAATATTTCAATTTATATAACCACGCGGCGAGTGAGTTCCTCCGCAGTCCGCCGTTTGGCGTCAAGAAGGTAGGACCTGTGTGATTTTTGCCGGCTCGCTGCGTAAAAATACGCGTGTTTCGTGTTTATTAGTTAGGTTTGTACTTTCAGTGTAAATATTTTTGTTACGATTGGATTTAATTAGTGGATTGTGTTGTAAAATAATTATTGGACATGGCAAATAAAACAAATAGAGTGAAAAGGAAATCAAAATTAAAAATTCGACGTAACCCAAAAAGAATAAGGTAAGTTTATTTATTTCTTGTTATATTAGCAACAATGTAAGATAAAGTTGATCCCGCCATTATGATTTTTCATTATGAATTCAATATTACAAACTGACACTCCAATTTTATTTATATATATAGATAATATATATAATGGACTAGGTCGAGATGACTATTGACAAAGAGCCACAGTATAACGTGTACGAGGTATGAGTGTAGTAGGTAAAAAACGACCTAATATCATCCAGTAGCGTAAAGGTCGCTATGCCGGACTGCACATGAGAGGGTCCCGGGTTCAATTCCCGGTACAGTCAACATTTGTGAGATGAGCATATTGGTTGGCTGTAGTCGTTGTATTACAACATGTAAGTATATAAATAAAATATGTTATGTATGTCAATGTCTATATATATTGATATATATAATTATGTCAATATTTCAATATCTGTATGTGTTAGTACCCATAAGCTTTTTGGGGATAACTAATGGTGGTTAAATATGTCCTGATATTTATTTTTTATTATCACTAACTATGCTAGAAAGGTATACAAAGATACGATACCTAATAAATATTTTTTTATAGTTCTTCAATACCAAGATCTGAAAATGGTCGTTATAAGAAAACATACGCAAATGGAAGGTATGTACGTGATTTCTATTATACAACAGTGCCTTGTGGTTTCACACAAATAGTTCCCGTAGGAATTCCGGGATAATATGTAGCCTATGTCAAGTTAAGTCTATAATGGAAAACGAAATTGTTCCATTAGTTTCGAAGCCATTACCATCAAACAAAAAATCCTTCCTCTTTGACAAAAAAGTTGCACCAGTTAGATCATCTGTGTATATATTTTTTTATTTGATCGAGCCGTGTAGTTGGTAGTGGCCCTGGCTGCTATGCCGAAGGTTACGGGTTCGATTCCCGCTCAAGACAAACAGATGTGCCCCAATATTATTTATTTAATTTAATTGTGTAAAATAGTGCAAATCTCCGTTGCTGAGTGCAGTTGTATGTCGTAGATAACGGACCTACCTGGAAGCCATAACGAAAGTAAAAAAAGACTAAACTGTACAAATAAACACAAAATTAATTCAATTGACAATCACCTAACTAAAACTATCTCTTTTTACAGCGAAGCTGTACAAACTGTCGAGGAACCACAGGCTAAAATAAACACAAGTGAAGACCGTATTGTAACTCCTGCGAATTTAAATAATACTAAGTAAGTAATAATAACTTTGAGGGTATTTCATTTAAAATGCCGTAAAAATCAGTCACGCCATTTCAGAAATTAGCCGAAACAAACAAACAGACAGACAGACAAAATATATTTTGGTGTGTCTACCGTATCCTACTATCCTACTAATATTATAAAGCCGAATGTTTGTATGTGTGGATGTATGGATGTTTGTTCCTCTTTCACGCTAAAACTACTGAATGGATTTTAATGAAATTTGGTACAGATGTTCCTCATACATAGGAATAACACATAGGATACGATTTTTATCCCAAAATTCCCACGGGATAAGGTTCCACGCGGGTAAAACCGCGGGGCACAGCTAGTAATATTATAAATGTGAAAGTTTGTGAGTTTGGATGTTTGTTACTCTTTCATGCAAAAACTACTGTATCGATTTTGATTAAATTTGGTACAAATATTCCTTACAACTAGAAATAACACATGGGATACTTTGTATCCCAAAATTCCCATGGGATTGTGTATATGTAATCGTATGTTTTATTGTAACTTTTTGTACTCGCAAATTGTACCAATAGATGGCGCTGTTACTTAATTTTTAACACACGATGGTGAATTGTGCCGAGATTGTATGATATTGATACTACGAGCTACGCATCCTCGCGGGAGCGGGTACTACGCGGGTAAAACCGCGGGGCGCTGCTACCTGCTAGTATACTATATTCCTAAGCATGTAGTAAGCAGCGGTTATTTCAATATTACAAACTGACACTCCAATTTTATTTATATATATAGTTTTTTTTTGTATTATTAAGAAAACAAACAGACTTTTATTTGAACCACATTTTGCCTGAAATTGTGGATTCAAGGCAAATTCGTGGTATGTATGCCTCTAAGGGACATTACATTATCGCAAAATAAATAAATAGCTAATTGGCATTATTGGTTTTATTTTATTCCTTTATTAAATATTTTCAGAATGTTATTGTTGTATGTTATTATCGTATATGGGAATGGGAACTACGTGAGTGAGGCGCAGGTAATAATATTTATTATTTAGATTTAAAGATTTACTTATAAGAATAAGATTTTAATATATTGAATTTCCGACTGAATGGGCCCAGCCTTAGCAGTAACTAAAGTAGGTAGGAGTTTCACTATAGAACATAAACAGAGTAATAAATAACAACATTATTATTCTCTCCATCATCTCATAACATTAACTGACCCCTAACTAAGTTTGTGACTTGTATCTAGGGTATCAGAAACTACCCATACACTCATTCACACACACACACCCACACGTTCACACAAATATTCACCCCGCGCGGGAATCGAACCCGCAACCTTACGGATGGCAGTCCGGCACGGTGACCATTCTGCCATCGAGGTCGTCAATAGAAGTAGCGAAAAATAAATTAAATAAATAAATAAAATATAGTACCTACTAATAATATAGGTAGATAATATATTTGTACATATTTTATGTTTTTACTATATAAGTAGGTAGATACTAATGTGCACGAAAGGTTTTAATAATGTAGTAGTGTTTTTTTATTTAGGTCACGAAAAAGTCGATTCTAATACATATTGTCACATAATAGTCCTACTGCGTGATCGGTTCTACTGTGGCTTTACTGAGTCGCGAGTTCGTCGACCGGACCGCGCGAGTTACGTATTTGCGCGCGCTATCTGTGTCGTAAATGAATACGCTACACGCAGCTAGCGCGGGGTCTGAGGTAGCTTAAAATACCTAAAGTTGTGGAAGCTCGTCGCCTTAAGCACTTAAATTGCCTTCTAAGATCTATAATAATTATTGTCTTTCACAACAGCTCCTATACTTAATTTTAGTAATTTTAACTAATTTAATACGAGAAACTATCTAATAATTCCGTCGAGAACTATAATATGATTACGAATTCTATTATTAATGATACTAAAGTGCTAATGATTACC
This sequence comes from Timandra comae, assembly GCA_958496195.1. Lineage (NCBI taxonomy): Eukaryota > Metazoa > Arthropoda > Insecta > Lepidoptera > Geometridae > Timandra > Timandra comae. The sequence goes on along the minus strand of OY292362.1, from coordinate 2,023,030 downwards.
ACATCACTTGTTTATGAAACAGTCATTCGATTGATAGAGTATTGGTCAGAGACCAGAGAGAATCTTGGTCGTGATTCTTATTCTATGGTGTTGGTTAATTTTATACATTCTCTACGACATTGATTAAACGATGGATAAGCGTAGTATAAAGTTCCTATCTAAACAACGTGATATAAGTAAGTATGATATAGTTACACATGGTTTAATAATAGTTTAGAATCGCGGTAGTTAAACTGAAAATCTATTTACAGGAAATACTCACACATAAGCGCTAAATTACCATGTTATCTCTTCAAGGTTAGGTCTTTCAGACTGATCTTAGGCACTTCTAAGTAATAGAATTTCAATAGCAATGTATAAGAGCTATTTGAGCATCTTTTGTTATCCTGACTATGAACTAATTACTTGTTCTTAACAAATGTTTTACAATATGTATAAGTTAGTATTTACTTACTTGCTTTGTACTAGCATACTTACAAGATAAATTATACTTAATGTTATCTTAAATTGTTACATATTTCAGTACTTATAAGTAATGATACAATTATAATTCCATATTGTTCTTTTGTGACTAGAAGTTATTAGTCTATTGTTTTAATGGATTACAGTCATGCATTACTTGAGGGTTAATATGTAAGTACTTACTTATAGATTTATCATTCTGTACGTACTTATACACCACCTATACCTAGGTCATTTTGCGAAAGTACTTAGATTATAGGTAGTAGATGTACTTATAGATATTTATGATTCCGAACGGAAGGGAATAATAAGAAAGGGAACTTTATTATTTCGCTATTTCATCATATCTGACTGGTTAAGATAATCTAATCATTTGCCAATCGTAATCCACCAGTAACGGTTACAACAACGTTCTAAAAATTTTAAATTTGTATTCCAGAATGCGTGTCAGCGCTCGCACTGCGTCCAAGATCTGGCACGACAGACAGAACGATCCCCTAGACACAGCTGTGTACTGGACCGAGAGAGTCATACGATGGGGTCACCGCGACCAGCTACACTCGCCCGCTAGAGACATGCCTTTCTACCAATACGCTCTTCTCGACGTCGCAGCCGCAGTGTTAACAGCCATAATATTCCTATTAGTAATACTAAAAATAACACTAGGATACCTATTTAGTTTACTCAATGGAACCAAAAAAGAAAAGATCCATTAGTTTGGAAATGAGCCAAATATTTAAATTTCGAAATAGTTTACCTAATGGGGTTTGCCATAAACAAATATAAACTGTGGCAGTTTATTATTTATGGGTGGTGCTAAGAATTTTATTTAATTATGTAGACCAATTAGTTAATTACAATTTTTGTTGACTGTAAATAAGTTTTTCAATGTTTATTTATTAAGACAGACATTTAGACAAATTTCCTTTGTTAACTTTAACATGAGCCAAATCTAAGGAGGGTATAACCCATAACAAGGTAGTTCAATCATTTAAACCTAGAATAAATTGGCATAAAGACGCTAGTATGGCTAATGAGGAGGATACAATACAATACAAAGATAGTAATCCTGCCTTCCACAATGCCAAAATATAATATCCTAAGATAATAGCAGCATTAAGATAAATCGTAGTTTAAACAGTGTGATCTATTGTCTTGTGATAAGTAATGTTAAACTCAATTAGACTAAGGTTTATTCACATTGACATACCTGTTATTATTGTAAATAGAGTTAATACTTTACCTATTATTAAACTGAAATAATACAAAACTATCCTTCGTACGATAACTGTTTAGCATAAATAACAATGTGTGTCCAAGAACAAACAATTGACGTAGCAAATCAATGGAAAAAGTAAATCCTTGTAACGTCGGAAGTTTATGAAATATTTAAATAAATATCTATTTGTAAATACTTGAAATTGTTATTCATTTTTGTGCCTTTAAATAAAAAATACTTATTATACCTAAATACATAGTGCTTACTATTGTAATTTCTTGCCTTTAAAAGATGTTCCGTAATAATTAGGATCAGCTGATCTTCATACATATCTTTATTTATTTTTAAAGTAAGTTAAATAAAAAAGCCAAAATTATTTGCATGGGTTTAATATTATTTAAGTACGTAGAAACTACGTAAAACTTATCGTTCCGATTTCGGAAATATTTTCAATGTATAAGCACAATAAAAGCACATTTATTGCTATACAATATATAGGGTGGCCCAAATAGAACGGTCAGTAATAGGAAGTATACTTGTATGCAGTGTTTATTACTAAAATCGATGACATGGTTCGTAAGAACAGATCTTTGTATCTCTTATAGTTTCAGACTTCCCCCACTGACCATTCTATTTGGGCCACCCTGTACAATAAATATTATCGTACTACTACTTTGTTAAACGTATTTTAAGGAATATTCTTGATATAGGTTAGTGAGGATAATAATGTAAATATTTACAGCCTTACTAATAAAAAATACCCACTGTGTATATTCTTGATATAACAAGTGTGAAGCATATTAATAATTTATTATATCAAGAATATACACAGTGGGTATTTTTTATTGGTAAGGCTGTTAGTCATTTTTTTTATATTACGGTATTGCAGTACTAATTGCGACACAAAATAATATCAGACTAGGTTTATGAGATACATTATGGAACAAAAAACTATTGAGACAAAACTTCACACTTACTTAATACAATACAAATAAATTAGGCTCTAAACCCAACCTATGTTTGGAAACGAACAATTACAAATAGTATAATCTATAAAGGCATTTGTGTGATTAGCGTTTACAATATTATATTTATTTTTTCTGCAACATTTTCAAGTATTTACCCTTAAATTTGCAACACCTGCCATCAGCATTTCAGATTCCATCCTTTGTATTTTGATTGGCAATATATTCGCCATTTCCTGGCATAAACTAAATTCTTCTGCCATCATAGCGGCTGCATTTTTATCTACCTTACATATATCTACAACTGCTTGGTACGAATCACGGCTCTTTTTAACATAACGCAGTTCAACACTCTTGTCTAAAGCAATCCTCTTCATACTATTACGACCAATGAACGCCAAGGCACTTATCACTGGCCTTATAAGATCATTATCGAGCCTAACGGGCATCACACCATTTTTGTCTCTGACAGAATTTAAAAAGTTATCATAATTCTCTATACTCTTCTCACATAACATATTGATTTTCTTCAACGCATGAGGTGTTGGTTTCTCATTATTTTTCTGAAATCTTTCTAATTTTAAGTTGAGTATGTCTGAATATGCTTCACCTAGTTCGAACCATATTTGTCTGCAGTATTGAAGGTAGTATAAAGGATTTATTTCTTTGATAAGGTCCTCTAGCATGTCAACGCGCCTTTTGTGCATTTTAGCTCTTCGTTCATCATCTTCTTCAAAGAAAGCCAAGTAGCAGTAGGACAGTGAACTGTCTTGAATAATTTGTATGTAATCTGAAGCTAGGGTGTCCAGTTTATAGTACTCTTTAGCTTTATTCAGCCATGTTTGACAACAAAGGAAAACTTCCCGTGCGTCCTGGTAAGTTAGCAGAAATTTGTCTGTGATTTTGTTCTCATAAGTAGACACGTCTAGATCAGGGAAGATTAGACTTTTTATGTCTCCTCCACAGATGTTCTCGTCATCTTCTAATGACAGGTTTGACATGTCTGAAACATTTAAAAATAATATGAGCAAAAAAAAATTTTGTTTCACTTTTCTGAAGCTATAAATTAATTACAGTATTTTTGGTTGCAGAAAACTAAAGTATAAGATGTCTCAACAATGTAAAATAGAAAGATTTAAATATATAATTTTCAATGTGTTTAATTTTGGTTTAAAGTTAACTCAATGTGTTCCATACTTTATTATTGTCCCACTCCTGGGCAAAGGTACCTACTTTAAGTAAATAAAAAAAACTATGTCATAGAAACAGTTTCTAAAAAAAACATATTATTAACTTATAAACCGACCTGTGATTGCCTCAGTTAATCTTTCAGAATCGTCCATAAGCCGATTCTTAGAAGCAGTCATGAGTAAGATGCAGTATTTGGCCCAACACCGAGCAACATCTGCCGACCTGTGTGACAACCTCTCCAAGTTGGCCAAATGTACTTCATTACTATTGTCGCCACCCTGCAGCCTCTCTCCGTAATCCTCCAAGATCTTCGAAGCAGCAGCCAAATGGTGCCTAGACTGATAAAAGCCATTCTGTTCAGCAAAATACTGTGACAATGTAGCCGCGTTCAGAGACCACTCTATAGGCTCATGTTCCTTATACGATAGTTGTCTCCGTAATGTCACATGACAGTATATAGCAGACTTCAAATTCTCACTCAATGAACCATAAACTTGAGCCAAATAATACAATGAGTGTGTATAAGCTCTCTCTATATGTATAAAGTCATCAACGTCAGCCTCAACAGCGTTGTTAATCAAAAGATCTATAGACAACGGAATTTGTAATGTGCATTTGAAATTCTCATATAATTCTTTAGCTTCCAGTAAATATGTCTTAGCTTTGGCTGGCTCGTCTCTGTGGCACGCCAGAATACCCAGATTGTTGTAAACATTGATCATTGAGATCACTACATAGGGTTTAGTCGCGATCGGAGCCAGAATCTCGACGGATTCCAGTAACACCTTCTCACTGGCGGCTAGTTCTTCAGTCTCCATATCAACAATGCCAATATAAAGCAGCACAGTTCCCAACATCGCATCCAACTTGTTACCGTCCAAATCCGAAATACTTTCAGAACCCTTTAATTTCTTAAGAGTTTCACACATGTTCAATAATATGGTTTTTGCTTTATATTTAGAACAGTAAGGATCATTTGCAGGATCATTCTTACTGTCTTCATCTATTAATTTGCGTATTTTAGTATAGTTTTCTCTAAAATCGTTTAACATTTCTTTTGCGGACATTTCAGCGGTCGAATCCATGGCTTTCTCGAAGAAAAAAGTATTTTACTTTTTTCAATTTAAATTGTGTTGTGCATTAAATCACTGAATTTTCATTTATTTAATAATTTAATTCATTTACTCTGATCTGAAAACCACAATTCTTTTTTCTTTGCTTAGGTAGTTAGACTTTGGGTGGGTTCATTCTCTAAGTTTGGTCCACAGAGTGCTATCCAATATCCATCAGATAGGGAAATGAAAAAAAACAAAGCTCATTGACCATTGACATATAACATGGACATCGCATGTTTGACTATAGAAAAAATAGTTATAGAAGTATGAGGCTTATCGACGCCAAAGTTATAAAAATATAGCCGTCTCTTTTTAACGTTCATAATTTTGCGTAAGGGAAAAAGGACAACAGTATTTCTGACAGTTACTATAATAGCCATCTGTCATTCTTAGTCTCATTGAAATACCTACTCGTGGCCATATTCGCCATATTATTTTCTAGCTATAACAAAAGGATTTACAACTTACTTAGTGATGGGCAATGAAACATCGTGACCACAGACTATAAACTATCGATATTTTAAATAAAACGTTATTTAAACACTTATTCAAGTACGTTTTAATTTTGGTGTTTATTTTTATTTCATAAACTTTATTTACATTTTGTGCATATATGATCTTAAATAATAGTGAGTAAGTATATAAAGTCCAATTTTCAGATTCTCATGTAGTATACCATAAGAAACCATGGATTTGAGGTTTGCTCTTGAGAATATCTGTATTCATATTGAAATATTCGTTTAATTGAATGCCTAACGTTTGTAATTAAATAAAACCCAATTAAATGTTACATCAGTATCGATTATAGTACGAAACGTCGATAATTTCTATCGTCATTTTTATATCCCGGCAACTAGAGTATAATGAATAAAAGTTTGATATATAGGGTGGCCCAAATAAAACAGTCAGTGGGGGGAAGTATAAAACTATAAGAGATACAAAGATTTGTTCTTAGGAACCATGTCATCCATTTTAGTTAAAATGAAAATTGCATTCAAAGATTTAGAAAAATACTATAACTCACTAAAGGAATCGAACCCGGAAGTTTTGAAAAAAATATTTTTAATTATTTGTAACTAGAACGAACGGCCGTATATACAAACTATTGCATTTTGTATCTTGAAATGGTGAATTTGTGTTGAAATGGGATATTAACTGGGAAGGAACTTTAATGATGTCTTGGCGAGTTTTGTACCAAACTATTTCATTTAAAAACAATGCATTTTAATGAATTTAGATATGATGTTTCTTAGTAACATTTACTTACTGCTAAAGATGTACACAATCCATTTCTAGTTTAAAATAATGAACATTAAATTTTTAAAAATTTCCGGGTTCGATTCTCAAAGAGAGTAATAGTTTTTTTTTCTAAATCTATGAATGCACTTTTTTTTTACTAAAATCGAGGACATGGATCCTAAAAACAAATCTTTGTATATCTTATAGTTTTATACTTCCCCTTACTGAGCGTTCTATTTGGGCCACTCTGTATGTCACAATGATCAAGCTATATTTTACAAACTATCTATAATGTTCTTTTACAGTAAGACCTATTTATAAAACTTAAAATTAATCAAAGTAAGAAAACATACTTACAATCTATTATCGATGTTATTTTTCAGACATATCGATAGGGACTGCACTATTAGCCGCCATTTTTCGCTCTCAGTGAAGTATAGGTATACACGTTTTTTTCGTAGGTATGCCCCGTCCATGTTATATGTCAATGTCATTGACGCATAGATTGACGTCGTAAGAATTGAGTGAACAAGTTAGGTTATGGTAGGGCTGGACGTATAAGTCGATTACTTTTAAAAGTAATTATCGATATTGAACTGTATCGATGATAAATATTTACTAACTCTAAAAAGTGACTAAGGCACCCACCCACAAATGTGAAACAAGTAGTTCGCGCTAAGTTCACACTACGGGTACCTTTTTTTTTTTTATAGAGGGAAAATGCATGACGCATATCCCGCCGCTCAAAGGGGGAGTGGCAGCGGGATTATGTGGGACTCGGACGTCTGAAGGACGAACATACCCACTAAAAACTCTCTTCGTGTCATACCACGGCACATATGTGTCGCGGCGATGGGACCTGCATCCGCAACACCATAGCACACTACGGGTACCTACCCTAACTAGAGAGAAAACCTCAACGGAAAGTACGAAGACTATTTAAGTTAGTTAGGGTATGTATGAATGTATTAAAAAGTGGGTTTACTAAATAAAAGTTCTAAAAGATGTGTAGTTTAAAATGTTTAAGATAGACTTAGTAAGTATTTATTAATAACTGTGTGTTGGGATTATAGATGTAAAGCCGGTTATTAACGATTTTAACCAAGCGGTTAAAAATGCATTTTTCGTTAATTAACCGTTTTTAACGGTTAATTAACCGCATTTTAAAAAACCACCGCTAGATGCCGCTAGCGGCTTGAAATGTGTATATGTACCGCGCGCGCGCGACTCGCGAGTTACGCGATGATGCTTGCTTCATTATAAAAAAAATATAGAAGTTTTAAAAAAATAGTATTAAAAATTGTATAAAAATAAAAAATATTTATAAAAGTTATTGTGATTTCAAAGTTCCTGTGATTTTTTTATCCATCGGATATGCAGATTAAGCATCCTTTTTCGTCGCAGCCGGATAATTAACCGTTAATAACAGCATTTTATTGGTAGCTAACCAATAGATTATACATCCTTTTTCGTTGTCGCAGTCGGATAATTAACCGTTAATAACCGCATTTTATTGGTAGCTAACCAAAAATTTGGTTAATTAACCGTAGCTAACGGGTTTTTTACAACTATAGTTGGGATTATCTTAAACTAAAATTATGTCGATCGATTGATTTAGGATTTTTCAGTAAGTACTATTAGGTAAAAATAAAACGAATTGCTTATTTAATTCTTTATTCGATCTTCTCAATATAATGATATCAGAATCGAAATCGGTTGGACCATTAATTCGAATTAAAGGTAAATGTACGCACATTCCTATTTTTCCTTTGACTCGATCGATAAAGTCGAAATAATTGTCAATGTACAATTACCACAGATGTAAACATTTAATTTATTGATATAATTTTACTATTAAAATGTTTAAACTTAAATCCAATGCAAGAGCCTCTAAAAAGGCATCTACAAGGCTTCTTATAATGCTAAAATATCTGAATACAAATATTTGCAACTATTTACAATTTTATTGCTCAAATAGGTACTTGACCAGGTTGAAATCGAACCTGTGTCCTCTTGCATTCAAGGTGTGGTGTGGTGACTACTATAACAAAGCATTGTCAAAATTAGTCATAGAATAAAAAAAATATAGTTATCATGTCATCTTGAGTGGGTGTTAAAGGCATGTTAAAGGTCCCAGGTTTGATCCTCAACTAAATCAAGTATTTTTGAAACTATGAAATCGCTTTAGCATTATGTGGTAGGTAGGCATAAAGTTTTTATCTAGATAGGCTTTGACCAATTTAAAGATAAACTACTTTATTGTAAATAACACCTATATAATAATTATTTCATTTAGATTTTAAATTGAGACCTACAAGAAACAAGAAATGACAAAAAAACTTTTATGTTTCATCCAAAACAGGTATTATTATTCAAACTTTACACTACCCTGTTCTTATGATGGATTTAAGATTTAATAACAGCTAACATGATTAATAAAACTACAAGTTCTAAAGTAAAACAGATAAACTGTTACATTAGCACTGTTTATTCTTATGTAAATGTTATAAGGGTACCTTACAATCTTTACAAATCTATCATTAAATCGATAGGGACACAAAATTACTAATAAACAATTCCCTCATTCACAAACAACAAAAGAAACATAATTATTTTATTTACATTGTACTGTCGAGGTTTAAATATAAAAAATATTCTACATTAAAAATACTTATTATTTCAGTCATTACAATAAAATATTGGTGTCAATAGTTAAAACATGATTATATTTAAAATTCATGAATAAGGGAATGCTAACTCTTATCTCTAATTAGAATTAGTGACAAAATTGCATTTATGTAATGTACAAACAGTGCATTCCTACGAGAAGGTTGGCATGATTGCCAGTAATACGTGTATTAGGGTCCCATTTCAGGTTCCTGTTCTTCCGTGGATATAGCCTGAGGTGGTGTGTTGTGGGCACTTAGTTGGGAGAACACTTCTTTCTCTCCCAATGCTAATGGGTCAGGTTGGGTGGCCGGAGATGGGGCATACACCATCATAGGCGTCGGTGAAATAGGTCTCACAACACTCGCACCAGTAGCCTCCTGTTCTTCTAAGAACCTATCCATGTAATCAGTGTGGCCTGGATGCAATGTATACTTTTTCTTTTCTAGCCGAGCTTTATTAGCAAATATATCGTGTCGTTCTGTCTTTTTCCATATGTAGTAGAATTGTACCAATTCCCCAACAGAACGAGTTCTTACTTTGTGTTGCCTTATTAAATGGAAGTCTTTTCCGTGTGCTTTAAGGCCGTTTTCAAAGTTACGACATTCTTCCTCTGACCAGAGGCTGGCGTGTGCTGGCGTCTGCGCGGATATTCGCCGCCGCCGCAACGCCTCCTCCACATTATGGCCACACTGCTGCAGCAGAAACAATGCTTCTTCATCATCCCTCAGCTGTTTCCCTTTCGGGACTGCATCCACACCCAAATCTGAGTTCAATGCACACACTTTTCTCATGTAATCTTCTATGATTTTTTCTTCCAAACTGCTAGGATTCCATAACAACTTGTCCTCATTTTCATAAGGCAGGGCATCATCATAGCTACAGAGTCCTTCAGGTATAGCAGCTTGGTAGTCACTACCAACCATGATTGTTTTCTTCCAGTCATCCTCATCAGGACTGTAATCGTAATCATCCTCTTCTTCTGAAGGGGGTCTGGACCCGGACCTGAGACAGCGGGTCGCTTCAGGACTCGTGTTATCGGTGTAGAGCTGTTGCAACGCCGATTCTGGTTTCTCAATTTCTTCTGGGACCACCTCGGGTACGGGCTCTGGCGCCGGCTTGTCCATGGTTCTGTCGTAACCGTACAGCGCCAGTAGTTCCTCCAAGGGCATATCACCCTCTTTCTGCAGGCTATTGAGCTCGGCCTTGGGATCGTGCTGCTCCCCCGCCGCTAACGCTTCTTCTTCGTCTAGTGTTCTCTCGTCATCAAAGTCATTTACCATCATATCAACAGTAGGTTCGAATAGAGACTTGTCGTTCCCCACGTCCATGCTAGCATCGTGTTCACTTACATTGGCTACCAGCGCGCAATCTGACATGACTACCTTAGTCCACCACTACAGTAACACTCACCAAAACATTACACTTAATACAACTTAAAAATATAATCTTCAGTACTACAATAAATAAAAAGTCACTACACATTACAATTAAGGCATTATTTTGGTATTTTTTTGAAAAATAAGGAGCCAAACAAAAATATTTTGATACGACAAAGAAGGAAATAAATAATTGACGTAAGAAGCCATGGACTACAGACAGACGTCAGGCATAGGCATGTCAGTCACGTAACTGTCAGTATTTATGGCAATGACGTGCTGACCGTTATTCTATTATGTGTTATTAATTAATAATAAAATTATTTAGGTACCACAAAGCTATTCTTTTGAAAATATAATTATGTTAGATTGTCTAGTATACAGACAGATAGACGGAGTTACATCATAGAGTTACATTCGCATTAAAAATTATGCGTTTCTTAAACAGAAGATGTTAACTGATGTTCTTTTTTTACTCTGTAGTCTGACTGTCTCGTTCTGTTCGTGGTTCTGTCACATCTGTGTCTCTCTAATGTCATGTCTGCTAGTGCTGTCTGCTCTGTCTGTGTCCTTCTCGGTGTTCGTGTTTTCCAAAATCTGCTGCAGTTTTGTAAATTAGTGGAAATTAAGATGTTGTTTGGCATAAAATTTGTTCATATCAAATAACTTCCAATAAGGTTAATATTTATTTATATAAAATGTTAAAAAAGATAATATTTATATTGTTCGTGAGTGTGTTGAAATTGTCTCATTGCTTCTCTGATATTGGAAAATGGGATTTACCGCTGAGCGGGGTAAGTTATTATTGTGTTTACCTCTATTAAAACATTTTATAAATGTGTAACAAGGTAGGTTTCGTATCTAAATGTAAATTAATACAAATCCTTGCAACTGACATGAACTTATCCCAGACTCCATATTTTCTGATAAATTTTATTGATTCGTTCAAATTTTCCTGGAAATGCTAAATTAAACGCCCTTATTACTTTCCTCGCAATCTCTGATGCAATGTGCTTGGTTGTTATCGTAAAATACCAATAAGACGAAATAATTTACCATCAATATTAATCTGTGGACTTTAATCAAGAAAAATATTGTAATACCATTTTCTTTTTCAGGAAAGTTGTGTTTTTACATTAGCTAAGTCATTATTTAAGGATACGAAAGTTCTATTAGCATGTAAGTATAAAATTTTATGTACTTTATAAACATTTTGTAAATGTAACAATATTTATTTATCTAGGAACTAAAGGCGCCCCGCGGTTTCATCTGCGTAGTTCCCGTAAGAATATGGGGATAAAATTATGCTAAAAACCTTCCCACTGAATCACTCTATTTATTAAAACAAACTGCATCAAAATCCATGCGAAGTTTTAAAGATCTAAGCATACATAGGGACAGAGAAAGCGACTTTGTTTTATACTAAGTAGTGATGATTCACAAAGCACAAAAGTCCTTTTTTACTCTCAGTAACAACTAACAGTACCCACAGAGTTTTATCTGACAGTCACACCTTCTTCAAATTCTTTATTTTTGAAAAGTAATTTCCTATCTTATTGGTGGAGTAGTTATTGTATGCAAAAGTAGAGGCTCGGATTAAATGTAAACATTTGTTACCTGACTTGCTTCGCATCAAATGTCCATAACATGAGAGTTGCTCTCAACCTCTCTAAAACATGGCCATATTTACCGCAGCATGTTGACTGCATCTCGACTGTAACTCAGTGACATGTTGACTGTAACTTAGCAACATAATGCAATCATGTTTTTAAAGAAATGTTCAATAACGCTGAGTCTTTGAATAGACTTACAATCCTTACGAATTACTACTAAATTGTTTTATAATTGGTATCACTATCTATCATATTTACCTTTGTATTACATTAAATAAACTAATATATGTTAGTCTCTAAGTACATATTTTAATAATTTACCTCACATTTTGTTGTATAATACAATATTATGTTATCAATTAAGCATTTTGATTTGGTCAAATTTTTTTTTTATTGGAGAGGAATTCTGCAGTTTTATTTAGGACACTATATTGTACAATTATCATCATCATTCAGCTTACATATGTCCCCACCAAGGGGCTTCAGCCTACCCTGAGTTAGGGTGATAAAAAGGGTGTAAAATTATGTTCCTACTATAAAGAGATAGACACAGAACTCGGAATACTCTATTCTATGGTAAGTATAAAAATGTTATCTACTCTCTGGTTATATCGGAACGCGTGTCGCCAGTTGACAGTGACCAACACATTGACATACTATATAAAAAAAAAATTAACAATACTGGTGAATGGTGTCCTATGGGACACACCTTTGCGATGACAATATCACGCGTCTGTCAGACTTCTTTACTTACCATAGAGTATTCCGAGTTCTGTGGAGTTAGATATGAAAAAACAGCACAGCCAGTATTATTAGAGTATTTAACTAGTCACATCCTGTATGTTGATAATACACTTATTTTATCAGCATTAAGTTACATTTTCCCTATATGTTATGTTATCACTATCAGCATGTAAAATTGGGGCCTTAAATAGCATATTCAAGTTTGTTACTTTATAAACTTAACATATAGACTTTAATGTGAATATGTCATTTATACTATGTATATTTATAGCCAATGGACATGGGTAATAGCAGGATTGATCATTTTACTTCTAAACAATGTAAATTCATTCATATCTACTTGTGATAAGATACAAATTCTAATGTCAATGGGTCAAAGGGAAGTAATCTTTGAAAAAAAAGTATTTCTTTTTTAACTTTATACTATTTAAATAAAAAAGGGTCAGCAGGTCAAGTTGCATATGAAAATAATTACGATGTTTTTCATTTTCAATGTTTTTAGCGACAGATGCAATCACCATATCTATATCTGTATATTTGCGAAATCGAGACATGTAAAAATGCATTATAAAAATTAATATAACCAATACCTAATACGGTGGAAAAACTGTGATAAGAAGGTTTAGTAGGAACAGAATTATTGTATTGTACATAGGTACAGTCACGGAATGAAAAGGTTCGTCACCTTAGAGTTGGTTTTCACTTCCACTAGTATTGCAAGAAACAATTATACCAACATACCAGTGTAAGAAACAGTGATGCTAACATTTAAATAAATAGAATGACGTTTGCTATCGAATAAGGTTTTGCTTGATTTTTCTATCCTTTTTTAAACACTGTCTTGTGCGCGCGGCATATAAAAACCTCTTTGATATTTTGCAATGATGACATTGACCGATTGACAATAGATTAAACAAAAATAATAATGGCAGTTTGAACCAACAAGAAGGTTTTAGTTAATCAAAAATCTTGTTGATGGAATATTTATCCTGTCAAACAACACTGATCTGAATAATTTTGAACTCTATTATCGAGCAGTAGAACATTATTTTCCCTAACCCGAGTCTATTCTTTACCATAGTTTCAAAAGGTAATATGTTTTCGCGACACATTATACAAATCAATTTGAAAATTGACGAACCTTTTCATTCCGAGACTGTACATCCTCAATGTGTCAGTTTAACTACTTACTTGGATATTACTTCTAAACGAAGTTCAAGGACAAAGTTACAATTTCGTATTTAATCTAGGTATGCAAAATGCAAATAAACTTTTTCATCCCACTAGCTCGGAAAGTATGTTTTTAATCCTCGATATCTGGGGGTAAAAGTCGATTTTAATCTCAAGAGTGGAAAGTATCGGGGTCGCTGTGACAGGCCGTGCAGGAGCCAAGGCATTTTCGATAACTGGGAGTAAAAGTCGTTTTTGCGCTCTAGAGGTTAAAGTAAATTTGAATTTAGAACATCGTGTGCACTAAGTGTGATGATGTTTTGGATTCACAAACTGTCATACAACTTTTTTTTAAATTTAAAATTCAAACTCGGAACCTCCTTGGTGTACTTACTTATTTTTTTATTTGCTTTGCGCGTGATATTTTTGCTTTTCACTTAATATTGTGATTGTTTTATGTTTTCATTTAGTAATTTCCTCGCTGAGGGGGGATGAAAAATAATGTGTTGCACTCGAGTGCAAACAATTTTTAACCTTGTGCTCCTTTGAGTCCCTCGCTAACGCTCAGGAATCTTATTTTGAATCCCTCGCTGCGCTCGTGATTCAATTTTAGAATCCTTCGCTGGCTCGGTCCTCAACTGGAGCCCCGGTTAAAAAGCAACTTTGCACTCTTGTAACCCCTCGTTTATACTATGCTGCAGTGAGCAGGAAAGTGACGAGGATAGTGGGCAGTGGCATAGTGTAAAGGGGTCACTCGTGCTGCTACTCGTCATGCCGCTGCTCCTGCCCGACGCCCCCGCGAGTGTCGGTTTTTCGTGCGGAAGTCAAAGGAAGGAGAGCGAGAGAGAACATATACGCTATTTCACTCAGTCCTCACATACCAAGTGACATACAAGTGACGGCACCGGCATGACGAGTAGCAGCACGAGTGACCCCTTTACACTATGCCACTGCCCACTTTCCTCGCCACTTTCCTGCTCACTGCAGCATAGTGTAGATAGCGTACTGCCGCGGAAGTATTTTGGGAAATATTTGCGGCAGCGCGAGTAGCAGGAGCAGGAGCATAGTCTAACTGAGGGGTATAACAAATAACTATTATTACTTAGGATTTATATTATACAATCGCATAAACATGTTGTTTTAGTAAACTAAATTATTCATCAGTGCAGAATGTGCCTTCTTCGGAGAAGAACTAACAGGAAACTAAGTAGGGTTGGCTTACCTTGTTATTGTTTTCATTCGCTCACAAAAATGTACATACTTATTTTAAAAGTTATTTAAAATAAGCAATTTAAAATGCTAAATGTATTCTTAACCCAACTTCACTCTGTTATAGATTAAAGTTTATTAATTAAACTCGTAATTCTATCGATATCGGCGAAAACCGTAGTTTTTCAGATAAGCACCAACAAATACATACCCACCCTTATTAGGTATGTAGTAAGCGATAATATTCATTTTGTCTGTAACATAGTCATACGCTCAGACAGTTAGGTAATTCACATAGAAAGAGGTTCATACTATCTCTAACTCCGATTACCTACCGTATTTTAAATAAAATTTAAACGCCATTTGCAGATGTTTGCGATTTACTTTCAGAAACGTGAAGACCCCATGTAATTAAAAAAATAAGGTGTAAGCAATTCCAATCTTTGCAAAAATAATGGAATAATTAATCGCCGTATTGTTATTTGCTACTGACGATAGGTTTATTAACTGTATCTAGGTTATCAGAATCAGAAATTGATGCACACATTCACTCAAACATACATAGGTAGTACGCCGAGATAAATCGTAAATCATAAAAACATTTTTGACGACCTCGATGGCAGAGTGGTCACCATCCGTAAGGTTGCGGGTTCGATTTCCGTGCGGGGTGAATATTTGAGTGAACCACAAATGTTTGTCTCGGCCTGGGTGTGTGTGTGAATGAGTGTGTGCGTAGTTTCTGATACCCTAGCTTAGTGGTCTATAATGAGATGATGTAGTGAATGATTTTGTTATGTTATTTACATTACGCGAGAATTTGTTTCTTTGTTGTGACTATCCAGAGTCGTAACCATATTGCTAATACTAAGTATTTGGGTCGACGAAATCCTACATAGGTAGTATAAAACAAAGCCGCTACCCGCCGTCTGTCCCTGTGTATACTTAGATCTTTAAATCTACTCATCGGATTTTGATGCGGTTTTCTTTAATAGATACAGTGATTCAAGAGAAAGGTTTAAGTGTAATTTTATCTCTGCATTCTCACGGGAACGGGAACTACGCGGGTGATTTTGCGGGGCACTGCTAGTTATAACATAAAATGCTTTTTTTTTGCAGTACACTGCGATGTAGCAGAACCTACGAATATAACGGTTAATTACGAATGGTTCCCAACTAATTGCTCACCGGATTATATGCACTATTTCGAACAGGTAAGATCTAGTTTTATTTGAATTTATATTTACAAAAACTTAAGCAACACAGAATGGAAAAAGTTAGGTCAAGAAGAACACAAAAATGTATAATATGTAATATGTATGAAGAAGTTCGTTGTAGCCCTGGAGAGCGCTAAATAGGATCTTGCATCTTCGTCCCTTAAGAGCTAAAATAATAGGCAATAAACTTTTATAAACTTAGTTTATAGTTAGTATAGTAGCCTATGGGACATCTCATCGTACAGACATGTTATGATCTAATAAACGATATGAGAAAATATTCTATTCTCTTGACATAAAAACCTTTTTAATTTTCCCCTTTATAATTTTATAGGAAGTAGTACAATGCTCAAACCGCGTAGAGAGATCGGCAGACAACAATGTCACCCAAACACTCAATGTACAAGAGACATACACTTGTCACAGCAAGAACTCTATATTCTTCTACGATGAGAAAAGCCTGCCGCCCGGCGTCAAGAAGACTAATGAAGACATATCTAGACAATCGGTAAGTTATCAAAAGTTTAGTCCAAGCGTCCGTAGTCGACTTGCCCTTCGTAAAACCAAACTGATTTTTATGTAGTATATTGTGGTCACTAAAGTGAGAAAGCAATTGGTCTCGTATGATTTTTTCGAAAATCTTGCTAAGAGATATATCTCCTCCTTACAACCTGACTTAAAAATAGGAGTAATTCGACTTTGCTTCATCACATCAGGGAAAATACTATGATCTAGACACAGGTTCAATAACGCTGTGAGGAGCTATGGTCTCAATAACAGAATTCAGTAGCTTAACTGACATACCCCATAAATCTTCTGTGGACTTCATGTTAACTGATCATGTTATGTTAGAACATTTCTAGTTCATTACTAGAACTTCTAATATCCTTCTGTAGTCGGATTCTAATAAAAATGTTGGCGACTTCTTGTAGAGACTTCAATGTGTCTGTCTACGTAAAGTCACTTACATTGCTCAAGATTTGTTAATAAATTAAAGTTTACCTTGAAATTTTGTATAGTTTATTTAAGTTTCATTTTATAATAATTGTTTAATCCGAGTTAAACAAATTACCTTTGTGTTAATTAAACCTATCTGATGTTTATAAACATTTATTAACATACTTACATAAAATAATATTTATATTAAACTAGCGGCCCGCCCCGGCTTCGCACGGGACCAATTTTCCCGTTGATTTTCCAAATTTTTTTACATAAGAACCATCTCCTGACAATAACAAACACAACAAAAAAAGAATTGGCCAAATTGGTCCAGGCGTTGTTGAGTTATGCGCTTACCAACACATTTTGCGATTCATTTTTATATTATAGATTGAACACTAAGCACGTACAAGCGAATATACAGCGAAGTGTAGAGCGATGTCAGCTATTGTTAGATGTGACGTAATCACCGCGGAAACGACGAAATACGACACCCTTTGACCTAACTAAACTTTTCGTTCATGAAGGTCGGCAGATAAAACCAAACTCAAATCGAATGATTAATGATGATACTAAAGTTTATAAAGTTGTTTCGATTATATCTCTGTTACATATTTAATTATTTATTATCTTTCACTTCTTCTTTTTAATAAATTGATAAAGAACTATCATTTTGATCGCCGAAAATTCACCTATTTTCAAAGAAATTAAGTAAAATGTTTATAGACTTGCAACGTCCATTTCTAGACTATTTCACCCGTGTTCACCCTATGTAATAGTGAAAGATTTTTTCAAATCGGTTGCGGTCTAATCTAGTTGTTTCAGAGCTCATTGTAATAACTCATTTAAATTATAATTGTTTCAGAAAATACCCCCTCTCTTGATAGTAGACAAGGAAGGTATTTACGTGTTGCGCATGAGTGTGAAGAGTAACACCAAGTTCAATGCGACCGCCCGCGTCGAGATGGTCTCGCCCTCGGGGTACCTCTCCGCCGCTATATGGCCTTTGTTACCGGTAATTATATTCTTTATACTACTTATTAATAACTCGAAAAGGTTTGTCGAATAAGGTCTGTTTCCGTCCCATCTATTCAAAAAGAGGCCGTTAGGTCCTCGATAAGTGCGCGGAAAGTAAGTCATTTCGACGCACTTACAATTACAATAGTGAATGACTTTTGAATTTGGAACAGTATTCAATTTCAAGGTAATTCACTTGAATAAAGTCTAGTCCTGGCCGATAATAACAAAAATAACGCCTTCAATTATGCAGCTATAATAGAATCAGTTGATGAGTTATAGCACTATATGAGCTGATGATGATTATGTTATGTGTGGCACAGTTCTACGGCACGATGTGCGGCGTGTACACGGTGCTGTGCAGCCTGTGGCTGGCGGTGTGCGCGCTGCAGTGGCGCGACCTGCTGCGCATCCAGTACTGGGTGGGCGGCGTCGCGCTGCTCGGCATGCTCGAGACCGCCACCTACTACGGCGTCTACTCCGCCATCAATCGCGACGGGTACGTCTACTCACATTGATTAGCATGGTACAGGATGAGAGTGAAGCTATGAGCTGGTAGTAGGTCGAATCGGCGGGTAGTAGGTCAAAATGGTGAGTAGTAGGTCAAAATCAACCGCGACGGGTACATCTACTGGTAGTGGTTAGAGTGGTACAGGGTGGAAGTGAAGCAATGAGCGGGTAGTAGGTTGAATCGGCGGGTAGTAGGTTAAAATCTATCGCAACGGGTTCGTCTACTAATAGTGATTAGCGTGGTACAGGATGGGAGTGAAGCTATGAGCTGGTAATAGGTCAAATTGGTGGGTAGTAGGTCAAAATCAATCGCGACGGGTTCGTCTACTGATAGTGATTAGGATGGGACAGGAAGGGTGTGAAGAAATGAGCGAGTAGTAGGTCAAATTGGTGGGTAGTAGGTCAAAATCAATCGCGACGGGTACGTCTACTGACACTGATTAGGGTAGCACAGGAGTGAAGCTATGAGCGGGTAGTAGGCCAAATTGGTGGGTAGTAGGTAAAAATCAATCGCGATGGGTACGTCTGCTGATAGTGATAAGGGTGGTACAGGATAAGAGTGAAGCTATGAGCTGGTAGTATGTCAAATTGGTGGGTAGTAGGTAAAAATCAAAAGTGTCGGTTACGTCTTCTGATACTGATTAGGGTGGAACAGGAAGGGAGTGAAGCTATGAGCGGGTAGTAGGTTGAATCAGTAGGTACTGGGTAGTAGGTCAAATGGGTGGGTAGTAGGCCAAATTGGTGGATAGTAAGCCAAATCATAAGTTATCGGAATAAGACGACTATGTATGTGGCATCAAGCGTCGATTTCTGGGACACCCTGTATTAGTTTTCGAGCAGTCAAATATTTGTAACGATATCAGAAGGCGGAGCCATTTTGTCAATTAATTTTTGAGGTGTTATCCTCGTGGGCAAATTTATCTAAAATTATATCATTATTAACATAAATATTTAATTTCAGGTATTTCAACGTAAACGTGTACATGTTTGCCGAGTGCACGTCCATTGCAAAGCGAGCCCTCGCTCGGATGCTAGTCATTATTGTGTCTCTGGGATTCGGCATAGTCAAGTAAGTGGATTTTTAGAATACATCTTATAAGATAACAAATAATCCTTTGGGCCTTATATCGTTAATTCGATAAATTATTATCTTATTTCTATTACCAAGGAGCACACACACAGAAAAGATGTTGGATTACGATTATAAAATTATTTATGATGATGTTTTATGTGCTAAATTACCTTAATTTTTAATAAGTATTGTATAATGTGTTTGTCTTTGTACCGCTTAGACCACGTTTACGGAGACGCAGGGCGTTGCGCGTGGCGTTGGATGGTGCGGCCCGTATAAAATTCAAATATATGGCATTGTATGAGAGTGTTTAACTCTCGCCCGTATAAAATTCAAATATATGGCATTGTATGAGAGTTAAACACTCTCATACAATGCCATATATTTGAATTTTATACGGGAGATGCGGTTTTACACGCGTTTGAGCGCTTGTTGTGGCGGGGCCTGCTACGTCGCACGCGGCGGTAATTCTTGAAGAAACGATGTCCGCGCTAAGCCCGCGACATTGCCCGCCGCGTGCGGCACCTTTCCGTAAACAGAAACGCCCCGCTGCACGCGCCGCGCAATGCCCTGCGTCTCTGCCTAAACGTGGCCTTATGGTTATCATCAATAATGGGGGTGTGGGGCGTGCTGTCTGTATGACGTGTACTGTAGTGACGGTCCCTGTGTGTGTCAGACCGCGTGTGGGGCGTGCTGTCTGTATGACGTGTACTGTAGTGACGGTCCCTGTGTGTGTCAGACCGCGTGTGGGGCGTGCTGTCTGTATGACGTGTACTGTAGTGACGGTCCCTGTGTGTGTCAGACCGCGTGTGGGGCGTGCTGTCTGTATGACGTGTACTGTAGTAACGGTCCCTGTGTGTGTCAGACCGCGGCTGGGCCCGGCGCTGCAGCGCGTGGTGGGCGCGGGCGGCGTGTGGGGCGTGCTGTCTGTATGACGTGTACTGTAGTGACGGTCCCTGTGTGTGTCAGACCGCGTGTGGGGCGTGCTGTCTGTATGACGTGTACTGTAGTGACGGTCCCTGTGTGTGTCAGACCGCGTGTGGGGCGTGCTGTCTGTATGACGTGTACTGTAGTGACGGTCCCTGTGTGTGTCAGACCGCGTGTGGGGCGTGCTGTCTGTATGACGTGTACTGTAGTGACGGTCCCTGTGTGTGTCAGACCGCGGCTGGGCCCGGCGCTGCAGCGCGTGGTGGGCGCGGGCGGCGTGTGGGGCGTGCTGTCTGTATGACGTGTACTGTAGTGACGGTCCCTGTGTGTGTCAGACCGCGTGTGGGGCGTGCTGTCTGTATGACGTGTACTGTAGTGACGGTCCCTGTGTGTGTCAGACCGCGTGTGGGGCGTGCTGTCTGTATGACGTGTACTGTAGTGACGGTCCCTGTGTGTGTCAGACCGCGGCTGGGCCCGGCGCTGCAGCGCGTGGTGGGCGCGGGCGGCGTGTGGGGCGTGCTGTCTGTATGACGTGTACTGTAGTGACGGTCCCTGTGTGTGTCAGACCGCGTGTGGGGCGTGCTGTCTGTATGACGTGTACTGTAGTGACGGTCCCTGTGTGTGTCAGACCGCGTGTGGGGCGTGCTGTCTGTATGACGTGTACTGTAGTGACGGTCCCTGTGTGTGTCAGACCGCGGCTGGGCCCGGCGCTGCAGCGCGTGGTGGGCGCGGGCGGCGTGTGGGGCGTGCTGTCTGTATGACGTGTACTGTAGTGACGGTCCCTGTGTGTGTCAGACCGCGTGTGGGGCGTGCTGTCTGTATGACGTGTACTGTAGTGACGGTCCCTGTGTGTGTCAGACCGCGTGTGGGGCGTGCTGTCTGTATGACGTGTACTGTAGTGACGGTCCCTGTGTGTGTCAGACCGCGGCTGGGCCCGGCGCTGCAGCGCGTGGTGGGCGCGGGCGGCGTGTGGGGCGTGCTGTCTGTATGACGTGTACTGTAGTGACGGTCCCTGTGTGTGTCAGACCGCGTGTGGGGCGTGCTGTCTGTATGACGTGTACTGTAGTGACGGTCCCTGTGTGTGTCAGACCGCGTGTGGGGCGTGCTGTCTGTATGACGTGTACTGTAGTGACGGTCCCTGTGTGTGTCAGACCGCGTGTGGGGCGTGCTGTCTGTATGACGTGTACTGTAGTGACGGTCCCTGTGTGTGTCAGACCGCGTGTGGGGCGTGCTGTCTGTATGACGTGTACTGTAGTGACGGTCCCTGTGTGTGTCAGACCGCGGCTGGGCCCGGCGCTGCAGCGCGTGGTGGGCGCGGGCGGCGTGTGGGGCGTGCTGTCTGTATGACGTGTACTGTAGTGACGGTCCCTGTGTGTGTCAGACCGCGGCTGGGCCCGGCGCTGCAGTGCGTGGTGGGCGCGGGCGGCGTGTGGGGCGTGCTGTCTGTATGACGTGTACTGTAGTGACGGTCCCTGTGTGTGTCAGACCGCGGCTGGGCCCGGCGCTGCAGCGCGTGGTGGGCGCGGGCGGCGTGTGGGGCGTGCAGTCTGTATGACGTGTACTGTAGTGACGGTCCCTGTGTGTGTCAGACCGCGTGTGGGGCGTGCTGTCTGTATGACGTGTACTGTAGTGACGGTCCCTGTGTGTGTCAGACCGCGGCTGGGCCCGGCGCTGCAGCGCGTGGTGGGCGCGGGCGGCGTGTGGGGCGTGCTGTCTGTATGACGTGTACTGTAGTGACGGTCCCTGTGTGTGTCAGACCGCGGCTGGGCCCGGCGCTGCAGCGCGTGGTGGGCGCGGGCGGCGTGTGGGGCGTGCTGTCTGTATGACGTGTACTGTAGTGACGGTCCCTGTGTGTGTCAGACCGCGGGTGGGGCGTGCTGTCTGTATGACGTGTACTGTAGTGACGGTCCCTGTGTGTGTCAGACCGCGGCTGGGCCCGGCGCTGCAGCGCGTGGTGGGCGCGGGCGGCGTGTGGGGCGTGCTGTCTGTATGACGTGTACTGTAGTGACGGTCCCTGTGTGTGTCAGACCGCGGCTGGGCCCGGCGCTGCAGCGCGTGGTGGGCGCGGGCGGCGTGTGGGGCGTGCTGTCTGTATGACGTGTACTGTAGTGACGGTCCCTGTGTGTGTCAGACCGCGTGTGGGGCGTGCTGTCTGTATGACGTGTACTGTAGTGACGGTCCCTGTGTGTGTCAGACCGCGTGTGGGGCGTGCTGTCTGTATGACGTGTACTGTAGTGACGGTCCCTGTGTGTGTCAGACCGCGTGTGGGGCGTGCTGTCTGTATGACGTGTACTGTAGTGACGGTCCCTGTGTGTGTCAGACCGCGTGTGGGGCGTGCTGTCTGTATGACGTGTACTGTAGTGACGGTCCCTGTGTGTGTCAGACCGCGGCTGGGCCCGGCGCTGCAGCGCGTGGTGGGCGCGGGCGGCGTGTGGGGCGTGCTGTCTGTATGACGTGTACTGTAGTGACGGTCCCTGTGTGTGTCAGACCGCGTGTGGGGCGTGCTGTCTGTATGACGTGTACTGTAGTGACGGTCCCTGTGTGTGTCAGACCGCGGCTGGGCCCGGCGCTGCAGCGCGTGGTGGGCGCGGGCGGCGTGTGGGGCGTGCTGTCTGTATGACGTGTACTGTAGTGACGGTCCCTGTGTGTGTCAGACCGCGTGTGGGGCGTGCTGTCTGTATGACGTGTACTGTAGTGACGGTCCCTGTGTGTGTCAGACCGCGTGTGGGGCGTGCTGTCTGTATGACGTGTACTGTAGTGACGGTCCCTGTGTGTGTCAGACCGCGTGTGGGGCGTGCTGTCTGTATGACGTGTACTGTAGTGACGGTCCCTGTGTGTGTCAGACCGCGTGTGGGGCGTGCTGTCTGTATGACGTGTACTGTAGTGACGGTCCCTGTGTGTGTCAGACCGCGTGTGGGGCGTGCTGTCTGTATGACGTGTACTGTAGTGACGGTCCCTGTGTGTGTCAGACCGCGTGTGGGGCGTGCTGTCTGTATGACGTGTACTGTAGTGACGGTCCCTGTGTGTGTCAGACCGCGGCTGGGCCCGGCGCTGCAGCGCGTGGTGGGCGCGGGCGGCGTGTGGGGCGTGCTGTCTGTATGACGTGTACTGTAGTGACGGTCCCTGTGTGTGTCAGACCGCGTGTGGGGCGTGCTGTCTGTATGACGTGTACTGTAGTGACGGTCCCTGTGTGTGTCAGACCGCGGCTGGGCCCGGCGCTGCAGCGCGTGGTGGGCGCGGGCGGCGTGTGGGGCGTGCTGTCTGTATGACGTGTACTGTAGTGAGGTCCCTGTGTGTGTCAGACCGCGGCTGGGCCCGGCGCTGCAGCGCGTGGTGGGCGCGGGCGGCGTGTGGGGCGTGCTGTCGTGTATCAACGCGTGGCTGCGGCTGCACCACCGGCCGGCCGACTCCAACCGCGCGCTGCTGCTGTCGGAGGTGCCGCTCTCGCTCGTCGACAGCGCCGTGTGCTGGTGGGTGTTCGTGTCGCTCGCGCACACCATGCGCACGCTGCAACTGCGCAGGTAAGTCGACACACTGCTTTTGATGGAACTTCTGAGTGCTTGGTTTCGACACAATACACCACTATTTTTAAATTACTGGACAAATTAATATAAGAATATCTGTAATAGTAACTGAATGCATATGTCCAATTAAAAGTATCAAAAATGATAGTCGATATAAAAGTGCTGACATTGTTTTGAAAAACATCAAAGTATCTACAATTTTCCCCACAGTTTCATTTGAAACAGATCCAAGCAATCAGATTTTTTATCATCAAAAGACAGCTATTATGTTTTCCAATGATGTAATACGTATTTTAATTTTCACATTCAAAACACTCAAAATTATTTTGGTGTCTTAAATTTTTTATTCTTCAAATATTTCCCTAAACATCAACCTCAATCCGCCCTTGGTCATACATTATCTACCTATAACATAAAATATTTATTTCCAGAAACACGATAAAATTGTCCCTCTACCGGCACTTCACCAACACATTGATATTCGCTGTGATATCGTCGGTTGTGTTCATGCTCTACTCTATCAAGTCGTACAGGGTCCTACAGTGTATTACGGTAAATATAAAAAGGCTTTTGTTGTATGTTTAGTGACTAAAAACCGGCCAAATGTGAGTCAGACTCGCGCACGAAGAGTTGCGTATGTTTGGTACATACGTACGGTACATAAAAGGGCAAAAAAACGTTAGTTTTATGTAAATATAAACGTTACCTAAATATTTATTTCATTCTGTTCTATAGGGGCAACAGAAATACATCATCAGTCAACATTTTAACTGACTGGTTATCACGATTCATGAGCCTGGTGACAGACAGACAGCAGATCTTAATCCTGAACCAGTAATAGGGTCCGGTTTTTACCCTTTGGGTACGGATACGGAACCCTAAAACATTCTATATTCAACTCGTATGTTTCATGTCTGCAATTTACTCAAAACATACTGATCCTATTTTGATCGATCTTAACTTTCAAAATGTTTTTCAAGTCTCTAATAAACTAATGTTTGATCCTACAGGAATGGAAGGAAGTATGGATGGATGAGGCTTACTGGCACATTTTGTTCGCGAGCGTGCTGACCGTGATCATGATACTATGGCGTCCGACGAACAACAACCAACGATACGCTTTCACACCGCTCTTGGACAATGCTGAAGATGACGATGGTATGAACAATTGTGGTTATTTTATACACCCTTATTTTGAAATTGCGATACCTTATCTCACAGCTAATGTAAACGACGGGTGACAATATAATAGTGAAGTTAGTTTTTTTCTTCTGCTTTTATTTATAAAGTTATGATAAGTCAAAGATTTTCAAAATCCCGCCGAATTTTATTGTTATTCTACACCGAACGCTGCGATACACAGCTGAGCGCGGTCATCGACCCGAGCCGTCACAGAATACTTGATAGCTAGTGTGCCGTCTGGTAATACGACATTTATTTTGTATTTTTTAACGATAAGTAATCGACTATCATTTTTGATATTTTTATTGGATGTATGGATTCAGTTACTGCTACAGATATTCTGATTTTAATAAGTCCCATATTTTCAAAATAGGGGTGTATATTAAAGTAATTTAATAGCCAATTGAACTCTCTTCTCCCTGAATGTAATTCTGATAAGCAGCACTTCCAGATAGCATAATAATACAGAGTTTGGAAATTTTTGGCACAGACAACTGGTTCGATTCCTGGCCAGGAATATTGGTTTTTCAAAAATTGAATGATGCAGTTTTAGGTTTTATCAAAATCGGCAAAATTGATATTGTTTAGTTTCGGATATCTTCTACCACGCCCACTTGAAAAATACAATTCACCCTGTATAAAGTATCTTGTAAGAAACACTGAGGTGAAGTCTCATAGCTTCTTACAATTTAATCTCGAAGATATCTATCGTCATTTCTAATTACAGAGGAAGAAGAACAGTTTGTGAACGACGCCTACGGTGTTAAAATGCGCGGCACAAGCCTCTGTGACTCTGGAGACGGTAACTCCCAAGCGGATCCGCCTTCGAACTCCTTGGACTCGGACCTCCGATGGGTCGAGGAGAACATACCTACCAGCACACTGCCACTACTAGATTCGGATGAAGAAATCATAAACACTAAGTTCGAAGTGTCCAAAATGCAGTAATTACTTAACTAAGTGTACTATTATAAAGTATTATGTAACTGTGATTCCGGCTTTTATTTATGTGTTAGTCAAATAAATAGATTCACATCTTTTTTGGTTTTTTGTTCCGATTATGATGTTATGTTACCCGTTTGTGTAAATCACAGTTTAACTAGTACACTTTTAATGACTTAAGAGTTCAAGAATTTACAGTGTTTTAAGATGTTAAATTATTCAGCTTGTCTGTCTGTCTGTATGTGAATGAATGTGTTAAAATATATGTGTAGGTACCGTAAATATAGTACATAAATTAATCAAGCACAAAATGAATGTCTTCAATACCTGTATGTGTATATATGGAAAAATAAATCAATAAATTAAATTTGAAACATTTTATTTATACACAATTAAATATATTTTGTTCTTAGACATGCTCTTTGGTATATAAAATATAATATTGGTATATGGCCACAATATATTACATAAAATGGAAGTAAGAAATTCAGTCATAGCATAAATGGAATCCAGTATACATTAATTTGATTATTTCTCTTACAATAATTAAAATACTTTGTGCTATCAACAAATTCAAATCCAATCTATAGCTTAAAACTAATGGAATACATTTTTGTCGAGTAACTCAGTTCAATCACCTCTAAAAGCAATTAATATGCAATACATGTTATATGAATGTACATCCACATTCATACAACCTTATATGGTACACAACTACCAGCTTATTCACGTTACGCTACTCTCAACCATATTGCAAAGAAATACTGTTCATAATCTCCTAAACTTTTATCAATTAGAGACTAAAAAGTTTTATTAAAATACCAATTCCTGGATGGTAAATTCTAGAATATAAGCTAAAAAAAAGTGATTTAATTTGGCATACATAAGATAAAATTTGAGCTGTATTGTATGTACAATTCGAAAGGAAGTCAAAAGTATGT
This sequence comes from Timandra comae, assembly GCA_958496195.1. Lineage (NCBI taxonomy): Eukaryota > Metazoa > Arthropoda > Insecta > Lepidoptera > Geometridae > Timandra > Timandra comae. The sequence continues at coordinate 1,995,789 of OY292362.1, read as the reverse complement.
TGATTAAAATACTAGTTATTAATTGTAATCGTAATAAAAGTCGTAATCTTCTGGTTCGTCAGGTATCTGTGGCGGATCCTGCGGTATGTCGATACCTTCAGCGTCCAACAATCTCACTTTAATGTCCATTGAGAGCAAGATTTGCAAATCATTCTCAAATGATTTGCTCACCATTTTCTCCTTCAATAATGCATTGATACCGTCAGTCCAGTAGTCAAATATCTGTTCATCAGGTGCCACAAAGTCTAGAGAGGTAACTTCAGCTGATTTAGGTATGAGAGAGAAAGCTAAATGTGGTGTAGTTTTTCTGCCTCTCAAATCCTTCATGTGAGGACAATCTTTGCCAGTAATCACACATTTGATGTCCGTCACTACCAGTTTGTTCCCAAGTTCTTCCAGACTTGGTGTGCTCTTTTCATCACAATCACCATAATGCAGTACTTTATGGTTCGGTGATAGTCTTACAAACCAAAATTTATCTTTTATTCTTTGCCCTCTTGCAGAATATTTCTTGAATCGTGTCCCACCGACAAGCACGCCCAATCTCTGTTGTTGTATCAAATCAATGATTTCTGGAGTGATTTTCTCTTTAAGTTCCACTATGGGTCTAGCGTGTGACTCCCATACTTCTCTGTTAGTCCGTTCCTGTAGCCATATTTGTGTTATTTCGGCATAAGTTAATTGGTTTATCTTTTGTCTGAATTTGTCAAAGCTCTTTGGCGATGATGACAGTGCACGGCTGATCTGTTCTCGAACTACACTTGATACTTTGACAAAGTCTTCAATAGTTGCTCTCATTTCTTTCCAAGTTTTGTTGAGGAGTCCTATACAAATGCAGAAGAGTTCTTCAAAGGGATGGTCGTGGGTGAAAAACAAGGGGTGGTAAGTCTGCCCTTGTTCACTGGGTGCTTCACCAATGTGCAGAATGTCACATAGTTGTTTCACCAGTTCAACACTGGTTTTACCAAATGGACATTCATGTTCATCAGCTCTGCAACTATTCTCAAGCACAATCTTTGTGTAATCTTCCGAGTAGTTCCTTGCAAAATACAGCATACAGTCCAATGCTAGCACACCAGGAGGTACTTCATTGAAATCCTTAATTGGATCAATCTCACATTTGAAACCGAGTTTTTTGAAGTCTTTCGAGTAACATCCTGTTGGTCTTCTCATGGTGACTTCTAAGTTAGGATTGTTGTCATTTTCAAAAGCTATTTTCCTGAGTTCTTTTATTTTGTCTTGTGATTCTTGTTCCTGTGCATCTGCTCTTTGTCTCATTTTCGGTTCCAATAGACCTAGTATCAGTGTTTGTAACACATACAGTTGGTGAGCCAGTTCAGTGCCAAGAGATTCCTTCCCATTCTTAGAGAACTCACTCGCACCAATCAAGTTCTCATAAATAACATTTCTTACCTGTTTTGAACACAGAGTAGCTGCAATAGTTTTCCTCTTAGTGAAATCAGCTTTTGAAAATATTGCATTGATCAGAGCTATGGCATTCTGTTGAATGATACTATCTTGATTAGAATTCTGAAGGTGTGATATCAAGTTTGGAATGGTGATCTCCTTTTCAACGTGAGAATTCTTTGAACTGTTTAGTACAATATTTTCAAGTATAGAGAGACAGCACTGTATCACTTTGGGGTCTTGTGTGCTTGCCTGATTGTTCACAAAACTGGCAACTTTATTTATAAACTGATTCTCGAGTATATCCCAAAATATAATGCCATGATCCATAAGCTCCACAAATGTGATGAGCGCGTACCTCAAAGACTTGCCTTTGAACTTCCCGTTTTCTATGTTGTTTATTATGAGGGTCAATCCTTTTTTATTAATAAACTCTAGCGCAAAGGTCAGGTCGCTGCTCAGCGAAGATAATTTAGTGAGTGCAGCCACTTGATCTGCTTCTGAACCGGAGTTAATTTTACCAAGGATGTCCTGCACGGTCCTTGCGGGGGACAATTCCAATCGTAACACCGACCCATTTTTAATTTCGTTACGATTTTTCTCAGTGATGTAATTTTGATTGTTGCTCTCCGAGAACTGTAGAGCGTAGTTTTCAGGATCGGGCAAACCCCAAGGCTTACAAAGAAGCTGAATGATGCTTGACAACGGCTGACTCTGATCGAACTCGATCAATTGTGGCACCTTGTCGGGAGCATTTAGCATCTCCACAGCAATTTTGAGGATGGTAGAGTCTTTCTCTTTGGTTGCCGACGGCATTTTTATTGGTTTCGTAGACATTTATTTAACATTTGATACAAAAACGGATAATACAACACCACACCTTGCAAAGTTGTTTTTGTGCGGAAATTGCGGAATTCGAATACGAATTACGAAATGTCAAACTGATTGTTGACATCCAGTGTGACCAGATTAAATTTTACGAAAATACCGAGGCACCTCAAAAAAATACTGAAATATACCGACTTACATAGGACAGATATACCATTAAAAATACTGTTTTTTTTAACACGTTTTATTTATTCATTTTCACAATAAATGTTAGAGTTATATTTTAACATCCTTTTCGAAGGATTAAAATTTACACAACCTCCGTCATCCTTAACACCTTGCTTTGTTTTTAAAATAGCTGACACATTTTTGTTTATAAATCTGTTTCTTTGGTCCGTTTTTATTAAATTTATCTGTGAAAATATGCGCTCGCATGCAGCATTCGATACCGGTATACATAGAAGAGATTTACTAAAACTAGTTATATTTTTGTATTTTAACATGCCATCACTGTTAGAAATTTTCCCAACTTTCACCCAAAATTGTTCACACGAGATGGGTGAGCCAGTGCTGGAAGATTGTAACAAATCACTTACTTCGCGATCAAACTTTAGAGTTCTATATTCTTCGTCAATTAACTGCATTTGTTCTGGCTGTACTTCGCATGGGAAAGTTTCTATCACATTTCGTAAACTGCGAAATTCTTTATGCACGGCAGTGTGTGGGTCAAGAAATTTCAGTTCTCGAAAAACTGGATTTTCAAAAGGCAAACGTGATTTCAATTGCATGCTCAACTCAATTAAAAATGATTGGCACCTTCTGAAAAACTCAGTAATTTGCTCTTTCATGTTTATGTTTTCCCTGTGTTTGATTAATTCTTGGCCTACTTGAATACCTAAGTACATATCTTTCAATGGCAAATAATTTACATTAGACTTTGGGTCTAACGTAAATACATTGTCCGTACGTTTGATGTAACTAGCTTTCATGAAGCAACCCAAAATCGACAAGTACATACTAGATGCATCATCATACAGTCTATCAATGCACGGATAGTCGCCTTGAAAAATTATGTTAAATTTGTTTACAATCGGCAATATGTAGTCCAAAAAGTAAAAGTACAATTTGTTTATATCAGTGGTAAAAGAATTAAATAAAAATTCTGATGACATATTGCGATCACTCAAGTATTGGTCTTGAAAAAACAGTTGCAATGCCCTCCACTGCTCAATTATTCTACTAATACAGGCATGAAGTGAAAGCCACCTTATGTCGTAATGACGCAAAATTCTGTGATTTTCAGTGTCTGTGAAATTTTGGAACTCAGCAAATTCTCTTTGACGCTTGCTGCTTTGAGAAAAATATCCATAAACTTCTTTTACTATTTGTTCTAAATTTCTAGGCAGTATTTTACAGGCGTGGCTAACACTTAATGCTGCAGAGTGACAAACACATTTTATAAAAAAGCACTTTGGGTTTACTTCTTTAATTTTTGCAACAATGCCAGAATGTTGACCGAACATCACATTCGTAGTATCAGCAGCGAATCCTATTAAGTATTTTATTTCTAAACCTAATTCCGATAATTTTGATGACAACGAATTAAATAAATGACCTGCGGTCTCACCACTTAAGTCAACTAAATCAAGGAATTTGGTTTGTACAGTACATTTAGTTTCAGAGAAGTATTTAATTACTATTGCCAATACTTTGACTGATGCAACATCTGTACTCTCATCGATTATAATTGAATATACTGGTTTACCTGAAGGAGATGCAGTACCAAGTATGTCTTCAATCATATCTTTTTCGAAATTGGGTCCTAAAACATTATAAGTTATAGCGGCTGCTTTGGATCTCTTGCAGGAAAATTCTTTCGCAATATCGGAATCGGTAAAACACTTCACTAGAACATCACTAAGATGGTCCATTGCTCTAAATGGGATGTTGTGTTCCGACAGAAAACTGCATAAACGCAGCTCAGCTTTCTTGACTTCGTCTTTCAGTGGGGCCTTTTTGAAAAATGTATCAACCTGAAAATTTTAAAATACTTGATTAGTTTTTTTTTATAATAGCGCCGCATTTCATAGCTGTTACCTAACTGGTTTTGAGAAACAAAACTAGGATGATTAACTTTAATTAAATTAAAATATATCCGAACGCCTTGAACTAGTTAAGTAAAGCGAATTATGCTTACCTTTGACTGTCCTTTATATTTTATCAAGTTCAATTTATGCTTTTCAGTATTTGCATGCTGTTTTATAGATGCTAATCTACTTTGCATTTTCGCATTGCATGCTTTGCAAAATGCGGTGAACTCGTCATCTTTGTAACGTGAAAGCCACGAAGAAAATTCCGGAATTTGTTCCCACTTCGCTAAATAACTTTGCTGAAAACTAGACATGCTGTCCGAATGAATGCAACTAAGTAAATAAAAACAACGAAAATCGCGTTCTATTTATATGATGACAAAAACATCTCCTATTTTGGGGAAATTCCCGAATTATCGAAAGAAAGTCCTCAAAGAATAAGTTGAATGCAGAAGAGACAATCATTTCACTTGAACCGTATTAGACGATTTGATACTAGTAATAAAGTATCTTTTAAGTTTAACTACCTTTACTACCTATTCATTCATTTTACTACCTATTCATGCAACTGAAAACTTAAAAACTAGACGTTGTTTTGAAAATTATAGATAAACTAGCGGTCCGTCCCGAATTTGTCCGGGTAGACTGATATTCATGAAACACAAAGAATTTGAATGTATGCAATCTGGAAATTACGCTCTATCGAATAGTGCAAACCGCATTAAAATCGGTCCAGCAGTAGTAAAGTTGAAGGCGAACATACATTCTGCAAGTCTGATTAATACTATGTATTGATTGATAATTGTATATGTAGTATTACAATACTACAACGCCGGCAACGGCCGTCTTTCTTGTCATATCTGTAACTTACTCATCTTTGCTCATAGATAACATGTATGAGTATAAACTATATCCGGGAAAGTCCCAATGTTCGCGTTCCGGTCCGGGGAATTCCGCAAACATTGGCGCAAAGACGATCACTCACTACAGTGTTGCCATAACTTCAACCAAAATATACCCAAAAATACTGACTGCCAGCAATATACCTGAAAATATACTGATGTTCGGAAAAATCGATGAAATATACTGAAAAAGTATTAAAATACTAAATCTGGTCACACTGTTGACATCAAAAATTGACATTATTTTCAGTATGGCGGCTTAACATTCCGTTCCACGAATATTTTAACTCGACCATCGTCGAAGTCGAATATCAAGGACATTGAAAAAGTATTTATTGCACATTTAAGATTTGAATTTGCAGAAAACCTGAGTATGTATGTTGCATAGCGCTTAGGTAAGGTATACATTACCAAAAAATACATTCTAGCTTATTTAATTGTAATTTTGGTAGATAGGTATTTTTAGGCATGACCAGTGAGGAAATAGATAGGTACTTACGCAGTTTCCCTTCAAAAATAGAGGAACAAACAACGCACAGTTATACCTACTAATAGGATAAATACTTAGTTAAATAGGACACTCAGATGAAACTTTAGACCTCCCATTTACCAACTACGTCTTTCAGTCTTTTATTAGTCGAGGTACTTCATAATGCTTCATTTAAATTCATTCTTCAGCGCACTAGACTATCGTTAACATGTTATAAGGCCATTTTAAACATGATGTCTAATAAACTCTTTCCTTTAATAATTTTATTATTTATCTCAAATACGCTAAGTTTCCGATGTGATCGTAGGCCCTATGGGTCTACTACCCAAGCATCTGCATCGGATGGACGGTTCCAATTATTAGTTTTAGGCGCAGAAAATAATGCTTACATTCCTGACCAACTTTATACGGGTATGTGATATCTTCCTACTACATATTATAAGTAATATCTATTCATAAAATATTTGAATGTTTAAAATCGGGGTGGTTAATTCCTAAGCAGTGGTTGTAATGAGTCAAATTTATTCAAAAATTCAATCCACAGTTCAAATAACTGAAACGGATGGCATGTCTCGGTTCATGGGGTTCATGATATCAGCGGAGGGTGACTCGAAGCCCGACCCTCGCAACCCCCGGAGGAACATGCAGCTGTTCCCGGGAGAGATACGGCCCATGAACCCAACAACCGCTAAGTTCAGCGACAGATGTTTGTACTCCGTTGAACACGCCATGAATTCTTATAAATCTACTGTTGAAGTAAGTTTAGTTTTGTATATAATAGAAATAATTTACATATAATACGGATTATCTCTTAAATATTACCTACTTATCTATTAAGTAAGTACTTATATTAAAATTACTTAGAATCTGTCTATCCTTTATTAACTTTAAAAACTACAACTCAAAACCTAACACCTGATCACTTTTATCATTTACTTATTCTACAGGTTTACTGGCAAGCACCATCTTCAGGTAATGGTTGTGTAACACTCCGAGCTACGGTCGTTGAAAACAGTGAGCTTTGGTACGAAGATGGATCGCCTCTTACTCAAAAACTATGCGAAGATATGAGGCAGCCTGACGATGTGGCACCACAGCTTAACTACGATTGCCAGATTTGTGATGAAGCAAAATATGAGGTTCTTATTTTGTAATTATTATTTCTAATGTGATTGTTTCTTTTAGAACAGGTAATTATACAATATATTTTACAATCTAGGTGTCATTTACGGGCATATGGTCTCGCAACACACATCCGCGCAACTTTCCCGAGAACGATTGGCTGCCTCGGTACAGCGACTTGGTTGGAGCTTCCCACACACCGGACTTTATCCTATGGGCACCAGGCTCACTAGCTACCGAAGGTTTGAAGGATCTAGCGGAACATGCTAACAGTAGCCAGTTGGAAGCTGAGATTAGAGAAAAGGTTTGTGTAAGAAGTTTCATTCATTTTTTAAATATAGCCGAAGTCAAGATGAATGCCTAATATTACTTTTATAGATTGGCGATGGAGTCAGAACCCTCATAAAAGGTAAAGGCCACACCTCTCGCAAACTGAGCAACCCAACATACGCGTTCTTCCGAACGGACAAGTCTAATCATTTATTCACTGTCGCGGTTGGAATATATCCTTCCCCGGACTGGTTTTTGGGTGTAACAAGGTTTGAATTATGCCAGGATAATCAGTGGCTACCAGAAAGGGAGTTGAATTTGTATCCTTGGGATGCCGGCACGGATAGCGGTGTTTCTTACGAGGTTAGTTTCAGAAGTTAATATCCTATGATAAGTTTGTACTTTAACAAAACCTTCATTTTAGAAGTACCTTTGTAATTTAAAAATAATATAGTTAATTAATTTATTTGTAGTCACCAAACATCCAAACATTTCCTCAAGACGCTGTAGACAGGGTTGCACAGAGCTCTTACGATAAAAACTCTCCATTTTATGAAATGGACCTTAAAGACATGCACCCGTTTGGTAAACTCCATATCAAGCTTATTAGAACTTATCATAGAGATTGCGAAGAAACTACAGGTGAGAGAGCACACATTTATTATTCTTTTTGAGCTTAGATTTAAGGTCATAATTGTCCTTTTTTTCTAATTTTTGTTACAAAAGATTCAGAAGAGGTATCTGAAAATAATCCTGAAGAAAAACCTATTGAAGAGAAAGAAGAAAATGAAGGTGATAAGCAGACGGAGCCAGAACAGCCATCCAGGTACCAAAACACAGAAATTGATAGCGGCGTCTACGAGCGGTGAGGCTCGGTTAATTGTTGATACTAATTTCATTATCTCATTTAATAAAAAGTCATCTATAAGAGACATATCCACAAAAATAAGCATATGTATTAACACCTTGTTATATTTCGCCACTTATAATGCATTATTCTAATACCTACTAGATATATTCATAAAACTTTAGCCCAAAAATAGTACTTAAACTAAGTTTATTAAAAAGTGTAAATCTGGTCAGACTAACCGTGTTCACGAAGGGAATTCTTCCGGGAATTCCCTTGACACAACATTAATAAAGTAACTAACAAATTCAAATCGCGAAAGTCACTTAAGTACTCCTATTTTGGTCTTACTTAATATACTAAACTAAACCAAAACAATAGAACAACCACAGAAGGTCCCCCAGAGCCAGACCCTGAGTCTTCTGAAGAATGTCCAATGACACCGTGGACCTCCTGGAGTCAGTGTGAGGGGTCGTGTGAAGATGGAAAGGTCACAGGGTACCAGTGGAGGGAGCGGTACCATCTGGTAGACGGAAACACTGTCGAGAAATATGATCCTTCCGTAAGAGTATTGTTTTTATTCCTTAGCTTTCTTTAAAATAAATAATTCTAACTTCAAATTAATATTAGGTTAGGTAGGTACCTACAGGAACTAATAAAGACAGGTAGATTAGAATATTACTACTTACGCTATTTTAGAGTCAAGTTCGAAGTGAAGTGAAAATTTCAATTTTTGTAATTTTGAGAATTTTTAACTCGTTTTCCATGTCCAGGCCAAACATTCATTCAGAAAAGAAGTATCAAAGTATTGTAAGAGTCATTTCGAAGATTTCGAGAGAAGAGAATGTGAAGAAGATTGTTCTACCGCTGGCAGTGAAGAAGAGGAAACTGAGGAACAGTCTGCTGGTGAATCTGGTGAGAGAGATTGATTTAAAGTTAAACAAGTTAACAATGGTAAAGGCTTGTGTCCAGCAATGAGCTGTGGGGGATGACGATGATGACGATGGAATTAACTATAATAATAGGAGAGAAATCAAATAAGATTGTTGCAAATAATGTTGTTTAAATAATTAATTTTATTCTATTACAGCTGAACGCAGAATAATGAATCCAATAATACCAGGAGCATCATGGAACAAACGTAGAGAATTGTATTTGTACAGTTAAGAACTGCAACTTTGAACTATCTTAGTATCCATTTCTTTTTATTGTAATGTAGCATGCTTACTTAAATAATGTTGGTTTGGTGTCTTCAAAACATTTTAGAATAAGTAAAAATAACTAAGTTTAAGTATATAATTGATCTATTATTTTGTATTCAATTCATTTATTATTGCGAATAAAGGTAGTACATAGTGTGGTGTTGCATACAGTGATTACGAGTAGTAACACTCTATTCAGCCTTACACACGAGGCATTATATTGTTATGTTCGTAATCATTTTTTCAATAAAGGACTAATTTTAAAACAACTCTTGCTTTATTCTTTTACACTATTACTCATGATACAGTTATTTCAGGTACCTTCTCATTTTAGATACTTACCTTTTTAATTTTCAACGTACGAATTACACGATCTGATACAAAGCTATTTAATACGTTTGAATTGATAAATAAATGTGACTCTATTACGAACAGTGTATGACCTAAATTGCAATGACAATTAAAACAGTGACTACAATTAGGATCATAGTTATTAATAAGTCCAGTAATTGAAGTAGGAGGGTAATTTAACACTAATTGTGGATGGACAGTCGGTGACAATTGACCACACAGTACTTACGCATCAAAAGCAGTACTTATAGTAATAAATAATAAACTGTTTGTAAGTGATATTCTAAACATGTTTATTAAAATAACAGGTAAGTAATATTATGTACACTCTTCTTTTAATATTAAATGAGTAGGTGATATAGATAGATAAAATTCCCCTTAAACGCTTACAGAAATCGTTAAAATCGATTACAACGAAATCAGTCTCATAGATGCGAAAACGAGTTCCCAGATTGAACAAATTGATATGAGCTCTTTCTTTTCTGAAAATTTTGTAGTTAATCTTAACACTAATTAGCTATTTAGAAAAAATAAACACAAAATGTTTTTAATTTGAAAAGTTAAAGCAGTTAAGTTAAATCATTTGTGTTCTTTTAAGGCGTATTCTTATTACTGACATTTCGAGCCTGTATCAGTTCTGATGAAATTTGCGACAGAAGACCTCTTGGAACAAAAACAGATCCCTTACCTCCAGACAATCAGTTTGTATTGGATATTGATGATATTCAGGATAATCAGTATATACCGACACGGCAATATAGAGGTAAGGCAAGTTGTGATAAATGTAAGGTTGATGAAAAGTTTTATTTAGGGAATAATAATTTTGATAAATTAATTCTTTCGCTAAACGTTTCAGTACACTTGCACTCAAGAGACCAAAAGGCGTCGTTCATTGCTTTTACGATATCTCTACAAGAAGATTCAATAGTAAATAAGGGGAACTTACGAAAGCCTATATACTTGAAGCCTGGCCATATAATTCCTTTCAGTAACAATGGAAAACTGAGCACTGCTTGTAATAATACAATAGTTGAAACCGATATTACGCCTAAAACTTCTGTTGAGGTGATTATTATACAATTTACCAAATATTATTGCTTGATTGGCCGTGCTAAGTCAGTCATTGAAGACCATGGATCACATTTATTTTTTATTTCATAGGCTCTATGGACAGCCCCAGGGAAAGACAACAAATGTGTCACAGTATTTGCTGTGGTGGCAGTTAAACCTACTGTCTGGTACAGTTTCGAAGGTCCTCTTTCTAAAAGAGTCTGCGAAGATCCCCGTAAGGATGACGACATACCTCCTACTGAAAACGATAATTGTCAAGCTTGTGAGGATGCAAGGTATTTGGTGGGTATTATCAACATTTTATTTAATTACGGAAAGTTTGCCGATTTTGGTCTTGATGAATTTTAAAAGTTACGCTATGAAATCGTTTCGTTGGATTTGTCCCTATGTATGCTTAGATCTTTAAAACTAGTACGCAACGGATTTTGATGCGGTTTTTTAAAATGAATAGATTGATTCAAGACGAAGGTATTAGCATCATTTTATATTCATTTGTTAATTTGTACAGCTTACATTCGAAGGTCTTTGGTCATACAACACACATCCCAACATGTTCCCAAAGAAATTTGGTAATTTAGCACGATTTAGTGATTTGGTTGGAGCTTCCCATAGAAAGGACTTTTCAATCTATCGGTATAATTCTGAAGCCAGCATTGGATTGAAGATGTTGGCGGAACAAGGGAACACCACGAGGTTGGAAAACGAAATCGAATCTCATGTGAGTAGCCAAAAAAAATTTAAGATGCAAAAAGATTTAAAAATATGTTTTAAAGTTTACAAATGAAATCTCCTCTATAGCTAGGTGAGAGAGTTCGCACAGTGATCAAAGCGACCAGTCCTCCAAAGCCGAATATGTCGACAAGTACAACGTTTAGGGCCACCCAGGAGCACCACAGACTCTCCCTAGCGACCGCAATCCAACCCTCACCAGATTGGTTCCTAGGAGTATCAAACCTGGAGTTATGCAATATAAAGACCAAAAACTGGGCTGAGAATATCAGGCTTAATTTGTATCCTTTAGATGCTGGCACTGATAAAGGGTTGGATTTTGATGTGAGTATAAATATTTTGGCTTTTCTAATTCCTGACTTTACGTAGATGAGTCTCGACTCGACCAATAGTAGCGGAGTTAACGCGGGCTCCACTCCTATTGGTTGTACCCTAAGCCTTTTTCGATAGATGTCATATCAAACAGTAAAAAAAACGTTTTCAATTCCTGCCTTGCCAGTGATTCTTCAGTTTAGCGCGTTCAATCAAACAAAGTCCTTGGCTTTATAACAGATTCAAAGACAAAAATATTTAAAGAATTATTTCGATGTACCTACTTACTTATTTCAGTCAGCCAACGATGAAACCTCTCCTCAGCAACCAATCACACTAGTAACGATAGATGGAGATACCGATGTCACCAAACCATTCGGTAGACTACAGCTCACCCTGATACGAACTTATAAGAAATCAGACGGCTGTATTACTGAAAATGCTACTGAGAGATCCGATGGTATAGCCTTTTCTATACTAAGTAGATAATAATATGTATTATAGAGGAGAATTTTATAGAATAGGCTCGGAAACTACTAGACCAAAGAAATAATTAAAATAATACGTATTCACTGCTAGTTATAACTTAAAATTGCCTGAATGGTATAAGTACATACTCCAAAATATAGTCGTAGTTTTGTAACGAATATTCTATGAATATTTTAATTGATATTAATTCTTATATTCTTGAAGGGGACGACAATAATTACAATGTAGGCGACGGTGATGAAGGCGGTGATGATGGTGATGATAGCGGCGAGGGCGAGGATCGGGAGAATAATGAAGTGGAACCTTCTGAAGGTGAAACTGGAACAACTACCAGGTTAGCTCATCGATCTTAGCTTAATTTTTGTTATAGAAAAGGTTTTGCCCTGACTAAAGGATCCACTTACAGCCATAATTGGTGATAGGGTTCTGACATATGAACAATGTACCTCTACCATTGTGATGAAGGAGACCATTTTTAAAAACGAAACTTTCTCATCAATTTTTCAATGTTCCAAAACTTTTTTAATACCCACTGGATCGGGAGTCCCGATCCAGTCGGGTTTGAAATTCAGGATTTACGCTAGTACAACTGCGAGATGCTGCTAGTGGAACAAACAAACAAATCTAACTAATAAAGATGTATGCTCCGTACCTAACTATCCACCGAGATATAATAAATATTTTTTTCTTTCAGTGAAAACCCACCAGAAGTAGACCCTGAGTCTTCAGACCAATGTCCCATGTCGCAATGGGATGAATGGCTGGCCTGCGAAGGTGACTGTGTAGACGGAACAGTCCAAGGGATCCAGTTTCGGCAGCGTTATCACATGGTGGATGGAGTACCAGTCGGGAAATATATGGAAAATGTAAGTTTTTCGAAGTTGTCTATAAAGACATAAGTATTGCTGTTTTCTTCGTTTTCCAATCCATATTGGGTCAACATGGTAATAGAAAAAAAATAACAGAAGATAAATTAAAAAATCTACATTTTTTTTTCACCTATAGGGTCCCAGATACGACGACAAAGAAGTTCCAGAATATTGTTTGGACAACTATCCCGTCAGTGAAACAAGGACATGCGAAGAGCCTTGTAGTGAAGAAGAAGTCGAAGAAGAGGAGGACGACGATGAAAATCAAATGTGAAATAAAAATATGAAAAAAAAATGTTATTTTTGTATTCAATTTTTATCTAAGCAATTAAGAAATACTTATTCTATTTTTGCCTGCCCTTATTGAAAAATAAATTAAAACTCTTATCCAAAAATTACGTTTTCATTACTGATTTAATTTGAGAACCAATGGTTTTTGTTTCTCCACATGATTCTATTTTTTTAAATATTTTAATAATTTTAAATAGCTCTTCATATTTTACGTGTAATGGAGTGGAATTTCTCTATGGTATTAATTTGGGCACATTCAGAAACCAGAAATGCAACATAATTAAAACATAGTAATATAAAATTTTAAGCTTTGATTAATGAAAAATTTCTTAAAGACACAAATCAAACACGAATTTTAATTCTATATGATACTATATTTTTACACATTAACTCATCACCATAATCGTGATTTTCAAAAAACCATTCATTTGTCCATGATACTTCATTTTGAAGAATTAGTTTCTGAATGCTTTTGTCTTACGTCATTTATTATCATAGACAACCACTCGATAAACGACACGACCTTTCAATTTCATTCACTCATGCAGCATTTTCTAAAATTCTTAGACCAATTTATTTGGAATAGTTATTTAATTTACATATTATGTTAACTAAAACCCCAAAGGAAACATTTACGTTCAAGGGAATTTTCAATACTTCCTTGAAAGCGGTGTTTTTGTTGGAGGTTGGTGCTTTCACGGTGTCACTAGGTGTTTGGTACAAACTCAACACCGACAGGGGTAAGTTTTCTTTTCTTTATTTTTTCTACTTTATGCATGACTTAGACCGTACAAAGACGGCAGGGTTTTTCATTTGTGTACACATACATGTATTCCTTGACTATTTTGCGATGGTAATGTTTAATGTAAAAACTTGAAAGTTACGTTAAATCGTCAATAAATTTATTACTCATTTGCAATTTATCGTTATTTATAGCACAATGGGCCTTTGCCCTGATAAAGTCATTGTTTAGTCATTTATTTATAAATATATTTTTTTTAAATGTATGTTTCGAACAGTCTAGTTTGTTCTAGAACGTTTTATGACGATAAAATGTAACAGATGTTTTGTCGATTGTTATTACAGAGTTTCGTTTGTACATGTACAAAAACCACAGCTGGGCGTTGGACGGTTACTATTCTCTCGGTGAAAAGATTGGAAATTTAAAAACTCGGGATCACGACCTGAAAGTTTGGACTAACGAGGGGAAAATATAATCACTGGTGAGATGAGTGTAGCAGCTAGATCTGCATTCTGGGTGTTAACCTTTGGGACCATCGGTTATGCACTATTCAAGTTGGTCAAACCTGATGATGAACTTCTTAGAAAGGTCATTATTTTTTTTATGTAGACTCCATGTTTTTGTGTTAGGATTAAGTTTTGTTACTAATGAGTGTGCATGTTTGTGCAAAATTTAAACTTTAAAATCCTAATTAAAATTTTAAAAGAAAAACCTACTTCAATTTTGAAATCATTTTCTTTAAATATGGGTTCTTAAATAACTAACTACTATAAAACGAAGTTGGTTTAAAAACTTAATTGGTTATTAAAAGCTTTTGTGTTTTGAAAGTTAATGTTTAGGTAATTTGTTGTAACTAAAAATTGTATTTGTGTTGTCATTTAGTAATCATAAATCATTGATACGGACTGTTCATCATGTTTGATCCATTTGAATCATGTAGGTAGTTTGTTTTACAATGATTGTACTTCTCTAACTGACTAATATGTTTGCAGCTGGAGCAAGGATCCAAACACACCGACACCCGAAGGTTGGCAGGAAAAACAGTAGAAGTTTTAAAAGGTGCTGTAGATAACAATTCTGAAATATCTCAGAAAGTTGATGAACTGCTAGGAAAGAAAAAATGAGCGATAAAAATAGCATCATAGAAAGGCTTAGTAGGAGAGATGCTCAGCGATTAGAAAAGTTACAAAAGGCACACAAGGCAAGGGAAGAGGTCGACGCTTCTGACGAAAATGAAGACTACTTTTCAGGAGCTTTCAAAATGAGATCTGAATACATTGAAGACTTTCTCACTCAAGTCCCCACTTTAGAGACCAATGCACTCCCATCACATTTCGATAATATTAAAAAAGAGATCAACGAACTACAGAGATATGTAGTGACATCATCATTCTTCCTAAAGGAATTCAACATGAGAAAATATTTAGGCATTGTTCAAAATTTACACACAAAATGCTATGAACTAGAAGACAGATATGTGCCAAGGAAAAAGTTTGGTTTCTCTAAAAAGAAATTACCAAAATCTGATAATCAAAAACAGAATTCTATTGACGAAAATGATGGGGCGAGTAAAAAGGATATTAACAAATGGGACGAAAAATTATTTGGATTTGATTCACAGGAAAACCAAGTACTTACACTTGAAAATGAGGAATTGTATCAAAGAGATGTTACTTTACGTAATTTGAAAAATTGTACTATTTGTTTGAAAGGAGTTATGGGCACACTGCATATGAGCAATTTAGAGAACTGTATTGTCCTATCGGGGCCAGTAACATCGTCAGTATTTGTTGATAAGTGTAACAGTTGCAAGATTGTTACTGCCTGTCAACAGTTGAGGATGCATACGTCAACTAACTGCGATATTTACTTACATGTGACCAGCAAAGGAATCATAGAAGACTGCACTGGAATAAGAACAGCACCTTACAATTTGGATTACGACAACCTGCAGAAACATTTGATTGCATCAGCGTTGAATAAAAACATCAACAACTGGGATAATCTAGATGACTTCAACTGGTTGGCTCCCGACGTACCATCACCTAACTGGAGTATTCTAGAAGTTGCTCAGAGAGTTACAAATTGGGACGACTGGTGGTCTAAAACTCCCTAGTATTTGTACTTTGTCTAGGCACTAAATTCCTGTATCAGTTCTCTTGCATATTATAATACTCTTCAATAGATAGGCTAACAAATATAACCTCTAATAAGCATTTCACTGGCGAATTTATAACTTTACAGTTGATGTTTGCCAGTGTATATAATACCTTATTTGCACTGATCATAAAGTATATTATGTAAATTAAAATCTCTTTGATATAAAGATCATTATTGTAAAATATGGTTAATTTTAATATTATGTTTATTTGCTAATGAAATAATAAATTAAGTGTCCTTGCCTTTACTATATGTATTGTTAAAAAAGACAAAAAAATATTTTAACATTGAATTAGAAAATCTTTGTTTTAACAGCCATAATAGCTTTTGTTAATTACAAATGCCAGCATTTATCATTATCATTATTAATTTATGTAATAAAAGATTTAGAGAAAACTGCTTTTTCTTTTATTTATTATACTTAATTATTTTGAACTGAGTAATTCATTTTGTTATAAGAGCGAACTATAATAGATTCAACTTGAAAAAATCTTACTACCCATAGATAGAAGCGGAGAAGGAGTCAATTACCGCGAGTAAAATTACGGGAATAGCTAAGTGTACTAAAATAAATAAAAGCACGTCTTGTGTGCGGTCGGTGCCTATTAGTATGAAAATACGCCTTTTTTTTCCCGCTGTGAAAATGCTCCGAGAGCTGAGAACAGGAAGACTCACGGTGGTTATGTGGGGCTCTCCCAGCCAGAAGGGCTGGGCCTACCCACTAACAACACAGCGACTTCCGTCTGCGTTACATTGGGGTGCCGTAGGATCACCACGGGGGATTACTACCACGACACCCCAACGAGTATGAAAATACGCCTAGGTCATCGACACGGTCCACATTTTTCTTTTAACACCTCGAAATATACGATTCAATGATATGAAGAACATAATTCATTTATTAGTTACGAGTCTCGTAGCGAGACTCATGACTGATGCTACAAGTCCCAAGACTGATGCTACGAGTTTGGTGACTGACGCTGAGTCCCGTGACTGATGCTACAAGACTCGTGACTGATGCTACGTTCCATGACTGTGCTACGAGTCCCATGACTGATGCTATGAGACACGTGACTGATGCAACGAGTCTCGTGACTGATGCTACGAGTTTGGTGACTGATGCTACGAGTCCCATGACTGATGCTACGAGTTTGGTGACTGATGCTACGAGTTCCATGACTGATGCTACGAGACACGTGACTGATGCAACGAGTCTCGTGACTGATGCTACGAGTTTGGTAACTGATGCTACGAGTTTGGTGACTGATGCTACGAGTCCCATGACTGATGCTACGAGTTTGGTGACTGATGCTACGAGTTCCATGACTGATGCAACGAGTCTCGTGACTGATGCTACGAGTTTGGTAACTGATGCTACGAGTCTCGTGACTGATGCTACGAGTTTGGTGACTGATGCTACGAGTCTCGTGACTGATGCTACGAGTACCATGACTGATGCTACGAGTCCCATGACTGATGCTACGAGTCCCAAAACTGATGCTACGAGTCCCATGACTGATGCTACGAGTTTGGTGACCGATGCTACGAGTCTCGTGACTGATGCTACGAGGCTCGTGACTGATGCTACGAGTCTCGTGACTGATGCTACGAGTCTTGTGACTGATGCTACGAGTCCCGTGACTGATGCTACGAGCCCTAAGACTGATGCTACGAGTCCCATGACTGATGCTACGAGTTTGGTGACTGATGCTACGAGTCCCATGACTGATGCAACGAGACACGTGACTGATGCTATGAGTCCCGTGACTGATGCTACGAGACGTGACTGATGCAACGAGTCTCGTGATTGATGCTACGAGTTTGGTGACTGATGCTACGAGTTTGGTGACTGGTGCTACGAGTCTCGTGACTGATGCTACGAGTCTGGTGACTGATGCTACGAGTCCCATAACTGATGCTACAAGTCCCATGACTGATGCTACGAGTTTGGTGACTGATGCTACGATTCTCGTGACTGATGCTACGAGTCTCGTGACTGATGCTACGAGTCCCATGACTGATGCTACGAGTCCCATGACTGATGCTACGAGTCCCGAGACTGATGCTACGAGTCCCATGACTGATGCTACGAGTCCCGTAACTGATGCTACGATACGATACTACGAACTCGTAGCATCAGTCACGTGTCTCGTAGCATCAGTCACGAGACTTGTAGCATCAGTCACGAGACTCGTAGCATCAGTCACCAAACTCGTAGCATCAGTCATAGGACTCGTATCATCAGTCACAAGACTCGTAGCATCAGTCATTGGACTCGTAGCATCAGTCATGGGACTCGTATCATCAGTCACAAGACTCGTAGCATCAGTCATGGGACTCGTAGCATCAGTCTCGTGTCTCGTAGCATCAGTCACCAAACTCGTAGCATCAGTCAGGAAAATCGTAGCATCAGTCTCGTGTCTCGTAGCATCAGTCATGGGACTTGTAGCATCAGTTACGGGGATCGTAGCATCAGTCACGGGGATCGTAGCATCAGTCTTGGGCCTCGTAGCGTTAGTCTCAGGACTCGTAGCATCAGTCACGAGACTCGTAGCACTAGTCATTGGACTCGTAGCATTAGTCATGGGATATGTAGCATCAGTCACGTGTCTCGTAGCATTAGTAATGGAATTCGTAGCATCAGTCACGGGGATTGTAGCATCAGTTACGAGTCTCGTAGCATCAGTCACGTGTCTCGTAGCATCAGTCTTGGGGCTCGTAGCGTCAGTCTCAGGACTCGTAGCATCAGTCTCGGGACTCGTAGCATCAGTCATGGGACTCGTAGCGTCAGTCATGGGACTCGTGGCATCAGTCTCGGGACTCGTAGCGTCAGCCTCGGGACTCGAACGGAATTAGTCAAGGGTACGTAGCAACAGTCACCGAAATTGTAGCCTCAGTCACAAGACTCGTAACGTCAGTTATGACCCAAATGTCATTGGAGTCAAAATGACAATGGGAGTTTCCAATTTTGACCGCCGGCACAGAAAAGATTGTGGCTCAATGTGTAGATGTTGTACAGTCAGCAACAAAAACTCTATGTTGGTGACAGTTTAAATAAAGGAATGTTCCTCAATAAAAACACCAGAGAACAATAAATAATTAATTTATTTCTACTATACATAGAAATATATAAAACGTTCCAGTTACACAGAAATCACAGTAAATTTTTATAAATTACAGAAACAAACATTACAAATAGAATTTTTATGTACAGTTTCGATTGATTGTGGGAATGTGTTGGTCGTGATTACTTATTAATTTATTTAGATAAAATTATTAGTGTAGTACTTAATTGAAAGCAAATTTTATTAAAAATCTCATCAGGGTGAACGTATGACTAATAAATTAATAAATGACTCCAAATTCTTCCAGACTTCTTTGCGTTTCGACTCATATTTTTGAAGACCAGAAGAGGCAAATTTTTACTCATAAAAATAATTATTGTATTCGAACGACAAATTATTTTATAAGGACCCTTTTAACAGTAGCATTTCTTTCCTAAAATCTCATTGAAAATCAATTTTCTAGTATTTATTTTTATGATATCTCTAGCGCTCTTGTGACCGGCGTTCGTCGACATTTATGTATACCTACTACAGTACACCAAATTGCTCTGCTCTGTGATTTATTCAAAAATGTTGCTGCGTCAGAATTTCCCCGCCAATGACGTTGTATCGGAATATACCTGAGTAATATGGTATAGAGAACTTACGGTAGTAAATACAATATCAATGCAAGTTTTAAAAAACATTCCGAAGACGAAATTACAAGTATGCACGAAACGTTGGAAAGAAATAAGATGACGGTTAAATTCTGACGCAGCTACATTGTCACTTTTATATTCTTTACCAATAAATAAATATTGCTTAATTATCTACTAGCCATTTAAATCATTTCAGATTGTAATAGTTATTAATGCATTAGTTATTGAACGAATGAATCCCATTTTCATTACAATTTTTACTCATACCGAAGTTCATTCACCGAATCTTGTCGAATTGGTCGAAAAAATAGGAAAGCCACAATAAACCAATGTTTAGCCAACATAAATACATAAGTACTTACATAGTGGTGTCATTAGCATCAGCTCATATAATTATGTCCCCACAGAGGGGTTCGAGCTTACCTTGAATTAGGGCGATAAATAGTGGTAATAAAGTACAAATTCCAATGACACGATTTTAAAATCTCAAAATTCGTTCAGCAATAACTAACGCACATTTACAATACAATTCATGTCATTGCCAGATCGAAATCTTATTTAATAAATTAAGTACAATACAACTGAAACTATTTTGAGTTATAATATTATACTAAAAAGTAATTCTATCTCTTTCTACCCCCCTACAATAGTGCAAAGAATGACAAAGATAAAACATTAGTCTATTATAAAATTGTTTAAATATTATTAAGTAAGAAGGTAATATAATAATACACAAAATAGATATTTGTACAGTTTTTATCCCAAAATCCCGTGGGATTATGAAGGTAAGAGTATAAATAATGAGTGCAGAATATAAATTGAGCATTCCACTTAGATAACTACTTATATAATTTAAGATACGAGTATAAATACACAAAAAAATCATTGAATAAAATAATAATTAAAATTAAAAATCTCATTGTTATAGCATTTTCATATTGCTTTAGGTATTCTAATAAGGCAGTTATTTGTATAAAGTACTAAAGCATGTTTAAAAAAACATGTGATGAGTGTCAATAATAGTAAAATATTGCCAGTTGGTGTATTATCACTACATAGTATAAAACAAAGTCGCTTTCTCTGTCCCTATGTCCCTATGTATGCTTAGATCTTTAAAACTACGCAACGGATTTTGATGCGGTTTCTTTTAATAGATAGAGTGATTCAGTGTGAAGGTTTTTAGCATAATTTTATCCCCATATTCCTATGGGAACGGGAACTGGGGGGTGGAACCGCGGAACGCCGCTAGTTAATTAATAAATGAAGAAATATGTAAGATACACCAACGACATAAACACATACAATTTTAAAACATAAATACGAGAATTTAAAAGAAATAATGAGCATTGACTGAACAAAACAACAATAAATTACATGTTCCTTACACATGTTTTAAATAAAATTAACATAAACATGTAATAATACAAAATAATTTTATAGAATTGTAAACACTATTAGAAAGCTTACTTAGAATAAAAATAAACGATATAAATTGAAATAAATGCAAGAATAACTCAGTTACGATTTCATTCAAATCGTTTATTTTAGTACACAATTTTATACAATCGTTTCATCCCACTTTACTAATAATAATGAAGTGATCTACGAAAATCTCTTTATGAAGTATTTGAAAAGTTTTAATTACAATTTGATTAAATTCAGTAGATGTGACGTCACGAATTGGTCTCCCATTGTCACATTTTAACCCCTTCTCCTGAAATCGGTTCGTGCGTCCTGGAGTTATAGTGTCAGGAAGGAAAACCCGACTTATTTTTATATAGATTTAAGAGATAAAAAAAATACTCTTAATATCCTCAATAGACTGTATAACCCAATTGTCATAAAGATAGACAATAGACTATATCCCAACTTTTAGGATATACAGTGTGAATTTTCGTAGATGTCGATTTTCTTTTCATATTTTTAATGTAATAACCTCATTGTAATTGTTAATATAAACTAGCTAGCTATATTATTTGATAGGCTTCTGGCAAGTTCAATTGTAGGTCTGAAAGTAAATAATAACATGATTATTACAATAACTGTATGCACAAAAATATAAATGAAAAATAAATATAGCATTTATTGCAAACAATAAAAGCAAACAATTTCAAGTAACTATATGCCCCCTACCCCCCTAGACACATTCTCAATAAGAATGTGTTTTGTATGTGTTTGTATTATGCACGAAAATATATGCAATAATATATGGGGCAATAATTGTTACCTAAAGTATTTCGTTGCTTCAGTGTACAACCTCATTTTAAAGCAATCACTCCATTCTGATATCAGTTATATTCTGTCATCCATCTACCAGTCATATTCCCGTGTCATTCATCAATCAGCATCATTCAACATCTCTCAATAATTCACAGTCAGTCTTATGTTGCGGTGTGGCGGGTGAAGGCCGCCACTATAACATAAGCCTTCAGGCCCGGGTAGATGGGGCTCGTCAACCTTGGATGGTAGCCTGTCTAGGAGACGGAAAACTCTGATTTCAAACCAGCCGCTCGAAAGAATGGCTTCCAGACCGTAAACCCAAAGTACTTTACTGCGGGAGCGGGAGTATTGGCTTCACCGCCTGTACTGCGAGGTAGAAAACCTCTATAAAAGTCACCCTAATCCTATGGTGGGCAACGTGCTAAAGGATGAGTAGCTGGAAGGTGATCCAGTTCCTAGCGCCAACCTCGGTGAACCAGGCGACCCACCGTTGTATTTAGCCTTCTCTCAGGGATAGGCGTCACCCTGTGAGCGACTGTTTAGATCGTCCTTACTCGTGGGAACCAAATGAATGAACCTAATATAAATCAAACTAATAAAACAACGTCAACAAATGACCGTAAGGTCTTAATACAACAAGTATTTCATAAAAGCTTATTCGATAAGAGACCAAGATGTAACTCCTTTCATGGAACTACCGAAATAAACCTCATCCAAGATTCAGTCGAAGAACCGACATGCCTGACCACTCAGGCAAGCTCTCCCAGCCCTACACAAAATCCACCGGAGTGGCAAAGAGTACCTGGCAGCAAAAAACGTAAAATATGTGACTCTCCTCCAGCTCTAACAACAGATACAAATAATAGATATGATATTCTTCCATTAGACCCAAAAGAGACTCATACCGAACCAAACAAACGACCAAGCAAACCACCCCCAATCATGTTATATGGTATAGAAGATGTCAATGAACTAACAAAATTGCTTCTATCTGCTATTGGTGCTGATGAATTCAAATACAACATTATTAACAAAAATTTGCTACGCGTTATGGTAAGCACACCCGATAGCTATAAAAAGGCAATAGACCTTATAAGGAAAAATGGTCTTATAGGCCATACATTTACCAGAAAAGAATCAAGATGCCACCGGATTGTAATTAAAAACCTACATCACACCACCCCGCACGATTTCATAAGAAACACAATCGAAAATACTGGAAACAAGGTTGTTGGAGAAATTATAAATGCCCGGTATGGCCCAGATAAACAACCAACATCGACATTCTTCGTGAACTTAGAACTTAACAACAATAATAAATCAGCTAAAGATGTTGTGTATATCTACAACCAAAGAGTTAAAATTGAAGAACCTAGAAAATCCAAATCTATAGTACAATGCCAGAGATGCCAACAATATGGGCACAGTAAAAACAACTGCATGAGACCCTACAGGTGCGTTAAATGCGGTAAAGGCCACAAAACTTCTGATTGCACCAAGAAGGATCGCAACACTCCAGCCACATGTGCCCTGTGCTCATCTGACCACCCTGCTAATTATAAAGGCTGCATAGTTTATAAAGAAATATTAGCGAGAAAGGCCGCTAAAAACAAGAATGATAAAAGACCAACAACACTATCCAACAAAACACTAGAAAATTATAGTTCTAGATCCGAACGCAAGACCGATAAATCTTATGCTGAAGTTGCATCGAATCGTCATAAATCACAACAAGAGCTGAAGCCTCCCGACGACCCCTCTCCCACAAAAAACGAAAAAACAATAGAACATATCCTACTAAAACAATCTGAAAAGATAGATTTACTACTACAACAAATAGGTACTCTTGTTAACCTATTAACGACCGTCATAGGTAAGCTAAAATGATGGCTATACGTGTTGCGACCTGGAACATTAACGGGCTTTCCCCCAATATAGAAGAACTTGCAACTATTATTAATATTAACTCACTAGATGTCATACTAATATCTGAGTCTCATGTCACCTCCAAAACATCAATTCGCCTAAAGGGCTTCTCCACGTACATTACACCTCACCCAGATGGAACAGCGCATGCTGGCACAGCTGTAGTTATTAAATCAACGTTAAAACACTCACAACTCGACAATTACTGCACCAGTCATCTACAAGCTACCTCAGTAAAAATCGAAGACCGAAGCGGTTCTATTACTGTATCTGCAGTTTATTGTCCCCCTAAACACAATATCAACGACATCATGTTTAATGATTATTTCAAAACCCTGGGCAACAGATTCATAGCTGGGGGTGACTGGAACGCAAAACACTTACAATGGGGCTCTCGAACAACTGTTACTAGAGGACGTGCCCTAAAGCGCTGTTTGGACAATTTACAACTTCAGTTTATATCTACGGGAAGTCCCACTTACTGGCCCACCGATTACAGAAAGGTACCTGATCTTCTAGATTTCTTTATCACAAAAGGCATCAACAACATTTATACAGGTATCGAGTCATGTCTGGACGGATCATCGGATCACACGCCAATTATTTTGACAGTTAGTACCATCCCCATCGAAAAAGAGAAAAGAGAATACCTCTACAACAATAACACGGACTGGGAGGGGTTTCAGTTGTACCTTGACAGTAATATAAATTTGAAAATGTCGTTGAAAACTCCGGAAGAAATAGATGAGGCTTGTAAACATATTACAAATCTGATTCAGAAAGCAGCCTGGTTGAATACTCCAGTACTTGAAACCAGGAAACAGCAGATATCTCTACCTGCAACAATTAGAGCACAAGTTGTTGAAAAACGTCGTTTAAGAAGAATCTGGCATCAAAGCCGCTTGTCATCGGATAAAATACTATTCCACAGGGCCGTAAAGAAATTAAAGTCTATTCTGAACGATATTCGTGATGAAAATATAAGAAACACCATAACATCTATGACCCCAAATGGCAGTGGTGAAGTCTCTTTGGAAAGCTACCAAAAATCTAGACAAACCTCAACAGACTGTCCCCCAATAAGAGCACCCATAGGCTGGGCTAGAACTGACAAGGAAAAGGCAGACGCCTTTGCATCTCACCTGGAGGCAGTGTTTAAGCCAAATGAAGGATCATCTGACGAATCTGATATTGATGTAGGTCGACTGCAAGATTTCCAATTATGTCCACCAGTCAAACTCACCACACCAAAAGAAATTGTAAATCACATAAAGCTATTAGACGTCAAAAAGGCCCCTGGCTACGATCTAATAACTGCCAAAGTTTTAAAAATGCTACCGAGAAAGGGCATCACCTTCTTGACTATTCTTTTTAATGCTGTATTGCGAATAAGTCATTTTCCGAATTACTGGAAGATCTCTCACATCCTGATGTTACCAAAGGACGGCAAACCTTTAAATGAAGCATCGTCCTATCGACCAATAAGCCTCACCCCAATCATATCCAAGTTGTGGGAAAAGATATTCTCGGTCAGACTCATCGCTCTCATGGATGAACACAATGTCGTTCCGGACCACCAGTTTGGCTTCAAAAAATGCCACTCCACTGTCGAACAGATGCATAGAGTGTACAATGTAATACGATCATGCTTCGAACACAAACAATATTGCTCAGCTGCATTCTTAGACGTTCAACAGGCATTTGACAGGGTTTGGCACAAAGGCCTTTTGTACAAAATTAAGAAAAAGCTTCCACACTCTATCTTTTCACTCATAGAGTCTTATCTGAATGACCGTAGTTTTTATGTCAAACAAGGTGAAGCCTTATCGTCACTGCATTGCATAAAAGCCGGCGTACCACAAGGTTCTGTGTTGGGACCAATACTCTATAACATCTACACTTACGACCTACCGACATCTGATACAGTCACTACAGCAACATACGCTGATGATGTCGCCCATCTCGCAGTAGACAAAGACCCACTACTGGCTAGTACCAAGCTACAAAAAGTTTTAGACGACACTCAGCAATGGCTCCAAAAATGGCGTATTCGGGCGAGTCAAAGCAGGCAACTGTCCGCCGGTCAATCTAGGCATGCACCAGCTTCCTTATTGTGAAACCGTAAAATATTTAGGATTCCACCTTGACCGCAGACTTACATGGAAAACGCATATCAAACACAAAAGAAATGCTGTACTGCAAAAATACCGAAACCTACAATGGCTCATGAGCAGAAATTCCGTGTTGTCTGTTGACAATAAACTCCTCATCTACAATGCTGTACTCAAACCAATTTGGACATATGGTATCCAGTTATGGGGTACTGCTAGCAACAGCAATGTAATGGTCCTACAACGAGTGCAAAATAGTATATTGCGCACAATAGTCAATGCTCCATGGTACTCCAAAAACACCGAAATCCATGAGTATCTCAAAATGCCCACGATCTCAGAGGAAGTAATAAAATTTAAGGAACAACATGCCCGTAGATTGGCTAATCACCCAAATCCCTTGGCCTTACAACTCCTTGATTCTTCCTCAGCTACCAAAAGGCTGAAAAGGAAGCAAGTCCTGTAATATAGGGAAGGAGGGACATTGGTCTCTTCTCCCGTAAAGTCTGAAATCTCAGAACTAATCCGCTTATAGTCTAACGATTGATTGCAGATAACTGAAAGGAATTATAAAAAAAAAAAGTCTTATGTTGCGTCTTGGGTGTGTGTGTGAATGAGTGTGTGCGTAGTTTCTGATACCCTATACCTACAGATACAAGTTTTGAACTTAGGGGTCAGTTACTATAATGAGATGATGTAGTGAATGATTATGTTATGTTATACTGACCATTTCGGCGTGTTGTGTGTGATGGTCCACCGCTGGTAGGTGTTGTTGTGGTCGCAGGGCGCCAGGCCCAGCTGCCGCGAGTGCGGCTGGAGTGTGAGGCAGAACCCGTGCAGCCGGTGCACTAACTGCTGGTGCTCCTCGTCGTAGCTACAGATACAGAGGGACGTTACACTTCTTCAGATATAGCAGTAGGAGGAAATATGTGAATTGTTAAGGTTGGGGGTAGTTTTTGGTCGAGTTTAATCTAGTTTGAAGTGATTCGCGTTTTGGTCTATCGTTTAAAAACCAAGCGATTAAAGTTTATTTGATGTCCGAGAAATGTCCATACAGTTTAGTCAATATTATGAAAAACATTTCATCATAATAGAGTTATTTAAAACAAATCAAGAAACGCTATTCAGGAACCACGGGCAGCGCCCCTGATGGTGCTGAATGGAACCTATTTTTGTCGAATATGTGTGTGTGAGTACCTCCACGGGCCGTCGACGGTCCCGAGGCGGCAGATGGCCTGCTTGACGTTGTCCTCGTCCGCCTCCACGCAGCGCTCGCCCACGCCCAGCTGGCCCGCCGCGTTCAGCCGGAACAGCTGGCTCGAGCCCGCGCCGTGACACGACGACGTGCCTGCACGATACAGGGAGAGCATCAGTATACTCGTGTCACCTTACAGGACCTGGGTGATGTTTCGCTGTGTCTCACCGATGTATGCGGGCGCCGCCTTGCCCATGGTGTCGAGGCAGGTGCCCGTCGCCTTGTTCTTGACCATGCCCCAGTGCACGTTCTTGGGCAGCTTGGGGAACTTGTCGTACACGTCGTAGGCGACGTTCTGCATGTACCAGTCGAAGTTCTTGCACTTGAGGCGCTCCTTGAGCGCCACCTGCGCGGAGATGTCGCCCATGTCGAGGAAGCGCGCGGTGGGTTCGCGCGTGTAGAAGTACTCCTTGTGCTCCTCGTCGAACCACGTCTCGATCACGCGCTTGTAGTTGATGGTGATGAGCGAGCCCTTGCGGTTCTTGGCGAGGTTGCCGAACGAGTAGGGCATGAAGGCGCGGTAGACGTGGCCCACGCGCGAGCACGGCACCCACTCCACGCTGCCGCCGCACTGCCAGATCTTGAAGCTGAGCTCGAAGTTCTCGCCGCCCCAGACCAGCAGGCCGGGGTCGTAGGCGCCGATGTCGAGGAAGTAGCGGCGGTGGATGGCGAACAGCCCGCCCGCGTGCGTGGGGCTCTTGTAGGGCTCGGAGCGGTGCGCGTGGCGCGCGGCCTCCCGCTCCGGCACCTCGTTCTCCTTGTACAGCATGCCCCACTCGAAGATGCCGCGGTAGTTGGCGCCGTGCTGGTACACGGGCCGGTACTCGAACGTCTTGTGGTCGATGCCGTCGATGACGGGCACGGTCATGGTGCGGTGGTCGCGGTGGATGGGCGCGAGCAGCGGCGGCAGCCAGTTGAGGTTGACCTCGCAGTGCGCGTCGAGGAACACGACCACGTCGCCGCCCGCCTCCTGCGCGCCGCGCGACCGCGTGCGGATCAGCCCCTCGCGCTGCGCGTTGCGCACCAGACGCACCTTGCCCTTCCACCGCTTTATGTAGTTGTCCAGGTTTGATTTCAGATTCTCCTTGTCAGAGAAATCGTCCACCTGCAAGTTGGCCTCGGTCAGTCGGTGACAATGATTTAACGCGATTTAAAGGTGGGTAATTTGGTGGGCAGTAATATTTTTATTATTATTACAGTCATAATAGTTCTTATTAATGAGAAAAATATCGGCAAAAAAAAAGGAATATCGAAAGATCTGTATTGTAAAGTGTCAGAAGTTCTGCTGCTATAGATTTATCTACAGCTAGACAGATGAAAATACTTTTCTTCTCTCTGTCTCAATACTAGAAATTTATAATTACCACTTGATACTTTTTCAAATTGATTTCAGCATAGATTAAAAAAACTACCGATAACATGAGTCTTTTTTGATTAGTGTGTTACTAGATAAACATGTGTTACTCAAAAATATTTTAGTTTGTTTGCATTCAGATCTATACACCGATTAGTTCTGTTTTTGATAACAATAGAGAGCTATTTACTTAGTTATCAAAATGTAATGTTAATTTATGATAATAAACCATTATCTTTGTTTAGAAATCTGTTTATTAATAAGTAATATTGTTTACATAGGTGTGTTCAATTATTTGTGAAATTATATCAAATAAACTGTTTAAATAACGAGCTTGTTTATTTGGCGAGAAATAGTGAAAATTGTTATAAAAAGATATAATAATTTAATAAAATATTTCGATTACAGGCTGAGTTTCAAACATCTGTGACTGATATAATATGAAATCTACAGATATAATACTAAAACTTTTTCATAAAATGTTCAGTTTCAGAGTTAATCACATAGTTATGTTATTTATTCTTTTAAAAACTTTTCTGCTTAAGTAATATGATTAAAATAAACAAAATGTGAGTTTTCTGTGTATTAACGTATAAATAAACTATGACCCATTTACTTACCAAAACGACTTCATGTAGCAGATGAGGCGGTGACCTGTCTATGACAGTATGTACTGTTCTCATGAGCACTGAGAACCCTTCATTGTGGAACACTATGATGACTGAAGTAGTGGGCAAGTTGTTCGGATAGTGCCAGTACTTGCACTCGTCTAAACGAGTATCGGGGATTGATCTGTGGATGGTATTGTGTTTTAATAGATGGTAATGGTTGAAAATGTATCACAATCTGACCGTAAATATAAAATTCGGCGGGATTTTGAAAAACTTTGACTTATCATAATTTTTTAAATAAAAGCAAAAGATAAAAACTAACTTCACTATTATATTGTCACCCGTCGTTTACATTAGCTGTATGATTTTGTCCCGTCATTTTAAAATAGCGGTGTATATTGTTTTTCTTGATAAAGAGGCTTTACAAAACTAAATGATTTTTTCAATTCTGATTTTGGTGAATACTAGGCGGCATTGAAGTTCCTGAGATTCCTATTTCACGATCTTTAAGTAAACTTACTCACCAAGTAAAATGAGTGTTGTCTCTTTCTTACTTTATATCAAGTGACAAAGACAAAACTTGTGAGTAGTTACTCGAAACTTTACTTGAAGATCATGAAATAGGCAAAATAATAATATATACATATAAATAACAATAAACTTATAATAATAGTAAATTATTTATAGTATGTCTGTATGTATGAATTGTGATGTTTTATTAAACAGTTATCTACGAATTTCCGCTAGCACAGTTAGTGTATCTAATTGATTAAATGCTTTACGACAGACAATTGCAAGTATAGGAAGAAGTGTAATTATTCATATTTGTTTAGGTGTTCAATTTTTCATTTAAAAGTAAACTATTTACACAATGTTTTAACAGCTGTTTAAACTATTATTACGTACGGAATATATAGGTAGTAAATAATATGGTGTCGTGTTTCGGAGGGCACGTTAATCCGTCGGTTCCGGTTGTCGTACTAACATTATCGACAGTCGTTATGGGTGGTTAAAAAGCCCTCAAAAGAGTTACGCTGGGGTTCCACTCGAGCGGAATGGACCAATTAAATGATTTCTTTTAATACGCTCACACTCCCACCAAGAAAGAGTTTTCTTGTATGCATTTTACCGATGAATGATTACTAATGATTATATGAATGAGCACTCCACACACCAAATAAAATAGGTACCTACATATACTCATTCTGCCAAATTTGGCCAAAGTTAAATGAAGAAAAATTCCAAGTGGATATCCAAGTATGGGAAAACTTTTGGAAGAAGATTACGTATTCTCATTTAACTGCATGAAAGGTAAATTCGAGAACCATTCAACAGATTTGTATGCATGTTTACTGTTATGATCGTGATTCTCAAAGAAAATGAATTAAACAATACTGTTGCTTGGCGAAACCATTGATTCGTTTACAAATCGTATAATTTTTATCTCATAACATTTAATTACAACTTAAATTTGCCCCCAGTAGGTCCGATTGTCGTATTTACACCAACGGCAGTCGTTTCGAACAGTCCAATTGTAAAGGTCTTATGTTTAACACCCTAAGTTTTAACACATTTTGTGTTGATTAGGATGAACCACTGGTGACATGATTTGCCTACCTCGACCCATCGTAGGCCAGCCTAGCCCGAATGAAGAGTTTTAGGGGTCTTATCTACCTAATATGCTATACCAGTGCTACCCGGTCATTGCTACCCGGAAATTGTAGGTAAAAATGGAGCCCACACTTGAAACAACAGCTTGAGTCAAATACCTACGTCTCTGCGGGCCGATCTTTCTTTTTAGTGTGGAATTTGCAGACTCTCTCTTTAAGAGGTTACCTTAGTTAGAAAGAGAGAGCCTGCCCGCATAGAGCGTGATAGTGATACATAGGTTATGCTTCAAGTAGATATTCGAAGTGTGGACTCCATTTTTACCTACAACTTCATGTACCCGGTGTAACAGGTGCAACAACCTCCTACCTAATTCTGCCCAAGGCAGTCTCCTCAAACGATACGTCATCGTCAACGACCTTACGTTTTTAGGGTCTAAAATAACATATAAGATATACAAAATACCTGTTCATAGCAATATCGTCTGAAGCGACAATGTTCATGCCATATTCGCTCTCCGATTCCGATATATCGTTCGCCCTGTCTTGTGACATGTGGTAAGGTTTGCCATATTCGCCAGGTCCGGCGACTGGTTTCTGCTCTTTGGGCTCAAAATTGCCTAATTCTGAAACCAAAATATACAAATTTATATAAATATACTTAGCATCTTAACATAGTTTTAAATGAAGAAGTTTTCGCTGTTTGTTCGCTTAGGGCTTAGATCTTTTTAAATACCCAACGAATTTTAATGTAATTTTCAGTAATACTTAGATGGAGTAATTCAAGAGGAAGGTTTATATATAATACATATCTACTGGAAAATAAACTTTGCATGATACATAAGTAAATAAATAAATCGACGTGAACACTTGAATTCATTCATAACGTACTTAGGTAGATAAATATAGCTAAGTATCACAATTTCCTTGTACAATAATTGTTATTTCTGTCAGTTATTTTAATTGAACAAAACAGTACTCATAAAGGGCCCAAATTAGAGAAGAGTAATTTTAAAAACCTGTCCTAAAATTACAGAAGTGTAATTTCGGAAACTGCATAGGTACTTCGGTACTGATCAAATTGGAATACCTATTAGGCGTAAATCACTACATCACAACATAGTATAAAACAAAGTCGCTTTCTCTGTCCCTATGTATCTTTAAAACTACGCAACAGATTTTATATGATAGAGTGATTCAGTGGGAAGGTTTTTAGCATAATTTTATCCCTATATTCCTACAGGAACGGGAACTACGCGGGTGAAACCGCGGGGCGCCGCTAGTAATGTATAAAAACATAATGTAGGTATCTTACATTTATAAACAACAAACAGAAAGGTAGTACATAATTATTACAATAACTCAATTCATCTTTCGTTACCCATAACATCTCTTTGTTCGAATGTCTTACGTAATTGTTTGTGAGTTTAACAGCAAACGATTAATGAATTGATATGAAGGAAACAATTTTGATACCTATATTATTTATTCACCAAATTTTCTTGGATAAGAAATTACTTATGTACAGTCAGCGTCCCGATAATAGGTATAGGTAACCCTTAGTAATGCTTATTTTGGTATTGCCAACAAAGAAAGGTACCTTTTATCTGATACTGATTGTACCAGAAAAGCAGGTTTTTGGGCGTGATGACATAAGTACTTTATGTATACATATATTTCAGTCACTTTCGGCGAATAGTAAAACCGTAGCGAGCGGGAGAAACAAACGTATAGAAATATAAGAAGCCGATTTAAAATTCGCAAGCAGCGAAAACTTATAATTAATATTTATTTGATGGATTACATAAGTACAAACAAGAAAACCGGCAGTTTTGGCGCGTGAAGTCATATCAGTCGTTACTTTCGGCGAACAATTTTATAGCAGTCTAGCGAGCGAGAAAAACAAACGTATAGAAATATAAGAAGCCGATTTGAAAGTCGCGATCAGCGATAACATGCACCATAGATAACGTTTCGTTTGTGTGAAATATTTTTCCGGGTGATATCGAGTTACAATCAGCGTAACAGATTGGACTAATCCTACTAATATCCTACTAATATTATAAAGGCGAAAGTTTGTATGTATGGATGTTTGTTACTCTTTCACGCAAAAACTACTGAATGGATTTTAATGAAACTTTACAATAATCTTGCTTATACATCAGAATAACACATAGGATACTTTTTATCCCAAAATTCCCACGGGAACGGGTGGACGCGGGTGAAGCCGCAGGGCGCTGCTAGTAGTTTATAATGTTTCTCTACTTACACGGTTATGTCGTGAAACCTTCAGTTACATGTTACAACTGTAAAGAATTAATTATATACGACTAATCGCGCACAAGTTGTTTGTAATATACTCGTAGTATTATTAAGATATGACCACTTGCAAGTTATTTTCTACATTCAGGGCCTATTTCACGAACTTCAAGTACAGTTCTGAGTAGGGACTCACAAGTTTTGTCTTTGTCACTTAATATAAAGTAAGAAAGAGACAAGATTCACTTTACTTGATGAGTAACTTTACTTGAAGATCGTGAAATAGACCCTTAGACTTCTTTTTGCCCTACTGCAGGGAAAGGGTTATGTTCTTCATGCCCATCTTTGTTTTTAGTTAGATTAGACTAATGACTAACTTTTTATGACATATACTACACAAATGGGCTAGGCCTATAGGCCTCTTGCTTGTTTACAAATTACGTTAATTGTGAACATAAGTACATTTAAAATAACTTTATAGAATAACTTTTCCTCAATTGTTATCATATTTACACAAATTAAGATGTTTATGCCTAACATTTCAGTTTTAAAAACCATACATGTAATGTGTAGTAACTAAATAAATATTCTTAAACTAGTGTAAAAGTTTGTTCATGGTGTACCTATACATCCTAACTAATATTATAAATGCGAAAGTAACTCTGTCTGTCTGTCTGTTACCTTTTCACGGCTAAACTACTGAACTGATTGACTGATTGATGGAACAGGGGTAGCTTATAATCCGGAGAAGAACATAGGCTATGTTTTATCCCGAAATTCCCACGGGAACGAGAAATACGCGGGTAAAATCGCGGGACACAGCTAGTATTAAATAAATGATGTAAAAAAAAACTGTTATATTGTGTATGTGTCTTTGTCAATAAGTTAATTTAGTAGTAGTTACACCATTTATAACACAGTAGTGGCTCAATCAACATAGATAAAGTTTGATACATTTTTCTTAATAATCAGGAATAGTGTATTGACTTCCTATTTTACCATCCCAAAATTCTAATGATCAGAAACATGAATTATGTGGGCAGAACAAGAAGAAACAGTTACTATTTACATAAATGTCAATATTGGAGTTAAAAATATAGAGAGAGCATGTGTACACATTTCATCAGTGTTTTTCAAACTGTGGGTGGCGACTCTTAGGGGGGTTGGTGAAGCCTTATTCGGGGGGTCACCGAAAGGAAAACGCAAGCTTCTAAGCTACAGTAAAAACACAATTTTGAAATAATTTTCAAAACTCTATGTTTCGAATATAGGTAACAAAATCGCATACAAACAAATAACTAAAAAACTTTGGTGTTAAATTATATTTTTTTGTCTATCAAAGTGCACAAGAGGCTCGCCAGAGTTTTTTAACCACAAAAGGGGTCGCAAAATCAAAAAGATTGAAAAACACTGCTTTAAATAAATTTGTATTTGTGAATTGATAAAGTGATATTCTAGATCTCATTTTGTGAAAGTTTAGTTCTGCTGTATCTAGTCTTTTACGAATCATGGTGTTACCTGTTAGAGTTATAAATATGAACTAACTTTGTGAAGAATCCCAATTTTTTAAAGAGATTACTATTTATATGCTGAAATAGACTTTTATTTTATGATCATTATATTAATATTATAAACAAGTTGTTTATACCATATTTGATACCCTAAAATTCCAACAAGATTTAGATTGAGGTAGGTATATCCACAGGCACAGTTATTATGTAATAAGTAGGCAGTTTCATAAAGTCAAAAATGTTATTCAAATTAAGTTTTGTAGTATTTAATAATCAAGAAATAAGTGACTCGAGAACCTACGGGGCTGGCCATCATGGCCATACTGCGGGTCAAAAGACCCTTTCAATAAAAGAACTAAAAAAAAAGTCATAACAAACCACAAGCAAACTGTATAACAGTAAAATTAATAATGAAATATAGTGTTTACTTAATTAATTATAGTAATAATAATGTAGCAATTAATAATTATAATTCTAATAACAAGACTCAATTGCTTTTCTATGAGACTTACTAATTTAGTTAACTATTGTAGGTAATTTGTTAATATTTTTTTAGTGTATGGGTTTAACTATAAAGTTACAGACATGAGCCTTATTAGCTAACAGCCTTACCAATAAAAAATACCCACTGTGTATATTCTTGATATAACGAATTATTAATATGCTTCACACTCGTTATATCAAGAATATACACAGTGGGTATTTTTTATTAGTAAGGCTGTAAGTGTTTTACAATCCTGGCCTCAGCTTGTACCGAACTGTGAGTTCATGGGTTCAAATCTTAGCCGATATGAAAATGTTTACCCTTTATATTTACACACCTAGTCTAGTGAATCATATTGCTATTGATTTTACGTTACTATGTAATAAAATTACATTTGCGATTTTTAAGTTGCAATTGAATTACATTTATGGCCATTTCAAAACATAGTTTGAGAAAACAATAAACCAGTTAACAATTTGAATGTTGTTCGTACGCTATCGGGTTCGTGGACCGTGTCGTACTGACGTAACGAAAACATAACAAGAGAAGCCACGCCGGTACATTGTAGGCCAACTAACAGTACATTACAACAAACCCTAGAACATTAAATAAATAACTGATATATGCCTCACCTGTCTTCAAAACTGGATACACGTTAGGGTGAGACTTGTATTCACCGACGTGAGACTCAATTATGTCAGCATTCGAGTCATCAGAAATAATATTCTCACTTGACCACTTGTGAAGAGCGTACAATAAAACCAGCAATATAGCACAAGCCGAGGACATGCGGATAATCCTCCCGCGTCTTACGTTTGTGATCCTCATCTTTAACTACTTTTTATTTATATCATAACAATAAATGTTTACTTTCTATAATACTTTTTTAATAAAAATAAAACTAAGCGACAAAGCGACAGCTTGCCATTCGCCTGCCAGACAAACTGCCAGCCAGTCAGACAACATACAGACAGACAGTACTAAAATGTGGAATGACAGTGACATTTAATTAACATTGATATTGTTTTGTTACTATGGTCCATCTACAAACAGTCCACTAGTTAGACGTTAATTAGTGAAACTGCTGGATATTGGCACGGATTGGTGTTAATTTCTCAAGTAGAATAAAAATACGACTGCTACTATATTATTTTATCAATCGTGTTGGAAATAATATAGTGTAACATATCATAAGTGTAAAGATACCATAAATACACAGAAAAGAGAGTTATCTGTGGGCAATTTAAGTCTGTGGTCAACGTTAATTCAAATTTCAAAAAAAGTCAAACAACAACAGAAAATATTTTCATTTTGTTGAAGAAATAAATTAATTTTATTGTTCTGTGAGTGAATTAAATAAAATACACTGTTTGAAATATTTATAAACAGTAGAGTGATTTTTGAGTGAATTTATTAACCGATAAACATGGAGAGAGGTAAGATAAATTAATTGTTATCATTACAATGTCGATTGCTTACCAATGTTATTTTTCGTAAATTTGTTTTATATAATTGTTTCAGGCCAGGCGTTTACAGTGGAAAGTTTTATTGAAAACTGGAATCAGGCGTTTCCGAACTATCCTTTGAATGCATCCGACTTGAAAAAGCCTCACGCGCTCATGGGAGCTTTGTTCCAATTGTTTGATAGACTTGGAATTGATAGAGATGCCGTGCTCGCCGTGAGTATTAACTGTTTTATATAATAACTATCGAGCAGCTGGATAAGTTCCTAAATTTGATTTCAATATTTATGAGTTAACTCCACTAATCTCTTACTAGAAGAAAACATCTTTAAAACTATGCCATAATGATGTTCTGTATTATTCTCGCGTGATTTTATCTATGCTAGGTATGTCCAGACATATTCTATCTCACACATACTTAAATCGCATATATTTTAAAAGTTACCTTTCATACTTTATTTCATTACAATAAAAGTCAATAAACAAATAAATATCATAAAAAACAATCCTTTAAATTCCAGGCTCCACCAGAAGAAGAACGCAACGAGTCCATATCCTACTACTGGGACCTGTTACCCGTCATCAACATGACTCGTATCATCAACCATCTCGTCTCCGTGATGCCTCAAATGGACGCCACCATCTCCGTGACACACTTCCTACAGCCGACAGCAACGACGTCACATTCCATATTACTGTTGTTGTTTAATCTAATGTTGTTCAATGAGGAGAGATTAGCGCAGATTGCTCCGGAGGAAGAGAAATTGTTTGCTAGGGATGAGGAGGTAATTATAATATTCAAATTAGGTACCATATCTTGATTAAACTAAAGTTGGTGAATAATAGATTATGCTTAAATCTGCTGACTGTAATATCATCAGGGAAATATAGATAGAATAGATCATTGTCAACTCTAACATTTTTTGTTTAATCTTATTAGCAAAGGCTTAAATGTGGATTTTATTATTTAATTTTGATTAAAATTTGAATTGTCTACAATTTTCTTTTTCTAAATAAAAATCCAGTATTTTACATAAATACTTTAAATTAATTGTAATTAATGTTTCAGCTGAAAACTCTGGAAGCCAAGAAAAACAAATTACTTGAGATGCTCAATGAACAGGCTGAAGAAAAGGGAAAACGAGCCGAGAGAATGGAAAAGGTAAATACAAAACTATTTTGTGATAATTGTCGAAAATACGAGTGGATAACTTTGTATATTATAAAATAATAGTGCCCAACAGTTTCCCGTATTGGAGCTTATTCTGTTAGAAGTACAGGTTAAAAAAGTAGCCCAAATCCTTTCTCAAAGTCTAACACTGTACCAAATTTCATCAAAATCAGTTCAGTGGTTGCATGATAATATTACACTTAGACAGAATACTTTCGTATTTATAATATTAGTGGGGACAGTTACCTGCCACAACTTTGCTCAAGAGTAAACATACCTTACATACATGATGTTTTAAATTACTTAATATAAATCTATCTTTCCAGTTAGACCAAGAAATAAAGCAACTTGAAGAAGAATTACAACAAGAAAGAGAGGTTCTGGATGAAGAGAAACAAGCACAGGAGGCGTTGGTCAAGGAGCGGCAGCAGATTGAAATGGTCTTGGAACAGAAGAAGTCACAGAAAGACGCCCTGATGGCTGAAGTAGCTAAGAAGAGAGCCTTGAGAGTGTATGATGCTGATGAAGTTAAGGTAACTAAGTTTATATGTATTTATGTATGTAAACAAAATTCAAATTTGAGTAATATGATGGCAAAATCTGGCAAAAGGAGATGGCTTATGTAGATGTAAGTAATTTTTCTGTACATGCAGTTTTCCGTAAATAGACGGGTCTATTTGAGTTCTATGTGAATAGACAGATTTCCATAATTAGATTTGCTTTCTTATAGGTATATTGTCTGTATTTCAACTGGAATTGAACGCAAATTTGAAACTGTTCAATAATAACTAGTACCAATATGAATATATCAATCCAATAATAAATAAATTAATGATTCAGGTTATACTTAAAATTAATTTAATTAGTCAGCAATTACATAATAAATAACCAAAAATATAATTTCTAGGCTAAAGCCAAACAAGCTGCCCAAAACGTGCAAGAAGCAGACGAGAAGCTGAACAGTCTCCGACTGACGCTAATGGAGAAGGAGACCAGTTTGAAGAACTTACAAACCATTCAGCCTAACTTGGATACCGCCAACAATCTACTGTACGAGATTATGAAACTGTCACAGAGTTTAAAGTGAGTGGGAGTTTAATTAATTGTATTGTAATGTTACCTGTAACTCAAATAAATATGCTGAAAGTTTGCCTTTGTAAGATAACAGATTTTTGCTAAATGCTTATGAAAGTGTAATATGGTCAGATCACATCATGATATGGTTTTTTAGTATAACATATCAACAATCAATTTAAATATTTTTAGCCTTTCCCAGCTAATCTTTAAAATGGTTGAACATTTGTGTAAACATGGTGCACACACACACTCATTTCTTATGGTATTGTGAGTGTGTTCGTGCCTGTGTGAATATGTGCGCCCGTACGTGCATGCGTGTTTCTAATATCCTATGTTCTAGTAATAAACTTTCAGCTTTAGTTACTCTATGAAGGTGATTGAGATCCTATTATCCCTGTTATATTTCTAATGTATTTACTAACTAATACAACCACACCCCAGGGACTACGAGTCAGGCGACTTCGAGTGCGACAGTAAAGAAGGCGAACTCGATGTGCTCACCACGGAACTGAACGAGTTACAGGCGCAGCTCAATGACGTACGCGCCGCCAGGGAAGAGGCTGCGAGGGCGAGAGAGGAGGCGCTCGCGCAGCGGGAGCATGAGAAGGTGTTGAGGTTAGTCGTACTATGATGAACAATGAACATTATAATCAAACACCATCGCACCATAGATTGTGAGCTCTGAAGAAATTTGTATCTTCGTATGATGGTTTGCGAACTCTTCTGAAGAAATCTGTATGTTTGTAGTTTGTGGTCGTCGCACTAGCATCGTGTCTACATACGATCATTGCTAATTAAAACGATGCCTTAAGCTCTAATTCCGTGGCTAAGCCCGTAGAACACGAACCGTGGGACACCAGCTAGGGATTTAGGGAGCCGCGATTTAAACTTAGCGATTGGCCCCGAAATCGGGACGGGTGGCCATGGGACCCCAGCTTAATGTACTCTTCATATTGCACACATTCTATCTCACTTACAAATCCCTCTCATAACCTTTCAAAAACCATTTTCACATATTTTTATCATTTCCACAAACAACTAACTTTCAATCCCCAGTGACCTACGAGAAGCCCAAGAGCGAGACAAAAAGGACAGCGAGTGCTACAAGAAGGTTGTGGAACATACGGAGCACATCAAACAGCTCACATTGCAGTACGCGGCGCAGAAGGCCGCCGCGCTAGAAGAGCTGGATAGTATTAAAAAGATGTTTTGTACAGAGGTATTTTAATTTTACCAGCTGTGCTGTATGGCCCCTTTTAAACTTTCGCGATCGGAATTCATCGTTGCATAATTTACATGTCTTAATCGCGTGAAATATTATTATTATTTACCTCGACGTTTCGACCGGGTTACACTGATCGTGGTCACGAGAAGACTTCTTCTCGTGACCACGATCGGTGTTACCCGGTAATAATGTTTTACGCGATTAAGACCTGTAAATTATGCAACAATGTGCTCTATGGATTGAACCGAATAAGTAAAAATGTCTTAAATGTAGTCCATTCAAAACGAGTTTTTATGGCTGAAACTTAATCCGACTCTTCTATAATAAGGTTTTAATTTTTTAATGTTTTTTTAGGAATATGAATGAGTCAATCATAATCAGTCAGCATTTATTTTTAATCACATATAAGGCTTATAATACACATATTCTAAAGAAAATTATGGATGTGTGGGTGTGGACTGATGTTTGTAACTCTTTCAAACTCTCCAAAAACCTAAAAAATGTTATTCTGTTTTCAGTTAAAATCAGCAGAAGAGTTGTTATTGAACAAAGCTACGGAAGCCGAGAAGGCGATCGAAGAGAAACTACGTAATAGGAATGGATGATATTGTATAAACTCTTTACCAATTAGTTATAAGTATTGTAATAAATATCATAGTCATATTATTAAAGCTGTTTTATTTTATTATCTTTAAGTTTCGATATCGAGTAGGTATTTTTTTATTAAGTACTTTAGTCGTTTTCACAAAATGTTTACTTGTTACCTAGACTTATTATTCAGAGATGAGATACTATGACTAATGGAAGTAGGTATTTGACTGTACAATGTTCCGAATAACAGTAATTCCCCTTATATTAACAACAATATTTGCTAAGTATTATTTTTATCAGCTATAAATGGCAGACAATCGTTTTATACTGCCTATTAATAAAGGCAATGAGGAAAAATTAAGCGTCAACAAAATAATTGGTAAACCGCAGGGTTCCTGTTGGCAGAATTATCGACGGGCTTATGTCATCACTTAGCTCAAGATATATTGTAAGCTATAAGATGTTCTTCGGCTTTACTTGTTATATCTTCTGAAATATAAAATTCTCACAATAAAAAAAAACTCACATTTTTAGTTGCCTTACTCCTCCGAAACGGCTTTACTGATTATTACCAAATTTTATATACATATCCAATAGGTCTGAGAATAGGACATAGGATATTTTTTATCCCGAAATTCCCACGGGAACGGGAACTACGCGAGTGATACCGCGGGGCACAGCACAGCTAGTCTCTAATATAAAAACACCTGATAGAAATTATACTTACACAGAGGATGGAGGGGGAAAGAGGACCTTCTTGTTTCGATCAGAAAACATATTCCTGTTTGTTTCCTGTGATTCCGAATCGGTGGTAGATTCATTGACCTTCTTAAGTGCCCCATTGAGGCCTTAATTGTATAAATGATTTTTTTGTTTCACCAACGTTGTTCCACTTCTGTCAAGAGAGCTAATATGAGAAAGTGATGTATAGAGTCTAGAGTCACCAAGTTTTCTGTGCCGGTGACAGCGTCGCTGTAATCGCATCTTTTGGTTATCAGTTTATTGAAAATGTATCCAAATGACATTAGAGTCAAAATGACAATAGTAGCTTCCACTTTTGGCCGCCGGCACAGAAAACTTGGTGACTCTATAAATAGACAAATGTTAAAAGAGAGGTAAATAGTCAAAATTAATGTCCATTGTACCGTGAGCCAGTAACAGATTTCCAAGACCAAGTTCCTCTCAACCAATAATAATTATTGAACTAAGCATTCACTATATCACCACATCATCTCATTATATTAACTGACTCCTAAGTTCGAAACTTGTATCTATATAGGGTATCAGAAAGGCATACTCTCATTCACACACACCCAGACCGAGATAAACATTTGTGGTTAAGAGCTTTCATCTGCCGCGCGACAACTCAAATTTCACTCACACAGACGCGCACGCGTGTCCGCATGCACACTGTCTATGTGGTGACTGCGCGCTCGCTCTGAATACTCCGGCCGAATGGTTTTGATCCATTGGAAATTATAAATTGTGTAAAAGTTATTGACAAAAGTATAAATAGTCATCTCGAATTATAATTTTGTAGTTTATTTTTCTAATAGTTTTATTTCTTTGAGGCTTGGCACCGACTTCACACTTATCAATAGGTAACATACACACAAAAGTATAAATTAGCATCGCATAAAAGGTGTATTAAATTAAATATTTGTTATTTTATACTTTTCAGCTTTTAAAGTCTTTTTTTTTATTACTTTTGAGTGTCACAACCTATCTGGTTGTAAAGGTCTCATCGATACAAATTAATCAAGCCCAAACACGAGGTAACTGCTGTTAGTCGTTGAAGAGTTCCCTCGACTATCTTCCAGGTCCATCATCAGATCGACTCCAAACCTTCATTTAATTATAATGCTTTAAGATAATTAACGAAAAACTTAACAAATGCACTAATCACCCTACGATTTTCTAAAGTTCCTCTCAATTTCTCTAGAATGCCATCATCAGATCCTGGTTTCCTTGACATGGAACCAAATGGCAAGTCCACTCTTTTGAATAAAAAAAGAATTTTAGTAATCGGTACAGAATTGACGGAGAAATCGTTGTACATATTCATAAAAAAAACATACCGGCCGAATTGAGAACCTCCTCCTTTTTGGAAGTCGGTTTAAAATAATGTTGTTTTATTGCTCATTATTTCTAAAACATCATTTGTTATCATAAATGTTAATATTTTTTTTTAATAAATAATTCAAATTATAAAACAAAAATTATTATCGAGTATCAAAACATGTTGACGAGTTATCGCATAAAATTCGTACGCGCCGCAAAGGTCAAACGCTCGGTAGGAGCGATACGTCCTCTCTCTAAAAAGCCTTGCGGCAGACTGATTTCAATTGTTTCGTGCGTCCGGATGATGATTTTAAAATATGTGTAGAAAAAAAGACAAATTGATTTAAAGTTTTTTTTTTGTATTATTGTTGTAGAAAATGTTCTTTTATTATTTGAGGTAATTTTAATAACGTTTTGAGCATCATTTATCAACGTAAATTACGATTTTCTTGAGTGTGATTTTTACAAATTCTAACTTTATATTTTTTTCGATTTCAATATAATAACAATTAAATTTTCCTCTGAGTATTTACTTAAGAGCCGTGATCTACCGCGCGACAACTCAAATTTCACTCACACAGACGCGCACGCGTGTCCGCATGCACACTGTCTATGTGGTGACGGCGCGCTCGCTCTGAATACTCCGGCCGAACGGTTTTGATCCATTGGAAATTATAAATTGTGTTAAAGTTATTGACAAAAGTATAAATACGAGTATATTTTTTTTTACGATTCGTAGAAGGTAGTATATGATTAGATATAATTTACGTAATACCTTTCGATTCGATATTCCATTATTCACAACAAGGAATAATGAATAAAACAAATACTTAGTTTTTTGTTTTTAAAATAAGACATGATTTTTTTTTGGTAAGTAACGAAACTTTTTAAAAACAAAGCAACATACGAGTAAAAAAAAAATCTATAACTTACTTGTGAATAATATATTTTTTGCCATAATGGGGTATTGATTTTTCATATACTAATTGCAGTTTTAGTTTTTATTAAAATCGCTAGCAATTTTCGATATTCCTTTCCTTATAGTTTTGAATATCGTCATCCACGCCTACTTGAAAAATGCCTCGTCTGTATATGTACAACATATATTATCGGGACAACCTTTTAGCGCTAAAAGCAGGACTTTCCAAATTATTTCGTTTCCTTTTTTGTTAAAAAAACCGACTTCTAAAAATAAAAAGTATAAAATAACAAATATGTAATGTAATACCTCTTATGCGATGTAGCACATAAATAAAATAAAAATGCGACCAATCCAAGCGGGCAAACGTTCGTTAACGGTCATCTCGAATTATAATTTTGTAGTTTATTTTTCTAATAGTTTTATTTCTTTGTGGCTTGGCACCGACTTCACACTTATCAATAGGTAACATACACACAAAAGTATAAATTAGCATCGCATAAAAGGTGTATTAAATTAAATATTTGTTATTTTATACTTTTCAGCTTTTAA
This sequence comes from Timandra comae, assembly GCA_958496195.1. Taxonomy (NCBI): domain Eukaryota; kingdom Metazoa; phylum Arthropoda; class Insecta; order Lepidoptera; family Geometridae; genus Timandra; species Timandra comae. The sequence continues at coordinate 1,951,517 of OY292362.1, read as the reverse complement.
AGTCTTTTTTTTTATTACTTTTGAGTGTCACAACCTATCTGGTTGTAAAGGTCTCATCGATACAAATTAATCAAGCCCAAACACGAGGTAACTGCTGTTAGTCGTTGAAGAGTTCCCTCGACTATCTTCCAGGTCCATCATCAGATCGACTCCAAACCTTCATTTAATTATAATGCTTTAAGATAATTAACGAAAAACTTAACAAATGCACTAATCACCCTACGATTTTCTAAAGTTCCTCTAAATTTCTCTAGAATGCCATCATTAGATCCTGGTTTCCTTGACATGGGACCAAACGGCAAGTCCATTCTTTTGAATAAAAAAGAATTTTAGTAATCGGTACAGAATTGACGGAGATATCGTTGAACATATTCATAAAAAAAAAACATACCGGCCGAATTGAGAACCTCCTCCTTTTTGGAAGTCGGTTTAAAATAATGTTGTTTTATTGCTCATTATTTCTAAAACATTATTTGTTATCATAAATGTTAATATTTTTTTTAATAAATAATTCAAATTATAAAACAAAAATTATTATCGAGTATCAAAACATGTTGATGAGTTATCGCATAAAATTCGTACGCGCCGCAAAGGTCAAACGCTCGGTAGGAGCGATACGTCCTCTCTCTAAAAAGCCTCGCGGCAGACTGATTTGAATTGTTTCGTGCGACCGATTTTATAGTAGTTTTATGATGATTTTAAAATATTTGTAGAAAAAAAGACAATTTGTTTTAGAGATTTTTTTTTAGTATAATTGTTGTAGAAAATATTCTTTTATTATTTGAGGTAATTTTAATAACGTTTTGAGCATCATTTATCAACGTAAATTACGATTTTCTTGAGTGTGATTTTTACAAATTCTAACTTTATATTTTTTTCGATTTCAATAATAATTATAATAGCAATTAAATTTTCCTAAGAGTATTTCCTTAATAAGGATCTGGACTTTAAGTTTGTTTAATTTTTAGTGCTAAATTGGTCGAATTACTAGAATCCGAAGGCATGGAAGTTAATGCTAAAAGTGAAATTCAGAAAACATATGTTCAGTTTTCTTGATATATTTTATAAGTTTTCTGTATAATATTGTTTTTCTCTGAGTATTTTTTAGATGACAATATTTCCTTTAATTATTACCTAAAAGCATGTTTATAAAATACGCTTTTCATATAATATGACTAGATCAAAAAGTGCAAAAACCGTCAATTATCGAGTTTCGGGTCTTAATAAGGATTTGGACTTTAAGTTTGTTTAATTTTTAGTGCTAAATTGGTCGAATTACTAGAATCCGAAGCAAGGGCGGATCCAGCTTTCGCGCCAGGGGGGGGTCACATAGTCGTGGCGTCAAGGAGTAAGACCTAATAATTTAGTTTTGATAACAATATATATACTTACCAGGTGTTTGGTAGAGGTAGAGGGTTAACCAAATGTGGTGGGCGTGTACCTAGGCCTATTTGGGAGATAAACTTTGTCCAACAATTTCCTAGTTGTTAAAATTAAAAAAAAAATATCGTCAAAATTGTATTTTTTTTAATATTTTTTTCCAAATTGCGACCTTTTATCCCTATAGCTTTTTGATTTTTTAATTGATTATATACCGTGCGGTCCTAAATGCGCTTTTTCGCGCATTTGGTACTGATAGCGCGCTTATCGAATTGAGCGTATTCGCACCAACGAAAGTAATGGGACGTCATCAGTGACGTCATTAAGCCATGCAAACGCTGCTCATGGAAAATAGGTTGTGCAGTGTGTGCGCAAATGTCAAACTCAAATTTTGACGTTTTAGAATTTGATTTGTTTTAGGTTTTTATTAAACATGTATGTTTACAATGGCTTAAAACTTTAGTTATTTATGGTACAAGCGAGGTAAGTTGGTGATTACTTCCGAGGCGCTATTGAGGCCCGAGCCGTCAGGCGAGGGTCTGAAGATAGCCGAGGATAGTAATCAAAGAAATTATCATTTTTCGCCATAGAATAAGGATCACGACCAGGATTCTCTCTGGTCTCTGAAGAAGCCGCCTTAGAGCTGAGCTGACGTTAATCTGTCAACATTATCGAGCTTCTCTTTCTATTACACGGATCGTCATATAGAGCAAACGAGAAGGCTAATGTAAGCTTGTCAACGCTGCGTCAACACCAATTTTCACATGTTAGCCGGCCACAACATTGCGACGTATAATACTTGAAAATAAAATTGTTATAAAATATCATCGTAAAGCCTAATAATCTTGTGATATACTAAAACTATGTCGTGTTGTGCTGTGTTTTGCAAATCCAGAACAACTATAGGAGGAGTAAAGAATCCAGAATTATCTTTTCACATGTTAGTCTTTGTTGGCATTTTTTATCTGAAATAACCCATTTTAAAGCAAAATATCCATTTCTCTTGTAGAATAAACACTTTTCATCAAATCACTTTCAACCGGTGGTACATAGTTGTGATTTCAAGGGTTTAATTTAGTTATATTTAATGTATTGTTTTATACCAAGCAGTTAGTGATGTACAACAAATGTGTCGATAAATATGGTCGATACTTTGAACATGGTAAGACTATAGATCTCCGGTACCTGAATTTAATGATGCTGTTTATTTGGGGGTGTTTTAGGAGCTCATTATAACCCATATAAACTGTTTTTAGTGTAAAGAAATGCATTATTAATTACGACAAAAATAAAATCCAATGGAAATACGTGAAAAATCAAGCAATTTTGACAGATATTGCCATAGATCACAGATTATGTCGTCAAATCCATGAAGTTAAAGGTGAAAATGGAGTCCACACTTCGAATACCTACTTGAAGTATACCTACCCCAATTTCATCGATTGAAGTACTGATAGACAGAATCATTAGTGCGGCCAATGAAATAAGAACAAAATTAACTACTGGAGTAGTGAAAACTAGTCTTCGCAAAATAATGCGAAGATGTGTGCAACGCAGGGGCAGACATGTCGAACATGAAATTTAGACTCAAAAATGGTGTGTGTAGAACTTAAAAGTTAAATAGGTTTAGTATCATGCTCTGTATGCTGACCTATTGTTTTATTTATCCTCCCCAGTAGCCTATAAAACTACATGTTTTGTACAAAATTTCGATAAAACCCTAGATTGTTATACCTCGATGGATAGCTGAGGAAACGTAGATATTTTTAGGTATATCTGCCAAACAGGTGCCATATTTTTTTTTCTAGATATCCTTGAACGAGAAATAAACTTTCTGATTTGTATTATTTTTTATAAGTTTTAATCGTCTACAACTACTTATTTATTCATTTTAGGTACAATATTTGTTATTGGGGTCACAAAGCACCTTATTTTAAACGTTAAAATCAAGTAATAGTAATAATAAGACATACGCATTTGAAAATATCTAAGCTTATAGCCGAAGATCCGGTGATTTTTATAAAAACAAATAAATTGAAATATCTCGAAAACGGTAAGGTTTAGTGTAGGGTGTTTCATGGGGAAATCAGTCAGAAACGATGTACACTACACGCCCTTGACGGGAATAGGTCGACTTAACCAGTAACCCTGTATAAAGTAAGAAAGAGACAAGATTGACTTTACTTGGTTTACTTGAAGATCGTGAAATAGGCCCTAAGTCAATATTTTGTAAGATTAGAATTGCATTTTTGTTTTGATTTTATTAATTTCCAAGTTTTTCGAGCCATTTTGTTATTGTTTTATATTATGTTGTATTAATATGTTCGTTGGATTTATTTTCACTGTTGTTTTGATTATTTTTTTTTTATTTTCGAAATATCATTAATATACTTCATTAAAAATATTATATACTTATGTCCATCTTCAATAAAGCATATAATTTAATCATAAATTATTTTTTATTATTAAAAAGTTCTCATTTATATAGTTATGAGCAAGTTTTTATCGATATGCTCTATATTACTAAGCACTTCCCTAGTAGCAGTTGTAGACACTGACACTTTACATAAAATGGACACGCGGTTGATAGCATAGATTCTATCCGTACATAGATTATCTAAGTTTTTCGCTAATAAATAAACAGTTTTTCTATTCGCGCGCATCCAACACAACAATGGTGATCGGCCATAGATTAAAAGAATATACTCATTAAAAAAAATCGAATGAATGAATGAATGGAATCGACCATAGACCTACCAAAAGTAAGGCAACATAGTCGAAGTTTGTTTTTAAAATGTATGGACACGATTTTTTTTGGTATCGAAACTTTTTTAAAACTAAACAATTTAAAAAAAATCTATGACTCACTAGTGAATCAAGCGTGTCATTATTCAACTGTTTTTGCACAAATAAGAGCCCCTTTATAAGCAAGTGTGTTGAAAAAAATATATATGAAATATTGCATTCTTATCAATTACTAATTACAACAAATATTTTCTAAATCTTACATTCGAAATGCCAAATACGAAACTCTAATTTTGACATTTGCGCACACGCACGCATACAATCCTGGTCCTATTTGATAGCGCGCAAACAGTGCACATAGCGCACATTTCAATTTGGTTCACGCGTGTGCACTATTGGTACCGTTTGTAACGTTTTCATAAATCGGACTTTTTTTTTTTTTTTTACCAGGGGAAATGCGTTGAGGCATCCCCGCCGACGGAGCGGCGGGGTATGTGGGACTCACCCTCCACCTAGATGTAGCGGTGGAGGTCATACCCACTAAAACCCCTGGGGCGTACTCGCCTGCGCGCATGAGGGCCTAGCAGCGGTGAACGAAGTATAACCGCTGCTTCGGCTGCGCAGAGCTGTGTAGGCTCTCACCTCTTGGCGCTGATCGCGCCCTTAGGGCAGTTGGAAGCCCTTCTCCGCGGTGTGGCGCGAGGTGTGAGGTCGCGCGTCATCTCGAGGCCTTGTTGCGGGATTTGCACCCGCGGACTCGTTATGGGGGCTGGTGGGCCTGGTAAGCCCTCCTACGCCGCCCCGCTCTCCGGCTGCGCATCGGGTCATCGGAGAGAGACTCTCTGGTTCTTTCTGCAGCCTCCTTTCGCGAAAGAACATCTTCGCAAAAGGTAACTACCTCTCTCCAGCTAGTTTCACTTTCCGACATGGCGCGAACCATTGCCGGAAGCGAAACGTCATTTCCTATAGCTCTGGTGAGAGCTATTCGTTGCTCCGCCCATGAAGGGCACTCTACGACCGTGTGCTCTGCCGTATCATTTGCTGCAACACAATGGTGGCACATCGGTGACGGCTCCCTTCGGGCCACGCGATGAAGGTAATGACCGAAGCACCCATGCCCCGTCAACACCTGCGTCGTCCGGAAGGTAAGCACTCCTTTCTCCCTATTTAGCCATTTATCGAGGACTGGTCTTATGGCCTCGATGGTCTTTAGGCCGGATTTTGGACTTTCGAGCCGTACCTTCCAACGCTCAATCATCCGATCGGTCTCCTGTTCTTTCTTCTCCTCGATTTCTCTCCGTGGGGGATGTTCACCCCGAAGGCGGAGATCCTGACGCCAGCAGTATAGCGAAGCCAGCACCCTCGCCTCCAGGTCCCACGGAGGGGATCCAGCCAATACACAGGCTGCCTCGAAAGAGACAGTCCTGTATCCCCTAGCCACTCCTACAGCCATTGCCCTCTGAGGTCTTCGCAGGAGGGCGATCGTCCTTTCCTTCAGAGCGCCTGCCCAGACAGGCGCCCCGTACAGCGCCATAGAGCGCACAATCCCCATGTAGAGCCTACGGCAGCTCTCCTTTGGCCCACCAAGATTAGGGAGAAGGCGCTTTAACGCCATGGCCGTTTTCATTAGGCGAGGAGCCTATTGAGTGAAGTGATGGTGGAAGGACCACCGACTGTCGAGGACGAGTCCCAGGTATTTTAGGGTGTTCCTTACCTCAATCTGCTCTCCTCCAATGATGATGTTTGCTCCTTCGGGGGGTGCTTTCCGTGGCCCATGAAAGCAGACTGCCTCCGATTTAGTCAAGGCCACTTCAAGACCTAATCTTCTTATGCGGGACACCACGTGAGCGGTTCCCGCTGTCGCAAGTAGGCTTGCTTCTCGGTACGTCCCTCCAACCGCCGTCACCAGCGTATCATCGGCGTAGCACCATACGGCAACTTTGGCCAAGTTGGCGCCCCGAAGAACCCAATCGTAGCCGATGTTCCACAGGAGCGGTCTGAGGACCGACCCCTGCGGAACACCGCACGATACTGCTCGCCTCTTGTGTCCCTTGCCTGTGATATACGACACCGAACGGTCTGACAGATAGGACTCGATGATTCGGCTGAGGTATGGGGGAACCCGATGATATCGAAGTCCCTCCAATATGCACTCCCAGGGCATGGTGTTAAATGCATTAGCGATGTCGAGTGACACAGCCAACACCACCTCGCCCCGGTTAACTGCTTCCTCAGCTAGAGCCTTAACCCCCAAGATCGCGTCGATGGTCGATCGTCCTCGCCTAAACCCGTACTATTTCTCAGAGAGGGCCGGTCCTGTCGTCTCTAGGTGGTGGGAGAGTCTGATGGCGATCACTCTCTCGAACAGTTTCGCCACTTCGTTCAGAAGAACGATTGGCCGATAGGCGGACGGTGAATCCGCAGGCCGACCCTCTTTACGAATTAGTACGAGTTTCCCATCCTTCCATGGTGTAGGGAAGTGGCCCCGCTCCAGGCACGCCGAGTATAGCGCTCGCAGTCTAGACTCGAAGTCCGTGACATTAAGCGCCAACACCCAGACGCGGCCCGGGACGCCGTCGGGGCCGGGGGCAGTGCGTTTTGACCGTAGCCTCATCACCGCCTCCCTTAGTTCCTCCCCTGTCACCTCATCCGGAGCAGAGTCAGCTGCCGGTTCTGCAGAGGGTGGAACCATTGGCGGAGGCGTGTGTGCTGCCCTATCCGGGAACAGGGCCGACATCACGCCTTCCAGGATCCGCGGCTGGAGGCTCAACGTGAGTGGGGGAGCCCACGGTCGAAGTTTATTTCGGACCATCCGATAGGGGCGACCCCACGGGTCGTTGTTTAGTGCCTCCAACATTTCCTCTCTTGCTAGCGACTTAGATGTTTCGATCGCAGCACGCAGGTTAAGTCTAGCCTGTTTGTAGGTTTCATGAAGGTTTCGCTCCACATCCAGATGGTTGGGATTGCGGAGGCGTCGTCTCCTGTGGCGTGTGTACGGGCGCCATGCGTCAATACAGGTTCTCCGTAATTGAGCAATCTCCTCGTTCCACCAGTACACTTGGTTTTTTGATGGTCTGTGGTGGACTCGGGGCATTGCCGAGTCGCAGATCCTCTCTATTGCTTCGCCGAACCATTGCGTCTCACCCTCGATGCAGGATGGTCGCTGTGGAGCGGGAATCCAGGTCTCCACTAAGACGGCCTCTTCGAGGAAGTCCCTGTTCATCCTCTTTATAGCCCATTGAGGGCCTCTTTGTGTCGGAGGGGACGGCAGACCAGGGTCCGAGGTCTGGGCGGAGACATCGAATCGGATGTATCTGTGATCCGATAACGTCTCCACCTCCTCCAAGACCCTCCAGTCTCGGACACGGCGCGCCAAGGCAGGGGACGCGAACGAAATGTCCACAATGGACCCGCCATTATACCGCACGCACGTGTTTACCGATCCCCGATTTAGTACGCACAGGTCCGAGGACAGTGCCCACTCTTCAAGAGTGTTTCCTCTGATGTTAGTTCTCGGGGAGCCCCACGCGGCAGACTTCGCGTTGAAGTCCCCGAGTACTAAAGTCGGCGTGTGCTGATGGTTTCGGATCAGAGACGTGATCTCAACTAGGGAAGCCTCAAATTGAGCGAGAGAAATGTTTGGTGACAGATAAACCCACGATCAGCACCTCGTTCACCAACACTGCTACGCAACCATGTCCCCTCATCACATCAGAGAAGGGGGAGGAGCCAGCCGCAGTATTTGTTCATAAATCGGACTGCACTCATGGTCTCAGGTATCATCTGGTCTGCTCACAGCATTTTCAGACCCCTACAAGTTCTAAATAATTTGTTATGACCACTTAATGCTAGGACAATGAAAAAAAAGAAATCTTATAGGGGATCTTTCAACTCAATTAAAACGAAAACTAAGTGGAACCGAGAATTTAAAAACGTATGTGTATTCCTTATTTCAACGGTACACTACATGTATTACAAAAGAACTTGTTAACAATTTTGGTGTAAAGTGGAAATAGAAGAAAAATAATAGCATTCTGTTAAAAACAAATTCCAAGTTTGATTTAAATACGCCACAGTATGAATAAATTTGGATTTACCTGAGGTCTTCTGAAGATACAGAGATGCTGTAGTGACTTTATTAGAAAATAATTAGTCTTAAAACAAGTACAATGATCTATCTCAATGACAGGACGATAATGCTCCCAAATCAAGATTTCGCTCTGGCAATCGCTTCAAGGGTTAAGAATACATCCTGTGGCACACGCGTTTTTTTTTCATTCTTTTTACTATGCTGGCGAAATGTTCTACCTAGAATACGTACTAAAAGAGATTCATGCATAATTTGATTATTTGATGATTCGAAATCATTCTGCAGCACGGAAGTCTGTACTACAGCATCTTACTAACATCATCGACAATCGTTACGGGTAGTTAGAGCCCTAAAAAACTCTAACATTTGGTTTAACCAAAAAAGTGGGTTGTAAAGGTCTGATGGCAGTCGCTTCACGTAAAATATGGAATAAAGGTTCGGATAAGAAAAGAAAGAAGTGTGACCAATTCTAACAAATTATTTAGACCTTGTAGGGGTCTGAAAATGCTGTAAGCAGACCAGGTCATATCTGAGACCATAACCAATCAAAAAATTTGACTGGAAATCAGCTCAAAAAAGCTGTAGGGATAAATAGACGCAATTTCGAGAAAAAATGACAATTGTAGCGATATTTTTTTTATTTTAACAACAAGGAAATTTTTGGCCGAAGTGTATCTCCCAAATAGGCCCAGGTACACGCTCACCACGTTTGGTTAACCCTCTACCAAACAACTGGTATATTGTTATCAAAATTAAATTATAAGTTCTTGACGTGACCACGACTATGTGACCACCTCCTGACGCCTCTGTATGGTGACAATTTTTTTTATAAATAAAATCATTATGTTCAATTTGTGGTCCACCTAAGTCCTGTGACCGGCTCAGGGGGGGGGGTCATGACCCCCATGACCCACCCCCTGGATCCGCCGTTGATCCGAAGGCATGGAAGTTAATGCTAAACGTGAAATTCAGAAAACATATGTTCAGTTTTCTTGATATATTTTTTAAGTTTTCTGTATAATATTGTTTTTCTCTGAGTATTTTTTAGATGACAATATTTCCTTTAATTATTACCTAAAAATATGTTTATAAAATACGCTTTTCATATAATATGACTAGATCAAAAAGTACAAAAACCGTCAATTATCGAGTTTAGGGTCTTAACACAAATATTCTCCCCACACGGGAATCGAACCAGCAACCTTACGGATGGCAGTCCGGCATGGTGACAACACTGCCATCAAGGTCGTAAAATATGTATCAGAGCATTGTATAATTAATTAAACATCGTGAAAATGAAAAAAATCTTAGGAACCCACACGTGCAAAACTAGGAACCGTACACATAGGGTAATTCCCGATTGTATGTACTTATATTGTATCATGTATGTACCCCAGTCTATGTATAGTATACGTATCAACTTTGTTACTATCAGGCGCTCCGTTCGTATGGGCGTCGGTAAAGTACCGGACCCATATCTGACATTCGCACAGTGCAATCGTGGGTCAGCGATTAGCCATATTGTTGACCTTACATGACGTCATTTTGTAAATCAGTATTATTTTGTAGTTATGATTTTTGATGAGCCAATTACGAGTATGTATTGTTAAATCGAAAAAAGGAGGTTTTATTTTTTACAAGCTGTGCCCCGCGGTATTACTTTAATAAATTGAATTGAATTGAATTACCCTAATCCCGTGGGATTTTTGGGATAAAAAGTATCCTATGTGTTATTGCTAATGTAATATAAAATTGTTAATAAGGAACATTTGTACCAAACATCTAAATGCTTGTACCGATTTTGAAAATACTTTTTGTTTGAAAATTTGTTTTCTCCAGGATGCGTATGCAATTAAACAACACAATCATGCTATCTTCATATAAGTTTTTAAGCTTTTATTATTATGAAACTTTTAATATTGTTATGTTTCGTAGATTTGCTTACTCATTATTATTTTTCTTGCTTAATTCTTAATTTATTTTTACCTTCTTCTTTGTAACGTGTCACTAATTTTATTGTAAATGCTGTACACGCCTGTTATTGGTGTACATATCAGAACTTGTAATTTTTAATTGTTTTTTTTTTGTAATTTCTTAATATGTATACTGTTGGTGTGTCTTTAAATAAATAAATAAATAAGTACTTCGTAACTAGGGAATAAGAAGCTATGCACCCATACATACGTACGTACACACTGAGATAAACATTTGTGGATCCCACAAATATTTACCTAACATGGGAATTGCAATCCCTTGTTTGGCATTCATGTATGGCATAGATGAGAGTATGGTGACCACTCTGTCGTTTGGGTCGTCACATAAAAATTGTTTATATTTATTAATATCTACATATTTATTACCCATAAAATATTAAGATTAAAAAATACTTATAAGTAAGTAGGTAAGTATGTATTGATAGTTTATTTTCTTATCAAATTGAGCAAAAAACGTTCAACTTGAAGATTACTGCAACTATTTATTACGTTAATAAATATGTACTTACTTATTATTTATTTGTTGCAAATATGTACTTATTGAAATAGTTATAACTAAGTAAGTACATACTTACTTACATTTTTTTATAGATACTTTCATTTGATAACTAAGTAGGTACTTATTGTATTGACAATGTATAATACCTGACCTAAATAGTTTCATGTTAACTGCTAAGTGGCAAAAATAAGTGTAGGTAATAAGTGACTATTTATTTCTTTACCTATAAATTAACATGAACATAGTTAGACTTGAAACACATGGGCTTAAGTTTGTCATCGAATCTACAGTCCTTTGCTAAGCAGTTCGGTATGGTTACCACTGTGCCATATAGGGTAAGACTATATAAGTACGTATAAATACTTTCCATTTAAAAAAGTAATCATCTATGTATAAGTAATTAAATTAACAACAAAGTTTATACAAATCAAATGAGATAACAAGTAAGTACTTAATTGTTTATAAATCTTACGTAAAATTGAGACGCTGTGTTATTCATATTAATATCGCAGACACTGGCCGATCGTGACCCAACACAGATATGAAGGAATCCCCTTTATTATTTACAGAAGATTATTTCACTTGTTTTTACCTCATGCGATGTATATAAATACGCGTTTCTGTTCGTCTCATATCATACACAACTTGCCACTCGAAAGCAAAGGAGTTGCCAGTTGAAATTAATAAAATAATAGTTGAAAATGAATAAGTTAGTGATATTATTAGCGGCCATTGCAGTGATAAGTCTGCAATGTGAAGCAAAACGTTTCGATAGGTGTGGTTTGGTGAGGGAGCTGAGGAGTCAAGGGTTTCCTGAAGACAAAATGAGGGATTGTGAGTATACTTACCTAATTATATTACTTTTTAATATTTTTTTACTTATAATTCTTAGTTTATTTTTGAATAATAACACGTACCTAATCTTTACTTTATATGCATTACCAAGTTTACAGTTTAACTTTTTATAGTGTTTCTAAACACTTAGTAGGTGTTTAATAGTCTCGATAATGACGTAAACAACTTCAACTTCTTTAATAATTCTGGGGGGCATTAGGATTATGACGGCAAATGTAATATACTCGTATTGTAACAAATTCATGACGTCAAATGCAATGTACTTATTATAACAAATTCATAAATAAACAATATTAATTAAAATAAAAAATAATAAAATTGAAATTGAATTGATTTCAGGGGTATGTCTGGTCGAACACGAGAGCAGCAGATCTACGGAGAAGGTCAACACTAACCGCAACGGCTCTAAGGACTACGGCCTGTTCCAAATCAATGACAAGTACTGGTGTAGCAGCACCTCTACTCCTGGGAAAGACTGTAATGTCACTTGCCAAGGTGAGATACAAATAATGATTTTTTCAACACATTTGCTCATAAAGGGGCTCTTATTTGTGCAAAAACAGTTGAATAATGAGACGTTTTATTCACTAGTGAGTTATAGATTGTTTTTTTAAATTGCTCTCATTTTAAAAAAGCTTCGATACAAAAAAAATTGTGTCCATACATTTTAAAAACAAACTTCAACTATGTTTCCTTACTTTTGGTAGGTCTATGGTCGATTCCATTCATTCGTTTTTTTTAATAAGTATATTCTTTTAGTCTTTGGCCGATCACCATTGTTGTGTTGGATGCGCGCGAATAGAAAAACTGTTTATTTATTAGCGAAAAATGATAATTTCTTCGCAAATGTGTTGAAAAACGTTGTATGGTACACGCGTGTATTGATGATTACTATCCTCGGCTATCTTCAGACCCTCGCCTGACGGCTCGGGCCTCAATAGCGCCTCGGAAGTAATCACCAACTTACCTCGCTTGTACCATAAATAACTATTAAATTAGTTGTGCCCCGCGGCTTAATCCGCGTTATCAAACCTATTAGGATAAAATGCATTATATATGGAACATCTGTATTTAACTTAAGGCCTATTTCACGACCTTCAAGTAAAGTTAATCAACAAGTATAGATAGTTTTGGTCTCTTTCTTATCCAAGTGACAAAGACAAAACATGTGAGTACTTTAAGAAACGTCGATATTATTATCTAAACATTTAAAAATATATTAACTAAGTAAGTTCTCATGACCATATTAATGAAGGGTGACCACAACATCCATAAAAAAAAAAGCCAATACAAAAATCTAAAACGTAGATCCGAGAAAAACCGTCTTCAATAAGAAAGTGTACAAATAAGATCCAAAGTTTTGCCCTGCAAAAATATTTTGAAAGGCCAGTATTTTACCATGATTTAAACTTATTTCCAGATCTTCTAAAGGACGACATTACTAAGGCGGCCAAGTGCGCATTGAAGGTGTACAAACGTCACAAGTTCCAAGCTTGGTACGGATGGAAGAACAACTGTCAGAAAGCTGGATCCCTGCCCGACATTAGCAGTTGTTAAACTTGGATAAAATCCTTTTGCTCTTGAATTATAAGCTTACCATCTGGTTAAATCTAGGCATATTAAATAAGACCAATTTTTGATTGTACTTTTCTGTGCTGTATTTCAATTTGGCTGTTACTAGTACATATTTCAATAAAGAATTACGATGCCTAATAATGTCTAGTTAATGAAACCTTATAATATTACTTACCTATTATAAAGATACTAGTTATCCATCAAACTGTTTATTAGAAAATTAAGAATTGTTAAGGTTTTATAAGTTTCGAACTTAGTTAGGGGTTAGTTACTAAATATAATGAGATGATGTAGTGAATGATTATGTTATGTTATGTTTTTAATTTAACTAAGTAGAACGCTTTCAACAATTCAAGAAAATCTAGGGAATAAGTAAACTACTTCAGTCTATTTAAAAAAAAAAACCACTTGTTCCAAAATTAAACTTTCTTGAGTACCTAGTAGAAATTTATCCCGTAGTAAATACCCTGACGTGTGCTACGGCTACGCTACGCTCCAAAACTGTGCAATTGCCCCGTAGCATTTCCTAAATTTTCGTGGTCCTGACAATTATTACTTCGAAAACAACACTTGCGAGATAGCTTTTCCCGTAATAATGTGATGCGAGGACATACATACATTTACTTATTTATTTTTATTGTTAATTACTCTGATTTATGTATTTGTAAATAAATCCGTTTTTTGTTATTATTTAAACCATTTTTGTCTGTCTTATAAAATTAAAGCATTGTACATAGGAATTACTTAACCAAGAATACAAAACCCCGTTTGTTGTGAAACAAGCAAACCTCGTAAAGTCTAGAATCCAGTCGTGACAAATGTTAGTTAATAGCTTTTATCTACACAAGCAGGGCCTTTCTGAAATATTAACGCTATTACGTGTCGTATGCGCTACCTACTGTACTGCTAGAGAGAGCTCACAGCCGGGGTCCATTGAAAAATGGCGGCCGGCGGTTTTCCCGCGCATGCTCCATAGTGTACTCATCGAACTGGCAGGTAGCGAGGGAGTCGCGGTCGCGGCTCGCGTCAGTTCGCGACGCATCGTTGTGATGTTTGTGTTCGAATGGGAGCCGCAGGTTGGGCGCGCGGCGAGGCGCGCGTCGCTGACGACTCAGACTTCCAAACCCTCAAAAACCTTCTAGCATCAGAAGAGGGCTGGACGCTGGAGTACGAGAAGGAAGGCGTTAAAGTTTGGGCGGAAGACGCGGCGCATGGTGCACTCAGAACGGTCAAGGTCTGTTTTGTTTTATAAAACCTCTTTCATGCGGCCTATTTCGTTTTTTTTTTGTTTTTATTTCGTTTTCGTGCTATTTTTTTTAGCTGGTAAGTTTTGGGTCAAAGCAAAGGTTTTTTTTGTAAAGCAAGAAAATATTCTTTCGTTTTAAAACGTTGCGTATATATATATTAATTAACAGGAATAGCTCTATGATTATTTCAATTACACAAATTGATTGCAAACGCACCGGGAGCTAAGTAATTAAATATATTGATTTTTTAATACAAACTCAGTGAACTGACCGGGTGTTTGTCATGATAGGTTCAACAGTTTGTTTAGGTACTGACTTTAGTGCCGCAGTTGTTTAGTTTGTACCAATTTGTTGGTATGGTACTACAATCAAATTAACGAGTTTCTACTTTACTAATTTAACTAACACAGTTCGTTAGGGCTGCTGTTAACCATTTAAATATGTAGATTTGTGTAGAAGGGTCCCATTAGCTTTTAGCTTGCATAAAGTATTAAATTACAACGACAAGGTTTGTTTAAGAAGGTCTGAGTCAGAAGTTTTTAAAAGCCTATTAAAGAAAACTAATTATACAGCCTTCAGCAATGTTACACGAAGAAATTTCTGAAATTCCTCGTAAGTAGGTTATGCGTTGGAATTTACGTTAACACATTGCAGTAGCGCTTAATATTAAGTACTTAGTACATAATTAGAAATATTTCTTTCTTGTTATTTATTAACACCCTGCGGTTTGGTAGCATGTACCTACTTCTGCCTGCCGAGTCTTATGTTGAGCGATGCAAGTTTGCTATTTTGCAAAGATGGCTCTAGTTTGACATTACCAAAATGCTTTGAGCATCACTGTTCTACTAATATCAGTATTTATATGTCAGAATTGGCGAGGCATGGCCGTCTATAACTATAAGAACTTGTTACTTGTTTACCATGCTTCAAACAAATTAAAAATTTCATTTCATTTCATAAACGAAAGACATCTTCCTGACTGGAATCTTACAAACCAATTCTGTCAGTTATTTTTATATAAATAAATTGAATTGCATCGTCTCAGATAATCCCGACGAAATCTTTCTCGTAGTTGGAGACTTTAACCTCAGTGGTATCGAATGGTTACCTTATGATAATTGTAGTATCTTACGTCCAAATAATGTAAACTCCTGTAACGAGTTATTACTAATAGATGAGATGAGTGCTTTAAGTTTCGGTCAATACAATAGTATCTCCAACAACCATAATAAAATGCTCGACCTTGTCTTCTCAAATACTCCTGTATTGGTGTCTGGCTGCCACTATCCTCTTACGCCAACCGTTGATGGTTACCACCCGGTCTTAATACTGCGCGTTCAGTCATATGTAACACCCTTACTTAAGAGTGCTCCACGTATAAGTTATTTGTATGATAAGGGCGACTATGTTGCTATAAATAATGCTATTCTCGATGTCGATTGGAACTCTCTATTTTTAATGCATTCTATTGACGAATGTGTTAATATATTTAATGAATTTATTCTTGATCTCCATAAGCAATATATACCATCTAAAATTACTCAAATTAATTCATATCCCGTATGGTACAATTCGGCTTTGAAAAGAACTATAAAGGAAAAGTATAAATATCTATCTAAATTCAAAAGATACGGCAACAAGTCAGATGAATCCACATTTAAATTATTGCGTGACAGAGTTAATTCCCTTGAAAGGATATGTTACCAAGCGTATTTACAGTCAACAGAAGCGGCAATTTTAAAAAATCCTAAACAGTTTTGGTCATTCGTTAAGCAAAGACAGAAATCAGAATCTATTCCCAATTCCATGACATATAATAATACCTGTTTATCAAGTGGTGAGTCTATCTGCAACGCTTTTTCTAATTTCTTTAAATCTACTTTTTTATATGGGGGTGCTCAATCTAATGTCACACTCAGCAGTTCTTGCAATGCTGCTAAAGAAACCAATATTAACATATTCGATATCGAGATAAACCTCGTTGAAATTATTAATTTACTTACCAAGTTAGACCCATCCAAATCTCCTGGACCTGACTATATTTCTTCAAAATTTTTGATCAAATGTGCTACGGAGATTGCGTACCCCATATCTTTGTTATTTTTAAAATCTCTGTCCAGTAGCACTGTTCCAAGACTTTGTAAATCAGCATTTATCACGCCTATCCACAAAAAAGGAGCAAAGACTGAAATAACGAATTATAGACCTATATCTAAACTTTGTATAATTGCTAAGATTTTCGAAAAGATCGTCTACAGACAAGTCTATACCGCTTTATCTAACACCTTTAGTTTGAGTCAGCATGGTTTTTTGAAAGGTAAATCAACTGTATCTAATCTTATTATTTTGAACGATTATCTTACTAAAGCTATGTGTGATGGTCAACAAGTAGATGTAATATACACTGACTATAGTAAAGCCTTCGACAGAATCGATCACGCTACTCTAGTCAGTAAGCTTGCTTCAGTGGGAATCCATGGGGATCTTCTTAGATGGTTTACGTCCTATGTTCATAACCGATGTCAGGCCGTTGTTCTAAACAATTATACATCCAGTTGGGTTCCCGTACCAAGCGGAGTGCCTCAAGGTTCTCTTTTAGGGCCACTGTTGTTCATCATTTACGTAGGGGATATAGAATCCTGTTTCAAATCAGCTAATCTTCTTTGCTTTGCTGATGATATGAAGATCTTTTCTGCAATCTCATCACAAGTTGACGTGATATCTATGCAGGCAGATCTTAATCGGTTGGAAGAATATTGCAGTGCTAATAAGCTAGATCTTAATACATCTAAATGCTGTGTCACTACCTTTACCCGTAAATTCAATGTTCTAACTTCTAACTACAGTCTACAAGGTAAGGTCTTATCTAAAACTTCTTGTATGCGTGATCTTGGGGTTCATCATGACTCTAAACTGCTCTTTGATGTTCACATTGAAAAAATCGTCAGCAAAGCTTTTAAGTCATTGGGATTTATTACTCGTTTGTCTAAGAACTTCTCAAATGTGAAAACTTTTAAAATATTATATTGCACGTTTGTAAGGAGCCATCTAGAGTATGCGTCACAGATTTGGAACCCGCACTATCTCACGTATATTGATAGAATTGAAGGAATCCAAAGGCGCTTTCTTAGATATTTGTGTTACAGGACGAGAACTACATATGAATCATCTAACTACATTAATTTATGTAAAAAATTCCACTTCTTACCACTGAAATCTAGACGTGATATAGCTGATTTTATATATATATTAAAAATTATTAATAATAATATTGATTGTCCGGACTTACTTTCCAAACTTAATTTTAATGTACCTAGTAGATCGCTTAGGTTCAATCCTCCAATTTGTGTCTCGAATACCTCGACTAATTACAGACATAATTCTTTTATTGTTCGAGCGAGTAGAACAGTGAATGATTTTTGTAAGAAATATGACATAGATCTCTTTAATACAAGTGTTATCAAGGCAAGGCGGTGCTTAACAGAAGAATTCTTTAACCTATAGTAGTCAATATATAGTTCAAGTTTTTTGTATTGATTATTGTTGTTGTAAAAAAAAAAAAAAAAATTGCTTTTTTCATTACCATATTTTGTTTCATCTTTTTGGCAATGTTTTTATTTTATGTTTCTATATTTTGTTAACTAGAGAATTTATAAAATGTATGTACTGTAGCTATAAGCGAGGACCTGTAATTGGCTTTCTGTATCTATTCATATTTTTTGTATAATTGCATTGGCTGTTGGTCTTCCGAATTAAATAAAATTAAAAAAAATTAAATTTTTTGGAAGCTTTCCTTTTAGAATTAATTCATTCATTAACCACACGTGCCCTTTATATTCTATCGTTTTTACATTAGGGAACGATAAGTATCCTCTATTATCACTTAGATCTCTTTTCTTCCCATTATATTCCAGCTTTTGGCATTACTTTAAGACCCGTCCGCACCAATAGGATTTTAGTGTTATCACGTCATATAATAAGAAGTTATTATTTTAGTTATTATCACTTCGTGTCATAGAGTCAACAATAAAGGAAAGTTCTTTTTCATCCCACTAGCTCGGAAAGTATGTTTTTAATCCTCGATATCTGGGGGTAAAAGTCGATTTTAATTTCAAGAGTGGAAAGTATCGGGGTCTCTGTGACAGCCCGTGCAGGACCCAAGGCATTTTCGATAACTGGGAGTAAAAGTCGTTTTTGCGCTCTAGAGGTTAAAGTAAATTTGAATTTAGAACATCGTGTGCACTAATGTGGTGATGTTTTTAATTCACAAACCATCATACAACTTTTTTTTATTTCAAATTAAAACTCGGAACCTTCTTGGTGTAGGTGTAGGTACAAGTCTTACTTATTTTTTAATATGCTTTGCGCGTGATATTTTCTTTTCATTTAATATTGTGATTGTTTTATGTTTCCTTTTAGTAATTTCCTCGCTGAGGGGGGATGAAAAATAATGTGTTGCACTCGAGTGCAAACAATTTTTAACCTTGTGCTCCTTTGAGTCCCTCGCTGACGCTCAGGATTCTTATTTTGAATCCCTCGCTGCGCTCGTGTTCAATTTTAGAATCCTTCGCTGGCTCGGTCCTCAACTGGAGCCTCGGTTAAAAAGCAACTTTGCACTCTTGTATAACAAATAACTATATCTTCCAAAATTTTGACGTGGTTAGAATTTGGAATGGTTTGACCAGCGGAACTTCACTGGAGTGACTGCCATCAAACCTCCATAAACCCGAAGGTTATGCATTTTTTAGTAAAACCAACTGTTCCACATTTGTTTGAGGGCTCTAACTACGAGTAATAGAATCGAAATAGCCTCAATCGTCTTGATTTTCTTGTGTTCGTTTTAATACATCTGCAATCACCCAGGCTTTAGGCAAATGAAAATAGGAAAATATCCAAATACTTTTAAATTAAGTACTTATGCTACAGTAGACATTTTTATTTAAAAGTCACGTTATAATAAATAGCTTTATAAATGGGCTATCCAAAATACTATTCTTTTTTAATTCGGACCAGCCGTAACTATAGTATTTAGTTCTTGAGATTACCCCGTCCAATGAAATCCAAACTACTTCTTCAGCTGTATAATCTATATACGAGAATATAAAAATGAAACCCGTTTCCCGTTGTCACCCCATAACTTGAGAATGGCTAAACCGATTTGGGTAATTCTTTTTTGCTGTGTTTGTTATCGTCAGGAGAAGGTTCTTATGTAAAAAAATCTGGAAAACTTGGACCCGTGCGAAGCCGGGGGTTATTACCGGGCCACTAGTATTAGATAAAGATTACTTAGTACAACCCGTATAATAATTAAAATAGATTAGTATAGATAATATCAGTTCGAAATATATTCCACCTCCAAGCCCAACCGTTTAAAATAGTTAGGTATTGATTGGACATATTTGCTATATTCGGCTCTAAGTGACTCTACGAGTTTTAGGTCTAATGATTAAGCAATGGAAGGATTAGGGTAAGCTCAAATCGGAGCCCTTTATTATCTTTGTAACTTAAGTTAAATAATATGTTACCTATATACATCCTTACCAATATTGTAAATGCGAAAGTAACTTTGTCTGTTACCTTTTCACGGCTAAACTAAACCGATTGACTTGAAATTTAGTACAGGGGTAGCTGGTCATGGTCCGAGGTAGGACATAGGCTATGTTTCATCCCGCAATTCCCACGGGATCGGGAACTATACGGGAAAGCCGCGGCTAGTATTATAACAGGTGAATTTCAATTACTTACGTCTCTTCACAATATTACCTTTACGAATAAACACTCGCATTACACATTTAGTATTTTCATAGCAACTCACTTAACTGTAATACAAAGGAGTTGTATAGAATAAAGACATTATTTCCAAAGGAACAGGTGCTTCTTGTTGCTATGAGCAATAACCTAGTTTACGTAAAGAAAAATAATTTTCTTTTAAACAGAGAAACAAAGAAGTAATAACGTTGTTTAGCAATGATATTTTAAGTATGTTTGGAGCACATCTTTGATTAAAGTTTATAATTAACGAACAAAATATTTTTTGTTAGATTACTAATACAATGCATCAGGGTATTTTTTCTTTATTTCTTTTTTCTAACACACACAAGAAATCAGTTACCTAGTTTAATATATTTTACGTGACCTTTTCAGAAAAATAACAAAGTTCATTTTTATGGCAAACCTATCGAACCGTCTCGAAACCAATTGACGTTGGGGTATAATTGAAATAGCTATAAGTCAGGGCTTTGTGTCCCATGACAGTTGAACTATTACCAATATATGTAGACGGTCGGAGATAAAAGCTCTGAGTTATTACCCGGGAGTCCCGAGACCGTCAGGGATTGTGTGCGGTCACTCAAGTGCGGCTACTCGATAATTAACTTTTAATGTCGACGGTAAAAGATGACAGAGATTTTCACTGTCATTGATAACTAGGTTACAGTTAATTAGATACTTTTTCTGTGTCTGGTTTATGGAGGAGAGTAGTCTGGTTTTATTGAGAGCTATTCTTTTTAACCCCCGACGCAAAAAGACGGGTGTTATAAGTTTGACGTGACTGTGTGTGTGTGTGTGTGTGTGTGTATCTGTCTGTCTGTGGCATCATAGCTCCCGAACGGATGAACCGATTTTAATTTAGTTTTTTTTGTATTAAAGGGGACTTACGTGCGAGTGTTCTTAGACATGTTTGATGAAAATCGGTTGACCCGTTTAAAAGTTATGGGGGTTTGAAAGTAATTGTGTTGGGGGTTTTTTAATTTAATGTTATTTAACGTAATTATCATCTGGCACAAGTTGTTCATGCTCGAACTGTGGTCGAGTTTGTTTGTCCCGCATTGGACTTACCAGTCACTTTCGTAGGTGCGTTTCAAACGGGTGCGCCAAAGTTCACCTAAAATTTCAACTCCGATAATTGGAAATCCGAAAATTTTCTTCCTAACATTTTTTATCCTAACAATCGCAACTCCTAAAATCTTTGTCACTAACGTTTTAATTCCGAAACATTCAACTGCATAAAGTCAGTAGCAATAAACATCTTTTACACTTTTATTTGTTTTCCTATATTTTCTCAACATAACCATCGTTCATACTATTATTCAAAGTCATATCTTTTTTGTTTAGATTTATTTTTATTTATTATAATCAATATTATATACATAAATTTTTCTTAAGTTTGTTTTTACATAACATGTAGGTATAACATATAACGCACGAGCCGAGCGAGCAAAACCAGAGTCCTGCTCCAATCATTCAGTCAAGTTCCAGTAACGAATCGGTCCTATTCCTAATTATTGGTTTAGGTTATGTTAGAACTGTGACCCCAACGCACGAGCCGAGCGAGCGTAGCGAGCGTGCCGCGGCAGCGGCCGGCGAAGTGCCAGAACCGAATTGGTCCTTTAGTTATGGTTATGGTAAACTCC
Source organism: Timandra comae (assembly GCA_958496195.1). Classification (NCBI taxonomy): domain Eukaryota; kingdom Metazoa; phylum Arthropoda; class Insecta; order Lepidoptera; family Geometridae; genus Timandra; species Timandra comae. The sequence goes on along the minus strand of OY292362.1, from coordinate 1,929,720 downwards.
CAGGCCATAAGCATAACTGAAAACGAGTCGTATAATAATCAATAAAACTATAAATATCATCTTCTACCCACATATATTTTTTATTACACTTGGTAAATGTTTCTTTCTGAGCATGAGTGAAAATATTATGGTAAGTATGTTTAGGGATAAAAGCGTTATAATAAAAAACAGTAGGAGTTTAAATATGTTTACATTAACGATGTTAGTAATTAAAATTTTCGGACACATCAGTGTTATGAGCATCGTCGGTAGCACTACAAATAGTATGAATTAAAACTTTAGGATGAAAATTTTTAGGAAGAATGATCATTCGGACTACAAATAGTTAGGAAAAACATTTTCGGGTAAAGAACTTTAGGTGAGCCAATATGGACCCGTTTCAAACCCTACAACTCCATCGGACGCTACATAAAATCATCTTACGTGGATGTTAAAGGCCCATGATGATGATGATTCTTTTTTAACGTAATTATTGTTACAAGTTTTTTGTTTTGATAAATATATTAAATACTTACATAGTCTAGTTACTTGCGTATTTTGATTACCCAATATTAATTATTTTTCACATGAACCTTGTCTTAATAACGAACACAACATAAAAGTATTATCCAATTTGTGTAATTCTTCGATATAAGAGTAGTCACGACATTTCGACAATACATTTTTATTCCTAGAGATATTTAGTTTTATTTGTAGTTTTGTGTGTTCCATGTTGATCTAATTAGCAGGTATCTGAAGCAAAATGATCGGTGGTTACAAAGCTGAAGAAACTGTTATTTGTAAACATAACATAACATAATCATTCACTACATCATCACATTTAGTAATTGACCCCTAACTAAGTTCGAAACATGCTCTTTATGAGAGTACTTACTTACTTAAGTAATTAAATATAACATATCAAAAGAGACCTTTACTGTTCCACTTGATGAACAAATCTGAAGTATTTCCATGGAGTAAGCACCTGCCGATAAACGTTTCATCTTCCACATAATTGGACCACACGAGACAGGATACATTTGGGTAATGTCAAACGATATCAAAGGCTTTATTAATAACGAGAATCGATTCCTTTGGTACAATTTTAGAGTTCCGTTTCTGGAGTTCTATTTGGTGGAATTGATTGGTGAACTATAAAGTAAGACTTTTAGATTATACTAGCTTTTGCCCGCGGCTTCGTCCGCGTGGAATAATTACTTCCGGCAGAATTTGGGATTTTCCCCCTTTTCTCCTAGGGAGGGAGAGAATTTCCAAAAATCCTCTCTTAGTGGTAGCCTACTCCCCCCAACAAACACACGTGCCAAATTTCAAGCTCTCTACGAGTCTACGACTAGTAGTTTCGGCTATGCGTTGTCTATCAGTCAGCCATTCAGTCAGTATATCACTCAGTAACGGAAGAGTATACTTATATAGATAGATAGATAGATAGATTTGTGCAGAGCAAAGATATCTCTCTCATTTATGATATTAGTACAGTGAGGCTGAATGTGTATATTATCACCACGCGTGGATCTCAAACACGAATCACAGTGGCCAACTGTCAAACTTTGCACGGAAACCTGCAACTGCAACATCAGTGACGGCTTAAGACTTCGTGATGCCCTAAGCAATCAAAGCCTTCGGGCCCCCAGGGCTGTAGCTAGAGTGGAATTTGACGACGAAAAAAAAAGTTAGGTAACACTGAGCTCGCTATGTTCTCAACAAGGTAGGGCATTTGTCATTTCAAGCATAGTTACGACCCTGGTGCCCCTTCTGGTGTTTTCTGGTGCTCCCCAGACGTGGTGCCCTAGGCAATTGCTTAATTTGATTAAGGGTTGATCCGGGACTGTGCAACATACATTCGACAGTCTGGTATCGTGACCATTGCGGCATTTAAATAAAACATTCATAGCAAAAACATACATTTAAAAACACAGGCGTATGTTAAAACATCACTGCACTTCACTTATATCCAAATGTATCTACTCTATCCATCTCTCTGTGGAGCGCGCTAATTTCGAAAACCACTCAACGAATTCGAATGCGGTTTTCACTTTTATGTTCTGCATTTGTACAGGAAGGTTTTTATGTATTACTTTACGGTTTTATTCGTGTTTTCCGTAAAATTTTCTAGTAGTGATTATATACTCATTGCTAAGCACAAAATTTTGATGAAGTGTGCGAAATATTCCGTATACAACCCGAAGAAATTTCTAGTAGCAACTACGCATAAGTTAAGTTAATAATTATAATAAAAAGTGAACAAAAGCGCCCAATTTCAGTTGAAGATCCCGCAAAAATCATCCTCAAAGAGTCCTTAGCGTTATCAGACAAAAACCTCAATTTGGAAACGACAAAAACATCAAAGCCGCTTGATTAGGTACGGAATATTATAATCGTCGGGAGTTCGTATCGAAACCTTGCGGAAATGATAAATGGAATATTTTCCTTTTCGTATCTCTTTGCCGTCCCTCAGAGAAAGGTAAGCATACCTTCCAAATATGTACAAGAATAGTGGACCTTTTATTTTGATAAAACATCTCTTTGTAGGTAAATAAAATAAGGTCTAAGAGAACCTAGAAAGGAATCCTATGTATGTAGGTATTTTTGGGTCTATTGAATATACACACATCAAAAGTGTCTAGGGATCAACATATATTTTTGCAATAACTTTTCTCCTGATTGATATTAATTAAAATTTTCTTTAAGGATTCATCAAATAAAGTGTTTTCGTTTGTCACAGTAACGATAAACCAAGTCACCTTTGCATTAATAAAGAAATTTGCCATTTTCCTAATAAAGGGATTTTTGACATTTGAACCACTAACATTAAAGTTCGAAAAAAAGACTGAAATAACAGTTTTCTTTAAAATTTTATTGGGTAACTTAAACAATTAATAATCCGTGTTTCTACCGCGAACACTAACAACACAAGAACATCGGTTTGGCATACTCAAAATGAGTTCATCCAAATCACGCTGTGGAATGGCCGCCCATGTTCGTTGCAACAACAAAAAAAGGTCTTCTTGCGACTGGATACCCTCCATATTCGGCAGAGCTCTTCTCTGTAGCATATCCCATGCATGCTCAATCGGGTTCAAGTCTGGCGACTGAGCAGGCCAGGGCAGGACATTGATGTTAGCTGCGGCGAGAGTCTGTCTTACAACTCTTGCGGTGTGCGGTCGTGCATTATCATGCATTAACTGAAATAAGGGACCGATTTGCACTTGTAGAGGAACGATGACGTCTGATACAATCGTCTCAGCATAAATTTGAGCGTTGAGGTTGCCTCTGATCCAAATCAACTCAGTTCTTCCGCCGATCCAAATACCCGCCCATACCATGATGGTTCCACCACTATAAGGATGGACTTCCTGGCAGGATTTTAATCGCTGTTGGCGTCCAGGGGTTCTCCAGTGTCGTATACGTCTTGTATCCGGTCTCATACCAAAACGAGACTCATCAGAAAAGCACACGAAACGCCATTGTTCTTCTGCCCAATTTCTGTGTTCAAGAGCCCATTGATATCGAATCCTACGATTGTGCATTGCTATAGGTGGTACCCGTAGCGGTCTTCGGGAATGAAGGTTCACTTCATGCAAGCGGTTTCTGACTGTTTGGTCGCTAATTAAGTTCCCTGAAGAGTGATGAAGCCGCACGGCTAACATCATGGCGGTTATTGTTGGAGCTCTTCGAGTTAAGATTTGAATGTATCGGTCTTGTCTCCGTGTGGTGCAGCGATACCGTCCTCCATGGCGCTCAGCCACGGTACCAGTGCTTCGGTAACGTGTCCAAAGTCGACTGATAACACTCTGACTTGTATTCAGAGCTAAAGCCACAGTACGTTGCCGGGAACCAGCTTCTATCATTCCCACGGCTCTGAGCATTTCTTCCCTGCTTAAATGACGTCGCCGCTCCATAATAACGTTGGTTTTAATCAGTAGTAGGGAAACAGTAGCACTAATAATGTCTTCAATGCGTTGTATGTTTTTATAGGGAAAATATTGACAGCTGATTTTCATCTTTTACTCGAATTTGATTCACAGTTCCTGATTCAAATTATGAAATGCACCAAAAAGGATCCATATAAATTTATAAAATCATAAATTTATTACAAAGCCACATCTCAATCTCAAGAAATCCGCATAAAAATGCTTGATCCCTAGACACTTTTGATGTGTGTAGAACTAATTCTGTCATAGTTTATTGAATATTGTAAGACTAGTTGTGCCCTGCGGTTTATCCCACGACCCACGTTAGTTCCGCTTCTATTGGTCATAGCGTAACGTTTTATAGCCTTCTTCGATAAATGGGTTTCAAATAAGAATTTTTAAATTCATTCAACCAAACTATCTCAGATTTATAGTAAAAAGCACTCAAGTAGGTATTATCATCTTGTTCGGCCATTCTGTCGTAATACTTTTTTGTTTTATTAATACCAGTATCACTATAGTAAAACCTCGTTTGACGCGGACTATAAACACAAGAATAATGGCGATGAAAGTCATAAATTCGCCATAACTTAAATCTAGTTTATTTACGAGATTTTTATTAACCTATTTACTGTTTGAGCTTAAATATCAGTTAATTAAATAATAATTGTTTATAACGACATTAAATACGTTTAAATGTATTCGAAATTGATCGTTTAAGGTAATAAATTAGGTTCTTTATAACCTAGGGGGTATAACGAAATGGGAATATGAGTGATAGGATAGAATCGCGGGAAATGAAGTTACGTTCCATGATTTATGAGGTTTATTCAAAGCGTGTACCTTATTGGATTTGTTTCTTTAAGCGACTTTTTAATGTATGCTGAATAAATACTGAACATGGAAATACTTTTTCCTTTTTGTTTTTACTTTTTTCCAGCCAGTTGTTGAATAAGTTTTTAATTGAATCGGACAAGTTGAATGTGAATATTGCAGCCAATATAAAGTAGGGCTTGCTAATACTTTGTGGGGGCGTTATATTTTGATTAGATTACCATCACCTCACGGTTTCACTCGCATAAATTCCGATCCCACGGGAGTATTGGTATAAAATGCCTAATTTCTGGACATCATGGATTCAGGGATCATATTAACGTAATGACATGCATGTCTTTCAGCGCGATTCGTTCAACGCAGAGACCAGAGAGAATCTTGGTCGTGATCCTTATTCTATATTTCAACGGTTTAAGCCCATAGAATAAGGATCACGACCAATATTCTCTCGTTTAAGCTGTATGTTGATAGATTAGTCAGTCAGTCAGTCAGTCAATGGCTTTTACCTAAGAAAACTGTAAGTATAACACAATCAGTATCCAACAAGCATTTGTGACAGATAAAAAAATGTTATGGAATATAAACTTAATGGAAAATAGGACAAACAATATTTGCATGCAAAGCTAGTCTCGGTAATAAAATATCATAATTTTGTATGCGTACGCGTAAATATATGATGTAAAGATGTAGTCTAGACAACAGAATCCAATATATTTTTATATTCTGTCCATATAACTTAGTATGACATTCAATCACTCTTCCAATCTATTCATAATACAAACTATGGAGTTACCAGTGAAGTTGAACAGTTTGTTTGTTTGAGCGCGCTTATCTACAGGAACTGAAGTCGGAATAGAAAAAGGCTTTAGAATTGGATAGACTATATTTATCGAGGAAAGCTATATAACATCATGATACGATAACCTACCTAATAGGAGCAGAGCACGGCTATCTTAACTAAGTTTATTAAATGTATCTAGGGTACCAGAAACTACGCACACATCTTTGATAATATACTCTAGAGAGTATATTATCAATATACCTTTGATAGATCAAAGGCACACATTTATTATTTACCCATCTAGCAAGGCTGTTAACATCAGGTTTAAAATATTTCAGTATTTGTTTGGAAGACTGTACTTCTTGGATTCCAAAATTATATTGTTTAGAAAAGCGCATCTCGTAAATAGGAATTAGATATGATACAACCATTAACAAATTGCTTACTCTCTCATTTATTTAATGCAACTTTGACATTAATTGACGGGTGGTGTGCAACTAACTCTGTTGGATGCAACTATAATATAACATAATCGTTCACTACATCATCTCATTATAGTAACTAAGTTCGAAAAAAAGAAATAAATAAATAAATAGAAACATAAAATTTAGAAATAGTGCAGATGAGAATTAAGGTAAAAGTTTTGGTTCATTCCCTTTGAGGGGTTTGTTGTTGTTACTAATAATAATCCGATAGGAAATACTCTCTTTATAAGTAAATAGACGAGTAATTATAATAAAGTAAGTACCTGTGTAGATGACATAATCTTTCTGCTCTGTCATCTTAATATCATAACATAACATAACATAATCATTCACTACATCATCTCATTATAGTAACTGACCCCTAACTAAGCTTGGAGCTTGTATCTAGGGTATCAGAAACTACGCACGCACTCATTCACACACACACCCAGACCGAGACAAACATTAGTGGTTCACACAAATATTCAACCCGCACGGGAATCGAACCCGCAACCTTACGGATGGCAGTCCGGCATGGTGACCACTCTGCCATCGAGGTCGTCTATATATCGTTAAGTAACTTTAGTATGACTATGTATTTACATTACATAGTCATACTAAGGGCCTATTTTACCATCTTCAAGTATCGTTCCAAATAGCTACTCACATGTTTTGTCTTTGTCACTTGATATAAAGTAAGAAAGAGACAAACCTAACTATACTTGGCGAGTAACTTTACTTGAAGGTCGTGAAATAGGCCCTTAGTCTCTAGGTTACTGGGAATGAAAATCAAGAATACGAGAAGGGAATGGCAGCGAGCAAAGAGCTAGTCTTCCAAAAAGGTTTCTAAGGAAAAATAAGGTGCTAAAGGAAAGTCCCCAAAGGAAAAGGTGGCAACACAACGGGTGCCTGGATGAGTACAATGAATACTGTGATTCATTGTTATTTGAATTGGGATTCCTATTATATTTAATATTTCAATATCAGTATCGAAGTTTGGGTCGTTTCAATAAACATTTACAACAAAAACGGAGAGATACGAATAAAATGAAAAGGTTTTTTAACGGTTTCTCAAGCCCTAAGGCGGAATAGGGTACGATGGTGAAACGTGGGCTGTAGGCAGTCGCCATTATGGTTGAAATATGTAATATTGGCAGATTGCCAGGTTAGCACCTCTGGAGTGTAATGACCTTTTTAGGTATTACGGAAGAGGTATGGTACCAGTATTTGGGGAATTTCAATCAAGAACAAGCAAGTTGAATTTGAAGCAGGGTAATCAATTTGACCCGAATTATAGTTGTTGTCTAAACTAATATTACAAAGAGGAAAGATTTGATTGTTTGTTTGTAACGAATAGGCTCCGAAACTACTGATCCGATTTCAAAAATTCTTTCACTAATGGAAAGCTAATTTATCAGTGCATGCCATATATTTTATCCCTGTATTCCCACGGGAATGAGAACTACGCAGGTGGAACCGCGGAGCGCTACTAGTTTTTTTATAATATGTGACTGCACAGTTTTGCTCTACCACTAAAATAGTCAAAGTTAGTTTTAAAGCTCTGGATATAAAAAACATAAAAAAACATTGAAACATGGCTAAAACACAGTCGATCATGTCACCTTTATTACTTTTGTGTAAGTTTGTAACTATCCATTAATGTTAAGGCACACGATCGCCATTCGCCAGCAGTTTTTTCACAAATAAAGGTTGTCTGGTAGAGATTGCTCTCAGCAATAAGACCGCCTTTGCCCATGTACCAAATGTTTTTGTATAACTGTTTCTGTAATATGTCCTTGTGTGTGTATGTGCAATAAAGAATATCTATCTATCTTTAAAAAGGGATCAGTCGTTTCACAGCTACGACGCACAAACACAAATACGGTAAGCTTATATATCTATGTATGCTAATACTATAAAGCTGAAGAGTTTGTTTGGTTAAAGGCATAAATCTCGGTCCAAATTAAAAAAATAAATAGTGTTGGACAATCTACGAATAAAAAAACGTGTGGCACTCGGGGACTGCCGCGGTAAAGCTATTGCATGGCAATTTTATCAACTGATTGTTTTTTTTATTTTTGTATTGCAATCCTAACCTTAGAAATTTTGATGTCGTACTTGGGACTTCATACAATAAAAACTTTGTCTACATTACTATAAAATTTTTTTGGAAAATTTACAAAAAAAAGTTTTCGATAAAAAAAAAAAAAAAACGTGAGGTTTTTTTTCGTTACGGAATTTCTGGATTCGGTCCCCGCGCTCAAGGCCCTCGATAGAAGCTATGCAATAGCTTAAAAAACATAGGTCATAGACAGTGACACATCCCTCTATTGTTACCAAGGTTTGATAAATACTAGAATCACACGAGTAGCTAGAATTATCTAGAAAGATGAGTCTGTTTGTAGATGTAATGAAAAATAAATCTGTGGATCTTGCAAACGCTTTGATGTTACCTAATTTCTTTCAATTTCCACAGTTATCATTTTCATATTTTCCTCATCATTAAATGTTATTATACGTTGAGAATCCACGTTTTTGTATGTTAATAATTTACGTAAAGATATATAACGTGAAAGATCTTACGGTTTACGTTCGCGGGCTTAGGTTATGTATCTTAAATATTCATATTTATTTCTTCGCCGTGCGTATTAAATTGGAGTCTATGGATTCATTTCCTTGAATAAGCTCTTTGATATATTATGTAGTACTTAAAAGAAGCATTATGTACTTATTCTTTAACAGTTCCTCAATTTTATCTTAGTATATCTTCGGATTGAATAGAATAATTAACAATGGTATAATGCATTAAGTATTGTGACGGAAGAGTATCAAATATAGCGTAGTCATCTAGTCGGAATGCCAACCAAAGGGCTGCGGGTTTGGCTAGCATTCCTAGGTTTGGCTAGCTACCTTTCCGAGAAAGTCTAATGTTATGTAAAACACAAACTATCCACAAACGTCTATCTCGATCTGGGTGTGTGTGACCCTAAACCTTAGTGCCCAAAAACGAGTTAGGGATCAGTTGCTATGTAAAGATTGACTGGACTAATAAATGTTTTTTAATCACCAGGTGGTCGCAGAATTCGAGGATGTGGAACCAGACGCCCTGTACGACGTCCTGCACGACCCCGAGTACCGGTCGGTGTGGGACACACACATGTTGGCAGCAGAGGACGCTGGACACATCAACGTTAACAACGACGTCGGGTATTATGCTAGTAAGTAGGACAAAGTGGACAGAACACTTGTATTATGTGAATAATAGTAGTGGCAAGGACGACCCAAGAACAACGGTCGTAGGGGTCATTGGATGCAGAGCAAGCGTGATCAGACGCTGTCGAAATTGATGAGGGATGTTAATAGGGGAGGCCTATGTTCTGCTGGACATAGGCCTTCTCCATCAACTGTCACAGCGTTGACGCTTGACGTCAAATTGTGGCTGATGTGATGAAGTAGAAAAAACATCTGGACACACCCAGCGTAGTAAAGCTTGTCTAAGGGATATGTTAGGTCATTCACAGTCAGCATCAAAAGTTGATTAGTGTATGTATTCTAATATCCACACTCTTTTTTTACTTTCATAAAGGTTGTTGTCGTTTGTGGACTTATCTTAAATACGATAAATGTAAAGAAACATGTTTTCTTAGTTCATGCATATAAATGTTATCCTTGATTCTCAATCGAACCCTTTGGCATAACATTTAGGGTTAGTATTCTTTACCAACTATGTGTCTTGGGACCTCCAGAATCTCCGGGTCGGGACCTTTGCTTTTTGGGTCCTGGTCCTAAAGGCCTTGCGACCCTCAACCCTCAATTAAGACGTTTTAAAAACGTTAAGAATATACTCTACTGTACCACCTCATGCGATTGAACTGAGTATTTTCGCCCCTATTATTAATAAACAAGGGTATAGTTTCCACGATTTCTCTCTTATCTTCACGTGTCTGTAGCAGTAGTGTAGATAAAAAATTTCATTATTTCTGAAGTCTAGGGTATCAATCTGATATGTCACCCAAATATAGTCACCAAGTTTTCTGTGCCAGTGAGAAGCTGTAATCGCATCTTTTGATTGTCAGATTATTGAAAATGTATCCAAATGACATTAGAATCATAATGACAATAGTAGCTTCCACTTTTGGCCGCCGGCACAGAAAACTTGGTGACTCTATACATTGGTTTTTTACGTCATTCTATAATAAAACTTATTAATCTTAAGAACTATTAACTATTCCGTTGTTATTCCTCTACATAATTTAGTAGTTCGGCATAAGATTAGAACGTGCTTACGGGAGATGAGGTTGACATCGGATATTCATTACCCTAGTATGAAATGTCAAGTATCGTGCCTACAGCTTCACATTCCATAATCAATCTCTCTATCATCTCATAGCCAGTGACTCCTAATAATTAGGCATCTATCTATATGAACGTCGAATTAGATTACGTCATAACAAATATGGCGCTGGCAAAGACAATAGAATATACTAGAACATGACTAGACAATGTTCTACATGTTTCTAAGCAAGTTTCTGGTTGAGTGAAGAAGTTATTAACCAGTAATGTAGCGTGCAATTCATCACGATTAGTCGTCAAAAGATAAACTGACGTCATAAATGATGACGGAAAATGCATTAAAAAGATAGACTGAATTTAAAATGACCTACCATAAGGTGCTATCATCTGCCCATTTATTTATTCTAATTTCAAAATTGTCATCACGGATGAAAGAACTATGTATATCTCTCTATTGTCATTATGTTTCTGTGTTGATAAAGTATTTTTCTTTCTTTCTAAAAAAGTACCAGCAGAAAAAACCGCAGACGATTTTAAAACAATAAGCTGTGGTGGCGCGCCATGTAAGCCTATTGGAGTGAAATAAAATACCCACTTTCTTAGTCGTATATTCAGTTATTGGGAAACCTTCCTGAGCCGGGGTTTTATACAATGAAACAGAAAACAATGTGGACTCGCGGTTGTACGTGAGAGGTGTTTTCTATGGAGTGCTTCACATGTACTGTCGGGGAATAAAACTATTTTTTTTACAATGGATGGATGTTTGTTGTTGTTTTGTGCAAACATTTTGGAGTGATTAAGGTAGATATGTTCTTTATGTCCAAGAACTAGAATACCGCCTATGCTGAATTGCTTATTATTGAATTGAAATAGATAAATCAAACAGTTCAGTAATATTTTCACCTCGGTATATCACACGCATTTTTTTCATTTGTTTTAATTGAGTTTCAGTGTTATCAATAACAATACAAAGCTAATTTTAACCAAACATTAACTTTATTTCGCTCAATTTCACTCATAAAGAACACAACTTCGATTAATTTCTACCTCATCATATATAATTATTTAACAAAACGCGATACGCCCGCGCCGTCGGCGTCTCGCTGAGGGCTCGCAGTGTGCAGAGCGAGACGCCGACGGCGCGGGCGTATCGCACTCCTCCTGATGAAGGCCACCGGACGTGGCTGAAACTAGTCGAGGATTTCGACTTAAATAAGTACGTACTAACATCCCGTTTTGTAAAATAATTATAATTTCTACCTAGTAAAAGTACCAATGATTTATTCAACACTTTTTTGTAGAGTCTAGGGGTTCAATCAGCATTTTGCCCAGGCGTTCTTTATACATTTTCTTCTTTTCATATAATACAAGTACTAATTGAGTTACAAGGTAAGACTCTTTACATAAAGTAAACTCATATCGTTTAAATATTTTTTAACTATTTTTTCCCTGATTGTACCTAGTTAAGCGGGTAGTCTCTAGTGGGTGTCGTTTGCGTCATTCAAAAGGCTACACCTTACTCATGTACGAGTATAGTGGTTTTATTAAATACATACAAAAAAGGAAAGTAGGGAAATTGAGTTTTAGTTACTGTTATGTGGATGTAAAGTTGTATTTACATAAACGAAATCCTAATTCTAACTATCCTAATCCTAACTTCCTAACTAATATTATAAATGCGAAAGTAACTCTGTCTGTTACCTTTTCACGGCTAAACTACTGAACCGATTGACTTGAAATTTGGTACAAGGGTAGCTTATGGTCCGGAAAAGGACATAGGCTATGTTTTATCCCGAAATTCCCACGGAATCGGGAACTACGCGGGTGAAACCGCGGGGCACAGCTAGTTGACAATAAAAGTAATCCATTGATTTATATAATAGAAGATAAATACCAATATTCAATTTCTTTACCCTTTAAATGATTCCCATTTTACTTCAGCGTTAATAATTTGGTCATTAAAGGCTCTTCCTAGAACTTATTTACACAATTTTTAAAAATCCCTCTAATTACTTTCAAACCAAAGTCCCTTAATATACGAATAACAGTTTATTAGATTAGAATGAATAATCTTAGTAAATAACCACGAGTAAGTAGTAGTTAATCAATCAACACCAATCGTTAAAAGCCATCAGAGAGTATCCCTAAATAAATTCTCATACATATTAAAGCAATTGGCGTTCTCCCCATACAAACGTGAGTGGCTTTCTGATTGTGCATTTCACATGCCGCCATACGTACGAGTATACAGGCTGTTTGACTGCAGAGTCCGTTAATGGGGACAGCGGGCCTTGGTTATTGCTGTACGTATTTCTCAATTTATATTTGTTTTTTGAATTTTTTGGGTATTGTTTTTAATTTTTGCTTTTCTACCCCAAATAGACATGGGATAAAGGCTCGGAAAAAGAAAAGAGGTTTTAATGTTTGCTTTTGTATGGAATTAAATTTGTCCATAAATAAGCGACAGATCAAAGAAAGCACTTACTGTTTTACCCTTCAAAATGGTCGCTAAAGATGCAAATAAATTATACTTGTACATACAATATATTCATCAAAAATAGTTAAAAACTAAAATCCAGCTACTAAAAATGGTACTTGTACAAAATATTAAATAATTAATAAAAAAGTAGTTCGAAAACTAAAACCCGACTACTAAAAAATACCGTTGCGGCTATCTTTTTAACCGACTTCCAAAAAAACAGGAGGAGGTTCTCTATTCGACGTGTATATTTTTTTTTTTTTTTTGTGTGTTTGTTACGCGATTTCTTTGTAATCATGAATGGAGCATTTTAAAATTCTTGTTCCATTAGAAAGCGGATATTCGCGAAGTGGTCCCATGTCAAGGAAATCAGGATCTGATGATGGGATCCAGGATAAATCGAGGAAAAACCCGCAACAATGTAGGCTGGGGTGTCGATTGACATTATTAAAAGTAAAACTACCTGTGACCCGTGGTTTTGCTCGCGATATTCTTCTGATACCATAAGAATTTCTGGATGAAAATTTTTTGGCTGTATTCTTTCGTATTTAAATCAAATGCTGTTCACAATTCATGGGTTTTAGATATAAAAATGTCCTGTTTTTTAATTCGTTAACACACACTGAAATAAACCCGAACCTACAAAATGTTTTTTTTATACTATTATAGGTACCTATTACACATATATCTTCAGAGCTTTTTCACAAAACTTTTCGTAAAAAAATATATTTAGATATTACAAACAAACACTGCACCAGATTAGATTGTATATATTATTTAAATTAATAAATAGACAGTATAAACGTCATCCTCTATTTTCGTTTTTATTTTGACTTTGGTTAATTTTCTAAAAAGTTCTTATACCTTTGTGGTTATAAAGAAGTTTTGTAATAAAATGATGGTTTAATTGGGATGATAAAGTTAAGAAGAAGTAATAAAATGCAGAGTTGTGTTAGATTATGAATCATGAGTAACATCAGCTCATGGGACAAGATTCAAGCGGTACTCGTTGAGGTTTAACTGCTCGACACTTATAGAGCAGCGAAAAAATCCCTGCAAGAGGCTATTGCACTCGCAACTCTCGCGGCAATCGTGGGAAACGACCTCTCCTTGCCAAATGTAGTCTCTGCTATGGTGAGCAAGGAGAGGTCTTGGATTGGAGTGTCCACCTTTTTTGAGGTCGTACTCTCGCAAAAAAAAGCTGCGGAGAGAGAGCGCGAAGCCCTCTCCACTAATACTATTCGCAGCAGAAGGTTGGGCATACGGAAGTGGGACTACCACTTTGTCCTGCAACCACCATACGCCCGACCTGCGGCAGTGATCCCCGGGGGGAGATCCACTGCCGCCATATAGGCCTGGAGGTGGCGCGCGGTACTTTCGGAAGGGGGTAACTCAACATCTGTCGCCTAGAGCTACATTCTAGCTCAGAGGAGAAACCCTTAACAGGGTAGAGGCGCTGTCCGGGATCGTAGTAGCGTGCAGCCGCGTTTCTTCCGGTTTCGGCCATAAGCGCAGAGGTGGCACACCAAGGGGTTTTAGTCGGTAAGCGCGTCGCTGCTCTATCTTTGCGGCGCGGAGTCCGACATACCCCGTCGTTCCCCTGGACAGAGGAAAGACGTAAAGTCTTCCTCCCACAAAAAAAGTATTCAAGTGATCCACGAGTCAAAATCTCTTCTGGAGGAAAATTTAAGCGTATTTTGTAGAAGGAGACTTGCTTCCCACTAAAAATTTTAAAATAAAGTTAATTTAAAAAAATAAAAAACCGACTTCAGCACTAAAAAGTAAGAAAATAATTTAAAATAAACGATATTATTAATACATATTTACAATTTATAATTAGTTACTTTTGAAGTCGGTGACAGCCAAAGCCTTCATTAATATTATAGGCGCGTCTCGTGCTATCTTATAAGGAAAAAAAACTATCCTGGGCTGGCACTGACTCCAAAAGTTACTAATTATAAATTGTAAATATGTATTAATAATATCGTTTATTTTAAATTATTTTCTTACTTTTTAGTGCTGAAGTCGGTTTTTTATTTTTTTAAATTAACTTTATTTTAAAATTTTTAGTGGGAAGCAAGTCTCCTTCTACAAAATACGCTTAAATTTTCCTCCAGAAGAGATTTTGACTCGTGGATCACTTGAATACTTTTTTTGTGGGAGGAAGACTTTACGTCTTTCCTCTGTCCAGGGGAACGACGGGGTATGTCGGACTCCGCGCCGCAAAGATAGAGCAGCGACGCGCTTACCGACTAAAACCCCTTGGTGTGCCACCTCTGCGCTTATGGCCGAAACCGGAAGAAACGCGGCTGCACGCTACTACGATCCCGGACAGCGCCTCTACCCTGTTAAGGGTTTCTCCTCTGAGCTAGAATGTAGCTCTAGGCGACAGATGTTGAGTTACCCCCTTCCGGACGGATTAAAATCGCAAAGTAAGTACTTAGTTTTATTTTCCTTGTCTTGGTTTTCTTTCCCAGAATAGGGATTTTCTCGTTAAATTCCATTAAAATTTCCTCAGCGTTGAAAACATTGTAAAGAAAACACTCCATGATGTATAAGGAATAAATTTTAACGAAACGACGAATGTTCATGAATAAATAATGTACTTTTTTCATGATGGATAATGTTAAGATATTTTTCGAGTTTTTCACAGTAAATTATCTTGTTGTTATGATAATAATATTGCATTTAGAAGATATTATCTTATTATTACCTAAGTATAATATAAACTTGATTATTTTTATTAGTTATTTAAGTATTTTCCTGCGGGTTTACTTACCGTGATCCTACTTCAACTAATGTTTTTCAATATTTGCATCCTATGAAGCTCCGGTGACTTTTTAAGTTATTTTCAGTGAAGTCAAAAGCAGCAATATACATATTTATACAATGGCACAGATGTCGATGATGGAGAGGTCGTGAGTTCGATTCCTAAGTCAAATTATCAACAAGTATAAAACTGTCTATTTCGAAAACTGTATAAAACTGTCTATATCTATTACCTGTCTATTTCTGAACGTAAGCGTAGGCTATAAAGGTGGCTATTGAAGAGTCAGTGGAACTGGTCAGTCCGGACATAAAACTTGGCGTCACACCAAAAGTTTAAGGCCAAATAGATTTCCCCACTAGAATCAGGAGTCGCTCCGGTGATTGACGACCATTTTACAATGGACGGTAGGTCAACTGATCAGTTAAACTCGTCTCTCTCGTCCTGACTCGTCAATAGCCACCTTAACTGTCTGCCAACGTATATAAACCCAACCTGTCTATTATTGAGAATGACTTTGTATGATCCCCCAAACTGATAGAGATTGTAAAAGTTGGGCTAGTCAATCAATACTTCTATAGTTCGACGCCATCATACTACACTTTCATCAAGAAAAACTTTTCATATTTACATAGAATTATGCGCCTTATAGTAATAATATTAAAGGTTAATATTACACAAAGTAGTCTGCCTTCCTGTACCAAGTTGTATAACGAGACCAGAATGTGCTGAAACTTCAAGTTGAGCTTGTTAACTGTTTCGCTTTGTCTCAGATTTGTTCGGTAAGATTAATGGAAGTGGTAGCAAGTGATTGTTTTATCTTTTTGATGTGAAACATCTATTGGGGTGTCTTGGCAGTTAAGTTGAACCAAATGGCTACGTTATCTTATGCTGAAATACCTGTTAATGTCGCCTCATATTGATTATGATTTTCACATCAATATAAAACTACAAAGATATTTTTAAAATTGAGATTATAGCATTTACAATGACGCAATCCAATATGCAAACTAGTTATACGAACTTCTAAATAATTGATTCAGTTCTAACCTTTTTTAAACATCTTAGAAATCTAGGATTTATAGACAAATAAATAACGTATTGAAATCCATTATCAATTCCCCAGGATAGTTGCCAGGACACGGGTTTTCCGGTCATAAATAAGATGATATGAGACACATTCTGTATAAATAAATAAACATACATCGCTATGAAACTAGAACGGGAACGGGCTAAGTTATTCTACGTTCAAGTAATAAACTGAACTAACTTATGAACATAAACGTTTCTCAGCTAACTTATTTCCTATTTCTATGTCATGACGTCAGCCTATCCTATTTTATTTCCAGAGTAGGATGTTGGGATAATGAAGTTTTTTATATCGACATTATTTTTAGATATTTGCATTTAGCTGGTATTATTATGAAAATATGATTATAAATCTGTTTGTCATTATCCGCAAAATTAGTCCATACTTGTATTACTTAGATCAGAATCAGAATCAGAAAAATACTTAGTAAAAAATATACCTTGCCTATGGATGATGTTTTTAAAAAAATAAACAAATATTAAAGATTTCGTTGACACGGATTCCCTCTCAGGAGATTGAATGTCCTAACAAAACATGAGCTACGAGTGTGTCGTACCGATTTTAACGTGTTTTAGGTCGCTACAACATATAAGTACGTGTTTAAAGCTACAAGATTTTGAAATTATTATAGAAATTTTACGGTGAAGGAAAACATTGTGAGAAAACCTGCACACACCTGCGAAGAAATTCTAAGGTTGTGCGAACCCGCACTTGGCCAGCGTGGTTGATTAGGCCAAATTGTTCTCAAAACGGCTCGAGCCCTTCGGTGGGGACATATTAGCTGATATGGGTTTAAACAAACTTATCAGCTTTAAAAAACTTCTAATCCTTACTCACATCATCGAAAGTCGATACGGATAGTCAAAGCCTTCAAAAGTCTAGCCTAAAAATATCGTAACACGCACAAAGGTTCCAAATTATTGAAGTCTAATTACAGAAAGCTGGCCACTTACGAGTAAATACGTAGAGAAATAATAGTAGTATCGATTGGTAATAACAGGCAGTTGACAAAATTGTTCTTTACACAAAACTTACGACTTTACTTAATGATTTAGAAATGGTTCAAGTAAAATAGAGTCAACTTGCTTGCGATTTAAACGTTAAGCGAGACGGTTTTAAAGGATGGACCCTTTGATAGATCATCTTAAATGAACTTTTAAAGAAAGTTTCAATGTAAATATCAAAAAACTAAAAAATGGTAAATTCACAATGTATTTAAAATTATATTCAAAATATTGAAGGTAGTAAACTTTTTACATTGTACAGACGTCTTCCATCTTAGTCTTCTGTGATCACGGGTTCTGTAAAGAATCCGAAACGTAAGAAAATGTAAAACAAAATACAACCACGACAAAAATCCGTTTAAGTGTTTTATTTGAATATCAAAAAACTTTTAAGCTTTAACGGTTAATTAACAGAAAAAGTAACATTTAAAAACTGTATTTCGTCACTATTTACTACGTCACATCAGCGGGGAAGTGAACGTTTCAATCAAGTAGCAATTAGTGAGTAATTTATATGATTCAGTTGGGCTGAACCATCGGACGTTACCAATCTGCACGCAGATGATTGCTATCAACTGGACGAGCGAATGTTATTGGAAAACTGTACTACGCAGTTTGAGCTGCGTAGTTTCTGGTTTTGCTCCAGTGGGAATTTCGGAACTATGTTTATCAGAAAATTTCTAGAAGTAGGTATTTAATGTTATTGCTGGTCATAAAAACTTCTGTATTTAAAGGATGTTTGTCATTTTCCGGTAAAAAGAGTACTTACCGAAATGTGATGTCACACGAGGTTTCGACGCATTGAATCGTCTTCATTATTTGTTTACATCAAAAGGGAAAAATGTCGTGTCCAATAATGTTTTGGAATCTGTCTGACGCACTAACTAGTGATCCTATTTCGTCTAAATCGATCCATTTTCTGTGTGATGCGTGTACTACAAACATGGTCATCTCAAACCTGCCGTTTTGACTTTTAATCCTAATCTTAACTAATATTATAAATTCGAAAGTAACTCTGTCTGTCTGTCTGTCTGTTACCTTTTCACGGCTAGACTACTGAACCGATTGACTTGAAATTTGGTACAGGGGTAGCTTATGGTCCGGGAAAGAACATAGGATACTTTTTATCTCGAAATTCCCTCGGGAACGGGAACTACGCGGGTGAAACCGCGGGGCGCTGCTAGTGATTTAATAAAGACCACATTAGACCACAAGAAATATTAAATTTTCTTCACTATACTTATATTTCGTACAGATCTTATACATCATCATCATCAGCCTGTACTCGTCCACTGCTGGACATAGACCTCTCTTAATGAACGTTACCGAGCTCTGTCTTCAGCTCTCTCCATCCAAATTTTACGGACCTCGACTTGTAACTAATTTATTTTATGAACAGATTAATCACCAGAAAATTATACTAAGCCATAAAAGAAACGCGAACGCACTAATCTGAATTTTATTCATTTTTTCCTTACCATTAATTGTGCTGACCTTCCAAGGTATTCGCTGAAGGGATTATGTCGTAATTTTAAGACATCTGTAATGTTCTTAAAGGTTTTTTTTTATTAAACATCAAAAGGTTTTTTCGCTTCTTAAATGTTACTTGGAAATTCGTTTTTTTTGTGAGATAAAAGATTGGTACTTGTGTTCTTTGTAAATTATTTGAAGTACTTAAACGTTACAAATTGACTTAATTGTCTACGATAATTGTTTTGTATTACTTTCATGTATTAACTACCTTAATGGCATAGTCGACACTATGTTTGACTTTCAAATAGAAGGTGTGTGTATGTTATAAATATTGAAGACCTTATTTCACTTGATTGAAGACGATATTACAATGGCAACGAGATCCAAATCGCAGCACACATCTAATCTACAATATGTCCTAAAATAACATCAAATAATATACACCCCTATTTTGAATTCGAGATACTTAATCACACAGCTAATGTAAACGACGGGTGACAATATAATAGTGAAGTTAGTTTTAATTTTTTGTTTTTATTTAAAAAGTTATGGTAAGTCAAAGTTTTTCAAAATCCCGCCGAATTTTATTGTTATTCTACACCGAACAACAGGCGAACGCTGCGATACACAGCTGAGCGCGGTCATCGACCCGAGCCGTCACAGAATACTTGATAGCTAGTGTGCCGTCTGGTAATACGGCATTTATTTAGTATTTTTTAAAGATAAGTAATCGACTATCATTTTTGATATTTTTATTGGATATATGCATTCAGTTACTGCTACAAATATTCTGATTTTAATAAGTCCCGTAATTTCAAAATAGGGGTGTATATCCACACATTGCTAACATCGTTTTTTATTGCAGTGTCATGTCCAGCCCCCCTCAAGAACCGCGACTTCGTGCTGCAGCGCTCGTGGCTGGACACCGGCGACGAGAAGATGATCCTCAACCACTCAGTGTACCACAAGGACTATCCGCCCAGGAAGGGATATGTCAGGTGAGAAAACAAGGATGTTAGGATAGTGTAGTGTTATGGTGTTCTGGGGTTATAAATAAGGACTTTATACTGTTCTGGGGATATTGTAAGAGTTATAAGAAGAGTGGAAAATGATTTGAAAATTCAAAATATTTGTTTTAACTGTATCTTGAACCCAGGACCATGTTGAACCGTAGCGGTGAGCAACGAAAGTCACATAACAGCTGTTGAAAATCTGGAATGATATAAATGGCTTTTGTTAAAAAAAAATACGCATGCATACATTCTAAATCGAGTATTCATATAATGTTGCTTTTCTTTCTAAAGAAAAACTGGTTTCTTGTCTTCTAAATAATTATCACTGAATCTAAAAAAACAATGATCAAAATCACTTAACAAATGACGAAGATAAATTGTTTAACGTTACAAAAAATACAATCAAAATTAAAAAGCCTTCATTGAAGTTGATTAAGAAATTAAGAAAATGTCTTCGTTTTAAATCAAGATCTTACTTAAACAATTCTTTTAATCAGATAAATGAATTAAGTAGATTAATTTGTTAAGTATAATGAATTAAATTGAAGATTGACGGAGGTATTCCCGAGTGCTTAGATGTTCAATTTTTAGTTGTGTGAGTTGTAAAGGAATTAATACAAATTTTAATTGCGCCACTCAGACTAAGAGAGACCACTTGAGACTCTCCAGATCTGCTGCCTCTACAAAATTACTTTTGATTTAAGTTTAACGAACATTTTCACTTAATAAAAAGGTACAGAAATGGAAATATACGTTCTAACTTAAGTGGGTATTAAGTTGAGTCTCGAATTTCGAGATTCCTACTTGTGTTGGTTTTTGTATAACTGTTAAAATGTGCTTCAAATTTCGAACTCTTGAAATTGTATTCAATGGAACACTTAATATTTTGGAGTAATTATTTTTACTCTATACAAGTATATAGCTGTGCTTGCGGTTTTATTCGTATTCATTACTACTGTTCCGTTTCTATGAAAATGAAAATGAAAATGAAAATGTATGAAAACATGTTACGTGGAATTCAATAATTTATTACCACATGGAGGTAATATAGAATTCCACTAGATTATAATAATATTATCAACAATAGGTTCGCAGCTGCACTGCTTTACTTCTTTAACAACTTAATCCAATGCAATGAAATTCTTTTTAAATACCTTTGTTAAAAGTAGCTGCGAATGTTAGTATCGTTTATAAATAGTAGCTAGCCATAAAATTCTTCAGAGATCCAACCGCACCGTTTTTATTTAGAAAGAATTTATAATTTTGTTCTTTGAAACTTTTCGTATCTTTTAATCTGTTTTTTGTGAAAGAGTTCCGACTTCAAAGTAGTTTTAAACGTGGTCTTGTGTCTTGGAATGTAAGTTATTCATAAAGTTCTCGCGAGCTTCTGTGTACAGTTTGGGTACCAAATGGGATTCTTTCATTGCTCAGAGGTAACCCTTAGGGACCTTCTTTTTTAAACCTTTGTCCCATATCTATTTTTAGTCTTTAGGTACAATTCCAAGACGGGCCGCAGACCGCAAACTGCAACCGCTAACTTTCATAGATGTTGATAGAAACAAATGTTGTCGCTTGCAGTTTGCGGTCTGCGGCCCGGCTTGGAATTGTACCTTTAACAAGATTTCAGACGGAATGGTTTACGTGGAGTGATTGTCACCAGACCTCCAAAATCCGTAAAGTGATACGACATTTCTGGTTAAATCAAATGTTTGACTTTTGAAGGTTTTAGCTTGTGATGAATGTCTAACGATGATGTTAGTATGACAACCGGGACGACGAATGATGGCTCGTTCCCTCCGAAGCACGGAAGCGCTCATGAAATTAAAATCCACTTCGATGATGGCCATAAATCATTGCATATTTTTTTCCTAGGTTGTAGACATGTGCTGTACCTATGCACATACTTACAATGTATATAATATAAAGTAACATCATCACAACCAAACAAAGCGCTATATACTTTGTTATTAAGTAATGTGGGGTAGCTGGCGGATTGTCCCGTGTCATTAGTTTATTTACACAATTTGTTGGCACTCGATTGATTAGATAACAAACATGGTGCGCGTCAATCCGTGACCGACGGCCTTGTGCGTGCAATGGCTGATTCGGTGTTTATAATAAAGGTTTTTTATAAGCTTTTTAATCATGTTCTCTTGATTTGAATCATAAAAAGGTTTAATCAATTTCTCTTAATATCTCTTTTCTGAATTTCATTGTTGAATTTGTTTTTTTTTGTCGATCGATTTGTTTTCTTGGGTTGGGTTGAGTGAGAGACATGTCACTCTTGAAATCTCGCCTCCAGGCAAGATTTGGTAAAATGGCATACACTCGCCCGAATGTTTTTACTACAACCGGACCAGTAATTACCTGTGCCGCAAAAACAATGAATTGTCTCATAGAGAAAATAAATTCAAAATTGTATGTTCATACAATCACAAAGAGATAACCTTACTATAAGTCTTACATCAGTTATTTCTAATATAGAAGGGAGACGTATTTTGAACTATGTACCTAATATTCAACCAGCTGTGCCCTGTGGTTTGGCCGCGTTGCTATTTATTATCAGATCTTCCTAGTTTACCACCCTTCCCATTAAACCCTCATCAGAATTCATTTCATGGTTTCGAAGAAGTTAATTGAAAAGCGGACTAAAATACATACTTTGATATAGGCTATAGGGAGGCGTGAAAGACTAAATCTGTAATTACATAGCGAAAATGCTTGCTCCC
This sequence comes from Timandra comae, assembly GCA_958496195.1. Taxonomy (NCBI): domain Eukaryota; kingdom Metazoa; phylum Arthropoda; class Insecta; order Lepidoptera; family Geometridae; genus Timandra; species Timandra comae. Next base: position 1,906,882 of record OY292362.1, on the reverse strand, counting down.
GTTGCTGATTTTGATTTAAACTAAAACTGCATGATTGTGTTTTGAAAAAGTTCTATGTAACCTAGATACTAAGTACATATTAGATTTAGGTTTAAAAATTATGGTTAAATGTGACTGTAAAAAACCTAAGTAATTTAATAAAGATATTCTTAATTATGATTTCGAAAACGACCAATCTCGTATGTCCAATTCACCAGAAATCTTTAGAAGCTTTTCAATAATGTCGCATAATTGGATATCACTTGTACAAAATGTTTCAACCAAAAGATCTTTTAAAGTTTAATTCAATTTTTTTGAAAAGTTTGGCGAAGCTGTTTCAAAGAAATTCTGCCAATATCACATGGGGCCTGTCGAAGACGGTTCAGTGGTTTCGAGATGAAGGCGGTTAGACGGACAGACGGCGACGTACTTTATTCTATGGACTTTCCTTATATTACCATACGTATGTACTACGTTCGTACGTTGGTTTTTATTGAAGTGAAGATTTCTTTGGGTGTTGGGCATTTTTGATGGGAATAAAATTGTATTGACATCCTGGCTTCACCTGCGTGTAATTCAGTTGTGTTACAACTTTCAAAAATCTCTTAAAACCGAGTAAAGAGGAATTTCTATTATTGATACGATTTATCTCTTTCCCTTTCATTCAGAAATACTGCTAAAAACCCTGAAGATAAATATAGGCTAAGGGCCTATTTCACCATCTTCAAGTAACGTTCCGAGTAACAACTAACGTCTTACATGTTTTGTCATTGTCACTTGATATAAAGTAAGAAAGAGACATAACTAATTTTTGAGGTTTGTTGAGTAACTTTACTTGAAGGTCGTGAAATAGGCCCTAATTATATTTTCTTTTGACTTTTCCACAGGAATAGTTGAAACGCGTATAATTAATTGAAAAGTTCAGTGAAATTGTGCGGTAGTTTTTCAAATAATATTTCAAGTAGTTAAATTAATATGGATATAGGACTATATTTTCAGGTGATTGACGTCACTATTGACGTCATACAGTTGCGCCATGATAATTTTAATTCGATAGACAATGTTGTGGGGCTATAAATGTTTTATTTTAAGAATATTTACACTTCATTATTGATATTGACAGTGAATTACTCAGATAATATTGTTTAAATGTGTTTATGTTTGTTTAGACCGTATGTAACTTAGCTTGATGCTAATGATTTGTAGAAAGTATTTGCCGGTAAATTGCGTATTAATTTTTGTCTGTGATTTTGCATTTGTGTATGACTAGTAAGACGGGGATACAATTTATTTACAATCAGAGATAAACGAACCTTATCTTTAAAAGAAGAAAAAACAGCGTATTTATTTGATAGGTTTTTTTTTGCATACTTTTGCTTTTTTAATACAAAGTAAATTATTATGTTTTTTTACATTCGTCACATAGCAAAATCGTCACGAAAATACCGACAAATAGAACTAACATAAGTAACCTAAAACAATATACTGAACTAATTAAAAGTCAGTTGTGTTGTGTCCGATTTTATGGGGATTCCAGACTTTCAGCCTTGGAACTATTTAATTAATTCAGAGCAAGGAAGCCCTAGAGCGCTTTGCAAACTTTCAGGGTCTTATTAAATTATTGAAACCGATTTAATACTATGTTAATGTAATGGTACAATTAAATTTGTAACAGGTTTTTTCGGATTCAACATCTTATCCCTCTCCTTCTTTACATAGTTTAAAACAAAGTTTCTCCCGGTGTTTGTATGCTTAGATCTTTTCGGATTTTAACGCAGTTTTTCAGCAATAGATATAGGGATTAAGAGGAAGATTTAGATACTTTAAATAGCATATTCCAACGGTATTGGGATTTTATGTTGGTGAAACTGTGATGAACAGCTAGTAATATAATGTACGTGAAAGTTTGTATTGATAGATCACAGCAGGGATATTTCGTCACCCTCTCGATGCGGCCACTACTGTCGTTCCGTGCACAGTGGGATGTAGTATGTATGTTTGTTAATCTTTCGCGTAAAATATACTAAGGCATTCGCTAAGAAATCAAATACAAAAGAAAAAAGTTTACGCGCTGTTTTCTACTGGTTTTCTGATACCGTGTGTCACAGCTAATGATTTTACTTATACACCCCTATTTTGAAATTACGATACTTATTAAAATCAGAATATCTGTAGCAGTAACTGAATCCATATATCCAATAAAAATATCAAAAATGATAGTCGATTACTTATCTTTAAAAATACTAAATAAATGTCGTATTACCAGACGGCACACTAGTTATAAAGTATTCAGTGACGGCTCGGGTCGATGACCGCGCTTAGCTGTGTATCGCAGCGTTCGCCTCTTGTTCGGTGTAGAATAACAATAAAATTCGGCGGGATTTTGAAAAACTTTGACTTATCATAACGTTTTAAATAAAAGCAAAAGAAAAAAACTAACTTCAGTATTATATTGTCACCCGTCGTTTACATTAGCTGTGTGATTAAGTATCTCGAATTCAAAATAGCGGTGTATAAACACATACTTAAGTTGTACTACAACATTTTCAGGGCAATGTCTCTGCTGACGGGGTTCGTGGTCCGGTCTCGGCCCGGCCCCGGCAGCTGGCTCGGGTACGTGTCGCGCTCCGACCCCCGGGGCGCGCTGCCCGCTTGGCTCGTTAACAGGTATGTGATTAGGGAAATACTTTTACTAAGGACATGTTAACATGTCAAAGATATTATTGGATTTATTATCTATTAGTTTTTTTGTTTACTTTACTTGATTGTTTACTTTCATTTTTATTTTTGTTAGATCGCGGACCTTAAGATGCATGCTGTGCATAATGCGCATAAAAATGCGTCACTGATCAGTCTGATCATATTAGAACGTGAATTTTAATGGAAGCTCAACGCGGCCTCATCAAAATTCAAGATGCAAAAAATATTCCCGTTTAGTCCTCATAGAATCTCTTATAATCTTTAAATTAATCCCGTAATTTCCACGCCCTAACTCTCGTGGATATTTTTACGGTCGCAGGCAGCTTTCCACAATCAGACATTTCAAATTCTTTTGAATGTCCATTATTAGTAATGTAGAGGATTACTTACAAATACCTTCTACATTCCCAGAGTAACAGCCCAGCTGGCCCCTCGCCTGGTCCACCAGCTACAAGCGGCCGCGCGCCGCTACCCCGGCTGGAAGGCGCTCACAGACCTGCCCTACCACAAACCCTGGAGACATCCCGAACAGGTGCCGCCGTATCGGATATCGCTGGAGGATGTGAGTTGGTTTGTTTATTTGGGTGGTTTTGGGTAGTGGTGGTGAATGAGGGGTAGTGGGTTTGATGTCTGTGTGACGTTAATATTTTGATGCCTGTATATTGGAAGTATATACTTGAGGAATTCAGTTTTTTTTTATTTATGGGTAGTTTCTGATTGCTCTGAGATACAAATTAATAAACCTTCTTAATGCTGTTAAATGAGAAATAGTAGATTCAGTCCCCGTACGTGGTAAATATTTGTGTGATTGAAGAACAAGTAAATACGAGTATGTACAAGAATGATATGATATGACAAAAATATTAAATTTTAATAATGCATCACTGGTTTTCCAAGACAAAAGAACAAAAGAATAAACAAATACAGTAACAAAAACAAGAACAAAATATTTAACTAGTATACCTCGCGGTTTCACTCGTCTAATCCTTATCCTTAAACCGCATTACGTAAGCACGGAGTAACTTCCACAAGTGACTCTCCAATAATCCACAAACTTTTATGAGGAATCCCTCAAAGTTTACCGTTTGGTACAGAATTGTATCGATTCTGTAACTTTTAAGTGATCTTGGATTATTCAGAAGATGTTTTGGTAACATTATTGAAAATGGCCGTTGATAAAGTCATTGTTGTTATACACCTCTATTTTGAATTCGAGATACTTAATCATACAGTAAATGTAAACGATGGGTGACAATATAATAGTGAAGTTAGTTTTTTCTTTTGCTTTTATTTAAAAAGTAATGATAAGTAAAAGTTATGATAAGTAAAAGTTATGATAAGTCAAAGTTTTTCAAAATCCCGCCGAATTTTATTGTTATTCTACACCGAACAACAGGCGAACGCTGCGATACACAGCTGAGCGCGGTCATCGACCCGAGCCGTCACAGAATACTTGATAGCTAGTGTGCCATCTGGGTCCATATTGGCTCACCTAAAGTTCTTTACCCGAAAATGTTTTTCCTAACTATTTGTAGTCCGAATGATCATTCTTCCTAAAAATTTTCATCCTAAAGTTTTAATTCATACTATTTGTAGTGCTACCGACGATGCTCATAACACTGATGTGTCCGAAAATTTTAATTACTTATTTCAATTACATCATTAATGTAAACATATTTAAACTCCTACTGTTTTTTATCATAACGATTTTATCCCTAAACATACTTACCATAATATTTTCACTCATGCTCAGAAAGAAACATTTACCAAGTGTAATAAAAAATATATGTGGGTAGAAGATGATATTTATAGTTTTAATGATTAATATACGACTCGTTTACGGTTATGCTTATGGCCTGGGAGTTTACCATAACCATAACTAAAGGACCAATTCGGTTCTGGCACTTCGCCGGCCGCTGCCGCGGCACGCTCGCTACGCTCGCTCGGCTCGTGCGTTGGGGTCACAGTTCTAACATAACCTAAACCAATAATTAGGAATAGGACCGATTCGTTACTGGAACTTGACTGAATGATTGGAGCAGGACTCTGGTTTTGCTCGCTCGGCTCGTGCGTTATATGTTATACCTACATGTTATGTAAAAACAAAGTTACGAAAAATTTATGTATATAATATTGATTATAATAAATAAAAATAAATCTAAACAAAAAAGATATGACTTTGAATAATAGTATAAACGATGGTTATGTTGAGAAAATATAGGAAAACAAATAAAAGTGTAAAAGATGTTTATTGCTACTGACTTTATGCAGTTGAATGTTTCGGAATTAAAACATTAGTGACAAAGATTTTAGGAGTTGCGATTGTTAGGATAAAAAATGTTAGGAAGAAAATTTTCGGATTTCCAATTATCGGAGTTGAAATTTTAGGTGAACTTTGGCGCACCCGTGCCATCTGGTAATACGGCATTTATTTAGTATTTTTTAAAGATAAGTAATCGACTATCATTTTTGATATTTTTATTGGATATATGGATTTAGTTACTGCTTCAGATATTCTGATTTTAATAAGTCCCGTAATTTCAAAATAGGGGTGTATTTAATATTTACTGTTTTTTTTTACCTAGGTGGAGTTAATTTGTATTATAGTCTGGTACGGTGACCACCTGCCATCGAAAAATATAATTTTTAAATTACATTTGAAATTAAAGCTATAATGATACATTCTCTTTCCTGGGTGGGGGTTTAATAATATTATGTATAATTTATTAAGGACTGCCTTATCCATCGCTTGTCGTTTTTTATTCGAGGAATAAAATTGACTTTTGTAAGAAAGAAAGAAAATTACACAATAATTCCTCGAATTAAGTTATCTGGCGATGGGAAAATCATCCCTAAGTATAACATTCTAGTCTAAATTACTATTAATCTTTCCAGTGTATAGACCCAGACGCCCCCCCTCCCCCAGAGGAACCTAAACCACAGACCTCTAAAACCAAGCTAGACGTGCCCCAACGAGAGATTGAGAGCCACAGCGTCGAGGACCTCGGAGACATATCATCGGAGTTCAGCGTCGAAGTGGAAGAAGACCTCAGTCATGATACTAAGAAGAAAGGGAAGTTCTACAGGCTTGTCAAGTCTATGAAGAATAGGAGGAAAAGTGTTCAGGTAGGGTATGACTGGAAAAATAATAAAATAGTATGAAAATCAGTACTTTGATTCTGGGCTTGCCCTAGGGAGATCTGTTATTTGCTGAGTTAAGTACCTTTCGGTATCACAATTATCACATCATCATCATCAGCTCATATTCGTCTCTACCGAGGGGCTCAAGCTTACCCTGAATTAGGATGATTAGGCCTTAGCCAACCACGCTGGCTAAATGCGGGTTGGCCGACTCCACACAAAACCTTAGAAATTCTTCGCAGGTGTGTGCAGATTTTTGAACGATGATTTTCTTCACCTTAAGAGCGTCGAATAACAACATTATTTGTTATGTCTTTTCCATTCACGGGACTATTAAGGAGTCCCGGTCTTTTGGAAGGCTAGTATGGGGCCAAAGCCAACACACGGAAGCCCTTTGACATATTTAATCTTGTGTAAACGATGCACAATCCGGCGACTATCCCTGTATAACACTATAAAATGCATCCAAGGACAGTCCCCGGTTCTGCTGGGACTATTGCAAATATATGGAAAACTACGACTGGGTTATGGGAATGGGATGTTTAATGGACTGGATATTGGGGAACTATGGGGACTATGACACCCGCCGATACAATGCTATAAACATGTACGAAGTGGCGGATGGAGACTTGCCAGCTCTATAACTGGGCCCCCCAAACAAGTCGCTCGAGTCGCAACAAGGGGGCAACATGAAACGAGCGGCTTTGAGAGTGGAGCAGACGCCCTGGGTTTTAAACCGCGATCCACTGAGCCCGAGGGTCCAGCTTCATGCTAAGCCCACTCACCACTTACGCAACGCCCCTCACTCTCTTATTTTATTATTATTTGGTTCATCATTCTATGTATATTGTATATTTGGTAGTTTTTTGTGAAGTTTAAATTAAACATTTTCCATTCTTCAGGTAGCGAAAAGTGCAGATAATCTGGTCGATAAGCCGATGGAAGAGAGGCAGGAGAAGAAGAAAGGCTTCAAGTTCCACAGACGATTCAGCCTCAGTCGGGGCCGGGAGGATTGAGCTTAGAAGTGTTGTGAATTTTAACATAGTTTGTTAATTGTTATCGGTCATGCTGTTGGTCTTGTAAATCTAAAGATCTTAGCAGTAAAAATATTAATAAAACTACAATATTTGGATACGTTTATTACTGTTATTTCAGGATGTCTTGCGTTCTTGACCAAAAAGAGTCATACGTATAATCTTGCTATAATTAAAGAAATCAATGTTTGGATACGTTATTGTTATTAAAGGAACAAATTCTGAAGTCACTGTTTCAGGTTTATTTACTCGTGTGGTCTTACTTACATATTGGACGTAATTTTTTCGAAGTACTACAATTATAGTTATGCGAGGTTTACCTGGTTTTTATTTACGAAAGAATCTATGCGATTGTCTGTATGATTGAATTTAAAACTCAGTCACGCAGACAGGACGAATTTGGATATACGCACACCGAAAATTACCCGCGTATTGCGAAATGCACAACTGTAATCGTAGTACTACTACGTACATATTTGCACGTAGCGTAATGTAAGTGTAACCCATATTACGCTACGTGCAATACTTGTCGCGTAGCAAAGCGTTTTCACGTACTTTCTACGTAGCTCTGCTACATATTACAAATTTCTCCGCGTAGCAACAGTATTGAGAAACTATACTTGTTTATATTGTAATATCTTAAAGCGTATGACCGATCATAATGATAAGATTTAAACCATAAAATGTTTTGTATAAATAAAGATTATGTAGAAAAATGTTGATGATTGTAGCAAACAAATACAAATTTTGATAATGTATGAGTAGCTGTTAACAGTAATATAACGTTGATGTTTGTTTAATTAAACCATTTTTAATCATGTTAATAAAATCACTACATACACACACATTGAATAAAATACCATTTTAATTTTTTGCTTCCCATTTCTGACGTATCGAATTCTAAGGAATAATAAAACCGTGACAAAAAGATTGATTTCAATAAATTTAATCCATCATTTTTAGATACTTTGATGAAACATTTTAAACAAAATACTTAGATACAGATTCAATATCAATAAAATGTTTACAATCGCGATCATCTAAATAACTTTAATGTCTCACTAATTTGTGAGTACTTTTCTAATGACATTACAATGCTAAAAAGATTATTGTTATAAATATTAATTTTATTTTTCCAAGTGAAAACACATTCTTAATTACATACATAGTTTTTCATAAAATCCTTTATGACATGATTGCATGATAGTGGGAAGATAGTTATTATTTACTGTAGACTACTATTCTAGCACATTACCTCAGGGAGCAGGGGGCATCTGAAAATCAGCGCTTTTCGAGACTCCGATCTCGGGTGAGCATCAGCTGAGATGTCACCCTATTGCTACGACTTATCTACATATTAATAAATATATCTATTTGTAAGTTTTATCTATGTATTTTAGTAACAATAAAGTTTTTTTTTAGCGTTCTTAACTATTATTATTTTTCTATTTTATTTGGAGGCAGTTAACTAACTTGTGTGAGCTGAAAATAAGGTCCAAGAAAAATACAAAAGCCTTATTAAAATTGCTAAAAAAAGTAAAATTTTTGTTCGCAAATCTAAATTTTCTTCAAATGCTAATTGCTCCTAAGATATTTCACCTTATTTTGATGGTATATTATTAACTAGCGGCGCCCCGCGGTTTCACCCTCGTAGTTCCCGTTCCCGTAGGAATATGGGGATAAAATTATGCTAAAGGTTTTTAGCATAATTTTATCCCTACTGAATCACTCTATCTATTAAAACAAACCGCATCAAAATCCGTTGCGTAGTTTTAAAGATCTAAGCATACATAGGGACAGAGAAAGCGACTTTGTTTTATACTGTGTAGTGATTTGACGTAAAAGAAATAAAAGAACTACATCTGTCTCACGTTTTAAAGTTTGTCCTAACACGTAAACATTAGAACATTCTAGGAAAACTAAACAAAAAACTGTTTTTACGATAACAAACAGATATCCAAGTAATTTAAACTATAACAATGGTTCACTTTTTGTCCGTCTGTCTTTCCAGTATTATGTCAAAAGATTAGTTTAATAATATACCTTAGTTTTGCTTTTTCTTTGTATATAATGTTGTTTTTGTAAAGTTCAAGGTTATTTTTGATTTGATTAAATTTTAATACGATATTGAGGTTTTCTGGTAAAAACAGACAGGACCCGGAAAATGTTTGTTTTGGTGTTCATACGAGTTAACTGAAGTAATTTTATTATAATAAAAAGGCTTGTGGTACCTAACGTACACTTACATAAGTACTTATAGAAATTGTGAATTATTTTTAAACTAGCGGCGCCCCGCGGTTTCACCCGCGTAGTTCCCGTTCCCTTAGGTATATGGGGATAAAATTATGCTAAAAACCTTCCCACTGAACCACCCTATCTATTAAAACAAACCGCATCAAAATCCGTTGCGTAGTTTTAAAGATCTAAGCATACATAGAGACATAGGGACAGAGAAAGCGACTTGTTTTATACTATGTAGTGATAAATAAATCATGAGGAAAAGTCTAATGAATATCAAAAAGTTAATAAGGATGTGTTTTCCAAGAGATACATAATTATGTAAAATGTATTATTGTTCATTGAAAAACGGGCTAGATTTTAGACTTTCATAATTTTCTTTCATTTATCTATTATTTTATTTATAAATTTATTTCAATGTAAGTCACTTTCTTAATTTATTATTTATACTTTCAGTGTATACCTACCCTATTCTAATGTCGTATTATAAGACCCTATACCTTAACATAAATGTATATCGCATAATTTATATCAATCTTAGATACTAAGTTAATTTAAGTAGGTACATTTTAAACTCTATATACATTTTAATACCTATATTAATCATCTACTCTATAATGTTTGTCTTAATCTATAATTAATCTATACATTTAAAGCCTTGTACACACTAGGGCACAATTTTATCCTACCCTTTAAACTTTCTTTGTGAGGAAAGTGATCTATTAGAATAGGTAGAACTATACGAAACGTGTACCTCTTTTACTTAACGCGGACATTTTGTAAGAGTGTGGTACTTCGCCAGTCGAACCAGGTCATCTTCCAATTATGAACACAGTTTTAAGTTTTACGTTTTCACTAAGATATTGTCTAAGAATTTTGCAGTTCACTCAGACAAGATGCCAGTCGTTTGACGGATCGGACCCAATCGTTTGAGTTTGCCAACTATCTGAAAAGGTTCTCAGAATAATGATCAGCCTGCCTAGCATGACTGTGCGTGATAAATGATATAGACACCACGAAATAATATCGATTTCGCGAGCATGACCAAATGAATATGGCGTAGTACGATTTGATGAAATTAAATATGGCGGCTATATTTATTATATTTTGACAGTTGGATGTCAATAAATAGCTATATCGATTTCGCGAGCATGACCAAATGTCATAAAATTAATCATGTGGTAAAATTAAATATGGCGGACATTTTTATCAAATTTTGACAGTTGGATGTCAATAAATCGCTGTATCTATCGCATTTTCGAAGTCATGCTAGCCTAGCTGGCATGACATGACGGAGCGGGATATGTAACGGTCCTCCTCTTAATTATGCAGGGGACATGGTAAAAATGTGCCCTAGTGTGTACTCAGACTTAACTTGTGCCTTTAATTTAAATATCTCTGTATACTTTAGTATTAATTTAAACTTACTTTCGGGCATTGTGATATATCTAATTAACGTACAAATCTCTGCAATAACATTATACAATAACTTCGTTATCAAACTTTTACATATTAATGAAATAGCTAGATGTTTTGTCTTTTAAACGTTGTTAATAGTTGTAGAATGGAATATAGACTTTACATGTTGAATAATAGGGGATGTTTTTGTTTATATCAAAGTGTTTTCAGATAGGTATCTTAACATTTGTTTGAGTTATCATAGCAGTGCTCAATTTTATCGTAGTTTTAACTTTATTAATTTCAAAAAGAACTATTAAGTACTTACTTTAATCTAAACAGAAATATTATAATAAATTGTTTACAAAATTGAAATTTCCCGAAATGTCTGCCAATAAAAAAAAACAACATCTGTAACACAGCGCAGTACCGGATTTAAATCCCGTCTGAGGGAAGAACTAAAGATACACATATTCTAAAATGGTAAATTACTAAAATCAAAGGTCTAATGAATTAAAATTATCGTTTTAAAATTTGTAATAAGTATAAACCTATTATAAGAAAATAATCAAAATAAAGTCGCGTATACAATAATTAGTTGTTAATTTTTAAATTCTAAACTTATTCAAGCTTTTTTGTACTTGTAATCTATTCAATGTGCTTTCTGGGAAGGCTTTGAACATATCTATTTATATATACAATTCTATGTACTTACCTAGTGTGTTGATGTTATGAAAATACTTAAAAAAATATTTTGTTTGAAACAAGTAAGACTTAAATACTTAGATGCAAATGAAAAATGGATTTATTTATTTTATTAGTAACAAAAACTCACTAGGATTTAGATCTGCAAATTATCGACTTAGTTTTTGATACAAGCGTATGTAATGCTAATGATGATATATAACGTTTATGCCTGTTTGTGAAACTTCTAATGTAGAGCTGGTATAGCAGAAAAGACTATCCTCCTTTTAAGAAGAAAAATAGAACGTACTTATTGCAATAGTGCAACGCACAAATCTTTTGATGGTTAATAAAAACCGTAAGATTTCTGTAATTTTTAAGACGATTTTTACGTGAGCAGCCTTATATACTTATTTTATTAGTATTGAAAAATCTACTAAGGGCCTATTTCACGAGCATCAAGTAAAATTCCGAGTAGCGACTCACAAGTTTTGTCTTTGTCACTTGATATAAAGTAAGAAAGAGACAAAACTAACTTTACTAACTGTATTACATACGCTAGTATTAAAACCTAGTATTTTCATGAACACTATTTGCCTTAGCTAACCTTACAAAGTAGGTAATGCGTGTTATGTATGTGTTAGCAAATATTTATAGCCGAGTTAAATGTTCCATATGTTGAGCCAATTAGTGTAGTTATAGTCAATGTTATAATACTATTATATAATGATTTGAATATATTGTTATTTCATTATTACCTCCTTGATTTCGTCGCGTCTAAAGATGGCCATTAATGAGTCAGTTTAACTGGTCATTTGAACTGGCGTCCATCCAAAAATGGTCGTCAAGCATCGGAGCGATTCCAGATTCCAATGGTGAAATGAAGTTGGCCTAAAATTTTTGGTTAGCCTCAGTTGTTTGTCTAGATTGATCAGTTCAACTGACTCATCAATGGCCATCTTAAAAACGCCTAAAATAACATTAAAATAGGTCATAAACTTACACACAGAACCACGCTAGGAGGCTATTTTTTTATTGACGATTTAAGTGCGTTAGATCTATCTTGCCTGATGGAAATCAATGATGAGGTCGAAGTTGGTACACGCTGACTCAAATAATGCCTATTTGCCTTGAAAATCCCTAAATTGTACTCATTTGGGAAAGCGACGCAGGGAGAGAGTTCCATTCCCTAGCTTTCGAATTATGAAAGAGAAGCAAAACGAGATGTACGATAAGCAGGAATATCTACTACATAGGGCTGGAAACCTCGTCTACGCCGCGTAGTATTTATGGAAAATCACGTTACTTGAGAAATACATTTCTTTAAGATAAACTATGTTATATATATTTATGAGCAAAATCTTATCTAAACACAAGATTTGTTCCAAATCGTCAGAACAATTTTGGATATAAACAAAACAGTTCATTGACACACACTGAGGACCCAAACTGCAAAATATATTTTGGGAAAACGGCACACAAAAACAAGTTCAACATTTTAAGTTTTTTATATCAGCTTTTAATATCTGTAATGCAAGATTCCTGTGTTAAGTAATGCAAGTTTGCTTAAAAAGATCACTCATTTGAAAAAAGAAAAATACAAAAAAGTTGTTAGGAATAGATATAGTCCGTTTAGGCATATAGAAAACTAAAAATATCGACAATACCGTGTCAAATCTAAATCCATGCAGAATCTCTATTTACAATAGATACTTTGTATTAGTATATATACTCAGACCGATCCATTATACGGCTCAATGGTCATTATAGTCGCGAACCAAGCGGATTAGCAAACGTATTTGTTAAGTGTTCTGCAAACAGTTTGAAAATTAGCAAAATAATCAAGTGAAGAAGAAAAGTGTCGCATTTATATTAATTTGAAAAGGTGTGTCTATATTTTTTATTTCTTTTCTTTTCTTACTGTAAATATAATATCAGTGATAAGCCTTTGACTTTGGGATCTAACTGGTTGATAAGTCGATTCGGACATCGATTTTTAAAGAATATCTATTGATTTCAACGATTATTGCTTATTTTTAAAGTATTTTTTAACTGTTTTTATTATTTTATTATGATTATGTGCCTTATGTACTTATAGCTAATAAAATTTATTTAAATAATATAATAATATACTTACTAATCTCATTAGAATGAGACGAAACGAGTTTATGCGGTCTAATCGTTATTCACATTTTAAAACCTGTTTAAAATATTTTATTAAAATAATAACAACAATACGAAATTATTATGTGTCGCTTACATAATATTGTATTGTTTTTAATAACCGTTAATAAACATGAATACTTGGGTCGTTCTCATTTTAGCTCAAAATCCTCGGTCACACGGCTATATTTCATAAACGGTATAAGTTACTAACATAATTCTTGCATAGGTTAATAAAACATTTATTTGGCTACAAAATAAACAAAGCTTGTTCCAATAGAAGCACAAATAACATTAAAAAAAACACTAACGGTCAAAAACGGGGCCATTCGTGTCACACTGCCCGGTGCAGTAAAACATTTGGATGCTGTGTCAACAAATTTCAGTGTATATTTATATATTATATACCAAAATAATCGTAATTACCTATACTTTATCCTCAATAGTCTAAAAAAAATCATTTCATGGTTGTTTTGAATTCAGAACACAATATGCATCGGTCACACGATTTTGGGTAATTTAGATTTGCGTAGTAATAAGGGCTTGCTGTTTAAGACAACAGCGGCAATCAATCAGAGTGATCGATTTGAGCAAAAGTCAATTGTGTTCCTTCATCGTAGAGGATCATCATCATCATCATCGTTTCGGTGACGAAAATACGTAAGTCGTTATATTTTTGGATACTTGTACTGATCACTTTCTTGGACAACACTTTAGTGTATTTTATTTAAGCAATTGAAATCAAACTTAGCTCATCAAAACCAGAAAATGTACGAGATATTTATGTGGTATATGATTTAAATCGTTGCGGCTAAATTTTGCAAGAATTTATAAAAAAACGAAAATTTCGTCACTTTCGTGGCATCACCTTCGTGGGATTTAGATTTTATCCACGAAGGTGATTTTATGACAGGAAAGTGATATTTTCATAGTTTTGTTTAGAACGATACGATAGTTGTTGAGTATCTTTTCAGAAAATCAGCCGGTTCGAAGTTGTATAACAGTGTTTTTAGTGACTCAGAGTTGATTTTGTGAGGTTTTGAATATTATATTTCAAAATTCTAAATTCTTATAGCCTTGCTAATAATATAAAATATATCCCGTTGTCCGTCTGTACGTTTGTGAAATCTGCGCCTTCGTAAATACAGAAAAACTTATACCTGTTTAAATATTATGTTATGTTGTACTACTTATAATATATACATATAGAACTAATATAATACACATTGTGTCGTAAATAGTGGTCCACCGTTTAGGATTCGATAAACCAGATAATTTACTATAACAAATTCCATTTTAGAACCATTTTTAGCCGAGGGTTCCGTAAATATTAATTTTTAGTTATTTATTTACGAAATTTCTACCTCTTGTAACAAATTTGGTTGTAGTTTTATTAAAAACCATTATATTTTCATTTTGATTACTGTTAATTACTGCCGAATACAAGAGCTATCGCTTATTAACATGTTATTTAATGTAGATTTAGATCTTCTGCAAAAAAAAATGATTGTACTCTAATTTTAACGTATTTTTTTAACATATCATGCTAATTCAAAAGCGATTTATGTAAAAAAAATGTACTACACTGTCAGTGCCCATTAATTTAATAATATGCCTATTTAATACCAATTTCAAAAAGGTATCATAATACCAGATCCCTATAAAAAACAGAAAGATATCTAATTTTAATTGAAGAAAGTAAGATTTTCATTAAAATGCATTTTAAAATTTAGTTGCTATAAAACTTACGATTTTTGTAAAAAAAAAATCTTTACTATCAGTGCCTACTTATTTAATAATATTCCTACTTAATACCGATTCTAAAAGGTTTTACTATCCCATCAATAAAACAGGTAATGAAATTTTAGTTAAAAACGACTATAAAAGACAACTTTTTACTATTTTTGCAAAGTGATCTAGACCTAACTTGTAAATTACAACAAGGCATTGAAAAAAAACAAGTCATACATCATCATACATCATTTATTGTTATTCTTTAACATTTACATTACACCAAGTGCTCGAAATGTCCCCCATTTGCAGCTATGCATGCTCTGCAACGTCGAATAAACGACCGTTTAAGTCGCCGAGCAAACCCACTCTCGTTTATTTTTCTAGCTGCTGTGTGTATGCTAGTCCTCAAGTGATCAATGGACGTTATTTCTTCTTTGTACACATGTTCTTTCAGGCAACCCCAGTAAAAAAAATCCAGGGGATTTAAGTCTGGCGAGCGCGGTGGCCATAGTATTGGACCTAAGCGTCCTATCCACCTATTTGGATACGCTGTGTGTAGGTGCTCTCGTACTCTAACAGCATAGTGAGCGGGACAGCCATCGTTCTGGAGCCACATATCTTCTTGGACTTCAGGAGCGACGTTTTGAAGAAGCATTGGCAAGTCAGTCCGCAAAAAACTTAAATATCTGTCTGCATTTAAAGTTTCTGGCAGCTCGTGTGGACCGATTATCTGTCCGTTAATAATTCCGGTCCAAAGGTTTATTTTAACTTGATACTGTGATCTATCTTGTCTTATGAGATGTGGGTTTTCTCGCTGCCAGCTATGCAGATTATGGAGATTTAAATATCCATCTTTTTTGCATGATGATTCGTCGCTCCATAATATTTTATTAAAAAAATGCGGGTCTTCTCTTATTCTGCGTAATATTTCTCTACAAAATCGTACTCTGAATGCGTAATCTCTAGGTAGTAATGACTGTACCCTTTGATAGTGGTATGGGTACATATCATTTCTTTTAAGTACGCGATGTACCGATTTAAAAGGTATGCCAGTTCTGCGACTTAAGACACGCACCGATGTTGAAGGATCTTCAGCAACTAAATTCATTACCGCTTCATCGTTGTGTGCTCGCGGTCTTCCTTCACTTGCACCGCCTACTCCTGTGCCAGGTATCCTCCCCTCGGTGTACGCGTTATGCACTCTCCCAAAGACGCGATGATCAGGATGTCTTCGATTGGGATATCTCTCCCGGTAAAGACGAGCTGCTTCTCTAGCGACACCTCTGCATTCCCCGTAAATAAAATGCATGTCGGCATATTCACGCGGTGTGTACCGAGACATTTTTATCACTGTACAGGTAGTCCAAAACGTTGAGCAAGCCACAAGTTACTATTACACGTAGCCAAAGATCACCAAAACAACAAATCCAATCATTAGGCAAATTAAACAGAGTCCGGGGTCAGGCATACAAAAACAACGAAAGTAAACACACAAAACGCATACGACGCACGGGTGACGAGATCGTACTAAGCTAAATCGTTTCAATATTTATTTCAACGTTACGAGCGAAAGGAATAGCTTACATTAACCATGTCCTTTCCTTATCACTCGTATTGTGCGATTCTCGATTGGCGAGAGCTCCAACCCGTGGCTCCAACAGATCTATTGTTAACAACATGTCACAGGTAAAAAAAGGGTCGGGCCTTTTTTTACCTGAATTTATTTGTTAGTGCGCTCTTAAAACCAGTTTTGTCACACTCAAATAATATTTCAAAGTTTTATTACCATATTATCAGTTTTGTTGTAAAATTAATGCAACAAAATGTTTAAATTAATTTTAATGAAAATCTTACTTTCTTCAATAAAAATTCGATATCTTTCTGTTTTTTATAGGGATCTGGTATTATGATACCATTTTGAAATTGGTATTAAATAGGCATATTATTAAATTAATGGGCACTGACAGTGTAGTACATTTTTTTTACATAAATCGCTTTTGAATTAGCATGATATGTTAAAAAAATCCGTTAAAATTAGAGTACAATCATTTTTTTTTGCAGAAGATCTAAATCTACATTAAATAACATGTTAATAAGCGATAGCTCTTGTATTCGGCAGTAATTAACAGTAATCAAAATAAAAATATAATGGTTTTTGATAAAACTACAACCAAATTTGTTACAAGAGGTAGAAATTTCGTAAATAAATAACTAAAAATTAATATTTACGGAACCCTCGGCTAAAAATGGTTCTAAAATGGAATTTGTTATAGTAAATTATCTGGTTTATCGAATCCTAAACGGTGGACCACTATTTACGACACACCCTGTATACTTAGGTAATAATCATATCTACTCTACATATACCATAGTAAAAGTATTATGATATTTATATCATATACTTAATATCATAGTAAAATCGCGGACGCCGCTCTTTTATAAAACAGTTCATAGGCATTCCTTTATATAAATGAAAATTTCTTTCCATAAGTATATAGTTTTATTTTCTTTTTAACCTAAAGGGGAAGGGTTTGAATGCAGTAAACTGCCGAAAAACGTCGAGAAACAAAAAAAAATATACAGAAAAAAGAGAAAATATAAGGAATCAATGGAGGACACAATCATAAAACAAGCAAGACATACCAAACATACCATTCATACAAACGGTAAAATGACAGATAGAGTTTTGTAACTGCCGATAAGTAAGATCATACATAGATCGAATATTGGAAACGGCCATTAGACTAAAAACTATTCGACTATTTTAATCTCACAGTTAATTCCTATATGACTAGTAATGTTAATAATCATAAAACATTTTAACTAATATTGTGTGGTTTTCATTCACATAGAGACTATTCAGTACACTTTAAAATAATGACTATTGAACCTACTAGGACTTTGATCATGGAAATAAGTTTGAAGTTGTTATTTCACGTACATTTAGTCTCATAAACAGTAGTTAATTGAGAAAAAATATGACAGAGTCACCTTTCGTGGCCCATCGCGTCACTTTCGTGGGATCAAAAACTTTAAAACGTTAAATCATCTGAACGAGACGTACGATTTGGCTGATTTACATATTAATTTACTCGTCTTATTATATATTATAATTACAAAAAGTTTAAATAAGCAAGAAATAAAATTTGCCACGAAGTTGACGATGAGAATCGAAAAAATGAGAACGACCCACTTGCCTTCTAATTAATAAACAAGAAACAACTGTTTTAAATAATAATAATGTAATGAACCATATTGTATCTACATATTGCTAACTCTATTTAGTTTGTGTGTCTGTTTTGATTTTATGTGATTATTTTTATGTTTGAATAAAATAGAAAGAAAACGAGGAATATTTACAACTAGCGGCGCCCCGCGGTTTCACCCGCGTAGTTCCCGTTCCCGTAGGAATATGGGGATAAAATCATGCTAAAAACCTTCCCACTGAACTCTCACTCTATCTATTAAAATAAACCGCATCAAAATCCGTTGCGTAGTTTTAAAGATCTAAGCATACATAGGGACAGAGAAAGCGACTTTGCTTTATACTATGTAGTGATAAACTTATAACGGTTTCGGGATATATAAATTTTACGGCGAAAAGTAGTTTGATGTTGGTTAATATTATCAATTTCTACAGGAGTTGATGGGTGGCTGCCAACGATAGGGATTTAGGACTAGAGAAGATTAGAACATTAATAGATTAGGATTGGTGATAGATTTAGTAGATGACCTTAAGTCAGCATCGGGGTTAAATAGGTTGAATTAAAATCAAATTCAATTCAATTCAAATTTAAGTATTTTTTCAAAAAAAGAAGTATTTTAAGTAAAATAGTAGTATTTTTTCAATGTATAGTCAAATTCTCCCTCGCTCCTATAGATATTGGACATATGATTAACTATTAGAAAGTCCTCTAGGCTTTTGTGGAAATGATACGAAAACTTATCCTTATTTTAAAAACTTGAATAGGTATTTAGTTAAAAAAATATATGTTCGTTCATCAAGTCCGGTTAAGTTATTTATGATCTTATAGGAAGGTACTTGAAATAGGTCATAAATTATGTTCGTAATAAAAATTACTAAGTACCAAAAAAGGTTCTAAGATATTTTTAGAAAATCAAGTTTATTTACGATTTTCAATAAATATATTATTTTTATTAGCAACATTAACATAAATTAATTTTGTTCAATAAGCAATAAAAAAATTGATTTGCAGATTTATTTAGCATTGTCTTACACAACTATTTGATGTCATAGGAATAGCAAGGACAAATAATAATTGTATTTAATAATCTCTGTTGATAGACATTGTTTCATATAAGGAAAATAGAAAGGATCGAAAAATAAGATCGAATAAAAAGTATCATATACAATTGTACTAAGATGTGCGTCTATACCGGGTGTTTGGTAGAGGGTTGACCAAACGTGATGGGCGTGTTCCTGGGCCTATTTGGGAGATACAATTTGGCTAAAAATTTCCTAGTTGTAAAAATAAAAAAAATATCGCCAAAATTGTATTTTTTTTATTATTTCCGAAATTGCGACTATTTATCCCTATAACTTTTTTTTGAGCTGGTTTCCAGGCAATTTTTTTAATTGATTATGGTCTCAGCGCATCACGTTTGGTCAACCCTCTACCAAACACCCAGTATAAGTACTTTTGCCAATGATGTTATTGGTACACTGAATACGCGATGTCACTTGTCATCATATGTACCTATATTTGCTCGATGCATGATGGTGATTAAACCTGAGCAAGCAATAGATTGTATGCGTTACCCCAGCAGGAAAGTGTCTCCTATGGTGATGTGAGTGGTACCAATAATAGGGGCTCGGTGAGCTGTAGTAAAAACAATGTGCGTCTTGTAGTTTTTGCAGAAACCTGAACAATCACTTCCTGCTCGGCTAACGTTGTTCCAACAGGAAAATTCTAAACGAATGGTCGGAGAGATTTTTTTTTGCATGAGCAGGTAGCTTATGCTTGTGCATTAATGTGCCGTGAAAAAATAGGATGTGCGTCTTCAGGTTCTCGAGCAACGCATACCAATAGATTTCCTTTCATTCAATTTCTCAAACGATTTGATACGATTGACCCAATCGGCTTATGTCATAAAAGTAGAGGTAGGTTTTTAGACTATTATAGTATTAGGGTACAATCCCGAATGGAATAGAAGAATGGAAGAATTTTCCGGTGAGAAAATTTTCCTATCATTATTACTATGCATACTGTCCCTCGAGGTATCTTAAAATTTCCACCAGATTAAGGTTATAAAGGTATAATTAATCTGGCGCTACTTAGAAATATGCTTGTAAATGTTATTTAATTAGTTAATTTGTATATTTTTTACAACCCTAGCTTATCACGATACGAAAAGGAGATCAAGGATAGTGGAAAGTTTGTTGACCATGAAGGTTTGAAACCACCATCTTTATTATTCCAAATTTAAATTTATTATGGCACAGATTTTGAATCGAATAGAACACACGTATTTTTGACAGGTTTAAAAGAAAATTAAATTAAATAATACAAAATGTTGCCAATAAATAAGAAGCGCGGTACGATTTAGCATATTCATTGTTTTCTAAATGTTTACGAAAATAAGAAAATTGATTGTGTTCTTGAATAAAAAATAAATTACAAAGTTAATTGTGTTTTTGTTATTATTTAGTATTTTTCTTTTGCATTTAATATAACGTGAAAGAGAAATCGAGTGTGACATAAGTTTTTGTTTTATAAGTTAACTTTATGTGTATTGTTTTGTTTCTACTAACCCATTTATTTTCAGTTCAGATCTTGTACGCTGCCACTGTTGGTTTAAAAATGTAAGTAAAACAATAACTTATTTAACACAATTAAAAAAAAAAACATATAAAAGAAAATAAGAGAGATAAGGAACATCTCTTTTACTTACGTTTTTTAATGTTGTTGTATTCTGAAAATATTTACATTTAACCACCTCAGCCGGTAATAGAATTTAGGACCGTGTCCAGCCGTGACGTAAACTCTAACTAAAGTTACCAATTACCATTTCATGTTCCACCTTCCTTTGGCGACGCATTCGAGACAGCTATTTATTCATCATTTGATGACCTCGATGGCAGAGTGGTCCGTAAGGCTGCGGGTTCGATTCCCATGCGGGGTGAATATTTGTGTGAACCACAAATGTTTGTCTCGGTCTGGGTGTGTGTGTGAATGAGTGTGTGCGTAGTTTCTGATACCCTAGATACAAGTTTCGAACTTAGTTAGGGGTCATTTACTATAATGACATGATGGAGTGAATGATTACGTTATGTTATCAACTTGCTTACTTCAACTGGGACTTACTAACCCAGGGCCGTACTATGGCGCTGCTCTAACCAACTAACTGAACTCACCTGTGGCTCCTACCTCCTACCTCTGGCGACTTCTTCAAAAGAAGAAGAATATAGCCGATAAAACGAATGTAAAAAAACGCAAATGTTTTTAAACTTATTATTACAGATGGTAGAAAAACAAACAGAAGTCCTCATCACTGAGAAACCACAGACTCAAGAGAAACATGAACAAGAGGAAAATGATGACGAAGAGGAAGAAGAAAATCATTTGACGTGTAACCAACTGTCATACGGTACGGTGAAGAGTATGTTTGTTTGGCTGAATGTGTAATTTCAGAAACTACTAGTTCTAATTCAAACAATATTTTAGACTTAGATAAACTAACAACGCTCAGCAACCAACACGCGCACGCAAAAAGCGAAATCATCAATGAAAGATGGCTCAGAGGGCTCCTCTTTTAGTTTAGTTAACGCGTGTTATACACAGCTGGTACTGAGCTAAAAGTATTGGCCTATAAGATTACACTGGGTACTTATAGAATCTCTGTTTCACTGATGATATTGGTACAGTGGAATAAGCGAGTGCACTTGAAAGTGTTTTCAAAATATTAGACCAGCTAGCATGACTTCGAAAACGCGATAGATACAGCGATTTATTGACATCCAACTGTCAAAATTTGATAAAAATACCCGCCATATTGAATATTTTTATACCGCCGTATTTACCACGCGATTAATTTTATGACATTTGGTCATGCTCGCGTAATCGATATAGCTATATATTGATATCCAACTGTCAAAATATAATAAATATAGCTTAGATCTTACTGAGGAGCAGCTTGACAAACTTGAGCGTCTCCAAAATGTTTGCATTCGTTTCATATTTGGCTTACGCAAATATGATCACGTATCCGATTTTCGTTCGAAGCTCAAGTGGCTGCTTATCCGTCTTCGCCGGAATGCTCACATCCTCTTTCTTTTATATAATATACTGTTTTCTCCTTCTACACCTTCCTATCTCAAAAACCGTTTCGTGTTTCTTTCTGAATCCAGCACCCGACCTACGCGCGCAATTAACGCACTGCTCCTTAAAACACCAACTCACTCATCTTCTTTCTTTAGTAAAACTGTGACTGTGCAAGCTGTTCGCCTGTGGAATGATCTTCCTGTTACCATTAGACATGCGAAATCGTTAACTATCTTTAAAAATCTAGTTTATCAACATTTTCTAACTTCATCTTAATGTGTTACCTTTTATACTTACCATAACTGTTATGTATTTATTATAAGTATGTATTATTCGTATATATATATTTATATATCTATTATATTTTATTATATGTATTTATTATAATTGTATGTATGTATATGTATTAAGTATAGTAGTATTCTTATTTATTTATTTACTTAATACTGATGTTGTCCATATTTTTGTTCTTCTTTCGTTGTTTGTTGCCCAAGTTAAACTTTAACCAGAGACTGTTTCATCCTAAGGTTGCCTGGAAGAAATCGCTTTTAGCGATAAGGCCGCCCATTGTTCTTTCTATGTGTTATATTTTTGTTATTATTGTTACTGTATACATTTGTATACTTAGCTGTTTTATTTGTGAAAGGCAATAAAGAGTTATATCTATCTATCTATCTATGTAGCCGCCATATTTAATTTTTCATATCGTACCACGCCGTAATTCATTTGGTCATGCTCGCGAAATCGATATTATTTCGTGGTGTCTATATATTTTATCACGCACGGTCATGCTAAGGGGGCTGAGCTATATTTGAAAGAAATAATCTATTATCCGATGCCGAACTACCGGGTTGTTTAAATGTTTGCACATAACAGTTTTATCGGAGTCAATATTTTCACACAAAATTGTGCTTCACGGACGCTTCTTAAATAAATAGATATATTTTTTTTAAGTTTTCGGCGCGATCGTTTCTTATAAGTTAATGCAACATCATGCTACTACGCTGCTTAAAGCTGCAGGTAACAACTAGTATTTAAATAAATACCTTATTTCCAGGTGACGCCATGCTTTCAATCTTCATCGTAGCGCCTCTCGTGGTCGGCGTATGGCGCGGCACCTGGGGCATCATGGAGATGAACCCCAAGATGTTTCCCTACACACAGATATTCATACTGGGTGTTATACTGCACGTCTCTTTTGCTATTTTGAGGTGAGGTTGTTGAACTAATCTATACTTCTATACTAATATTAATAAAGAAGTAAAGTTTGTGTGTTTGTATACTTATATGTTAAATTGTAAGGGGTAATCTACTGAATCGATTTTAAAAATTCTTTCACTAATGGGAAGCTATATTGTCAGCGAGTGACATAGGCTATAGTTTATCCCTGTATTCCCACGGGAATGGGAACTACGCGAGTGAAACCGCGGGCCGCTGCTAGTTTTTAATATGTATATAGACAAATTGTAGTCTTTTTTTTAAGTGGGTTCAAAAGTAGTTCAGTTCAATTGGAATTCGGCTGTATTGCACTTTTCAAACGCTTCAGTGGATCGTAATCAATGTGTCTTGCCTGGGATAGAAAACTTCAATACTCAATACTCAATACTCAATTTTTATTGCTCACCACAATTACAAGATACAAGGTACATGTTATTGTGGACCCTGTTAGGGCACACGCAAATAGAATACAATTTAGTTAGAAATTTACAAAGGGTAAAAACTTTGTGACACAGTCGGTATACTAACATAGTTTTAGCTCTATATTTAACATCAATTATATTATGAAAACTCTTTAAAAGTAAGTATATCAAAAACAAAAATATCTTAAATGATATATAATTCTTCAATGATATACATACATCTAAGTTTGATATCCTGGGCAAGCGTAATTATGTCTATTTTTTCTCAATATTATCGAAAAATATACATCTACTCTTTAATTAATAGAGAGAAACTTGCAGCTACTATTGGAAATGATGGTTAGATAATGGTAGCAAACTCACTGACAGTTTCTTTCACAAATAGACGAAATTAGATCCCAGCTGAAATACAATTCAAATGAACTAAATATCATCATTGTTCCAGATCGCACCTACTATCAAGATCACGAAAAGCCTTCAATCATTCATCACCGATCAGCTGGTTAGAGGAACGAATAGTATCCCGATTGTATACCTACGTGTTCATTCTTGCTAACATCATGCATTGGCGGGGCGGATTCGGCCTGGTCGATGCGCTGGTGGTGGCTGTAATACCTGATGGTGATAATCCTCATAGGTATGGAAGTGATATTTAGTTCTAGTTATAATGCTTCTAGTGATCTAAAAGACCCCGCAGACATACAAATTGCACAGTATGCTAATAATTGGTATCATCGTCTCCAACCAATCTTCCAAGTTTGGACGCCGGTCGTATCACATTGAGATTTACTTCCGATTTAAAATTAAAACTTTACCCAACTCACAATTTTATTGTATATCTGCATAATGTCTAAGGTTCAGAATCGCCGTTACTTTCGTTTGTATTTTAATTTGTGTGACATAGCTACATTTTATATCATGCCATCAAATAACTCTATAAATAAGACATGATTCCTACCTTGTTCATAGGCCAGTGATGTATGGAGCATTAACGCTGATCTTCTACTTTACAATAACGACTCTGCGATCATCACGCAACATTCTCGCGTCTCCATACTTCCTGGTCACCGACGGCAAGGAGCCCACGTATTACTTCACAACCAGATTCCAAACTAATGTAAGACTTTTTCAAACATTCTTTATTTCTAAGTAATTTAAGCTAAACAATGCAAAGGTCACGGCAGTGAAGAGACTAGGAAGCGGGTAATTTGTTTAATCCTGATTTGTTGACTATTACGCACTTTACTTCCAGGGTCACATTTGCCGGCGCGCCTACGATGCAGAATTTCGACCAATGTTAACTTTAAATTACTCGTATCCTGTCCGAATAAGTAGGTAGGTCGTAGGTCGTAGGGTTCCTCGGAGGTCAACAACTATTTATACCTTATAGGTACTGGTAGCGGAAAAGCCGAAGAAAATTTTTCGAAGATCAAGTTGTAAGGCAGCGCTGCCGATGGGTCAATGATTTGGTAACGACGTCAAAGTGGTGATGTCGATCGCGGTGGTAGCACCTGCGTATGCGCGCGGGATGCGGCCGCGCGGCGCAGATCGGCCCTTATCTCGATCCCCACAATTAAAGCGGTCGAGCGGAATCCTCGCGGCGGCGGGCGGCGGGACGCGGAGATAATGCAATTAGGCGGGTCGGAGCGGCGTCAGTCGGTCCCCAGCCATGCGCGGCTCCACCGCCGGCCTCGCCGACACACTCGCGGGCGGCTCGCGCGCCCGCTCCGCGCTGCTCGAGGCGGCCGACGCGCTGCTCGCCAGCGCCGTGCTCGCGCCCGCCGTCGTCGCCTACTGGAAGTCCACCTGGACGCTGCTGGACCTGTACGCGGTACCGTCGCGCCCGCTCGCCAGCGCCGCGCTGTGTGCCGCCCTGGGGCTGTGCGCGAACCTGGCGGCGTGTGTGCTGCAGTCGTGGCTGGCGCGCGCGCTGCAGGGCGCGGGGCGCGCGCGCTGGACGCTGGTGTCGCGCGGGTACACGTGTGCGGCGGGCGTGGCGTGCGTGGCGGCGTGGCGCGGCGTCTGGAACCTGCTCAACGAGTGCACGGGTGACAGCGCGCGCACGCTGCTCTCCACGACGGCGGCGGCGACGCTGTCGCTGGCGGCGCTGCGCGCGCTCCGCAACATCTGCGCCGCGCCCTTCGCCGTCGTGGTGGACTCGCGCACCGACTACTTCGACGTGCCCACTATGTTCCGGACGGTTAGTGCGCTCCCTATGTCTTGGACCTTTTCCGTGTTTCAGTCTTAATGGGCTGGTCGGTAGAATCCCAGTGAAGAGAGAAACAGTGCGATCTCGAGGTGTGGTAACAGAGTCGGGGTAAAATCAGTTTTGTTGTGGAAGTAGGGTCACAGGTAAAACGGTAAGTCCCACAAAATACTCTATAGTTATTGATGTTCCTTCCATGAACCTCTAAGAAGGACGACGTAAATATCGAAGAAATAGTGTTATTCTCCAAAGATCCTAACCGCGTGAGTATCGCGGTATTGTCGGTGTTGATCTTTATGGCCTGAGAAAATGGAGACATAACTAAGTATATCCATGTCATCGAGAAGTAGCTTTTCATAACACTCGAAACAAACAGGAAATGAGAGTAAATTATAAATATGAAATCGTAAATCTTCTAATATCTATGTAACTATTACTAAACAATAGTAAACAACACATAAAAGGATTGTGCACGCACGTCATACACATAATATTGTCGTTCTATTTAAAACTCGCCACTATCTCTGCAGTAGATGCTATAAATAGAAGATTACTTTCTTCTGATCTGTATAAGATGCTGTTTTATGACGACAATAAGTTTTGTTTATATATAACTATAATAACGTTACGTGCATAATGTACATGTATTGATGATGTTATGGTAATTGCGCGAAAAGTAAATATTTCTTTAATAGAAAGATCTACCTTTTCTTTACAAATATTGTAACACAGTTCATTCCTAATCTTAGTGGATGGTAGTAAAAAAAGGTAGCACTCCGGGAGTGCCGGCAGAAGTGAAAACTTCAATATTAACGTTGAGTTTAATTATAAGTATAAAAGTACTATCATAATTTATTATTATATAAAGAGTGGGAGATACTAGTTCCTCTCCCTTCCCCTCGATCTTACGCTTTTTCGATCAGCATCACGTGACCCTGACGCGAGTTTGAAAGTTTTTACCCATACAAAACAAAAGTGCTCAGCGCCGCTAAAGAAGTTTTCACTTCAAAAAAAAAAATTTAGATAAATTGGAAAGTAATTAAAACCCATTAATCCACATACATTAATCATAACAAATCACAATGCCAATATATTCTTAAAAGGTAAAAAGAGAAGAAATTACAAGTAAATACAAAATAACAGACCGTTAAAGAAGGAACACAATAATTGAACTCTTATGAATGACATTACGAGTATTACCTTTTGTACTGACTAACAATGTAATCTAGGCTTACAATTACTAGTTCAAGTTCAGTGTGTCTTGGTCTTGGTTACTTCCAGTGCCATCGTAGTATATTTCTAATTGCATTTATTGCTGAAAGAAAAAAGAAAGAAAGAAAGTAAATATTCATTCAGACACCAAAACAGAGAAAAAAAAATCGAAGAAAAAATAAAAAGGAAAAAAAGTCCTGCTGTAGGTTGTTGTTTAGATTTTCTGGAACAATTCCGGAAACCGTTTTTAGAACTCACGTCAAATAAAGAGATATTGATGTTGAAGAAGCAAGAAGTTGCAAGAAAATATTGATGTTGTCCTAACACAATCATCATTCGTAAAGAGTACCTAGTTAGAGCCTTCACAAATCTAACAGATTTAGGAACTACGATTTTCGAGTTCAGTTTCTCCAAGAAGTCGATCAGTTCTTTTAACTTGCTAGTCACTTATTGGAGCTTTGGATGGATAGAAATAGAGTATGTAGAAAATAGTCATATTCGAACATTCTGCTAAGTTGCTGCTGCTAAGGTCTACTCCTCTTGCTTTTTAATTTGCAACTACTTTCTAAGCAGTCATTGTACAGACGTCTTCCATCTTAGTCTTCTGTGATCACGGGTTCTGTAAAGAATCCGAAACGTCAGAAAATGTAAAACAAAATACAACCACGACAAAAATCCGATCAAGTGTTTTATTTCAATACATTCTAAGCGTTCGTAACATAGATTACGGCATAAGCTACTTGTTACCATTGTCTATCATATGGCTATCAATCGTTATCATACGAGTAGAAGATTTTATTGTTATGTCTACTGAAGAGATGGTATCTAGTCTCTTCATTATGTCTATTTTTGACAATATTGTAAATTCAATCCTAATAAGATGGGCATTGGATTCAAAATCTTTCAAGAAGTAACTCAAAGAAGTGACGCAGTAAATCAAACCACTCTATCATCTTATTACAGCAACTGACCCCTATCTAGGTTTATTACTGTATTTAGAGTATCAGAAACTAATGGACAGAATTAATGATGAGTATAGCATTCAATTTACACAACTAGATTGATATAAATATTACATAGTGTATCACACATTATAAATTAAAGCTTACTAGCTTTTGTGAGTTGCACATTACTGAATTAGTCTTGTTAACCCTTCCAAATATAAGAATGCTTTTGTTGGATTGGGTCACGTCATTAGTGCATTAAATAAGCGACACGACCTTTTGGCTGATGCCTTAGTCTTTGGGCATATTACTAGTAATTTAGATAACCCTTTCAATAAGCTAAGAACGGTTGTGTATTGACTATGGAGTAGGTTAGGTTCACTTCAATAATGAAATGGCTGTGAAACATCGATCGTTGAAGGCATTGCCATTGTGCTACTGCTTTTAGAATTTAACCCACAATCAACCAAACCAACTAGATATATCTATTATCCACGTTCTCTTGTTACAGAACAGCCGCGAGACGATGCTGTACGTCCTCGACTGCATATTCTCGGTGGGTGTGGTGGGGTCGCTGGTGGTCTTCGTGTGGCGCGGGTCCTGGGCGCTGCTCGATATATTTCTCTTCCCTGATGACCCGGTCAAGTCCTGCTGGTGTTCACTGGTGAGTTGACTAAGAACAAACAAAAGAAGAGCAGCGGTATAGTGAATCCACGTTTCCTATCCTCCGATAGGAAACGTGGATTCTATACCGCATCAAATGATGATGACAAGACGAGTGAGCTAGTCACCTGATGATAAGCAACACGGCTGCCCATTTCAGAAACAGTATACAACATTGTACTAAGCTCATCATTCTGAGGCATCAGTTGGTGAAACTCGTATGCCCAGTTATTTCACTGTTTAACAGATAATTTTAACGGATTACTTGTACCGTTGTTATTCGCAGTTTATACATAAGAGGGAAGTGTCTAAAACACTTTACAATTCATAAAATCATTTATCTCAATTTCATGATTAGGTAAACTTTAAACGGACCAATCCTGGAATGACTAAACACAAACCTAAATAAGGAAAACAATACGTCATCATAACTCCGCAAATAGACCTTCAAATTATTCTATTACGAGTTCAAATCGAGCTCAAAGTTTCAGGAACTCGCTTAATGAAGTAAACGTCTTTTTCGCGATGTTTACTAATAAGTCTGTCTGTTGTTCTGTCCGTCCCACGTGCACAATTTACTCAATGTCATTTGAATACTATTTTCATCCAGGAATTATGTGCTAACGTAATAAAGGGATGAATGGAATAGGGCAATAAATCCTTATTAGCCAAATCGTGTAACGTAGTAGCAAAACTCATGTACCCTTCTAGTACATCGTAATAATTTAAGGCAAAAGATTGTATGTAGAGAAAGAGTGTGTGTATGTTGCGCGTGTGTATTTGTTGGGCACAAACGGTAGGATAGATTTGGATGAAAGGTACACATACTCGTAAATACTTACTCGTATATTTGATTGCCTGGATTGGAGACGTTTTAATCCCAAAATTCGTATGATATGCGAATTTACGCATCGGTCAAATCTCGAGACACATCTAAGAAACTATAGCTCTATGTTACATTAATCTATTTCCTTTCCTTGTAAATTAGAGTACCTACTTAACTACGGAAATATTTATCTAAATATTACTGGAAAGTTTGTGATTAAGATCGATATTTTTATTATGCTAATGACTTAGAACATTAGTTATCAATTATGTGTCGATATTAACGTACAAATTTAATGTCCGATGCAATAGAGTTTTGCATTAGGAGTTTGGGCTATAATTTTGGATAGATTCTTGAGGCTCTCAATTTTTTTTCTAATTGTCCTAGAAAGACCGATAAAATCAAATAGTCGAGGTTAGTCGAGTCAAATATCAAAACAATTAATCAAAACCATGAGCACGGTCCTGGTTTCTTATACAAGCTAAGACGATTTTTTTATTAAATCTTTTTCTGAACATCAATACAAGTTAGTATTTGATTTAATCCCGATTACGATAACATTGTGTGACGTTGCGTGAAGCGTCAAGCGGCGCGTTGTACCGGCGCGGGCGCACGCGTTGTGGGGGACAAGATGCCACTCAGGATGAACCAATTGCCAACTGAACTAACTACCAGTATGGTCACTGACTCAGTGCGACACATGTTATGACCTAAATGCGGAAAATCACAGGTTACGCATCTCATTTTAAATCAATAATCTATCTTTTTTTAATGTATTGTTTCTTAATTCGATACTTAGAGAGGAAAATATTAAGAATAGTAAGAATATAAAAAGTTTATCGTATCATATGAAATTCCTTTTCATTGCCTTCATCTATTCCCTCTTAACTTCTAAGCTACTTGCTTAGAAGTTAAGAGGGAATAGATAATACAAATATATCAGTCAAAATCATATCATCCTCCTTTTATTTACTCGTATATTTTTTTAATCTCCAAACCGTTTTAATTATGATTTTTGATAACCTCATATTAACTCGTTCAGTGTTTTTAACCCTTGACACAAATAAAAGGGCAAAAACCGTAATAGTTTTAAGATACAAAATAAATATGTTTGTGTGTCACGATTTGTTTATAATTTGGACCAAACTGTGGCATGTTTACAAATGGCTAAACCTTTTTTTGACCCCCTACGCAAAAAGAGGGGTGTTATAAGTTTGACGTATGTGTGTGTGTGTGTGTGTGTGTGTGTGTGTGTGTGTGTGTATCTGTCTGTCTGTGGCGTCATAGCTCCCGAACGTGTGAACCGATTTCAATTTAGTTTTTTTTTGTATGAAAGGGGACTTACGTGCGAGTGTTCTTAGACATGTTTGATGAAAATCGGTTGGCCCGTTTAAAAGTTATGGGGTTTGAAAGTAATTGTATTGGGGGTTTTTTAAATTTTTAATTTAATGTTTTCTTTTCATTTTTTATCCTCTCAATCAAGTCAATATATTATGATTGCATGCCCGTGACGGGTAAAAACTGTCCATTTGATATAAGTAATTTTAAGAAAACCTACATGTACCAGTTTTTTTTAGCAAAATTGTAAAATTATTCTTATTCTTATTCTCAAGAATCAAACTAAAGAGAGCTAACTTATAATTCAAGAAGAAGGACAGCTGAGATTTTATGAAGAACTCTATACGTGATTTAAAGTCTAGACTCTAGAGAGATTTAAGTTTTTAAGAGAGCGAAATTTCTTCGAGACTTCTTCTTCTGAAACTTTATCCAATGTCTGATTGGGGTCGGAGAGCTATGATTAAATGTTCTTATTTGTATCAAGTGTTATTTAAATAATTACTTACTTAATTAATAACATCCGCCTCTTTAATTATTTTACTAATAACATCCCCAACTAATAGAATATTCTAAACCTTGCAACAAAGTTCCAGACATTATTTATTTCCTGATTCAATTAGTAAATATTATGACAATTAACGAGAATTCCATTCAATAGATAGTAATGTTTGTTGTAGAGTATCGACGGTTCATTTACCTATATATTGCATGAATAATATTTACCTACGCTTATCATATGCGTATCAACATTATTATGGTTTATGTAGATATTATGTAAGTGTGCATTAACGGGGAATTAGTTTGTTTATATTTTTTAAAGAGGTAGCAACAGATTAGGTGCACTCAGCGTCAATTAAATGGTACCCCGCTTGGTAATGCCTACTTTTGTATTGCCAACCAAGGGACAGCATCTTTCATCTGACGCTGGCTGTACATAGCACTAAATATATGTACTTAGGTTTCCTTTTAACAAAATTTATCTATAAGTAACAGAAATAAACGATGATTAGATACTTACATCATTAGAAGCATTTACGAATGTCAAAGACCTTTACAATTAAGATTATACTATTAAACAAATATCGCAAAAACATTAAATAAAATAAAACAAATACTTACTCAGTGAACATCTACACAAAAAAATACGCATAGTAAATTTATTGTGGTTTTTATCTTTATATTTAAGACTAAGACAGATAAAGTTTTATGAGAAAGGTTTACATATGTGCAAAATAAACTTTATATAACGCGGACGATCAACAAAAAGAAGCTAAGCTGGGTGAGGAAAATCTGCTAAGTACTTAATGATAGAAATAATATTTAGAAAGAAGCTAGCCAAACCTAGCTAAACCCTGGCTACATCGAATTTATTCGCTTGTGACACCTTAACAAGTTGACAAACTTAAAAAAAATCGATAGAGTCGTTTTCGAGAGCAACTTTGCTCATTGAATGTCATTAAATAATTATGTACTTACCTACTTTATCTCTAGCGACAGTTATTTTCCATTTCAAACAAACTAGTTTACGTCTATTTTATAATATATTTACTCTCATAATACTTAATAAGTTAAATAATAATAAAGATATGTCTTAATCTTTTAATTGGGATCTTATGTTCTTAGAGATAGGAAGTTATTTGCGTCTGCCTAACACCGGTAAGGCGCCGTTTGCTTTGCTTTACGTAGTTATATTGTGGTTCTGGTTATATACTTTTTTTTTTTTTTTTTTTTTTTTTTTTCCTCCATCTGCGATCAGTCCGAAGACTATAAGCGGATTTTATATAATTGTAGTGACTTTAGAGAGAGTATCCCCCATTGGGGAGTATCTCCATTTTATTTTATTCATTTTGGTTTTTGCTTAGGTCCATTATAGCCAGTCGTTTTAATCTGCGTTGATGATTAGTTGTAGTGAGAGCATAGGCCAGGGGATTTGGATGTTTTTCCAGGCGTGTTTTGGCTTCCTGGTGGACTGTGTTTTGATTAAGATATGCATGTACCTCATAGTTTCGTATAAACCATGGTGCATTTGCTATATTTTTTAAGATGACATTTTGCATTCTTTGGGTCATGTTTATGTTGGTGGTTCTTGCAGTTCCCCATAGTTGTATGCCATAAGTCCAAATAGGCTTAAGTACATTGTTGTAAATAAGCAACTTGTTATCCACTGAAAGGACTGAATTTCTTCCTATTAGCCAATATAGGTTTTTATATTTGATATTCAGTTGCGTTCTTTTTGCTTTTATATGTGCTCGCCATGTAAGGCTACGGTCGATGTGCATTCCCAGGTACTTCACTGAGTCATTGTGTGGTAGCTCATGCCCTGCTAGTTTCACCGGAGGGCATATACCTTTTCTGAGGGTGAAGGTAACATGGACAGACTTTGAGG
Source organism: Timandra comae (assembly GCA_958496195.1). Classification (NCBI taxonomy): domain Eukaryota; kingdom Metazoa; phylum Arthropoda; class Insecta; order Lepidoptera; family Geometridae; genus Timandra; species Timandra comae. Next base: position 1,873,313 of record OY292362.1, on the reverse strand, counting down.
CACTGGCTGTTATTCTCCACTTCCGTAGCCATATGTCAATCTCATCTAGGCATCTTTGCAAAGATAACGAGGCAACATTGGGATCTTTATGGCTGGCTAGAACAGCAGTGTCATCAGCGTAGGTCGCAGACATTGTACCTGGGCTTTGTGGTAGATCAGAGGTATATATCAGGTATAATACGGGTCCCAATACAGAGCCCTGAGGCACTCCTGCATTTATTTTGTGGAAGTTGGATGTGCTTCCCATATCCTTTACTTGAAATATTCTATTACTAAGATAGGATTCGATGAGGTGGAAATATGTATGGGGTAAAGACGACTTTACTTTGCATAGCAGCCCTCGATGCCATACTCGATCGAATGCCTGTTGAATATCGAGGAATGCTGCCGAACAGTATTCTTTGTCTTCTAGAGATTTTCTTATTTTATTGTAGACTCTGTGTACCTGTTCTATGGTCGAGTGCTTTTCTCGGAAGCCAAATTGGTAGTCCGGAATTATAGACCGCTGGAGTAATATTGGAATCATTCTGTTGAGAAGTAGCCTTTCAAACAACTTTGCGACGACTGGCAATAGGCTAATTGGCCTGTATGATGTCACATCGTGTTCGGGCTTACCATCTTTGTAGACCATTACTATTTGTGAAACTTTCCACAGCCTTGGGAAGTGTTTAATTCTAAGAATGCTATTGTATAGGGCTGTTAAGAGTACAATAGCCTTCCTCGGTAATTCTTTAAGCACTTCTTTAGAGATGAGGTCAAAACCCGGAGCCTTTTTATTGTCCAGTCCTATTATGTGCTTATATACTTCTTTAGTAGTAATAGGTTTGATAGGTAGGTCCAGTTGGTGGGGCTGTGTCAATATACTATCGATATCCGAATTGTCAGTTCCGGGTTCTGGCTCGTTCGGAGTAAACACCGTCTCTAGATGTATGGCAAATGTATCCGCTTTCTGTTTGCTACTCTTTGCCCACTCACCATTACTTTTGCGAATAGGCGGTTTTGTGATGTGTGGCCGAATTGTTTCTCCTGCAGCCTTCCACAGTGAATAGTTAGTGGCCTTTGTGGTTGTTAATGATTCTAGTCGAAATTTCATAGTTGCGTTCGTAGCTTCTGCGATGGCTATTTTTAGGTCCACAATAGCTTTATTGAATGCAGTTTTATCTTCTTTAGCTCTAGAAGTGTGCCATATTCGACGTAATCTTCTTTTCTCTAGGATTTTCTGTTTAATTTGTAGAGGTATACATTGACGATGTGTTGACGGTATATCTGGGGTTGTTTGCCAGCATGCTGTTTGTATGGCATTGGTCAGGTACCTTGTCGCATACTCGATGTCTTCTTTTGTCTTTAAACATATTTTTAGATCTATTTTAGATTCTAGCAATTCTCTGAAGGAATCCCAGTCTGTTAGTTTATTGTACAGCTTAGGATTATCCTCATTTGTTATAACTATAGTGCTAATAGTTAGAAGTACAGGAATGTGGTTCGACGAACCATCCAAACAAGAATATATTTTGAAATGTAGCCTTGAGAGACCACCTGTTACGAAGAAATCTATTAGATCGGGAAGTCTGTTTGGGTCCGTTGGCCAATGCGTGGGCTCTGTTGTTGATAAAGTGCGAAGGCAATATTTATCAATGCTGAGTTTGAGCTCTCTACCTCTTGTAGTGGTGAGTCTTGAACCCCATGACGTGTGCTTAGCATTCCAATCACCTCCCACTATAAATCGGTTTCCAAGGGTTTCGATGTATTCAGAGAATTGGTGTTCTTTTATATTATGTTTTGGTGGACAATACACAGACGAGATTTTGAAGTTGCCGTTTTTGTCTTCTATGTTAATTGTGGTTGCTTGAATATGCTCTGCTTGATATCCATTAAGTTGGAAGTGTTTTATACTTGACTTAATTATTATAGCTGTACCACCGTGCGCAGTACCGTCGGGGTGATCAGTAGTGTAAACATTATAACGAGGTATTATTATGGTATTCCGATTTTTGAGGTGTGTTTCTGAGATTAATAATATGTCAATATTATGTGTTTGTAAGAGGATCTCCACTTCATCTGTATTTGGAGCTAGTCCGTTGATGTTCCATGTCCCAATAATTAAATTGGTCATTTTAATAGCTTTTCTATTAGTTTCGTCATTAGACCCATTAGAGTACTCATTTGTTGTACTAGAATATCAATTTTTTCAATATTTTTCATAAGTAATTCTTGGATTACTTGTGTTGGCTCTACGTCATTCTGACGGGGTTGATTCGTTAGATTGTCTTTTTTTTCATATTGTTTTGTAGGGTTATTTTCTAAAGTGTAAATGTCTTTATGCCATTGATCCTTATATTTCTGGTTATATACTTAACAAATAGATGTATGATAACTATTTACTTATAAAATATAAAAGGTTCTTTGTTGATGACTGTATCCCGGGTAATTCCTTTTTCCTTTAAGATGTTCTTGATTTAATCCAAAACTTTTAGAAGCGAACAAATAAAAATAAACAGTCAAACCATTTTCGAAATAAGAGTTGGCAATTGCCGCAGACCACAAGCGATAACACTTGTTTCTATGAATGTCTATGAAATTGATTTCGAGCGCGGCTACTCTGCTGCCTGCAGTCGCGAACGCGCTCTTTCATAGATGTTGATAGAAAAGTATTATCGCTTGCAGTTTGCGGTCTGCGGACCGTATTGGAATTGTACCTTTATATTAATTACTAAAGAAGAACTTAACTAAAATAAACAAATAAATCTAAACTAAAATCCTTTGTCCACAGATAGTAGGCTACATGCTGGTGATAGTGACCTTCTCGATGCAAGCTCCCGTGCGCTGGGCTGCAGCGAGGCTACACGGCGCTCCCCGGCTATTGCTAGCTGACGTGTACCATCTGGTCTCGTTTCTAGCGACGGTGAATGTGTGGCGAGGGGTGTGGGGGCTTTTAGATATATATTTCTTTCCAGGTGAGTGCTGTAAAGTAGATAGTTCATAATAGAGGGTCAGAATTCTAAGTGCTGTCAGTTTCGGCCTGAACTCGCTTACAAACTTTTTCATTATTATTGTAATCATCATCTTATACAAGTCCTGGACATAGGCATCTCCTTCGGCTCTTCACATTCACAGCAACGCAACCACGCTGTGATAACCAATTGTTTATGTAGCAGTAACAGAACTCTAACACTAGTAAAATGGCAACAACTTTGCTCAGAAACTCTGATCATTTAACATAAATATAAAATACTAGTAGCTCCCCGCGGTTTCACCCGCGTAGTTCCCGTTCCCGTGGGATTAAGGGGATAAAATATAGCCTATGTAACGCACTGATAAAATAGCTTTCCATTAGTGAAAGAATTTTTGAAATCGGTCCAGTAGTTTCGGAGCCTATTCATTACAAACAAACAAACAAATCTTTCCTCTTTATAATATTAGTATAGAAAAATACGTATATTGTCAAAAATAAGATAAATTAAAAAAAACATACAGTGGTTGGCTTAGTAATACAGGGTGGCGCAATAGAACGTGCATATTGCATCATCTTTTTTTGCGTGGTAGAAGGGGCGTGGGCGGGGGGAGACCGATATCGTTGGGTAGCGCGGTTCATAAAGTTTTAGTCACTATGAGTCACTTCGACGGGAAGCGTCGCGCATTTTGCGTGCGCGCATTTTACGAAAACTCTCGTTCGTACGTAGTTGTCAGGCGACTATTTTGTTCTGAGTATGGTGTACGGCAAATTAGGGAGGCTCCGAGTGCTAATTTAATTAAAATTTGGATAAAGCGTTTTGAAGAGACTGGATCGACGTTTAAACCACACGCGAAAGGTCGTCCACGCACATCTAGGACCGAAGACAATATTGAGAGTGTTAAGCAGTCGGTACGAGAAGATCCACAAATGTCTACTCGCAAGAGATCGTCTGTCCTAAACATATCGCGACGAAGTTTGCAACGAATTTTAAACTTGGATCTTAAATTGCATCCATACAAGCTGCAATTAACTCAAGAATTGAAAGACTCTGACTTCATAGCACGGCTCACATTTGCTAATGAAATGCTCAATCGGTTTTCAAATTTTGAAAACATCCTTTTCTCTGATGAGGCACATTTTCATATGAATGGGTTCGTAAACCGCCAAAATTGTCGTTATTGGAATAGTGAAAATCCCAGACTCAAACATCAAAAACCGTTACATAGCCCTAAAGTGACAGTTTGGGCCGCAATATCTGCCAAAGGAATAATTGGTCCTTATTTTTTTGAAAACGCACGGGGGCAAAACATCACTGTTAATACCGAACGCTATGTTGCGATGTTGGAAGGTTTTTTGGCCCCAGAACTTGAAAATTCAAGAATAAAGAACTCTAGGACTTGGTTCCAACAAGACGGAGCTACCAGTCACACATCAAATGACTCCATGGCGGTTGTGAAGCAGATGTTCCCTGGCAAACTGATTTCGAAAAGAGGTGATATCCCATGGCCTCCGCGCAGTCCAGACTTGACGCCTCCTGACTTTTTTTTGTGGGGATACCTCAAACACAAAGTCTACACCAATAATTCGAGAAACATCAGTCAGCTCAAGGAGAATATTCGTGGTGAAATGGCAGCAATCACACCAGCACTACTTAAGAAAGTTTTCGGTAATTTCCGTTTGCGGTTAGAGGAGTTGCAACGTAGAGAGGGTCATCATTTAGATGATGTTATTTTTAAAAAATAAACTTCAGTTATCACTTAATAATTGCTTAGTTTTATTTTAACTATACCTTTTGTATTTATTTTTTAATAATTATTTTAAAAATGCACGTTCTATTGCGCCACCCTGTATTTTATGACAAAAGGTCTAGCTGTACCAGTACCTGGATACTGGACAGTGCTGGTTTTCAGCTGCCACCTCCCTCCCCACATAGTATATATACTATCTATATTAAGTTCGGCAGAACCTTGGCAGAACGACTGTAACAACACGCCATTGTTGTTTAGGTTAAGTTTCTATAATTATTATGTACAATAGTTTCCGTAGAATACGAAATCGCTGCTACGGACCGTGTATCGTAGCGTATAAAGTGCTGTTTGACAGTGATGGTTTTCTTACAATTTATTCAGTATTTTTTAGAGTTAGGTAGGATTTTCTATTCACACATTCAACTATGATTGATATTTTAATAAATTCTTATGTTACCGACCATTTAACAATGTATATTTGTTTCAGAAACACCAAAACTCAGCAATTGGTGTACGCACATCATCAGTCTGTTGCTCCTGATGCTGCTGAACTGTTCGAACACAGTGTTAGTGCGGGGAGTGTACATCGACGCAGAGGAACCCGCGGGCGAGTGCGTAGTATTCCCCTGTCACTATCTCAGACTTTACTTCCACAAAGAGAGGACTAAGAAACGGCACAAACGGGCGCTGGCCGCGGCCGCCGCTCTCAACACGAGTTCAACCAAACCAGAAGAATCTAATGTTCCTCTGCAAACACCTGAAGAAAAAGTCTAGTCTGACGTCAGTAGGTGATAGACTTATGTGCTAGTCCCGTGGTTCTTAGTGAGTGGATATATCTGTGAATATGCCAGCTTCGGAGAAATAAGCGTTGAAGCATTCAAAGAGTGTGAGATTATAGTTGTTAATGATGAATTTTTAGATGTACTATTTTGATTGTTTTTTTTGTAATTATCATCTAAATCCAGTCTTCCAAATGAAAGTGAATTCTGTTAACATGTATAAAAGTTCAATTAATGAAATACTTAGTTTAGTTTGTAGAATATTGTTGTAGATTTGTAATCGTAATAATTAGCTTTAAAACTTATTTTATAAATTGTGTACTTGATCGTTGTAGAGCTAATTTTATTAAAATATTACATAATTGCATATTACTATACATTTTGAGGTCTTATCAGATTTTTACATAAAGAAATTGGTATAGGTAAGTAAATTTTGTACAAATCTATGTTTTGAATTTAAAAATTCATTTCTGTCAACCTATAACTTGTATTTCTAGCTGCTGTTAATATTTATGATGTGAATAATATAATTACTTAATACAGAATAAAAAAGTATCATTATAGTAATTATATTCCGTATCCTGAAAATATAAACAAATTCATCTAATCAACATGTGTGTAAGGACGTATACGTTGACGGAAATACTTAGTTTTTATTAAGTAAGTAAATATTGATATACAAAAGGAAAACTGTCCTATTTACAAGGATAAAATTTCGTATCAAAATTACTATAATACTCGTAGTAGTTTGCCCACGTTTTAGCTTTGATTTCTTCCTTCAAAATTATGTGTACCTCTACATGATGATTTCGTTCACTAAACAAATGTCTGTCTACAATAAACCTTTCTCCTAACTATGATTTGATATAGTTGTATTTAACGAATCCAATCTAAGTCAAATCATTTGAGTTAAGTACATAAGTTGCAATGTAAATACATAAGTAGCAATAAGTTACGTAGTTTTACAAACTTGAGTACATGGTATAATAAAACAATTAATATCCATATCTTGTGTTTTATTAATAACTTCATTGAGTTATTGAATTCTATTGATAAAAGTAATATATTATTGTAATAACAAAACAAATTGTGTGTGGTATTGTCGTTGTGATCAATACTAGCTACTTTGCCCGGTTTTGTCTGTATAATTTTACTAACGAAATGAGAAAGCCTTCATATATCAAAATCTAAGACCCTTATTATAATCGGGCAGATTTCTAAATTAAACCACTCTATTGATATCTTTGATTTACACGAACACTACACATTGAAATAAAACACTTAAACGGATTTTTGTCGTGGTTGTATTTTTTTTTACATTTTCTGACGTTTCGGATTCTTTACAGAACCCGTGATCACAGAAGACTAAGATTAAACCTCTCTAATTGGATTTTTAGTGACCGCTTTGAATGTGTGTGAAAAAGGAAACCCAATAAATTAACATAAAATTGCAAACAAGCATTCTGTCTGAGGGCCCAGGCCCAAATCTTAAACTCAGACATACAGAAAGAGTAATTTACGCATTAAATTACATTATTAGTAGGGATACTTTACAAATAGCTGAGTCCTTCTACAGATAAAAGTTGAAAGTGAATGGAGCGAAATTTTCCGATTACATTGAAACTTTTGATAACGCCCTGTAGTTTATGACGTTATTAAGATATGAACATTATATAAATTAAGTTATTTGATAAGCTTTTCCGTCAAATTATTATAATTAACGGGATATTTACCATGTATATTATTTGTTTCGAGTTTCCGATATTTCGACGCTGTTGCAAGCGCCATGATCACGGGTGAACAAATAATATACATGGTAAATATCCCGTTAATTATAATAATTTGAGTGCTAATAACCATGATAACTATAAAATCTTTTCCGTTTTTAGGGTTCCGTACGTGGGTTTTCAAATTCGTTGAAAAACAAAACCTTTGGTAGGTTTTCCGCAATTACATCTCTCTAATACCTATAAAAACTGGGTCTATACCTATGTGTGTCGCGATATTTTTAACCGACTTCCAAAAAAACAGGAGGAGGTTCTCTATTCGACGTGTATTTTTTTTTTTTTTGTGTGTTTGTTACGCGATTTCTTTGTAATCATGAATGAAGCATTTTAAAATTCTTGTTTCATTAGAAAGCGGATATTCGCGAAGTGGTCCCATGTCAAGGAAATCGGATCTGATGATGGGATCCAGGAAAAATCGAGGAAAAACCCGCAACAATGTAGGCTGGGGTGTCGATTGACATTATTAAAAGTAAAACTACCTGTGACCCGCGGTTTTGCTCGCGATATTCTTGATACCATAAGAATTTCTGGATGAAAATTTTTTGGCTGTATTCTTTCGTATTTAAATCAAATGCTGTTCACAATTCATGGGTTTTAGATATAAAAATGTCCTGTTTTTTAATTCGTTAACACACACTGAAATAAACCCGAACCTACAACATTTTTTAAAAATGATTTTTATACTATTATCCTATTACCTATTACACATATATCTTCAGAGCGTTTTCATAAAACTTTTCGTAAAAAAATATATTTAGATATTACAAACAAACACTGCACAAGGTTAGATTGTATATATTATTTTAATTAATAAATAGACAGTATAAACGTCATCCTCTATTTTCGTTTTTATTTTGACTTTGGTTTATTTTCTAAAAAGTTCTTATACTTTTGTGGTTATAAAGAAGTTTTGTAATAAAATGATGGTTTAATTGGGATGATGAAGTTAAAAAGAAGTAATAAAATGCAGGGTTGTGTTAGATTATGAATCATGAGTAACATCAACTCATGGGACAGGATTCAAGCGGTACCCTTTGAGATTGAACTGCTCGACACTTATAGAGCAGCGAAAAAATTCCTGCAAGAGGCTATTGCCCTCGCAACTCTCGCGGCAATCGAGGGAAACGACCTCTCCTTGCCAAATGTAGTCTCTGCTATGGTGAGCGAGGAGAGGTCCTGTTTTGGAGTGTCCACCTTTTGTGAGGACGTACTCTCGCAAAAAAAGCTGCGGAGAGAGAGCGCGAAGCCCTCTCCACTAATACTATCCGCAGCAGAAGGTTAGGCAGACGGAAGCGGGACTTCCACTTTTTCCTGCAACCGCCATACGCCCGACCTGCGGCAGTGATCCCCGCGGGGAGATCCACAGCTGCCATATAGGCCTCGAGGTGGCGCGCGGTACTTTCGGAAGGGGGTAACTCAACATCTGTCGCCTAGAGCTACATTCTAGCTCAGAGGAGAAACCCTTAACAGGGTAGAGGCGCTCTCCGGGATCGTAGTAGCGTGCAGCCGCGTTTCTTTCGGTTTCGGCCATAAGCGCAGAGGTGGCACACCAAGGGGTTTTAGTCGGTAAGCGCGTCGCCGCTCTATCTTTGCGGCGCGGAGTCCGACATACCCCGTCGTTCCCCTGGACAGAGGACGTAAAGTCTTCCTCCCACAAAAAAAGGATTCAATTGATTCACGAGTCAAAAGCTCTTCTGGAGGAAAATTTAAGCGTCTTTTTTAGAAGGAGACTTGCTTCCCACTAAAAAATTTAAAATAAAGTTAATTTAAAAAAATAAAAAACCGACTTCAGCACTAAAAAGTAAGAAAATAATTTTAAATAAACGATATTATTTATACATATTTACAATTTATAATTAGTTACTTTTGAAGTCGGTGACAGCCAAAGCCTTCATTTATATTATAGGCGCGTCTCGTGCTATCTTATAAGGAAAAAAAACTATCCTGGGCTGGCACTGACTCCAAAAGTTACTAATTATAAATTGTAAATATGTATTAATAATATCGTTTATTTAAAATTATTTTCTTACTTTTTAGTGCTGAAGTCGGTTTTTTATTTTTTTAAATTAACTTTATTGGTTATGCTGTTAGACTTTTGAGAGTTACAAATAGTATCTCTAACAAAACTTTCTTTGATATCTTTGATTTACACGAACACTACACATTGAAATAAAACACTTAAACGGATTTTTTGCATTTGAATTTTGCTTGAATAGGAACGTTTCAAATTGAAGAAAAATGATTGTATTGATTTTAAAGTGCATTGTAATTTATTTTATTTAAAAAATGATGTAAAAAATAATTCCAGACCGAGTTTCTTGCAGATTCTTCTCGGCTGATGTATTTCCGAATCTGTGGTAAATTCACAATGTATTTAAAATTACATTCAAAATATTGAAGGTAGGAAACTTTTTACATTACTTTGTACAGACGTCTTCCATCTTAGTCTTCTGAGATCACGGGTTCTGTAAAGAATCCGAAACGTCAGAAAATGTAAAACAAAATACAACCACGACAAAAATCCGTTTAAGTATTTTATTTCAAAACTTTCTTTACTCATTCTTTTATTTATTAGTAAGCACTACTAGGTAAATCATTTAGACCTTCGAAAATCTGTGCTTTTTAATAAATTGTAAACCATTAGCAACTTCTATTGGATTGATTGTTTACAAGAGAATAAAATAATAATTGAAATTATAATAAAGTGTGTTGTTTTTTATTATCATAAACACATTTAAGAATACCTTACTTACGCTAATTCGTACAGAATCATCATTTGTAACTTCATGTCTTTACATGATAACAGATACATTGTAAATAAATCATTTTAAAATGTTAGAATTATTTTATTATCAAAATCTTACACTAAAGTCTGTGTAGGCGCGTTTCGTAGTATATTCCCAGTTTGTGAGGTCACACTTTTCTATTTTACAGCCAGGAGAACCCGTGGTGGTCAGCCAGTCAATCCTGAAAATAAAACGAATTATAATTTAGACAAAACGAATGAGATACTTAGTTACTACTAAGTATACTTATATAGTGGTTTATATTCGAGATGGGTTGGAAACAGTAGAGCACGAACCTATTTGTAAAGACGGCAACTGTTTAGTTGTGGATATAAGTAACCAGCTTTCTTTAATATGTACATACCGTCCCCCTTGCTTTTCTAATCCAAACAATTATCTCAACTCACTAAACCCTATAATCAGTTCGGTAAAATATCAGAGTAATATCGTGCTAACGGGAGATCTGAACATAGATATTACAGCCGATAATCTGAATAGCCATGCGTCAAATTATTTAAACCTAATGGCTGTCCATAACCTCAAACAAGGTATACATTGCCCAACTAGGCTAAACACCTGTCTTGACCACTTTATGGTAAAATCGCCCTACATTAGTGAATCCTATGTTTTTGACAGTCTGACAGATCATTCTCCAATATTGTTACGATTAGAAAACTCACATATCAGAAAATCAAGTGTTGGTACATTTGAAACTAATAGACAGAAATTAAATACAGAGGGCATACTTGATGATTTGGAAAAAGAACAGTGGAGAGATTTATATTGTGTTACCGACGTTAATGAAGCCATCAAAATATTAATAAATAAAATACTATTAATTATTACCCGTAACACAGAAATAGTTAAAGTACCTAAACGAAAAAAACCGCTAAAACCCTGGATAAGTATTGGCATTGTCAAATCAATTAGAAAACGGGATAGACTGCATAAGAAAGTGAAGAAAAATACTGAAAATATTGAACTTAAAGAAAAATACCTGAAATACCGAAACACGCTACGGAAATTAATTAAGAAACTAAAGAATGAGTACTATAACGGGGAATTAAATAAAAATAAGGGAAATATAAAAAAGACCTGGGATATTATTAAAGAATTATGTAACCTGAAAACAGTTAGAACTCCATCTGATGACCTCCTGAACTTAAAACCTATAGTGACTGACTCTCTCGACGATGTAAATAGCTTCTTTACCTCAATTGGACCCGATTTAGCAAATAGAATACTGCATAAGCTAAACTCTAGTGAAACTTCTCTCGCAATAAAAGCCCGTAATGACCAAGCTCCACTGAATTCTATGACTCTCTACCCAACAGACCCAAACGAAGTCAGAAATGTTATATCCAGCCTTAGATCCAATAGCGCCCCAGGAAAAGATAAAATCACCACTAATGTCCTCAAAGCTTGTAAAGACCTAATATCAATTCCTTTGGCATTCACTGTCAATCTTAGCTACGAAAATGGTATCTTCCCAAACATATTTAAAACAGCGGTGATCTGTCCTATATTTAAATCAGGTGATAAAACACTCCCAACGAATTATAGGCCAATTTCTTTGTTAAGTTCCCTCTCTAAAGTTTTTGAGAAGTTAACAAAAAAACGTTTAATGCATTATATAGAGCATAATAAGCTTTTAAGTGAGAAGCAATATGGGTTTAGGGCGAAAAGATCTACGGACGATGCAGTGTTATCATTGACCTCCGATATTATCTCACACGTAGACAAGAACAAAAAATGTATCGGTGTATTTTTGGACCTACAAAAGGCGTTTGACACCGTTTCAATTCCAATTCTTCTAACTCGATTAGAGAACATTGGAATTAGAGGTAACGCTCTCTTGTGGTTCAAAGACTACCTTACAGATAGAGATCAAGTGGTAAAGGTGCGAAACCATTGCAGCAACAGCTGTAGAGTCAACTGTGGCGTTCCTCAAGGTAGCAATCTTGGTCCGTCCCTCTTTTTGTCATACGTGGACGAGTTATCCAAACTAGAACTAGAAAATGCAAGCATTCAGCTCTTTGCTGATGACACGGTTATTTTGTTTTATGGTGACACATGGGAAGAAGCTCGAAATAAAACCGAAAATGGTCTAAGAAAAGTAACTGCTTGGCTCGAGGACAGTCTGCTCACGCTTAACATAAATAAAACAAAGTATCTGTGCTTTAGTAAAACTGCATCTAACTCGCCAAATGAATTAAAGCTAAAAATACACTCATACCCCTGTAATCGTAACGCGTACACAGAAGTGCTAAACTGTCAGTGCCCACAGTTAGAGAGAGTTAGTTACATTAAGTATTTGGGGGTTATCATTGATGATAAACTTAAGTGGGATAGACATGTGACTCAAGTTTCGAATAGACTACGAAAGTTGATTTACATTTTCAAAGACCTCCGTATTATTTCCGATTTACCTCTATTAATACAAACGTACAAGGCTCTTGCTGAATGTGTTGTCTCGTACTGCATAAGTTCTTGGGGAGCAACGGCAAAAAAGTACATGATCGAAGCTGAACGAGCGCAGCGCTCTGTCTTAAAGGTTCTAATGTGCCTACCATACCAGCATCCCACCTTGCTCGTGTATGAGAAGGCTAACGTTATGACAGTACGTCAATTTTTCATTTACCAGTGCATACGACGTTACCATAAAACCGTCGATCCAACTCCGACAACCACTAGGCGTGATAACACCGGTAACGTTCCTCTCGTAAAAAGTGTATTTGCCAGCAATTGTTATAACTTTCAAGCTCCTAGACTATACAGTTTAATTAATGATAAATATAAAGTGCGCAGCTTATCAAATTACAAACTTAAAATCATACTTCACAATTGGTTAATTGGATTAAGTTATGACGACACAGAAAACCTACTAGAGATTTTAGAGTGAACATTGTATTGCACAATTATACTAAATATAGTAAAAAAACTTGTAAACCTAATTGTAACCTAAAATGTATAATATTATATAGTCAAGTATTTACATATAAATTACTGTAATAGTTATTTTAGAATAAGTGAAATGTAAACTGGAAGGAACTATTGTCTGACATACAGCGCAAGCTAGTTCGGACAATAGGGCTACATTGATGATGTATAATTTAATTTAACTGTTGCAATAAATGATTTATTATTATTTGTTATGTCTTTTCCATTCACGGGACTATTAAGGAGTCCCGGTCTTTTGGAAGGCTAGTATGGGGCCAAAGCCAACACACGGAAGCCCTTTGACATATTTAATCTTGTGTAAAGGATGCACAATCCGGCGACTATCCCTGTATAACACTATAAAATGCATCCAAGGACAGTCCCCGGTTCTGCTGGGACTATTGCAAATATATGGAAAACTACGACTGGGTTATGGGAATGGGATGTTTAATGGACTGGATATTGGGGAACTATGGGGACTATGACACCCGCCGATACAATGCTATAAACATGTACGAAGTGGCGGATGGAGACTTGCCAGCTCTATAACTGGGCCCCCCAAACAAGTCGCTCGAGTCGCAACATGGGGGCAACATGAAACGAGCGGCTTTGAGAGTGGAGCAGACGCCCTGGGTTTTAAACCGCGATCCACTGAGCCCGAGGGTCCAGCTTCATGCTAAGCCAACTCACCACTTACGCAACGCCCCTCACTCTCCGAGCACCAAAGTGCTCTTGCGGGCTCCACTCCGGCCGGCCAATGAAGGCAAGCACGGAGGTGGGGGACTTGTTCCTCGTCAGTGCTCACTCCGCCGGCCAGTGAAGGCAAGCGGAGGTGAGGAATGGTGACCTCCCCCGGGAGCGCGTCAGGTCCGCGGGGTCGCTACTCCCCGACACCCCGCCTCAAAGGTGCCCTGCGGGCATATTATTATTATTATTATTATTATAGTTAACTAGCTGCGCCCCGCGGTTTCACACGCGTAGTTCCCGTTCCCGTTCCCGTATGAATTTCGGGATGAAAAATAGATGTTGGCCGATTCTCAGACCTACTGAATATGCTCACAAAATTTCATGAGAATCGGTCAAGCCGTTTCGGAGGAGTATGGCAACGAAAACACGAGAATTTTATATGTTAGATTAGATTAATATGGACACAAACTCAATCAGATAAAATTACTTAACTAAGTATCCAAAGGAAATCAGTAGGTTTCACAGCCCGTAGGAATTTAGTTATAAAAAGTATCATATGCGTTAATCCAAGTTCAAACTTTAGGTACTCGTAAGTAAACTATTTGACCATTTATGGAGTAGGTAACAAACATAAGTACCAATCTACATAATATACACACATATTTTAAGTACTTATCTAGGTATTCTAGATACATATCTACATAATATACACACTACTTATTGTTTTGAAGAATATGTCAATAAATTGCGTATGTATAGAGAGGAATTATAGGAATTATTTATCAAGGGCTCAGATGATATGGTATCTGCTGTGCAATCTGGTTGAAACTAGAACCGATACTACCAATAATTCTCTGTGATTTGCGCTTGACATCTCAGCTCAGATTTTCATAGAAAACAAATTGACATCCAAGTAGAGTAATTTTATCTGTAATCTGTATCTATAGTGCAAGCTTTAGTTTGGAACTAGATGGCATTTTGTGTAAATATTTTGAAATTACGGGACTTATTAAAATTTGAATATCTGTAGCAGTTACTGAATCCATATCCAATAAAAATATCAAAAATGATAGTCGATTACTTATCTTTTAAAAATACCAAATAAATGCCGTATTACCAGACGGCACACTAGCTATCAAGTATTCTATGGCGGCTCACAATATATAAGTACAGCCCATTTTAATAAACAAAAATATTTAAATATTTGTCATTGACAAGAATCCAAGCTAATTAACATAATCGAGACAAGACAAGTATGTTTTTAAATGATTAATTAGTAATAATTAGTCGATAAATTTTTAGTACAATACTTTGGAACACATCCAATCTATTAAAAGACTCTCTTCAACTTCCTATAATTTTTTTGGCTTGATATCGCTTGAGCTTGTTATCAATTAGTGATGCCAATAATGTTGTAGATAACAGTTTATTAATTAGTAGTTACCATGGATGTTAACTCTAGCTAAGCTACCGTAGTTCACTAGATGGTTTCCATATACCTACCCTTGTATGTTGGTATATCTGGAAAAATTAGTGAAATAAACAAAATGCATAGTTAAAATCCCATATTTTAAAATTTCTCCACCCCAAGAACCTAAGTATCTTCAGTAACAAGGTGTACCTGATGCCTCTTGACCATAGAGCTAGGAACGACAAATGCAGCTACTAAGTACTTATAGTGCGGATGAAAAACATATCCTAAGGGCGAGCTCCATGTTTTTAATACATCATAAGGTATTGATGAATTCATAATGCACTGTACTTACATGTGATCGAGTTCCGCTTTGGTCCCTTGTATCTTCCCGACTATGGTCCCTTTCTTGGAGTTCTTCACCCATCCGCCGATGCCGAGCTGCTCAGCCAGTTCCTTGCAATATTTCGTGAAGAAGCATCCTGGAAGATACAATTGAAACATCTTTTAAGGTCTTGAAACTTAAAAAACACGCACATGTACGTAAGTACTAATACTTAGAAAAGATAGGTAGGTAAAGTACGTAAAACACTATAGTACTTTTATCTAGAAGAATCTAGATTCATGTGCATTCATGATTAGAAAAAGGAATAGCATTTTTTGTGTGTTTTTATACTTCATTCATTCATTCATCGTGTCCACACTTCATTCCCTTCTCATATTTTGTCTTTCCAAAAAGTAGCCACCGCCACCGCACGGGTCCCGTACGTTGTAGCGAATGACGTTGTAGCGAACACTACTTGAGGCGTCCATCAAGTCCTCCATGGTGCAGGTGGATGGACACGCGGGGCAGGAGAGCAGGTGCGCCATATCATGTACGGGGGGTCCACACTCACACTTGACGTTTGAGGCGTCAATGTAGCCCCATTTTATAAAAACACATATTAAAATACCCTAAGAACTCCAGTCTGTGTATACCTACTTACTACATTCTAACTGTTAGTAAGCCTATGGTCTGTTTTTCTCCAGTATTTTCGTAGACAGGTCGGATCATTCTAATCATATTTTCAATAATTAACCTTCTAATCATTGTATTGTGTTTACACCCGCTAGTGTCTGAACAACTAATTGACATCGACCTAGTTGATCTAGTTTTCTATTTATAAGATTCGCTTGATTACAAATCAGGTACCGAAACATTGATTAAACAGATCTATGATTGTAATGTTTTATTGAATATTTCATTGTGTTTTATTATTAGAATTATTAGATTAATAAGTTAAATGTTTGAAAAGCATTATAGAAAATGCGTTACTCTCAACTGCGTCATAGAAAGAGTAATAAATAACTAAGTTTATTTGCATTAGAAAATGACTGATACCTAACATATAGATATAGGAATATCTTGATTTGATTGTTGATCATAGAACAGGACATTATCTACACATTTAAGATTTCCAGTAAGTAATTTCTTTTATTTTCTTAAACTGCCTACCATTTAGATTTAAACTACCTATAACCAGGTACTTAACTAACTCAATATTCTATTTTATTTACTTAAATGTTTTTTTTGGAATCCCTTTAAGCCTAGCATTTTCTAGAAGGAATAAAGTATACATATTCCTAGTCATTTTAAATTAATTTAGTAAATACAAAGTATAGTTGCTACTAAAAAAACGCTATCAACATCTTGAAGATACAAGCATTTTATGATTCCTAAACCTAAAAAATTGCGCCTAAGTACATATTTCAGTTCGTCGTACCTTGCACTTGCCCATAAACTTCAAATTCGACAGCTGCCAAAGAATTTGGATCTTCCACACCCATTTCAATATATTTTTTAAAACACCAACACAAAAATCTGGCACTGAACTGTACTGTACTTGTTTTATCACTGCCGCCCGCCTAAAGCGAATGTTCGCCGCCCGCCTAACAATCTCGTCAATATACATACATATAAAATAATACATACAATACAAGTGGAAGTAGATTTGGCCATCAAGTGCATTATTTATGGCAATCGTAAAAGTTTTATAGATAAAAAATTATTTAGTTTAAAGCGTGTAAATCAAATGTAACAGTTTGATTTATAGCCGGTATCTATTATTTTGATTGTAGAAGATTTTGAAATATAAATCGTTAGGTAAGTATATTTATGTGGATATGGCCAACTGTTTTAGGATTTATTGTTTGTTTGAGAAATTGGGAAAGGTTTTATGTTAGTTTATATTTTAACTTGGGTATATTAGATACTATTCGTAGTGCGCCACGGCTTTATAGCTCCGACCCTATAAGTAGTTGTATGTTTAAGTAAAAATAGATTTACTATCTAGTTTTAGTTTAGATTAAAAAGTTGGTGTAAAAGTAATTCTAACTTAATTTAACTAAGGACCTAGGAACTTATGTGTACCTAGTTAAATGGTTATAGTAGTTAAACCGCGCAGGGCAGTAAAATATTTCGAATCGCATACAATGTCAGTGATACCAGTTGAGAAAAATCCTCCCACAATTTGCTAACAAATATGTCATCAAATTAATAAATAATAGGCTCACGGTCGGTGAAGAAGGAAGCCCCTCGATGGAGTGGACGGTTCCGCTGACAATTACAATTATCTGATTGGTTGGACGGTGATTGCTCAACTATTTCCTAATAAAGTGACCCGTGAGCCCGTGACGTCGAACCTCTCATCTAGGTGAAGGATTTTTATAACAATTTAATGATTTACTAATAAAACAAATATTTGTTTGTGCCTTAAAATATATTACGCTATATTATAGTTACTTAGTATTGCCTTAGCTTTTATAAAAGGCGCTATATCTCTTAAACTTGGACACCTTCCTGAGATAATTTGAATAATTCCATGACTTCACTGATTTAAGATTTGGTAGTTACTATTTTCTCTCTTAAAGTGTATGATGCTCAGCTCAGGGTGAGCTGCCTATATGTTTTGGACATTTTGGAATTTAAAAGTAATATTTTTATCACGTTAATTTGCTTAAAAGTTTTGTTACCAAGTTAGTTATGTATGTCATTATATCAATTGTCACGTTGTCAGTGTCACAATACAATCTGTCAAAATATTCAGTAAAAAAATGGAACGTGGAAGTGGAACTAAAAACTTTATATCTTTGGAATAAGTTCGAAAATAATTTTACAGTTTCTCTTTCACATCTACAATCAATTTCGAATGAAATGAATCAAATCAAGGCAAAATTCAATGTTTATTTGTGAATTGTGATCGATTACTGATTGTTCTAGTCTAGTCGGTACAATACACACAATAAATTATTCCAATTATAGTCTTGTTTGGTTTAACACGCGTAAAAAACGTGAGAATTGTGAATGTAATTATAACTGTATTACTAAAAAAGTTGAAGTAGCTATCAAAACAAACTTTTTGTATTAAAACCCAGTGTTTTTATATTAATTTTGTGTTAAATTATTGTGGTAAAACATGTCTTGTAACAGTGGAGATGCAAAATTAGATGCCGCCGTCAATAGTTGGCTGAAAAACGATAAGGTAACTGCACTTATTACGATATTATTATGAAATTAACGACTCATTAAAAAGCTTAACTTAAACTTTACAAAAACAAGTAATATCTCGCCTCTCATGGTCACCCGGTTTATGGAGATTAACAAAAAATATCCTATATTACTGACCGCATATACTATATTTAAATAACTGAATCATTATGGGAGTACAGTCAACTTCATAATATTTTATACTTATTTTAATTTATGTATAATTTATTAACTCTTACTAGGTACTTATACCTAAAGATTTAAAGGCCAAATCCATTTTTCTTATCACCCTAGAGCGTGAAATTTCATTAGATAGTATGGCAAATTATTTTAGATATTTATACTGTTTCTTTAGTGTCCTGCCCTGGGTTCACAGTCATACTAGCATGACTGTTGGTTGTAGACTACGTTTTTGGATATCTGGGCTATGCAATACTTAAATATTTTTTCAATTTGGCCTAGTAGTTTCCAAAAGCACATTCAACCAAACTAACAAATCTTTCAGCTTATTCATGTACTTGTATTAAATTAGTGTAGATCTATAACATTTTAAATCTGCCCTTCTCGTTGCAACTTCTGTAAAAGGTTCAAAATCATTAATGGTTTTTCTTTTCCTTCCTTCTTAATTAACTACTTATAATTATATAAACTAATGTATGGACATTTTACACAAAATATTTCAATTTGTACTTCTATTGTTGCCTGTACCAAAAACTATGAACACAAGTAATTGTTAGCTATAAAAACATACTGAGAAATACATCAACATTTTAGTATTCTAGTTCATACAAGTGGCACCAATTAAATCAATGTATGGCTGGTTAAATAGCAACAATTTAAATATACCTATCCTGTAGCCAATATTAATTATAACTGAACGAGTTGGTCAATAAATAATAGACTTTTCCTTGTTCTATGTTCACAGTTTTTACATTTAAGAGGTGATTGATATGACATTTTACTCGGTACAAAGGTCATGAGTTTCAGAATCAGTAGTCCACTGTACAGTCAGGCTCAAAAGTTTGTTAGCACATTTAAATATTTTATGACTTTCCTAAAGCAAACTATATTTTTTTAGTGGATGCTGTATACAGATAGATGTGGACAACATCCTGCAGTGTTACCTTCATAAATTTCAATCCTATAGGAACATTGGAACGAAGTTTATGATGACCTCGTTGTCATTTGTGTTATTCCTGAATGTCTTACTATAAAACATCCTTATCCTATGGTTATAAGAAACAGTTTTCACCTAAATTACTCCTGTGGTCTAAGTACATATAAGTAAATATCCAGACATCCATCATGTGAAACTTACCATATTTATGACTCACTCAAACCTTATTTTCACTTGAAGAACCTAAAAACCCGTCAAGAAGTACTAGACGACATAGCCGCTTCGCAATGGGAGAAGCTTCGCAAGACGATGCTGTCGCGACAGAAGTTCGGCACTGCCGGCCTGCGCGGGCGCATGGCCGCCGGATACAAATGTATGAACGACGTTGTTATACTGCAAACTGCTCAGGTACGTCGGCTTCAGACCTTCTGAACCTTCCGATCGTATATGTTTTATCGGATATTCTGATTATCGGATGTATGGTTATCAGACTTTCGGTATATCGGACCACCAATTTATCGGATTTTCGGTTTATCGGACATCCAATTTATCGGATATTCGGTTTATCAGACATTCGATTTATTAGATGAAATTGAATAATGTGTATCATCGGATAAATAAATAGAATAGGATATGATAGGAAGGTGTGGATAGCTGAATAGTATTTAAACTAATAGTGTACGGTTAAATATTTTTTTTATTTATTACATCAAATTCCAAAATTCACTTTTGAGGGACAGAATTATTTGTCGCCCATTACAAATTACGATTGAAATTCACGTATTTCAGTCTCCAGTTCTCCATTGTATTTATGTACCCGCATCGTTCCTTGGCAAAGGTTATATTACGCATGTAAAATTATGTTAGTTATTTGTGATTCAATCTCGCAAGAACTACTAAAGTAATTGGAATTTCAAATGTAATATGCAGAGTACCTACATTTTTCATCAAATTTTCTTACAAATAGAACATAAAACGTTTTTATTCCTAGTTTTCAAGGAGACTTTTATTAGATAGTCGTCTATCTATATATATAAAAATTAGACCCGTTTTCCTTGGTCACGGCATCACGTGTGAATGGCTGGACCGATTTCACTTATTCTTTTTAAAATAAAATAAAATAAAAAATTAGGAGAAGGTTCTTATATAAAAAATCTGTAAAATCAACGGGAAAATTGGACCCGTGCGAAGCCGGGGCGGGCCGCTAGTATTAATATACAACTACTAGATCATCATATCTGCCGTAAATAAATGTCCACTGCTGACCATAGCCCTCCCCCGTCGACTTCTACAGCGACCGATCACAAGCTCTGCATCCAATGACTCCCAGCGACTCTTATTTAATCGTCTAGAAGTCTAGATCAATTCGTTGGACATTTTGAACTACTTATTGCGGTTAATGTGTCTGATATGAGTAACTTTTCTTTGCTTATTTTGTATTACATATTCGTATTTGCACAAATACAGCCTCACTAATAAAAAATACCCACTGTGTATATTTTTGATATAACGAATTATTTGTATGCTTCACACTCGTTATATCAAGAATATACACAGTGGGTATTTTTTATTAGTAAGGCTGATAGAATATAATAGTTAGTGCATGGTTTTACTTTGAAAATACCGTAGTACTTAATATTTTATATATAATATTTTATATTTCCCCTTTACATTTGACGTATTTATTTCAGGGTCTATGTTCGTACATACAGAAGGTATGTAACCAAAGTCAGCTGCACTACGGTATCGTGGTTGGGTACGATGGACGGTACAATAGTAAAAGGTATTTTGGATTTTAATATTATTTAAAGTTAACTTTCAACACTTCTTTACCGGTGGACTTCATGTTCTAGCTAAATTGATTAAATTATATTGTCTGATTACAATTAATTCCATCCAATACATAAACCTAGTTTGCCTGAAAATAGTAATCATAAAGAAAATTTCAGGGATCAGGATACTTTGTATCGAAATTATATTGAAATCTTCACAAACTTTTACGAGTCTAGGATATATTTTGGTGATTTAAGTCCGGGGCGCAAATACATAGTGAAAAATTGACAAATACACTTTCACATTTATGATCTCAGTAGATACGGTCAGCGTCAGGTACTTTTGGTTGACAATACCAAAGTGGGCATTACCAAGGGGTTACTCTAATCTGACGCTGACTGTACATCCGTATCATATGATAATCAAAGTCATTGAGATTATTTTACGTTATAGTAAGTCTATGTTACGCCACTCTTAATGCAAACATTATGAAGGAATTAAAGTACTTACATAATAACCAAACAGTTTTATCTTAAACTTTATAAATTGCGTCATAATCGTGTGACCCCCTGATGTCACACTTATCAATGAGCAGAGTTAAATTTGTCGCGTAGTAACTGAAATTTAATATTGTTAAACCTAGTGATCCGTCCCGGCATCGTTCGGGTGCAGTAATTTCTTAGTTTTTTTTTCAAAATGTTTCTTCACTCAAACACAGCTCGAATTGATTCGATCATTCGATACCCAACATCTTTTTTAAATCAGTTAATAATCAAATGAGTCGTGCCATTTTTGAGATTTTGCGATGCAAGAATAAACCTATATTCTTGAAGCAGTAAATATAGTAACTAGTGAACCGGGTCGATAATTATTTTACAATTGGGAGATTATTATAGCCCGTGAATCATCAAGGCTATATTGTATAACAAATAAGCACGTTATTCATATTAATTTGGCAGTTTTTATAATGGCAGGATAAACTGCATCACAAAGTTAGCAATAATTACGCGAACAATACATACGATATACCGTTTTAATGAATGTTTGTCTTACATTACAGTTGTTGCTATATTTATTTTGTAAACACACATCATTCTTGTTACTTGAGCGCTTGAAGGGATTCAATTTTACACAAGTGTGATAATACAATTACGATGAACCGACAATACGAGATGATCTTGATAAATGTTTATTAGTTTGACGTGACGACACAGTTTGTTATGTAATTTAAAAATAGATTTATACATATACGTGACAATAATATCATTAGAATTTGCGACAAACTTATGTTAACACTTTCAAATACAAATGAATTTAATATTTTTAAATATTTGAATGTACACTTTTGATGCTGACTGTACAAAAAATATTAGATGTGCCCAGGTTTTATGTACATACTTTTTATTAGATGTAGGCACTAGCATATCTCATTACTACTAAAATAAATGCGAAAGACTTGTTACTCCTCGGCGGTCAGACGAGTGAACCGATTTGATGAAATGTTACGCAACTACTTAATGATTATTTAGATTATAATATCATTTTATCCTTATTTTATCCCAAAATGCCCAAGCAAACGTAATAAAAAACAACACAAAAATAACCAATCATTATTTTCCATTCCAGATTCGCCGAGCTAACAGCCAAAGTGTTCGTATCATCCTCAATACCAGTACACATATTCTCTACGGTATGTCCCACTCCGCTGGTCGCGTTTGGGACCATCCTGTACAACGCAGCAGTGGGGGTTATGGTCACAGCGTCCCATAACCCGAGGGACGATAATGGGTACAAAGTGTACTGGGGTAACGGGTCTCAGATCATATCGCCGCATGATGATAATATCTTGGGCGAGATTTTGGAGTGTTTGGAGTGAGTATTGTTTTAATTTGTTTGTACATACTTATATCAATGAATAGTTCTAGTAGGGTTGAACTTAGTAAAACCGCAGATCATTATAATGGTCTGTACTGTACTGTACAGTTAAGCAATGTGATGGGCAAACAACTAACATTGTAGACAGATGTGAGTTCTAATCAAAAAGATCATTGGATCGTGTCTAAATTAGACGTTGACTAAGCATTTTTAAAGCATTAAACGGCGTGAAAGTCAGGTCTAAGATACGTTATAAAAAATAAGCTTTAAGCAGGTTTAATGTATGGATTAGTGCTAATCCAGACTAAGGCCTTGGACAAAAGTAACGCTAATTCGTTTTCATTTTAATAAACGTGTAACTATGATTTGTTTCTTAAACTAAAACTATCATCTTTAAAACATTCAGCATTCCAGATGACCATTGGAACATAGACGAGATCAGATCCCATAATCTCGTCAAAGACTGTCAAGAAGAAGTCACCACAGCGTATATGAAGTACATCAATGACAGTTTACATTCTGACGTTTTGGAACAAAATAAAAGTGCGTGTGTGCCGACTGTGTACAGCGCCATGCATGGTGTTGGATATGAGTATATATTGAAGGCTTTTGAGACGGCTAATTTGAAGGTAAGATTTTGAAATTACATATAATCTTAAAGTATTCAAAGGCACATACAATTTATCAAAATCGGTTTCAGCCGTTTATGAGGATTTTATGACTCACCGAGAGATTTATTTAAATAAATATTGTATAAGTAGTAAAGAATTGAAACATCTTTCAAAAGAATGGAGGCGTGAAGAAGGGGAGGCCTTTTCCCTAAAGTGGGACACTTATAATAAAACTAGCAGCGCCCCGCGGTAGTTTCCGTTCCCGTGGGAATTTCGGGATAATAAGTATCCTATGTTCTTTTCCTGGAACATAAGCTACCGTTGTACCAAATTTCAGGTCAATCGGTTCAGTAGTTTAGCCGCGAAAAGGTAACAGACAGACAGACAGAGTTACTTTCTCATTTATAATATTAGTAGGGATGTACCAATATATTTTTAATAGGTCTTGATATATTTATCTTGTCTTCATATTTTAGCTTGACTTTAGCAATGTGCCTTGAAATGAATGTATGAATATTAATTTACTTTCCAGGCCCCAATAAGCGTATCCGAACAACAGGATCCAAACCCCGACTTCCCGACTGTAAAGTTTCCCAACCCTGAAGAGCCAGAATGTCTTCAATTAAGTCAGAAACTAGCCGAAAAGCATGGAGTGAAACTACTGCTGGCTAATGACCCTGACGCAGACAGGCTGGCAGTTGCTGAATATGATGACAGGTTAGTTGACAGTGACATTGACGTTTGCTGAATGTCAGTTTATTTGATACATGTTGTTGAATTATGGATGGAGTGCCAGTGGGAATTTCGATTTAATATAGAACTATTTGAAACTATCACTATTGAAATGTTTTTTAAATCCTTAAATTGCCAAAATGATGTTATGATAGCCATAGTGCTCGTACATCTTTTCATATTAACTTCTCTTTTCTACGCTAGTCTAATATTTAAGTTACCTTTTTAATTGTCCCACCTGCTACAGTATGTCAATTAAAAATAAATCAACCTTACGGTCTACAAAGGTGATGTTTGTTAGTTACATTTAAATAACCTCACGCTATATCCAGTCTAATTCTAAAACTGAATCTTAGATGAATTTTGATCTATAAAACGTAAATGGTTTTTATAAATTCCCAGTACAAAGTCATGGAAAGTGTTCACCGGTAACGAGATGGGAGCCCTGCTCGGGTGGTGGCTGTTGAAGCAACACTACGCTCGCAACCCGACTGCGTCTGCCTCCGAGGTGTATGTACTTGCGAGTATCGTCAGCTCGAAGATGTTACGAGCCATCGCTAAAGGAAAGGGAGAGTTTGTGGAGACCTTAACTGGGTTTAAGTGGATGGGTGAGTGATTAGACATAGTACTTTGTTTATGAGTGTCTTCCTTTAGTTAACCAGCCTTTGTTTTACCGAAGAATATAATTACTTACTTCTCAGAATTTTATTAGCGACGCTATTAAATAGTATAGTACAAGGAGCGAGAAAATCAACTGGTCAAATTATTTTAAAAATCCAATCTAATGATGCAGTTTTTTTTTCATCAAAATCGCTCTCAAAATCCTTTGAGCATTTTTCGCTTTTCCTTAATCTGGGGGCACGGCAGTGCCCCCCGCCAAGT
Source organism: Timandra comae (assembly GCA_958496195.1). NCBI lineage: Eukaryota > Metazoa > Arthropoda > Insecta > Lepidoptera > Geometridae > Timandra > Timandra comae. The sequence continues at coordinate 1,847,706 of OY292362.1, read as the reverse complement.
CGAGCGCGAAGCAAACACTGCCGTACCATCCTTTACAGGAACCCTTTCGCCGCATTTTCAGGCCCCTATTTGAGAACCTCTGGATAAGCCCAGAGCACTGAAATTTTCGTCATCCAGTAAGCTATACAATCACATACTTAAAATAAAATTTCAAGTCTGTAGGCCATTTAGTTCTGAACTTAAGCGAATGCAAAGTTTCGTATTTTAGACACTCACTCACTCACTCATGATCATCAAAATAGAACTAGTACTTCCCATAAACCTAGAGAGCTGAAATTTGGTACAGAGTTAGGGTTTAATGGCCACATAAAGGGAAAACTATAAAAACTAGGATAATCGAACGGGAACGGGAATTATACAGGAACGGGAACGGGAATTGTAACTCAAGAACGGCTGAACTGATTTGGCTGGAAATTGGTGGGGAGGTAGCTTAGAACCAGGAAAAGGACAAAGAATAACTTTAATCCCGAAATTCCCACGGGATTGGGAACGGGAATTTAAAAATCAAGAACGGCTGAATTGATTTGGCTGAAAATTGGTGGGGTGGTAGCTTAGAACCAGGAAAAGGACATAGGATACCTTTAATCCCGAAATTCCCACGGGATTGGGAACGGGAATTTATAACTCAAGAACGGCTCAACTGATTTGGCTGAAAATTGGTGGGGAGGTAGCTTAAAACCTTGAGAAGAACATAGAATACTTTTAATCCCGAAATTCCCACGGGATTGGGAACGGGAATTTATAGCTCAAGAACGGCTGAATTGATTTGGCTGAAAATTGGTGGGGAGGTAGCTTAGAATAAGGAGAAGCACATAGGATACTTTTTATCCCGAAATTCCCACGGAAACGTGAACGGGAACTACGCGGGTGAAATTGCGGGGCGCTTAGTAATAAAATACTACTCCTAAAAAGAAAAAAATGTGTCAAATAAGAAAATCTAATAAAAAAAACAATATAAACACGTTTCAACAAAAATAAATGAAATCCCACCAAAAACATTCTGTAAAAAACTAGCCAAGTCTCGATGGAGCTGCTTGTTTATCTCTAAAAAGTAATGAAATCTAGACAAAGTCGTGCCAAGTCTAAGGTTCCTTACTGCGATTTCTTTATTATTATAGTTATTGTTGTGTGACTTGGCCGTTGAACATTGTTTAAAACGTTAGTAGTGGGTACAAGTCAATTTTGTTTACACGTAATGTTGTAACATTATTAAAATACGCAGCTTTATCAAGCCTACAATTGACTGGATATTAAATCAACGTTTTTCAAGTGACAATTTTCTATCGTCAATGGGTAGCGGTTCTGGCGACAGATTGGTGCAATAGTGTCATGGAGCACCTAGTTTTGTACCCTTGTGTACATGTGTACCCTTCAACGGCCAAATCACACAACATTAACTATAATAATAAAGAAATCGCAGTAAGGAACCTTACACTTGGCACGACTTTGTCTAGATTTCATTACTTTTTAGAGATAAACAAGCAGCTCCATCGAGACTTGGCTAGTTTTTTACAGAATGTTTTTGGTGGGATAAGGCTTACACATAACATAACATGATCATTCACTACATCATCTTTTTTTTTATAGTAACTGACCCGTAACTAAGTTCGACACTTGTATATAGGGAATCAGAAACTACGCACACACTCATTCACACCTAGACCGAGACAAACGTTTGTGGTTCACACAAATATTCACCCCGCACGGGAATCGAACCTGCAACCTTACGGATGGCAGTCCGGCATGGTGACCACTCTGCCATCGAAGTCGTCGTCAATTAGATAAACAGTTTAACAATTGTTTTGACCAATATGATCATTTAAGAGTAGATAGGTGTGATATGACCTTTATTACCAAGACATGCCGCTTGTCCCCAGGTAACGTGACCCTGCTGCTGTCCCAACAGAGCAAGTCGTGTGTGTTCGCGTTCGAGGAGGCCATCGGCTACATGTGCCACCCGCAAGTGCCCGATAAAGATGGAGTTTCTGCCGCTGTACATGTATGTACATTGGACACTGACCAATCATTCTACTTAACGGTAGTCATTATTGGAAAAATCTTTTAGTCTCTTTTCCGAACCTTTATCCCATGTCTATTTGGGGTCGGTTTTCCAGTTTAACCAGATTTGGCGCAATGTCAGTATTTTACGTGAAGCGACTGCCATCAGACCTTCATAACCCAGAGGGCTATACGACATTTTGTGGTTAAACCAAATGTTAGACTTTTGAGGGCTCTAACTACCCGTAACGACTGTCGAAGATGTTAGTACGACAACCGGGACCGACGGCTTTACGTGCCCTCCGAAGCACGGAAAATCTTTTAGTGTTAGCCCATTTATCAACAAAAGCTATAAGCTGCATAACATCGCGTTTCGGCTAATAAGAGCAGAGCGTGGTTTAAATAGCGAGACATAGCTAGTCGTTATTAGAGAGAATTTGTGTTGTATAAAACCTGCTTCATTTAAACCAACATATCCCGCGATATGCTCACTTATCACTTCAAAATAGATAACGATTACCAATTAAATAACACGCCGCCCTTATTAATATAGATTTAATTCTTCCAGGTAGCATCCCTAGCGTCCCACCTGTATCCCAAAGGCTCGTCCCTGCACCAACAGCTCCGCGACCTGTACAAGGAGTTCGGGTACCACGTGTCACATAATTCTTACTACATCTGTCACGAGCCCGCCGTCATACAGAAAGTGTTCAGGAGGATCCGGAACTATCATGGACCAGGATTGGTGAGTTCACAGTTTATTTAAATATATTTAGGATATGAGTAAAAATTTCATATATTGAGCCACAATCATTTCAGTGCCGGCGGCCAAAATTGGAAACTACTATTGTCATTTTGACTCTAATGTCATTTGGATATATTTTCAATAAACTGACTTCCAAAAGATGCGATTACAGCGACGCTGTTACCGGCACAGAAAAGATTTTGGCTCTTTAAATAATAAACTTAAATCTATAATAAAAAGTAAAGTTAGTTCATACTGCTGCAAATTGATTTGTCCTGGCGGCCAAAATTGGAATTAATACTGTCAATGTCATTCTGTATATATTTTTAATAAACTTGCAACCAAAAAACACTTAACTTTTTAATAAATGTTTCAGTACCCAAAGAAAGTGGGTTCAAGTGAGATCATCTACATACACGACTTCACGGCCAACGTCAAGATACCGGAGGACAGCATCGAAGGGGCGCATTTAAGTGAGTTTATGATAAACTACACTTGAGAGCAAAGAAATCGCACACCTGCTCAATTTTCGTTTCAAGGTTATTTTTTTTAAAACATGCTTATATTTTAATACCCGTTTATATATTGAATTGAAGTGCACACTGTCAACTTTCAGATAACACCTTAAGCTAATCCATAACCCTTAAATTCATTACAGTAAAGCCGAAAGAACAATTGGATAGGACATCACTCGTTTTAGGTAGTGCTAATTGAGCGACCAAGAACGGGTATAAAAGGTTAAGGGTTGGGTGAAACCGCATCATTCGCATATCAAATCGTAGCTTGGAAAGTCAGCTATAGAACACGACCACATCCGAAACAAGAAAATGGATACTTCACCAGAAATATCAGGTCACGTGGTTGCGCTAATCGAACCTTGCCATAACCAAATTCAAATAGCCATAAAGTTGAATTTATGCCAATACGCTGTTCGGTGAGTATATCAGCGTTATTGAAAGAGTCGTAGCTTTAGTCGCCGACGGGGTTCTGGCCAAAAACGTACAGCATCAGAGCGTGATGATCATTTTCTTCTGATCTCGTCATTAAGAAATCGCCGGTTGAATGCTGTTAAGCTCTGTCAGCAACTCCAGGAAGTAAAAGAAGTTGAAATTATCCGGTGGACAGTTAGAAGAAGACTAGCCAAAGGAGATCTGATAGCACACAGATCAGCTATTGCTCCAAAATTGACCATAGGTCACCGGCAAGCATGACTACAGTTTACGCGAGAACATTTGATTTGAGCGATGCGCCGTACGTAACGCGTTCTGAGAAACAACACGGGGTGAATCGCTCATTAGGTCTTTGGTAGCCTCCTTCACGTCCGTCGTTGTCATGGAGACATCCTGCACTCGTCAGAGTACAGTCCCGCTGTCCATTGGTCCATCGTCCAATCCAAATGTTCTCGAGCGAACTGTAGTCGTACTTGTCGGTGACCTGTGGTCAATTCTGGAGCGATAACTGATCTGTGCGCTTTCAGACCTCCTTCGACTAGTCTTTTTCTAACTGTCCACCGGATAATTTCAACTTCTCTCATTTCCTGGAGTTGCTAACAGAGCTTAAAAGCATTCAACCGGTGATTTCTTAATGATGAGGTCAGAAGAAAATGGTCATCACGCTCTGATGCTGCACGTTTTTGGCCAGAACCCCGTCGGCGACTAAAGCTACGACTCTCTCAATAACGCTGATATACTCGCCGAACAGCGTATTGGCATAAATTCAACTTTCTGGCTATTTGAATCTGGTTATGGCAAGGTTCGATTAGCGCAACCACGTGACCTGATATTTCTGGTGAAGTATCCATTTTCTTGTTTCGGATGTGGTCGTTTTCTATAGCTGACTTTCCAAGCTACGATTTGATATGCGGATGATGCGGTTTCACCCAACCCTTCACCTTTTATACCCGTTCTTGGTCGCTCAATTAGCACTACCTAAAACGAGTGATGCCCTATCCAATTGTTCTTTCGGCTTTACTGTAATGAATTTAAGGGTTATGGATTAGCTTAAGGTGTTATCTGAAAGCTGACAGTGTGCACTTCAATTCAATATATAAACGGGTATTAAAATACAAGCATGTTTTAAAAAAATCAACCTTGAAACGAAAATTGAGCAGGTGTGCGATTTCTTTGCTCTCAAGTGTAGTTAAAAAATAGCCTTCCCCTTTGCAACCTATCCTTTTTACTCCCCGTTTTCGCCAACTAGGGTGTTCTCATTTGCCTTCCAAATATGTAGTCAAGGAATGACATAGATTACGTTTTAATTTAAATCCTTACTTTAGTCTCACGTTCATTCAATGTAGACGAAAAGAAATCCACACGGTGGAATGGTTGCCTTGCTGCATTGCCAAAGAAAGAGATTTCCAATTTTTATGTCCGTCTGATTGTTATAACTGTGTGCTTTGTTCCTGGTAACTTAGCTAGACATAACAGTCTAATTACTACACAAAACCAACACCACAACCTAATCACCCCATCCGTCCCCAGAGGTGCTAGGCACGGGTCTAGACCAGGAGTACTCTAGCGGCGAGATGGTGATGTTCCGCACGGCCAGCGGGCTGCTCGTCACCGTCAGGACTAGTGGCACGGAGCCCAAACTCAAGTACTACACTGAGCTGGTGTGCGATGCAGCTACGGAGAGGTATGTAGCATTTTTTTCTTGATAAAATTGTAATTTCAAAGTTTAAATCACATAATTGTCACACGTCCATAAAAAACAACGTTTTTATACGGACACGCATCTTTTCAACTTTTCGCGTCTCTTCAGTTTTCATTTAAAACTGGTGTTTTCTATGGACTAAAGCTGGATTGAGCTGAATAAATGTGAGTGTGAGCTACAATAGTCAATATCTATTGTGCAGTATTTTTTTTAAATTTATTGCTAACGAAAATACAAATATTTTAACCCATTTATACTGTGGATAGTGTAAATGTTCTATAACTATGAATAATGAATTTACATTACCTCTAATGGTATGGCAATAAGAATTAAAGCAACCCATAGTGGCGTAATATAAATAATGTTGTTTCAGTGAACAAGAAAACATGGAGAAGAAATTAAAGGAAATGGTCCAAGAATTCATTGAAGAACTCTTACAACCGGCCGAGAATGGTCTTGTAGCACAATCTTAAATTATAAGCGAAATAGAAAATATAGTGTGAGTCACAATTATTGGCCTCTAGAAATTACGGCAATGTACAGTCAGCGTCAGATAAAAGGTAAGCTCCCTTGCCGGGCTAGTATGACTTCGAAAACGTGATATGATATAGCGATTTATCGACATTCAACTGTCAAAATACGATAAAAATACCCGCCACATTTACCATGATAAATTTTATTACATTTGGCCATGCTCGTAAATCGATATAGCTATTTATCGACATCCAAATGTCAAAATATAATAAATATAGCCGCTATATTTAATTTTATCATATCGTAACACGCCATAATTCATTTGGTCATGCTCGCGAAATCGATATTATATTGTGGTGTCGATATACACCCTTATTTTGAAATTGCGATACCTTATCTCACAGCTAATGTAATCGACGGGTGACAATATAATAGTGAAGTTAGTTTTTTTCTTTTGCTTTTATTTAAAAAGTTATGATAAGTCAAAGATTTTCAAAATCCCGCCGAATTTTATTGTTATTCTACACCGAACAACAGGCGAACGCTGCGATACACAGCTGAGCGCGGTCATCGACCCGAGCCGTCACAGAATACTTGATAGCTAGTGTGCCGTCTGGTAATACGACATTTATTTGGTATTTTTTAAAGATAAGTAATCGACTATCATTTTTGATATTTTTATTGGATATATGGATTCAGTTACTGCTACAGATATTCTGATTTTAATAAGTCCCATATTTTCAAAATAGGGGTGTATTTTATAACGCACAGTCATGCTAGGGGGAGATGGTCGAGAATGGCAAAGTGAGCAATTACCAAGGGGAATATCTGACCACTTTTATCTGACCCTGACTGTACTTAATAGAAGGTAGTGTATGTTGAACATATCTATATATTTATGGCATCATTACTTATGTTATTTCGAATATTTAATCTGGCCTAATACTTATAATAATATCTAATAACGATAATTTCGAATGCCAGTGATTATGTTATTACATGATTTGACTTAATTTTTTGACATTTGTACGTAATCTTGAATTTATTAGAATAGTGTGGCCATTACTTAGCACAAAACTTATTTTTTTATATTTATTTCATTTAAATATTTTAATATATTGTCATTATCAAAAAATATGACCAAAGAAACAATTCATTCCGTTCTGTGATAGTAGAACGAATATTTTTTTTTATTTGTGATTTTAAGATCCAAAGAGATCTGACACTTAACGTAAGCATTTAAGGTTGTAAATCCAATGAAACAATTTGTAGATAAACTGTACACTTGTATTTTTTCTTTTTATTTAACAGATACATAGTAAATGTAATATTTATCGTATAATATAACAATGTTACTAAAATAAATACAAAAGTTAGAGTTGGGAGTTTTATTAATATACCTAATTGCAAAAATATTTTTTTTAGTTTTTATTGCTATAGTAATAAGCACCATAATTTAATAAATACTCCTTTTAAAAATTTAATACTAAATTACAAAAACCTACTTTAATGTAGTTACATCATGATAATCAAAACTACTAGTATGCCTCGCGGTTTCAGCCAATTGATTTTTAGAAATTCCGGATGATAAGTATTCTAAGGGCCTATTTCACCATCTTCAAGTAACGTTCCGAGTACCTACTCACAAGTTTTGTCTTTGATACTAGAAATAAAGTAAGAAAGAGACAAAACTGACTGTACTTGGTGAGTAACGTTACTTGAAGATGGTGAAATAGGCCCTAAACTAACTATATCCCGAATATCATGAGTGATTAATCGGTTGAGTAGTTAACAAGTATAACGCATTCACATCACTACATAGTATAAAACAAAGTCGCTTTCTCTCTCCCTATGTATGCTTAGATCTTTAAAACTACGCAACGGATTTGTTTTAATAGATAGAGTGATTTAGTGGGAAGGTTTTTAGCATAATTTCATCGGGAACTACGCGGCTGAAACCGTGGGGCGCCGCTAGTTTATAATATTACAGAATTTTGATATTATTTTAAAATATTATCTATAATAAATTGATTACTGGCAACAAGTTATAACTTGTTATATATAACATAAGTACACAGAATTACCATTCTATTTATTCTCCGCGGTTTCTCCGGCCTCCCCTTCCAACCTGAGCCTCTCTTTCTCCTGCATATTGAGTTCTATCAGATTGTCCAGTTCCGGACTCAGGAGTACTGACAGACCTGCACTTGCTGGCACCTAAGAAAATATAAAAAATCGACGTTGAAAAATACATTATGTACTTTTTCCCCACAATTGTTTATAGGGAAATAATGTGACTACGTAGCTGAAAAAAATGTGCTGTACCGAAGCACTGCTCTATTCAGCACGGTCATAGGTTCAAGTTCTAGCTGAGGAAAAAATGAAGAATATATTTTTAAAATGCCTAAGTGAATGAAATCACTTACTACTGTGAACACAGGTTTAGCCGCGTCCCACCTCTCGACGTGGTTTTCAATGATTTTGGCACACGCCGACAATTTTGGAAGTATTGTTCCTATCATGCTGAAATGATAGAAATACCGTCAGTTATGTATCAAAATATTTTAATAAAAGTACCTAGCTTCTTTTCAGTAAATCCTTCCATTTGATACCCGATATGAGGGTGGGTGCATAAAAAACTAGTCCGCCATCTTTAAGATTCCGCCATGACAGATTTATAACAACACGTCACTTAGCTAAACATACATTGAAATCCGCTATATCGCCGATATAGCGGCGTAATTCTTAACCGATATAATATCGGTTAAGAATTACGTTTGTAAAACAGAGTAAGGTAGATAAACCTGTGCACTTATATTCTAGCTGGCCCATTTGAAAACAACGTGAATAATAAGTACTAACGTATAAAGCGGCACACAGATGTTGGTCAAGAACTGTATCTCGAGGTCGGGGATGATGCACTTCTCGCGGTCCATCATCAGCATCGGGAGGTCGCCGCGGCTCTTCTCCACGTCGCCTTGCTTGAAGAACTCTGTTAGTACTGCCGCCTAAAGATTAAGAGAATTATTATTAAATGTAGAGTACCTACCTTTGTTATAGTATGTTTGTAACTATTCTATTACTACATTATATTGAAAAGTTACATTTGTAAATTATTTCTCAGAGGACGCAATTTTATTTTTGGGATGTCAAAAGGGGGTCAGTTTAAAGTTAAATCCAAGTTTGTGGGGTTGCAACCCTTGTCCAACGGCCGCCATCTCGGAAAAAGGGGTTGAAGGTTTATCTGACAAACTATAGGTCTCACATTTTTTTTTTAGCATTTCTTGTTGCCAATAATATTAAGTATCTACATCTTTTGTTAAGATGTCATAATCGTAGAACCAAAATTAAAAAAGTTATAAGCGAAAATATACGAAAACTTTGTATCAAAAGAATAGATTTTTTTCCTCAAACGTTCGTGGATTTTTAATTTGATTTGATTTCTATACTTACAGCAGTTTTCTTAACACTGCCCCAGTCTTTGAGCTGGTCGCTGAGGTCGGCGGCGTTCATGAGCAGCGACTGCAGCGCGGTGCAGTGCACGCGGTTTCCCTTCTGGAAGTCCACCGAGATCGTCTTGTACTCGTTCATGTTTCTACCAGATTGGACAGGGTTATAGGTAAGTACGAATGCGGGTATAGCAGCTAATGAAATCTGGTGAAATTATCCTAGAGCGTTTTATCCTGCTGCTGTCTTAGAAACATATTATAAGCGTCAGTTTCGGAGGGGGCCCCTGATCGAAGAAGTTCTAGACCATTTCTAGAACAACTTTACGATAAGGGATTTCCCTATCGGATATTCCCTTATCGTAAAGTTGTTCTAGAAATCTAACGAATTCGTTTCCAAAATTTAGATCATTGACTGACGTTACATTCCACTACACTCTACTTCAGTGAAAACACCCACCGCTTCACTGCTCGCTCATTGTTAAGACCTTTACTTGGCAATATGGTGACCACTCTACCAATTGGTTCGTCAAATAAGGATATTTCAGACGTTACAAAGACATGATTACTTAAAATAATTAGCCAAATCCGAGGCCAGTATGTAGTCCCGGAGCAGCATGATGGCGCGGTCGTAGTCGCGGCGCGGCAGGCCGGCGAGGATGTCGCAGCCCTCCGTGTTGAGGATGCAGACGGCCTGCGCCAGGTGGTGCCGCTCCATCACGCTGCCCTCGCTCGAGTACAGCGCTGCCAGGGTCGTCTCTGTACACAAAGACGTATTATAGGTAAGAAATTTCCCTTACTATGTAGAGGCACCAGATAATGGCTGACGAACGTCATCAGCAGGGGAGGCAAGAAATGAACTGCCTACGGGCGCTACTGAAATTTGGTGCCGATGCTAACTAGAGATTGAGAAAGGACATAGGCTATATCTTACAGTACATTTAAGGTTTATGTTATACTGTAATTTGATGTTGTACAATAAAGAATTCTATCTATCTATCTATCTTATCACATATTTCCTACGGAAGATTTTGCGCGGGCAAAACCGCGGCACCACTAGTAGGTAAGTCATTTTAGGTGACCGATTTAAGTGCAATTTACCAAAACCCTCTCGCTATTTAAGCGGGTCAAATCGCGGGTTGTTGCTTTGGTATGTGTTAAAATAATATGCCCAGTAAGTACTAACGCCCTTGTATATGAAAACTGTTGGTAGTCCCCCTGTGATCCAGATCGTGCATCAGACTGGCCACCAGATACATGAACCCTTGGAGGTCTCTGGAACAACGTACCTACATTTAATAGTTGTCATAGGTACTAACATTATTGAAAGTTATTACGGGTAATTAGAGCCCTCAATAGTCCAACCTTAATATTTCAGCATGTACAAATGACCCAAATTACACAGATCTAATTGCTGCATGCGACAACTAACTAAGAAAAAAGCACGTTAAAACAACTGCTTATTTTCTTTTATGCAAGTAACTATTGTCCCACAACACCAGTAAGAAATTATACTTACTATAAGGTAAACATTTTCTTTAAATAAGTACTTCTTACATCATAAAGGTTTTTATTACAAACAAAGCTAAACTAACGACAAATATCCAGTCTGCACGAGTCTCTGGTTGACGAGCACGGCGTACGCCCACTGCGCCACATTGAAGGCGTGCAGCCAGCTGTGGTACGGCACGTCGCGGTATCCCTTCTTCACGTACAGTATGAAACGGGCCAGCTTTTGGCCGCGGATGTTGTATCTGGGTGGTGATGAGTATTTAATGTAAGTACCTTCACCTGGACTTGGAACGACCTCCCGCCTTAAAAAAAGTAGCGGGAAGCGGTTGTATGCGGAGAGCTGAGGAACGAGTAATGGTGGCGCGACATGGGACTACGGGCTAACGAATGAGTTGATAATCTTAACTTGATCATTGGCTTTAAATTTAAATCACACCACACATATGAAGGCGACCAGGAAAGAGTTGCCTTTGTATTGATCAAATTTAATTGAAAGGAAACACAAATACTAGCAGTGGATAGTAGATGCGTATGTAGAGGATCCTATCGCCTTATCTTCGAGTCACTTCTGCGGAACATTGAACGCTATAACACACCACTTTTGGTGGAGAGGTCTTAGGTACTATCGACACTAGCAAAAACATTTCAATTCCTACCGAAATGGGTTTATGGCCAATTAAATCATCATCTAGCATGAATTATTTGTGATCTATTTAAACCCCTAACCGAAATCAAAACATCCACCAACATTTACTAACAATTTACCATATCCTAGATCAGAAAACATTTTCATGGCGTAGCACGGAAGCTCCCTGAGAGGCAGCGCTCGCGGGTTGAAATGCAAACTGGATATATGAGGGTGGCCGTGGAAACCGGTGCAGTCCAACAAACGGGAGATTTCAGTGTCTGCTACCTAGAAAATAATCATCTTTGGTTCAAAACTACAGAGATATATTTTTAAACTTGGTACCCTAAGTGAGCTATGTTGCGGAAATATGCTGTGCAGCTCACATAATGCATTACAGTTATCATTCGTGGTCAGATAGCGTCGCAGCGAACTCAGAGGTATCATGAGGCTGAGGCGGGCGCCCAACTGTGAGGGCGTAATGGGAAAACTACTGGGTTTTTAAAGCTCTTCGCTTCTTTGGCAGGGAGAGCCCTACATAATCACCCAGAGTCTCCTCTTTTCTAAAACTCCGGGAATAGGCAGTTGTAATGCTTTTTTCCAACTTTAAATAGTGTAAGTCGATAATATCGAAGGTTATTTTTGCGATCCAGAATGATAAAATGAACAAGTTTACTTATGTAACCTTTTATATACGATACCTTACCTTCATATGATACATGACAAGTTCATTAGCAAGCGCGTTTCTGATATGTGCCTCCTCAATCTTCTGATACACTACCGAATGCATGATACTGACTCCGCAGTAGATTGAGAAAGCTAGAGCCATCTCCTCGTCCATGCCATCGAAGTAAGGGTCCAGTAGTTTGTTGACCAACATTCCTATCCCAATGATACCAGATTGCTCACGGATTGGAAAGCAGAGGATTGATCTAGAAATATGAGGTTAGAATCAACAATGTCTAGAGAAAAAACGGTCAAACGCAAAATATTTTATAGAGTATTTCTATAATGAAATAGTTTCGTTTACATTTGATGTATTTTATACGAGTTATTCGTACGTACCGAATTTTAGTCTCGAGTGCATCTCATTCAACCTCCTAATGAAGGCCAGCGTATGTGGCTGAAACTAGTTATTAGTCGAATCCCGATTCGACTAAAATTCGGTAAAACCCGTATCAAATAATTAAATCATGCATACTGGTCGAAGTCCTAATAAATAAGGGCCTTTTTCACCATCTTCAAGTAACGTTCCGAGTAGCGACTCACACGTTTCGTCTTTGTCACTTGATATAAAATAAAAAAGCACTTACTTGCTGAGTAAATTTACTTGAAGGTCGTGAAATTAGGCCCTAAGACTCATGAAGCTACGATTATCAAATCCATGTAAAAGAACTAACTTGGATTCAACACCTGGATAACCATCGATTTCTGGATCAAACGCCGGGTGTTCCTTAGCGTTCTTGCAGTTGACCAGAGTTCCCGTTTTAATTACGTGACCAACTATCCCTTTATCCAGACCGAATCGGCGCTCCGCTTTACTATCTGTCTAAAGTTCATTATATACTTTATTGTAAGTAGATACTTTAATAAGTAGTTTGTAGAATGATTAGAACTTTTAAATGCTGCTAAAGTTATTGAGAGAAGTATCAAAGTACAGTACTTAAACCGGCCTAAAGAACGTAGCACAGCAGAAGAACAGACGTAATTACCTTGTAAGTTTTAGCTAGTATTTTTTTACACTGAGGATTACTAAGATACGAAGACTACAGATATATCGCCACATAAGAATACATTGGTATATATTTTTACAAAATCCTGACTAGCCGCGAAAACTCGTACCTACATTCATTCTGCTAAAAATATGCTGCTTACTGACCTTATCTACCAATTGCATCCGTTCCAAGTCTACCAATAGTAAGATACAATGTTCTGCTTTCGTCAACTGTTTCGCCTGCTCCATTGTTATCTGTAGCAACGTGTCCAGTGATGCCACCTACAAGGAGAATGATGATGATGAAGAAGTGCAGTTCCTTCTATCTTTATTTCCTATCCTCCAATATTTCTCGTATTTACTATTTAAGGCCAGTGAAGCTGTTATGGAAATTAGCCAGATTTTTAATAAGCAAAATGATGTGGACATCTATAATCGATGTGCATATCAGAACTTTCTGTAACATATCCTCTGTAACTGTCAATGTTTAATATATGTACATGTTGCTGATGTTCCTAAAATAAATAAATAAGCAACCTATACTTATTTTTATTTTGTGTAGTTACCTGTATCTTGGTCTGGATGCGTGAGTGTACGAGTTTGTGCGTAGTTTCTGATACCCTAGCCTAGATACAAGTTACGAACTTAGTTATGGGTCAATTACTACACTTGAGAGCAAAGAAATCGCACACCTGCTCAATTTTGGTTTCAAGGTTGTTTTTTTTTAAACATGCTTATATTTTTATTCCCGTTTATATACTGAATTGAAGTACACACTGTCAGCTTTCAGATAACACCTTAAGCTAATCCATAACCCTAAAATTCATTACAGTAAAGCCAAAAGAACAATTGGATCGGAAATCCACTCGTTTCAGGTAGTGCTAATTGAGCGACTAAGAGCGGGTATAAAAGGTGAAGGGTTAGGTGAAACTGCATCATCTGTATATCAAATCATAGCTGGGAAAGTCAGCTATAGAACACGTCCACATTCGAAACAAGAAAATGGATACCCCACCAGAAATGTCAGGTCAAGTGGTTGCGCTAATTGAACCTGGCCACAACCAGATTCAAATAGCCAGACAGTTGAATTTATGCCAAAACGCTATTTGGCGAGTATATCAGCGTTATCAAGAAAGTCGTAGATTTATTCGCCGATGAGGTTCTGGCCAAAAAAGCACAGCATTGGAGCGTGATGACCATTTTTTGTGACCTCATCATTAAGAAATCACCAGTTGAATGCTGTTAAGCTCTGTCAGCAAGTCCAGGAAGTGAGAGAAGTTAAAATTATCCCGTGGACAGTTAGAAGAAGACTGGCCAAAGGAGGTCTGATAACACACAGATCAGCTATCACTCCAGAATTGACCACAGGTCACCGACAAGTACGACTACAGTTCGCTCGAGAACATTTGGATTGGACGATAGACCAATGGACAGTGGTACTGTACTCTGACGAGTGCAGGATCTCTCAATGGCAACGACGGACGTGAAGGAGGCTATCGAAGACCAAATGAGCGATTCGCCCCGTGTTGCTTCTCAGAACGCGTCTCGTACGGCGCCTAGCTCAAATCAATGTTCTCGAGCAAACTGTAGTCTTGCTTGTCGGTGATCTATGGTCAATTCTGGAGCGATAGCTGATCTGTGCACTATCAGACCTGCTTTGGCTAGTCTTCTTCTAACTGTCTACCGGATAATTTTAACTTCTCTCACTTCCTGGACTTGCTGACAGAGCTTAACAGCATTCAACTGGTGATTTCTTAATGATGAGGTCACAAAAAATGGTCATCACGCTCCGATGCTGTGCTTTTTTGGCCAGAACCTCATTAGCGACTAAAGCTACGACTTTCTTGATAACGCTGATATACTCGCCGAATAGCGTTTTGGCATAAATTCAACTGTCTGGCTATTTGAATCTGGTTGTGGCCAGGTTCAATTAGCGCAACCACTTGACCTGACATTTCTGGTGGGGTATCCATTTTCTTGTTTCGAATGTGGACGTGTTCTATAGCTGACTTTCCCAGCTACGATTTGATATACAGATGATGCAGTTTCACCTAACTCTTCGACCTTTTATACCCGCTCTTAGTCGCTCAATTAGCACTACCTGAAACGAGTGGATTTCTGATCCAATTGTTCTTTTGGCTTTACTGTAATGAATTTTAGGGTTATGGATTAGCTTAAGGTGTTATCTGAAAGCTGACAGTGTGTACTTCAATTCAGTATATAAACGGGAATAAAAATATAAGCATGTTTTAAAAAAAACCACCTTGAAACGAAAATTTAGCAGGTGTGCGATTTCTTTGCTCTCAAGTGTATAATGTGATGATGTAGATAGAGAAATACTTAATCATTTTTGTTATGTTATTGCAGAATATCTTATTCAAACCTTAGTAAACAATCTTCTCGCGACTCGTAACAGCAACTGGCATTTTTGTTTCAAAGTGCATTCGTATTCCAACAATATTCCCTTCTTTAATACTGGCCAGGTAAATCTGTAAAACGACTTTATTATTTTTACTACCTAAGTATACGACGGGGTGATGTTTAAGTAGGGATGGTAGGGTCTACCCTACCATCCCTACTTAAAAATCACCCCTAAGAGAAATAGCGCAAAATGCTGAAAAGAGATTGATTTTTAAAAACAATGCTTCTAGCTACAATCGAACCAGTAGAATATGAAAAGGTCGAGCAATGTATAGCGAGGTTCAATCAGCAGCATTTTTATCTACCAAAATCATTCTATTTAAAAGCTTAACTTTCTTTTCCGAACCTTTATCCCATGTCTATTTTGGGGTCGGTTTTCAGTTTAACCAGATTTGGCGGAATGACAGTATTTTACGAGAACGAACTGGCATCAGACCTTCACAACCCAAAGGGCTATACGGCTATATTTGGTTAAACCAAATTAAAAACGTAACAAATAAAATAATTATATTTGAATATACTAACAGAAAACACTCATGAATGAACACAGCAACGTTTTCGTCCAAAACTTTGGGTGCAACCACACAGATAATAACTGAGAATGGCTTGTCCATAATCGGATACATTATGACTCTTTTCTTGGAAACATCCGTGAGATGCTATAATGAAATATGCCTGTGTTAAAGATTATCTAAACTTTCCCACATCGGAGCTGCTGAGTGAGGTCTCTTTTTAATCTTATGTAGCTTTGTAGATCTAAAACTTCATACATCCTCAATTCTAAGTAGGTCTTGGTAGATGGTAAAAGGAAAGCAAGTTTTGCCATCCTTAAATATCTAAATTTTATCATTATACTTTTTCATCGTTACTTATAAAACAAAGTCTCTTCCCGCTGTCCATCCCTATGTAGGTACCTATGATATTAGATATTACCTATTTATAGACCTTAGATATTTAAAACCACGGATTTTGATGCGGTTTTCATTAATAGATAGAGAAATGCAAGAGGAAAGTTTTTAGTATAATTTTATCCCCGCATTCTCACGGGAACGGGAACTACGCGGCGCTGCTAGCAATATTACATTTATAGTACGAATACGAATGAACAGCAAATATTAAAAAGATTGGACTAACATTAGAAACAATCGCTTGAAAGTCTTGAGGGAAATTACCCAAGTGGTCCGTTTGTTCCACTGTATTCTTCATGATGTCGCTGAATTTGTGGTACATCTGAAAGAGCGATTGATATTTTGAAGTTATTAATTGTAATATAGCTTAAAAGTTCTTACGTAAGTACTACCTATAATTTTAAAGGTAAGTACCTACTTCTTCTTCCCAACCTTTATCCCACCCATGCCTATTTGGGGTCGGGTTTTTTTTTTTTTTCAGTTTAACCAGATATGGCGGAATGTCAGTATTTTACGTGAAGCGACTGCCATCAGACCTTCACAACCCAGAGGGCTATACGACATTTTTTGGTTAGACCAAATGTTAGACTTTTGAGGGCTCTAACTACCCGTAATGATTATCGATGATACTACATATTAGTACGACAGCCGGGACCGACGGTTTTACGTGCTCTCCGCAGCACGGAATTATAGGTAAGTACTACTTAGTTTCATTAACATACATGAAGCTTTTACGAAAGTGTTCGTGAAAGCTTCATGTAGTGAAAAGCTATTTATGTGTCTATGAACGATCAGCAGTGTGTATTATAAGTATATGTATGTAAATCTTACAGTGATTTTCATTTTCCGCGTCAGTACTGAGCTGCCCACAGTATCAATCGAGGCCTCCATTCTTTCTCCGTTTACAACAACCAGTAACACTAATTCAGCGTCGCATTCATCGGTTAACTGTTCAATAAAAAAAATGGTGAAAGTTACACATTAATAAATAAGTAAGTAGATATATTTATTATTATAGAAAAAAGTACTTACTTATGATATTTTTATAAGTACAAATGGTACAATAGAGACTTATCAAATTAAAGTATTTATTTATTTAAACCTAATTCTAAGTAATTACTAGGGATAGATACTCGTAAAAAGCGGCACACCGCACATGCATCTGAGTGCTAAACCTGAGGCAGATTTAATTCTTGGTTCGAGGGATGCATGTTTGGTAGTTTCCTACACGCAAGGCAAGAGGCATTCGCCCTTCAATGGGATCATACAGGCCGGTAGTAGGGCCCAAGAGTCTCTAAATAATCATTCAATTAAAAATATGTTGTTGCTCACATAATTATTAATTTTTATTTGTAAATCGGCAGTACTATCGTCAGTCAAACTCATAACCAAATCCAATATTTTCCCTGGATCGCTGCTTTGTATAGTTTTTCTTCTGAGCTTCTTTTGAGACATTGTAAATAATTTAATTTTAAAATCAAAATATTGTTTGCTATAAATTATTGTTGTAAACAATTTTTGATTTTTAAACTTTGTCAAATTGATACAATTGACAACTAGATTAACACAGATTTAAATAAAATTGAAAAATAAAAACAGGTTGATTTCACAGTTTACAAAATTCAAATGTTAGCGCCACTAAAGCTTTATATTATCTGTGGACTTACAAAAGGAATGAAATGTTTTTTTTACAAAAACGGAAGTGAGATTTTTTTTTCGTAATTTGTAAAGAGATAAATTATTCATCGCAATAATCATGAACTTTTCATCTTGAAAAGCGCGGGAATCGTTTAAATTGGCGGACGTGATTTTCTTTTGGATTTTAATTTTAATTTGTTTTATCTAACTCTGAATCGGTGAAATATTAGTTTATATGTAGATAAGTGCTAAGTAGTGTTCTCTTTTTATTTATTTAGTAGTTTAGTGTAAATATTGCTGGGATTTAGTTGGTAAGTTTTTTTGTATATATTTTCCTTCTGGGGAGGATTCGATGGATCCCCCCGACGACCCCGGGGGAACAACCCCCGAGGTAGGCTATATGGTGACCATCTCTAACGAGGTATCCGAGGTCAGCATGGACACGGATGGCTCATTACAGGGCAATATGGCAAGCAATAATAGTAAACGTAAGAGGATATCGGCACATCGTATTTGCAAAACTTGCAACAAACGACGTAGAAAAAGTAAGGGTAAAGCAAAGGCTTCGGAATGTAGTTGTTGCATGGCCGAATCGAATAAACTAGATGAATGTACACAAAAAACTCCGGTACCGAACCCCATATCCCATACACCTTCACTCACCACTACCACCACTTCGGTTGCCAGAACTGAGTATTTACCTTCCGATGCTGCTCCATTTATAATTCATATACAAAAAAAGATCACCAGCTTGGATGATGGCATTTCTATTCATCCAATAGGTTTTGGCCGTTTGCTAAAAAGAAATAACATCCACAGCATAGTGAATGGAAGCTTAAAAAAGATAGGGCGTAATAAACTAGCGATTTCATTCAATAATCATATAGATGCAAATAATTTTTTAAATTGCCAGGCTCTACTGGAAAATTATGCAATTTTTATTCCGTCCTTCAGTGTGACTCGCATGGGCGTTGTTAGAGGCATCCCCATCGAGTGGTCGGATGACGAAATAAAGGAAAATGTTAATGTGCCTATTGGTTGCGGACCTATATTGAAGGTTAGGAGAATGAAAAGGAAAATAAAAGAAGATAATAACAATGTTTTTAAAAATACAGAAACCGTTGTATTGACCTTTGATGGTCAAATACTCCCCAAACGTATATTTGTCTGTTACACCTCATTAACGGTTGACCTATATATATACCCTACAGTACAATGTTTTAATTGCTGCCGGTTTGGACACATAAAACTGCAATGTCGTTCGAAACCTCGGTGCTACAGATGCGGTCAGGGTCACTCAGGTGACACTTGTTCTATTGTGGAAGAAGAGGCAAACTGTTGTTTGTGTCAAGGATCACATTTTGCGATAAACAGAAAATGCTTAGAATATGAAAGGCAGAAAGCAATAAAAGAGTCTATGGCTAAGAGTTGCCTTTCATATTCTGAAGCATCTAAATTTCATCCAACTATATCTAAAATTTCATATGCAGATGCTCTTCTATCTTCCTCTACTATCTCTCCCAGTTTTTCACCTTCTTCTATTTCTACACATCCACAAAAACAACCCTCCATTTCACACTCATATAAAAAAACAGTGTTTTTAAAGCCCAAAACTCCACCTAAACTGGCAAAAGGCTATGACAAATCCGCTCACAACGCCATTATTAATGACTTCAGTATACCTCCTCCTTCTAATGGTTGTGCTCTTGTCAACAATGCCAATGACCTAACTCAATGCTCTGTAACCGATTTAATTAAAGCCCTTATTGTTGCCCTCACCAAATCCAGTAACTTTATTGCACCGTCCAACGTCGCCCCACTCATTGACACTCTAACTGATGCTACTAAAACTAATAATGGACAATCAAAGATCCAAAAAAATTCTACAGTGGAACTGCCGTAGTGTAGTTTCAAAAAAATCTGACATCATATATCTAATAAATAAATATAATCCTTTCATTTTAGCCCTTCAAGAGACATGGTTAAAACCAGGTAACTCTTTTAGGATACCTGGTTATACATGTCTTAGAGAAGATCGTACCGATGGGTACGGCGGGGTAGCTTTACTTATAAAGCGCCCTCTCTCCTTTTCTCATTTTCCTATTTCTTTTCATAATAAAGATTTTTCAATTATTGCCGCTATTGTACATAGTATTTGTTTTGTTTCTATATATATTCCTCATCCTTCTTCTTATATATTTAATGAGATCGATAATATTTTATCAAGTTTACCTACTCCTTTTCTTATTTTAGGTGACTTTAATGCTCAGCACCAATATTGGGGTAGTACTACGAATAATTATTCTGGGGGTATTGTAAACGATTTATTAGACTCGCATAATTTATGTATTCTAAATACCGGTACTCCTACTCGACGTACGGCTCCAAATGAAGGCCTGAGTGCTCCTGACCTGTCGATTTGTTCACCAAACTTAGCTTCAAATATTACCTGGAATACATTACCGTTTTCGTTCGGTAGCGATCATTTTCCAATTCTTTTATCAATACCACTTAATTTTAATCCGTCAACTTCTCATTCTCCTCGACTGAAATATAGATTAAGTAACGCAAATTGGGCATTGTTCAGGGAACATTTAGAATTAAAAATAAACACCCTTCCCATCGTGTGTAAAGGGGATGAATCATCTTGTGCTGAGGCCCTAGCAAAAGCTATGACTGAAATTGCCGATGAAATTTTTCCGATTAAAAATGGTCGTCCTGGGTTTATTCCTGCTCCTCCTTGGTGGGATTCTGAGTGTACCGAGGCGGTTCACAAACGAAAGGAAGCAGAAAGATTTTATTTAGAAAATTGTAATGAAACAAATTTTATTAATTTACGTACAATTATTAATGAAACTCATAAATTATTTCGAACCAAAAGATTTGAAGGTTGGAAACGCTTTTGTTTATCCATATCTCCAAGTGTTCGTCCATCTGCTGTTTGGCAGAATATCAGAAGATTCAGATCTGCTTTTAATGAACCCACTTCACATGCCCTCCCAACATCTCTTACTAACCAATTCTTAGATAAACTAGCTCCTCCATATGTTCCCGAATACGTTAATATTCCTGATGTTATACCTGGTTCCTTATCTGGTCTTAATAGTTTATTTAGCATTGATGAACTAAAGGGTGTTATTTCTAAAGTTAAAGACTCCGCCCCTGGTCAGGATGGTATTCCCTACTCCTTTTTAGCTAATCTTAGTGAAAACTCTCTCTTATATTATTTAAATCTTATAAATTCTATAGTTGTATCAGGTAATATACCCTTGTCTTGGCGTTCACAAACAATCATCCCTATATTAAAACCTAATAAACCAAATTCTGATCCCTGTTCTTATCGACCTATAGCCTTATCCTCTGTTTTCATGAAAGTTACTGAATATTTAATAAAAAACCGTTTGGAATGGTATATTGAACATAATAATCTCTTGAGTGAAGGTCAATATGGGTTTAGGCGCGGAAAAAGTACCTTTGATAGTATAAGTTGTTTTGTAATGGATATCCGGTTAGCTTTTTCAAACAATGAGTCTGTTGTAGCCGCATTTCTCGATATTGCGTCTGCTTATGACAATGTTATTATATCAATATTATATAAAAAGTTGCAGTCATTAAATGTTCCTTTCCTCTTATCCAATTTTATTGTAAATTCACTTTCTGAGCGTTACATTAGTGTAGAAAAAGAACAAAGGTTTGTTTGGAAAGGACTTCCACAGGGATCTGTCCTTAGTCCTTTACTTTATAACATTTATGCGGCTGACTTAGATATTTCTTTAGGTACTGAAGTTAAAGTTTTGCAGTACGCAGATGATCTACTTGTGTACGCCGTTAATCGTTCCATTGATAAGGCAAGTTCTTCAGTAACCGATGCATTATCACTTCTCTATAACTGGTTAAGTAAAAACGGATTAGAAGTTTCCCCCTTAAAAAGCTCCGTAGTACTTTTCTCTAGAATGAGGTTGCCTCCTTCTGTTACGGTACTTTTTCAAGAAATACCGCTCCCAGTTAAAAATGAAGTTAAATTTTTAGGGGTTATTTTAGATTCTAAATTAAATGGTTCTTCTCACTGTGACTATATTATTGCCAAATCTGAACGCTCCTTAAATATTTTAAGATGTTTATCTGGTGTTTGGTGGGGAGCTCATCCATTTTGTTTAAAACTATTATACAATGCTATTGTTCGCAGTATACTGGACTACAGTACTTTTATTCTGGATCCAGGAAGTACTGTGTCTTTTAAAAAATTAGATCTCATACAATATAAAGCCCTGAGAATAATTCTAGGAGCTATGAAGTCTAGTCCAACAAATGCTCTACAAGTTGAATGTGTTGATGCACCTTTACATCTACGCAGACAATATTTGTCCGATAAATTTGTATTTCGTTCCTTTGAATTTTCCCGTCACCCTCTCTATTTAAAATTAAATTTACTTTCTCAATTTGTTAATTCCTCCAAATATTGGGAACATAAAAATATTCCTGTCCTCATTAAAAGTTTTCGAAAATTCATTTCAATAGATGCACCAATTCATCGAACACCAATACATCCTCTCTATTGTGGAGAATATAATGCCCTTATTTTATCTCCCTCAGTTAAACTCGATATAGGAATTACTAAGAATGATCATCTAGCAAATCAATCCTTTAACTTTATAACTCACTCGGAATGGCCGAACTGGCATCATATATACACAGATGCGTCTAAACATACTCCTTCTAGCCATGTAGGGGTGGGGGTATTCCACAAGAATTATAAAATTATTCAAAAAATAAAATTACCTCCAGAAGCCTCTGTTTTTACAGGAGAGTGCTTTGGCTTGTATAAAGCGGTGGAGTATATAATTTTGACCAAACTCAAAAACACAGTAATTTTCTCTGATAGTATGAGCGCTCTTCAAGCCTTAGCTAGATTCCCATTCAAAGCCGAAAAAAATTTCTCTATAATTATTGAAATCAGAAATTTGCTGTATAAATGCTCGAAATTTGGATACACCGTCAACTTTGTATGGATACCGAGCCATACAGGTATCACTGGTAATGAAAAGGCAGACAGTCTGGCAAACGAAGCTGTTGTTAGTGGTGACTTATTTCCTTACAAAAATTTCTGCCATGATTTAACCTCTTTACCTAAATCTTTCCTCGTAAGCTCTTGGGAAGAATTGTGGAGTCGAAGTGCTCAAACAAAAGGAAAACAATATTTTTATATTCAACCGTGTATTCCCCCTAAGCCCTGGTTTTGTGTACTGAAGTTCACCAAACAAGCTACATCCACTTTAATTAGAATGAGACTTGGTCATGTTTCAACTCCCGCCCACCTTGCTAGACTTCGTATTGTGGAGAGTGACGTCTGCCAATGTGGGCTGGAGGTTGGTGACATAAATCATATATTTTTCAAGTGTTTGCTTTACGATCGCACTGATTTACTAAATGCTCTTATACTCCATAATGTGCCTCAACCAACATCCATTTCTGTCCTGCTGTCTTGTTATAACTCTACTATATATAATTTATTAGCTATGTTTATTGTAAATAATAATATTAAAATTTAGAATAAGTAAGTACCTATATAATTGATTTTTAGAGATAGTTTACTTATATATTTATAAAATTTAGTTCTTCTTAATGTAATTGTTTAATCTTATTAATATAACTCTACTATTATTGTATTTCACCGAT
Organism: Timandra comae; assembly: GCA_958496195.1. NCBI lineage: Eukaryota > Metazoa > Arthropoda > Insecta > Lepidoptera > Geometridae > Timandra > Timandra comae. The sequence continues at coordinate 1,823,897 of OY292362.1, read as the reverse complement.
ATTACTCTAAATTTCGGTGTAAATTGAATTTGTATAATAAATAATATTATTGCTACGATTCCCTAACTTTAAATGGCAATACGCAAATAGCGCGGTGCCAGAAAAAAAAAAAAAAAAAAAAAAAAAAACTTTTCATCTTATGTTCGTGCTTCATTTGTATTCTTCTTGTACTATTAATTAATTAACGATAAATAAACGAGCTTAAACCAAGAACATAGATTAGAGTGAATTTCAACAAGTGCCCAAAAATCTTCATTTCCGTGGATTTTTTTGTTTTTAAGTTTTTTTCAAAAATAATTAGCGTTTATTATACTTCTTGATAATGTATGTATTCTTGCTTATTATCAAGCTGATTACTTAAAAAACTAACGAATAACACAAGTTTAAAAATTTCATGCCACGGCGATGAAACATGCGGGCACGGCAATGAAACAAGCGTCCACGGCAATGAAAGAACTGTCCCACGGTAATGAAAGAATCACCACGGAAATGAAAATCCATACATAAAACATTTTTTTTATATACTGACATGAGTATTATATTATCCTAACATACAATATATACACGCCTGTCTCCGAGAAGGAGAGGCATACTCCCCCAGACGGGTTATCTACGCCACATGGAATGATAATAATTGATCGAATTTCTTAATAAGATTAACATAAAACCCCTATGATATATGGCCTAAAGATTGGAAAGAATCGCTTTTGGTCCCCTGTTCAAGAAGGGGTCCACAAAATTACATGCCTTATAAGCATGCTTTCATCATACGGTCTGCCTGTTAGTTTGTGTGGGTGGATATCGGACTTCTTGCGGGATCGATCGATACGGGTCGTTCTTGATGGATGCTCGTCCGATCAAATGGCGATTAATGCTGGTGTTCCCCAAGGGTTAGTACTCATTGCAACACTTTTCCTGTTGCATATCAATGATCTGCCAAAGCCCAGAACCTATGAGTATGCAAATGATTGCACAGTTGTAGAGAATTACATATCCATCCCGCGTGCTAGTGCGGCCGAGACACAGTATTTAAGAGAGGCTAGGTCGATTACACGAACTTTTCCCTTCGGGTTGTCTCCGATTGGAGCGATGCCAATCTGATCAAGTTCAATGCCTTGAAGACCCAGGCGTGTCTTTTCTCCGCAAGGAAGACGCTGTTCGAACTGGCTCCTATTTTCCGGAGTGTATCCTTACCTATAGTGGACCACCCTGACCTTCTTGGAATAACGCTGACCTCAACCCTCAATTTTGGTTCATACATTGAGTCAAAGGCTCAACTGGCTGCAAAAAAGCTAAGCGTCCTCTCAAGGGTGCGACGGTACTTCACGCCAGAACAGCTGCTTTTTAAGCCGCGAGTCAATAGGTCACCTTCTGGGTGAGCACGTTCCATCTTAGACAGTATCATCGCTTTCCATCAGGTTAGTTACAGTCAAGTGCAAGCCTATTCTGGGTAAAAAAAAATGTGCACCCTACCGGACTGTAGCACTTATATCCCATGCCAGTAAGATTATGTTGCATATCATCCCGGATGAGGAGGCTGAAAAAGAGTTCCTTTTTTAACCGACTTCCAAAAAAACAGGAGGAGGTTCTCTATTCGACGTGTATATATTTTTTTTTTTTTTTGTGTGTTTGTTACGCGATTTCTTTGTAATCATGAATGGAGCATTTTAAAATTCTTGTTCCATTAGAAAGCGGATATTCGCGAAGTGGTCCCATGTCAAGGAAATCAGGATCTGATGATGGGATCCAGGATAAATCGAGGAAAAACCCGCAACAATGTAGGCTGGGGTGTCGATTGACATTATTAAAAGTAAAACTACCTGTAACCCGTGGTTTTGCTCGTGATATTCTTGATACCATAAGAATTTCTGGATGAAAATATTTTAGCTGTATTCTTTCCTATTTAAATCAAATGCTGTTCACAATTCATGGGTTTTTGATATAAAAATGTCCGGTTTTTTAATTCGTTAACACACACTGAAATAAACCCGAACCTACAACATTTTTTAAAAATGTTTTTTTATACTATTATAGGTACCTATTACACATATATCTTCAGAGTGTTTTCATAAAACTTTTCGTAAAAAAATATATTTAGATATTACAAACAAACACTGCACCAGATTAGATTGTATATATTATTTTAATTAATAAATAGACAGTATAAACGTCATCCTCTATTTTCGTTTTTATTTTGACTTTGGTTAATTGTCTAAAAAGTTCTTATACCTTTGTGGTTAAAAAGAAGTTTTGTAATAAAATGATGGTTTAATTGGGATGATGAAGTTAAAAAGAAGTAATAAAATGCAGGGTTGTGTTAGATTATGAATCATGAGTAACATCAGCTCATGGGACAGGATTCAAGCGGTACCCGCTGAGGTTGAACTGCTCGACACTTATAGAGCAGCGAAAAAATCCCTGCAAGAGGCTATTGCCCTCGCAACAATCTTAATTAAACTCTCGCGGCAATCGTGGGAAACGACCTCTCCTTGCCAAATCTCTGCTATGGTGAGCGAGGAGAGGTCTTGGATTGGAGTCTCCACCTTTTGTGAGGTCTTACTCTCGCAAAAAAAAAGCTGCGGAGAGAGCGCGAAGCCCTCTTCACTAATACTATTCGCAGCAGAAGGTTGGGCAGACGGAAGCGGGACTACCACTTTGTCCTGCAACCACCATACGCCCGACCTGCGGCAGTGATCCTCGGGGGGAGATCCACTGCCGCCATATAGGCCTCGAGGTGGCGCGCGGTACTTTCGGAAGGGGGTAACTCAACATCTGTCGCCTAGAGCTACATTCTAGCTCAGAAGAGAAACCCTTAACAGGGTAGAGGCGCTGTCCGGGATCGTAGTAGCGTGCAGCCGCGTTTCTTCCGGTTTCGGCCATAAGCGCAGAGGTGGCACACCAAGGGGTTTTAGTCGGTAAGCGCGTCGCCGCTCTATCTTTGCGGCGCGGAGTCCGACATACCCCGTCGTTCCCCTGGACAGAGGAAAGACTAAAAGTCTTCCTCCCACAAAAAAAGGATTCAAGTGATCCACGAGTCAAAATCTCTTCTGGAGGAAAATTTAAGCGTATTTTGTAGAAGGAGACTTGCTTCCCACTAAAAAAATTAAAATAAAGTTAATTTAAAAAAATAAGAAACCGACTTCATCACTAAAAAGTAAGAAAATAATTTAAAATAAACGATATTATTAATACATATTTACAATTTATAATTAGTTACTTTTGAAGTCGGTGACAGCCAAAGCCTTCATTAATATTATAGGCGCGTCTCGTGCTATCTTATAAGGAAAAAAAAACTATCCTGGGCTGGCACTGACTCCAAAAGTAACTAATTATAAATTGTAAATATGTATTAATAATATCGTTTATTTTAAATTATTTTCTTACTTTTTAGTGATGAAGTCGGTTTCTTATTTTTTTAAATTAACTTTATCTATTTAACATCTATGGTGAATACTATAGGATATACGAAATATAAGTAGGAGAGTTCTAAAAGACTTTGGGTCAACAAGTCGAAGACAAAGGTTATGGTCACTGACCGAGCTGAACAGATCACACGCACAGGAGAATTGTCAGACCTGGAATTCATGAGCAAGTTTTGGTTGTATACCTAGGCTGGACGATCACCCCCACATTTCGGACGCAGTTGGCTGTGCCCGTTAATGTGAGGGGGTCAGTGAGGGGGGGCTGGGATTCTCCTGAGCTCTGGTAAAAAGGGAGAGCGTCGGGAGGACGCTTGCCCTTGGTACCAGTAGTCGAGGACGTCTTCACTTCCGGAGAGGTCCTCTCAAGGAGGGAGGCGCCGCTTTAGTGCGGGCCCGGCGTTGGAGTGCCGTAGTAGAAATCCCCCTCGGGAACCTACGGTACCCCAATGTAACGTGGACGGAAGTCGCTGTGTCAGCCCAGCCCTTCTGGCTGGGAGAGCCCTACATGCCCCGTGGGCCCTCCCAATATCGGCTCACGGTGCAATTATATGCATTTTCACTGCGTTAAAAAAAAAAGGCTGGACGATCAGTAATCAGAGAGGCTGCGAGAAAGAGATTCGAATTTGTGTGGAGATGGGCAAGCAATAAGCAAAATGTTGATAATCTGGAATGTCCAAACCATCTCCAAACGTAACAAAGATGAGACTAATTAGATCTCAGGTATTCTCGATATTTCTATACGGCTGTGAGTCCTGGTCTATCCACGCGCTGTAGATCGAAAAAAGATTAAGGCTTTCGAGATGTGGTGCTGGAGAAGGATGCCACACATACCGTTAACAGCGAGACGTACAAATAAGTCTATTCTAGAACTACTTGACGTAAAAACAAGTATGAAACAAATATGTTACCTACGAGTCCTGACCTACTTTGGTCACATTTGGAGCTACAACGGTCATACAGCTTGGACAAGCTGGTTGTGGCGGGAAAAGTAGACCTACCCGACCTACCCGTTGGTCAAACCTGATCAAGGCAATAACAGGGCTCTCAATTACCAGCTCTGAGAAGAGCCGAAGACAGAGCGGAGTGGAACGGCTGGTACACGACTCCATTACAGTGCATCAGAATGGAGACGATCTTAAGGAATCAAGAAAACCAGCTAGAAGGAGTCCACAAATGAGTTATTTACTGTACTTATAAGTCTTTACTTAAGTCTTTTGTCGTATTGCAGATATATTATTTGACGAGTACTGTACTGTCAGTATTCGGTACACTGTATCACAGATAAATATGTTTTCCTTGCCTAATCATACCATGGCGATGAAAATATAAGTCACGGAAATGAAATACCTGGCCACGGCGATGAAAGTAATTTGTTTTAAAAGACACGGCAATGAAATTTTTTTCATTGCCGTGTCTTTTTTTTCATTGCCATAGCAAATATTTGCTATGGAAACCACGGAAATGAAAGCATGGCGATGAGAAACGAGTCGAAAATTTAAAATTACATAAAATCTATTAGGTATCCTAAGAACTAAACAATTCACAAATAAACAGAAGAGTATGGGCATTCTATCGAATGCTCAATCAAGAGTATAAACTTGTTCAAATAGAAGTTATACCTATGCACGGCGATGAAAGAAAAACTGTCCAGTAACAAAAATGGGATACACTTACATTTATAGCTTGAAAACGCAGGCACGTGGACACGTCCTTCCACGTCGAGCACTGAGGCGGTACTATTGGGCAACGTTTAGCACACAGAGAAGGAGACGCAAGTCTTTAGGTGGAACAATATGTTTAAAAATGTTTTTGACATGGCGATGAAAGGAAGTTCTGGGACAAATGTTTTTCTAGTAACCATTCGTCGTATTGTTTAAATATTTGATTGAGTGTATTCCGTAACAATACCTTAACTATCCAAGTATCATATAAAACTAGGTTTCAATGTATTCAACCAATAGGTTTTCATCAAGGAGGTATAATACACATCAAGGCGAGTTGTGGACAGACACGGCGATGAAAGATTTCGAGGTTTAACATTTTTTTCTGGAGTACCTATTAATCCCAGTAATGAAATATTTAGTGCCTCATATAGGTGACTATTTCATCTAACTAAAAAAAAAGTTTTAAACATTATAACTATATTTTTTAGTACCGATTTCATAGTTGCCACGCAAATTTAGGCGCCGGGATATTCACTCATTACATAGACCAAGGAGCTTACAGGCGTCAGCAGTTCAATCAAGTCGTTCGTAATGTCACCTCAATCAAGGGGAGGATTTTATCATGTCAAAAGTCAAAACATCTGATAAATAGTGATGAAGGGAAATTGAATAGTAGTTCTATTATTTCGTAGGAATTATCGTATAATATCATTGGATGTTATTCAAATAACGTTAAAATGGCCGAAATTCAAACTCTTATCGAAATGGGGTTTAGTAAGGAGAGAGCGTAAGTATTTATTCATCTACTATGGTTTTTATGAGCATCTTCACATGGAGGTTATTATGGCTGTTCTATTATGATTATGTTTTGTTGTAGAGAGAAAGCGTTGGCGGTTACCAACTATAAGGGAGTGGAGCCTGCTATGGAATGGCTGTTGGCACATGCCGAAGACTTGGGAGCGCCTGTTGGACATACTATCGGAGAAAGTTCCAGTAGCTCTAGTTTGACTGATGTACCGGCGCCCCCTGAGTCCGCCGCCGCGTCCGAAGACCCACAAGCCGAGGCAAAGTCCCTCAAATGTGATGAGTGTGGCAAATTGTGCAAAAACCAGGATGAAATGGAGTACCATGCTGCCAAGACTAACCACAGCAGTTTCTCCGAGTCCACTGAGGAGAAGAAACCATTGACTGAGGAGGAGAAGAAGGCTCAACTGGCGCTACTCGAGGAGAGACTCAAGTTGAAGAGGAAGGAGCGGGAGGAGAAAGAAAAGGTATTGTTTTAAATTACATTACTAGCTAACCCTGTGCTCTGAAGTTTTACACCAGTTATTCACATTTGTAATGTGTGTATGATTCCATTACTGAAAACCTGTAGGAATTTCTATATTAAAGTAAATATTCTGCATTGACAACATCTATATATATAAAAATGAAACCCGTTTTCCTTGGTCACAGCATCACGCTTGAATGGCTGGACCGATTTCACTAATTCTTTTTTTGTTGTATTTGTTATTATTAGGAGAAGGTTCTCATGTAAAAAAAATCTGGTTCCACGGGAAAATTGGACCTGTGCCAAGCCGGGGCGGGACGCTAGTGTGTGATAAAAATCACAATGACTATAGTTGATTTTATATATTTTATTTTTTAAGATGGAAAACATACCTACTTGTTAAGTAAAATCTATTTCCATATAAATATTGTTGTATTTGTATAAGACATGAAAGTGTCTAACAATTACTTACTTATTATATAGCATTATATTGCAACATAAACATTTTCTAACCTTACCAATTCCATTTCAGGAAGAAGCTCTTGAAAGAGAGAGGTTACGTATAAAGTCGGGCAAAGACCTCCAGGACGCTCGACTGAAGATGCAAGAGCAGGAAATGCAGAAGTTGGTGGAGCAGCGGCGGCGAGAGAAGCTAGAGGACCAGAAGGCTCGCGAGAGGGTGCGCGCGCAGATAGAGGCGGACAAACAGGCGAGGAAGTGAGTAATAAAACTATACTTATAGCTTTTTTTATGGGTTATGTTTACATATTGATTTTAATCAATTCTTACCAAAACTTGAATTACTGCTTTACGTCATAACTTCACATTATCTATGACTATAAAGTGCATAAATGAAGTCGCTAGGGACTTGTTTGTAATGGAGTATGTGATTTAAACTACATAAAGGTATTTCTGGTCTTATCAGATTTTTAATATTTATAATTGCTTTCCTGCTTCTCTTTAGATTCCATTGTCTTTAAAAATACACCATCTGATGAAAAATAATGTGATGAGAAACTCAGTGGCATTGTGTTTATAATTTTATTAACAAAAAGTGCTTTTGCTTATTCCAGACTAGCAGCCCTCGGCCAGAAGCCCGCGGAAGCGCCCGCCCCGCCGCCGCCAGTGGCCGCTCCTGCTCCCACGCCGGCGGCGGCGGCGCCCAAAGTCGCGTACGACCAGGCGCGCATACAGATCAGACTGCCCGACGGCAAGTCGCTATCACACACGTTCAGTGCTAAGGAACAACTTGCGGCTGTCAGGTACAAATTATAATTAATATTGTATAATTAAAAAACCGCATTTTCATTAGGAGACATTCATTTTACAATCGTATCTTGCGCGATGTTTTCCCACACCTAAAAGTCGTGGAATTTGTCGCATGTCGACATACTATTCACCATTAGGTATAAGTCTAGTTATAAAGTCCCACGAAATCGTAAAGACATACCGCATGAATGTAGGGTGATATGTTTCTGCGACACATGACATGGGTGTGTAAATGCGACTTTACATTTTTACAATAATAACTATTATGACATGTCCTAGCCTGTTGTCTATTTGTGGGACACCATGTATAAAAAAAAGTTTAAAAAAATAATTCTTTAAAAGTTATTTTATCACAATTCCAGACTCTTCCTCCAAATGAACGCCCAGGAGTACGCACAACAGGAGAACTTCAAACTAATGACAACATTCCCAAAGAAAATATTCTCTGTCGATGATTACGATAAACCCTTGGAGTCTTTAGGTAAGTATCAGTTTATTAATTACCCAATCGTCCTGCTTGTCGCCCATCATAATGACATTGAATTGTTTGGAACTCAAGTCTGATTTAATTTGTTAGATTCATATTTTTGCCATGGAAAGAAACAATCTTGCTGAGAAGTTTATCCTTATATTTCTATATCATTAAGTAGTGTCCAGTGTGCTTTTTAACTTCATTGATGTTCATGCTTTTTGGAACTCGTCTTCGTACTCTTCTAGATTATAAAACTCATGTTATATAACATATTTTGTTACATAATGTAGACACATCTTAAATTTTACTATCATTTTCTTTCAGGTCTAGTACCGTCAGCGGTAATAATAGTGTCAAAAGGCCAATAATAACCTGTCTCAAATGAATGGAACTGATGATTCGTTGTAAGCACATCAACATACTTCCTCTCAAGATGTTTACTTTGATTGTACAATTATTTGGGTTCTATGGAGAATAAAGTCTGTTGCGTACAAGTTATGGTTTATTTTTACTTACCTTTTACAAATGGTCATTAGCGGGCATTAATAAAACTGGCTGGACGTGACAAGAAGTGGTCTAAAACAGAATTGGTCTTATTCATTTTAAGAAGTTGTCACAGAACGCCTGAACAGTGTTAAAGTAATTATGTAATTATACTAATAATGTATTTTTTTAGTTACTGTGTAGAAAGTATATATGGAAGGAAGGAAAACTACCATACCTACAGAATTCTATGGTATTATACCTACCTCATTTCAAGGACAAACACATTCATAATATTATTATTAAATATAATCAGCGATCTTAAAATAGATTTTTCGTAAACAAGGTTAGTGTCACAAGGCCTTGTGCTATTTAAGTATGTAAAAGTTACTTTTAATTGTTACACTTTCATATCAAAACTATTCAAGCAATTAGCATGTAATTTAGTACACGCATTGTTAAGGATATAGGATACTTTTTATCCTAAACCCATGGGATTATTAGGAACAAGTAAAAAATGGAGTAGAAAAGTAAAAAACAGTAATAACATCAAGTACTTATCTTTATTTTAACAAGTAATGTTTATTAAGTAAATATATTTCTTTAAGTTTTTAATTCATTGGCAGTTTTAATAAATATTGGCAGCTTTAACAATCACATCCATTCAGTTAATTATACATAATTAATATATTTGATTTGATAAAGTTTGTATAAAATAAGTGATTTTTAAATTGTAAGAAGTTTGAATAACGGTCATAATTATTGGACATTTTAATTGTAATACTATAACTAGCTTAATAAATTGTAATTAATTAAGCTAGAGTGAAAGAGAGAGCGAGAAAACATGAAGCTGTTTTATGTTGAAAAGGAGAAAATCTAATTACATATAATTAATCGTCTGATGAGCTATCATTAATTGTCTGATGTCAGCACTTTTCACTGTCACCCTTTTGCTAATACATAATATTATTATTATAAGCTCTATTACACATATTTTAGTAGCAATAAAGATTTATTTTATTTTTACTAATCACATAATTTAAGTGCATTTGACATTAATTACTATACTTTAACCATCTTATTAACTAACAAAGAATATTTATGTTCTTCTGTTTAGTTTTAATGTTATTTTACTCATGAAAGATAGAGATCATGAATTATCTATTATCTGTTGAATCTGTTAAACTTTATTATCCAACTGCGGAGAAGCGAAACGGAGGGACTGTTTTATGATTTACTGGTATGTATATAACTGTGAAATTTGAATAAACATTTTCGTATTGTCTTTTAGTTTTTACATTGTCAGCCATCCAACAAGATAGTACAACTGGACTAGCGTGCTTCTCGGAGGTGTTGCACTCTTAGGATACAGAACGGAACGAGCTTTGTTGCAGTTAGTAACATAAGTCAAGTCAGTATTAGTCTTACAGTCAATCAATTGCATAGTCTTAGAGAAACAGATGCGCAGTTCGAATAAATACTGCTTACCCTTATCAAACCTACATTCTACCTCGGGATCGACTCCCAGACTATTTTTCACAGCGTTATAGAATTCATCAACTTTGTATTCTTTATCGTCGGACGGATAAATACCAGTTCCGTCTAATACTTTTGTCATGGTATAGTTTTGTAACAGAGTTAGGCCTTCGGTGAAGTACTTTATTTGGGAATTTAATGGTTCGATTGACGCAGCACAGGTGCCGTGTTTGTTCCATTCGTGAGCCCAGAGATCGTATAGGTTGGTTCCTGAAAAATTACAATTTAATACATCAACTATTATATTTTCATCTAATTCTTCTGATTAACTATTGTTGGAAGAATTCTCAGTATTGGACACATAGGTTTACAACCTTAATACCTATGCAAGGTAAATTGTTGTTAAATAGATAACCAATTTAGACCATACATGAACATAAATATAAACAAACCTGCTTCAATATTGACCCATCCTTGTTCCAGCTCATCCTCAATGGGTCTGATCTCCTCAGGGTCAAAGAGCCAAGTTCTGTTGCAGAACTGAGGACCCATGGTGCCTATTTTATTTGGCCATAGACCATGGACAGTCCATTCATCGGGATTTTTGGGCAAAGAACAAATATGCGGAGCTATATCCATCCATAACTTGCAGATGGTTGGAGGCCAGTGTTGAGTGAACACTAAATAGTCCCAGCTGTTGTCGTGAGTGCTTCTCACGTGCTTAGATATAACGTTACTGGAACTAAAACGAACAGCTGTTAAGATTTGCTGAGGTCAAATGCAAATTCAAAAATATTTATGTAGTTTGGGCCCAATGAGGTAGTTATGACTATCAAAAAGCTTACAAAAGAAGACAAATAATTAATTAACAAATATTAACACAAAATCAATAAATGAATCATAAATTTTAATTTTAAAGCGTCAGCATATTATAAATTCTACGTAATTACCACCTATAATAAGTACTTACCTCGTCAATACCAAAATTATGCAAAGCAAATTAAAAGGCCCCATTTTGTATTGATTTGCGTCCGTTCTTCGATTAGTCTTTTAATATTTACTAAGTACAAATAATCACAAATTCAAAATGTTACATTATTTGTAAGGAGTATTTTTTTCAACCGTCACTCCCTAAAAAAACTTATTCTTTAAAATCAGTCGATACTAAAGGACGTTACTTATTTTGTTACGTTTATATTCATGAATATTAAATAGATTTTTATCTTATTTCTACTTAACGCAAAGTCAAGATTATAATGGGGATGATGACAGTAAGCAAGAATCATTAAAATATTATGTCTATCAAGTAAATTATAGTATACATATCATGGAAAAAAATATCATTTTTATTTATAAGACGAGATTATTATTTTAAATTAGAAAATAAAATTACGAAATTCTATAATCCGCCATGATTTTTAAAACACCAATCAGATTGCGTGACGTCAGTCCTCAGTAAATACTGCCACTGTCACTGAATTTTCATACGAATTTCGACTATCTCTGAGTTTCTGTATTGTATTTATCTGATTATAAATATTATTATAAATATAATATCAATCTGTTGCTTAGTTTAATAATTAATTAAGCCATGGAACAAGGATTTACTAAGGCAAACAGTTCTAATTTGCCCCGAGTGGATTTGTTAATGCTGGGAGAGTTCCTGGCATCAAACAAAGACTTCTGTTCAGCAGAATTCAGAAATGTGAAAACTACAGTGTAAGTAAAATAGTACTTTATTCAATGTGTAAAAATTTTGGAGCTATGTTTAAGAATATGGAATTATACCACTTGATATGCTTAGTGTTTGAGGTTATGTTTTTGTTATGAAAAAAATGTGTTTTAGTATTAACGGTATACTTACAAGTCGATTTCTTTGCTATAGATCCTCCAGGCCATCGTATGGTGATGACGCCGTAAGCTACGTTCAGTTAAAACGCGATGGCAATCTATGTGTAGTGAAGTCAAAAATCTGCCCCGAACACAAGGTCCATGGAAAGTTATATGGAGTAACATTAATAGTTGATGTAGTCAATGAAACTGTTGTATCAGTGGAATGCCATGATTGTGTTGCATCGCAAGGAGGCTGCAAACATGCTGTAGCTTTTCTTATGTGGGTCCATCGCAGGAGTGAAGAACCATCCGTTACATCAGTGGAATGCTACTGGAAGAAGTCTAAGCTATCGAGGGTTGGAACGACCATAAAATATATATCAGCAAAAGATTTATCTAATGCTAAGCCTAGTTTGCCATCAAATACTGTAGTATTTGAGAAATTTATTATGGAAGGAAAGAAAAGGCAACTTCACAACTGCGAATTAATTAAATTTCAGGGAGATTATGTGCCTGATACAGTCAATACATTCTCCATGCACAAATTAGTATTTAAATATAAGGAAAAATCCTGTGACACTTTCTTGGAGAAACTTTTGTTTACTGATGTAGATGTTAAATTGGTTGAGGAAAAAACAAGAGAACAACATCAAAGTGGTCTTTGGCATGAACTAAGATACGGCAGGGTGACAGCTTCACGAGCATACGAATTTAGTCGGTGCAAAACGAGTGATGGAACTCTCATCGCTTTAATAATGGGTGGACGAATTCCAGACACACAGGCCATGAAACGTGGAAGACTGTTGGAGGATGAAGTGAGGGAAACTGTCGCTGGCAGTCTGAGGAAATCAATTAAGAAATGTGGCCTATTTATTAGTAAAAATTATCCCATGATAGCGGGATCACCAGATGGGGTCTGTAAAGACAGTATCATAGAAATTAAGTGTCCAGTAAGTGATAAGACTTACAAAAATTATGAAATCAATGGGAAACCAACAAAAAAGTATTATGCACAGATGCAGTTACAAATGTATTTGACAGGTCTCCACAAAGGCTACTTCTGTGTTGCTGATTGCAATTACAGTAAGAATAAAAATGTAAATATAATGAGTGTGAATTATGATGACAAATATGTTACAGAATTAACTTTAACTTTAGTCAGTGCATGGAAGGATAATGTGTACCCATTATTGTACCAAAGTGTTATTTAGTTATAATATGTAAATAAAACAAACAAAGTTAATTTTGTACTTTTATTTATTCCTAATTAAATCATGTTATTGCATAATAAAGGTACTACTACATATAACCATTCCAGTACATCACTCCAACATAGGTTACCTATTTAATTAAAGAATCCTGTAAATTTATCAAACCACAGGCAATGGTTATTATATCATCAAGTACTTTAACAAGATTATTATTCACACATGCATGTGGTTTCAGTATACTAAACTCTCTCAAGCGACGAATCACTCTCTCTATGTGTATCCGTAGGCTAGCAATTTGTTTAGTTTCCCTAACCTCAGTCTTTGAAAGCTTAGCCCCTGTTGCAACACTTGGAGGTCGCACTAATTTTACTCCATGTTTCAATAAATATGATTCGACATGCTTAAAACCTCTATCTGCCATAATGCACATGCCTGGTTGCAAAGATGTAATAAAATCACATGATTCTACCAAACATGTGTCCGTTATTCTTCCTCCATACCCAGGTGATATATAATTTACTAAGCCATTTGGTGTGCAAGAGACAAGATATTTGACAGTATTAGCTTTTTTGTATTCAGACCAGGAGAGGGATTGGTTTAAAGCTTTTGAAGGCTTTTGTATTTCTATTTCTAAACAGTCAATAATGCAACTTACATGATTATACTTATGTCTAAATGCCATTGGTAAATTGTTTTTTATATTATAATTATCTAATTTTACAAGGAAAGGACGCAAAACACTAGCCAACAAAGGAATATTTTTAAGAAATATCTTACTAGCATATGTTGGTGTCATGGCAAAATCATCAGCAAGCTCTTTGAACGAGTTATTTAATCTAATCTTTTTTAAACACATGAGTAAATGACTTGGAGGAATATTCATGTTTTCTTCGATTAATCCAATTAAATAATAACAGTCTTTAGGTACACCTATATAAGAGCGAGGATTTCTGTAAATTTTAAGTAATGTACACTGTAGCATTTGAGTTGTCTCTTTCTGTTTATCATCTTGTACCAACTCACTGCAATCTGAAGTTGATTTTGTTTGAACAGATATAGATGGTGATGATCCTCCATGCGTTAAAGATGGTGTATACGAAATATCACTATCCGATTGGTCTTCGGCTACCAATATTTTTCTTGAACTTATGTTTGATGTGGTTGGTTTAATTTTGGAAATGCATCTTGTTATCTTAAACGGTGATGTAGAGACAGTTTGGCAATCCGGTTTCAATGGTGATGTCATCTGGTTTACAATTTTAACTTCAGTTTGAATGGCTTTGCTTCTAAATTTGTGTGTCATGCAAACTTGGATTGATTTATTTGCAGTCTTATTTTCTTCCTGTGTAATACTTTCGACACCTCCATGCACAGCTGAAAAACAACCATATTAAGTACCCAATATTAAAACTCAAGTACTTGTACAGTACATATTATAGATATGAAAAATAACTAAGTATCAAGTAATAATAAATCCTTAAATAATGAGAAGTTAAATACACATGCTATGTAATATATTAGTCATTTAATATAATCTTAAACTGTAACATATAACTATACTTTTTTAAGCTCGGCTCAGACAGTAGCAATACAGAGGCTGTTTCTTAGGTATAGCATAACTTTCCTCAAGATTGTTTTTAATTAGTTTACTCGGCTATCTTTTATCTTTATAATAAATAATAGAGAATAGATAGGTACCTGAACTTCCAAATGATGTCTCTTCAAGCTCTAAGGGCTTTTTTAAAGTACATTTCTCTTCCAGATCTTTTAATGATTCTTGAATTAATTCCTGTCTTTGTTTTTTTAAAGAATATGGTCGTTCTCTGGTATCAGATGCTCGTTTTCTCCTATCTGCTTGGCATTCAAATTTTGTGGGTATACATCCTGGTTTCATGCGAACTTTCGACACGGAACCCATTATATGATATTCCATGTAATTTTCCATATCATTTGGCAACTGGAAAATGAATAAAGAACTCATTAGTACAGTGGTGAACATAGAGAGGATTCAACAAGTTCTATTAATTTTGAGGTTAGATTTACTTCTGAAATTTAATGTAACATGTCATAAAGTAGAAAAACAAAGTCCACACCATAGAATATATGAATTAAATTATAACTTACGTCAAAGTGATCTTCACAGAAATAAACAGAAGTGTTTAGACTAATGGCCTTTGGATCTCTCCGTGCAAGAGTAAGCCACTTATAACGCATCGTTTTGTCGTTTGGCAAGTAAATAAACACTTTCTCAGGGGTTTTTAGTGACGTATTAGTGCACTGAGGGACCGCACACCACTTGTATACTTTGGAATTCATATTTAATTAATATTTACGAAAAGATTTGTTGCTATAGCACTCTGTTTACAAGATGTTTACTGAGGTCTGACGTCACAGCAGACGCCATGATACCGTGACCGCGTTTTGGCGCTAATTTATTTTTTTCTCTTTAAAATTGCATTTTATTCAGTAATACCTTTGTTTATTGAAGAAATAATATATTTTTGGGAAATAGTAGATAATTAAGAATATTTTAGAACACTTTTTCAAAATCTGTCATCTTGCCCATTTGCATTTTTGGCATAAAAATAACTGGGCTGAACACGGATGACACGAAGGTCATTCAATAATCTGACATGACAGAAAACAAAATATCGATTTGTGATGATCCTGACACCTGACGGACAAAATAACTGACAGTGACAGTACTATAATTTTTCCATAGAGAAAAATTATAGTTTGTAAAATTTAGGATGATCTCTGTGACAGCTGTCAGTGAAATCCTGCCCATAAAGTTCTGAATTTCTTAGTACTACAATCAGTGGACAGTGGGACAAGTGTGTCCCTAGCCTTAGGGACTACTAGTACTACTACTGCTAGGGACACACTTGTCCCACGTACGCAACGTATGCAACGCAACATGTGAGAGAGCGTGTGCACACTTGTCCCACGTATACGACGTGTGTAGACATCAGACGCTGTGTTGTTGTTGTGCACGAACGTACAATGTTTTCCGACTCTGAGAGTGAATTTGAAGACGATTTAACTTTGTTATTTTTAAATGAATGTCTCCGCCGCGTTATAAACAAAAAAAAAGAAAACAAAGAAGATATTGGGTAAATGATATAAATAAAGAGAGAGAAAATGTTGGTGAATACCACACATAATTGCAGAGATTGGAATGTGATGACGACCGATTCTTTATGTACTTCCGTATGTCTAAAGTACAATTTGAGGAGATTCACAGTATAATCGAGTGTGACTGAGAGAAAGAACATACCAAGTTTCGGAAACCAATAAGTACCAGAGAAAGACTAGCAGTTTCTCTACGGCATGTATGAGCCCTATCACACTAATTAATAAAACTAAGGGGAAAGTTTGTAAGTGTGTATGTTGTCTCTTTTACGCCAAAAAAACTACTGAACGGATTTAGATGAGATTTGGTAGATACTTACAGATATTTCTTATATTTAGGAATAACACATAGGATACTTTTTATCTCAAAGTTACCACGGGATTGGGATCTACGCAGGTAAAACTGCGGGGCACAGCTAGTAATGCATTAAAGAAATTACCTATATCTCTGCTTTCCAAACATTCAACTGTGTACTAATCCGAAATATAATAGGTGGCAACCCTAGATGTGACTATGATAGGTTAATTATTATATTATAAATATATAAAACAAATGAAATGAATCGGAATATTTTTATTTTAAATTACTAGCTGTGCCCCGCGGTTTCACACGCGTAGTTCCCGTTCCCGTTCCCGAGGGAATTTCGGGATAAAAAGTATCCTATGTCCTTTTCCTGGTTCTTATCTACCTCCCCACCAATTTTCAGCCAAATCGGTCCAGCCGTTCTTGAGTTATAAGTGGCGTAACTAACACGACTTTCTTTTATACACCCCTATTTTGAAAATATGGGACTTATTAAAATCAGAATATCTGTAGCAGTAACTGAATCCATATATCCAATAAAAATATCAAAAATGATAGTCGATTACTTATCTTTAAAAAATACAAAATAAATGTCGTATTACCAGACGGCACACTAGCTATCAAGTATTCTGTGACGGCTCGGGTCGATGACCGCGCTCAGCTGTGTATCGCAGCGTTCGCCGGTTGTTCGGTGTAGAATAACAATAAAATTCGACGGGATTTTGAAAATCTTTGACTTATCATAACTTTTTAAATAAAAGCAAAAGAAAAAAACTAACTTCACTATTATATTGTCACCCGTCGTTTACATTAGCTGTGAGATAAGGTATCGCAATTTCAAAATAAGGGTGTATATATAGATTAGTTTCATAAAAATAGCGAATACTTTGAGCCTCACATGTTTGTTCAGCATTAGCGGCATCGGATGAAACTTGTGTATTGGGCAGTTCAACTATATAAGTTGGGGAAGTAAGTAATGGCCTGGGCTCATTATCTGATCAGCAGCTTCAAATGAAACTTCTGTATTGGGCAGTTCAGCTAAATAAGTTGGGGAAGAATATGATGTACTTATGCGCTTGTGAAGAAGAAGCATTTGCATTATCGCGACTTCGGCTGCTTATTATTATGACTCTTAATAGTAATTGGTGTCCTTTATATATTTTGTTGTGCTTCCATTTGTTTGATTTCTGCTTCACTTACAGCTTTAAGCAAATCCATTTTAATCCTAACCTGATCTCGTTTCGGAAGTTTCTTCATTGTTTTACTTATACTTAAAAAGAAAGTATCTAAATCATCCATTTCTTGTCTCTTCATTCTCATTTCTTGGGTTTTCATAATTTCCATCATATCACCCAAGCAATCACAACTAGAATTTGCCTTTCTTTTGTACGGCGCGTTCGATGTGGGAGTGGTGGGAGTGCTGGATAAATTGCTAGAATCTTCACTAGACAGTGAATTACAATCAAAGTCAATCTCTTGTTCAAGATTGCCTATACTCGTAGTAGGGCGACCCTTCAAATACGGCTTTAAAAATGACATTTGATCTTCATACCGCCAAGGCGCAAGCTTTTTTGCAGCCTGGCCACTTTTCTTTAGGCGTCGGTTTATGGCATTATTAAAACAATTACGCAACTTGTTCCAATTTTCTTTACACTCCTCAACTGCAAAAATAATTTTACACATAAGTATTATTGTCAAGTTTCACAGTAAATATAAATACCTATATTTTTTATAATGTTGATTTTAATGTTAATGCAGATTCCTGGCTACGGGTAACTCATTCCGAAGTATCGGATTCAGTTATCGTATGGGAATTTCTACTGTACGCATAATTGTGACGGGAGTTTGTGAAGCAACTTTGAAGCACTTTAACCCTATTGTGATGCCGCAACCAACAGCAGAAATGTGGAAACAAATAGCAGCTGATTTTCAACGATTTTGGAATTTTCCAAATCTCATTGGTGCTCTCGATGGTAAGCACGTAATATGAAGTGTCCTACCAATGATGGCTAGGATTATTGGAATTACAAAGGTCAGCATTCCATTGTACTTCTGGCTTTGGTAGATGCCCATTACAAATTTATAGCAATAGACAAAATAGTGACGGAGGAATTTTTGAGAAATCGACGCTTGGTAAACTATTAGAACAGAATAAATTAAACGTACCAGAAGATCAACCTCTTCTGCCCGGGTGAGAACCATTACCATATGTTATAGTTGCTGATGATGATTCATTTCCATTAAACATTATTTACTGAGGCCTTACAGCAAAAACGCTTTGCTTAATAATGAACCCAATAAAAATTTCAACTATCGACTTTCACGGGCCAGAAGAATAGTGGAGAGCTCATTTGGAATATTAAGAGCAAGATGGCGTGTTTTTCAAGGGCCCATACAAGTACAGTCAAAAATGGTTGACAAAATAGTTCAGGCTGCCTTCATAACTATTTAGGTACAACTATTGACATACAAAATGAAATATCTGCAGAACCCAGGACAGCGAAACAATCATTACATGCATTTGATGGTTTTAGAAGGAACCCCACACAATATGCCAACAGCATTAGAGAAAAATTCAAGCAATATTTTGTCTCACGGGAGGGTTCAGTGCCATGGCAATTAAATATGGTGAGAAGAGGAATGCAACGTACACACAACCAAAAGAATAATTAGAAAGATTTGTGCCATATTACAAAAATAAATCAATCAATAGATAATTTTTGTGTTTTAATGTCCGACGTTTAAAGGCTAAATAGTTAATGTATAAAAAAAAGACTGGAACGATCCACTACATAAACCACTTTGTAGACAGTTTTGTGTTTAACTTTATGAAATAAAAAACACTTTTATAGCAAACAAACTTAATGCAATTCAGCCACAATAAGAGATATAATAATTTCAAATACTGAAATTATAATTTAAAAATAAAATCAGTTAATCTAAAATAAATTAAATTTAAATCGGTCTAGTAGAAGATTATTCCTAAAACAAATAAACAATCAAATCTTTTCTCTATACATTATTACTTATTAACTTATTATTCATGTAAAAGACGGAACTTGCTTGATTTGACATTATCTGTGCGAAATGAGTGAATGCTGTCTGCAGAGGCCACAATTATCTTTTGTAACTACCTACAAAATAGCAGCGTTTTACCTGAAATAAAACGCATATTAAAATACTTACCTAACTGGAAGCTTTATTGAGAATAGCATTTCCGTTTCCGTCGATTACCTACCAGTTTTTTAAGACTTTTAACGACCTTGTTTCCGGTCAAGTGGCGCCACCTGGCGGTTTCGCGCCATTTTGTTTTATAAAATGAGCGGCGACATTTTGTCATTGGCTCAATTTTCACCAGGCAGGAATTAAAGTAGAAGCTTCCAGTTAGGTAAGTATTTTAATATGCGTTTTATTTCAGGTAAAACGCTGCTATTAAACAACTTGACCGTAACTGGAAGCTTTATTGAGATCTGTTTATTATCGCCTGGTGACGCCACTTATTGTACCTATTGTGTGATAATATTAACGCCAATGTGATATGAAATAAAAACACAATTTTTTACAACTATTTTTTAATATTTCAATTACAAATAACGAAAAATGTTTCCTTCAACTGAATATGAAATAAATCACATCAAAATTAATTAACGGGTGTAAATAAATGTGTAACCTTCTGTGAATCACCACTACTCATTACTTCACGTTGATAAAAACGTTGAAATGTATTAGCTGATCGCCAGTTGCCACGTGCCAAGATATCATCAATGGAGTCGTTTTCCAGCCAGCTTTTTTTTAGAAGCCACTGCAGAACGAAAACTTCCCGGCGCTGCTGTAATATTTGCTTCCTTTAATAGAGTTTTTACCCAGCCTGCTATTACTGTACGTGAGGCAGATTTAGCAACTCCTCTAACTGTAATAAAAAGATTAAAGGTGTTCGAAGCAACGCGTCTTTCATTTAATAAAGCTAATGTCCTTTCAATCAATCAACACTGGATCTAGGTTACGGTTTTCAGTATTTACAAGAAGCTTCCATCCTGACTGTCTGTAGTTACTACTGTCAGTTTTTGAACCAAATTGCGGCCAAAATAATATACTGTCATTTGATCTCACACAATGATTAGGATCAACACATAATAATGTCAAATCATGTATGCGTCTTCCAGAACAAAGCAATAACAAGGTAGCTGTATGTCGTGATGTTTGAAACAAATTATTTATGTCTATTGTGTAGTTACTTAAATATGAACTTAATTTACTAACGTCCCAAATAGGTCCTTTAGGATTCTTCGGGTTTTTTAAAGAGATTGATTTAAGAATGTGTTTGACAAGTACATGTGAACTTAAGTGACTCGACTGTTCAGTGTTACATAAGGTAGACACTACAGATTTATGCAATAATATAGTATTATAAGACAAATTATTAACTAAATATAAATCTGATAAGAACTGAGCTAGTTGAGAACCAGTGGGATTAATAGGATTTATATTTTTACTATTAGACCAGGATATCCATCGCTTCCACGCCACTTCGTAGGTTTTTAAAGTGGACTTACGCCATGAATTTTTAAGTAAAGATATCTGTTCTGGGTTCCATGTTTTTACCGTTTCAGACCACCCCCACACTTCCAAACTTCGAGAGTTAAGTTTTCGATTTTTGGTGGTGGGAGTCCGGTCGATGTGTCGATCAGATGTCTCTGAAGATTGTATAGAGTTAGTGGGGCTTCGAGTGCTTTTGCTTTGAGGTCGGCTCGCCAAAACACTTTCTGCCACCGAGGGACTATTATTAAGAAGATTCCTGTCGACTGATTTAGATGCGTCAGGACTTTGGGAACAAGAAATGGGGGTGGAAATATCCACGCCAGAGGGTAGTTCCATGGAACGCTGAATGCGTCGTGAAATAAGGCTTGTGGATCTTTTAAATCTCGGGACACATAGTTGAATACCACATGAGCGGTTTTCGACGCAAACAGGTCTATCACTGGAACTCCCCACTTTGCAAACACTATTTCTGCTCCTGTTGGTAATAGGTGCCATTCGGGAGGTTGGCGAAGACGGGACAGATGGTCCGCCTGAATATTGTATCTGCCTGGGAGATAATGAATTTGGAACTGAATTTGATGCTTGTCTACTAATTCTAGAATTTGATAGGTTATGTTTAATAGATGTTATGATTTCGTACCTCCTTCCTTCCTCAGATAAGCGACTGCAACTTTGTTGTCGCATTGAATGAGGATTGAGCTGCCTCTCAGTGTCGGTGCGAAACTCTGAAGGACATGCAGTATCGCCAACATCTCCTTTTGGTTGCAGTGCAGATGTTCTTCTTCTGGTAGCCAATTGCCCCAGGTAGCTTGATCGTTGACCTGTGCACCCCAACCCTGGTCGGAGGCGTCTGTTACAATAAAATGTTGAGGCGGTGGGCTGTGTAACGGTGTTGTTAACTGGCAGTTTTGCAGCCACCAGTGCATTTCGTCCGAGACTGTTTTCGGCAATGAATAATGCTTCAATGGTAGGTCTGGCAGAGAGTTCATAAACCTTATCAGATGTTTGTGATGGAGGCGACCTCGTGGAACAACAAAACTTGCAAAGTTGAGAAGACCTATTATTTTCTGTAAATCTTTGATGGATAACTTCTTTTCTTCGAGAACTACCTTTATTTTTTCCTTTAGAACTATGACTTTTTCCTCTGGCAAGGCTTTCAGATTGTTCCAAGGATTCCATAGTATCCCTAGATAAATAAGGTTTCGTTGCGGGTGTAAGATCGATTTTTTGAAATTTATTTGCTATCCTAGGGTTTGCAGTGTTTGTATGACTATATGTACCTGAACACGAAGAGCATTCATATCCTGATTTACTAGTAAAAAATCGTCGAGATAAACTAGAATTCGTATATTGAACCTTTCCCTTAATATATGTGCCACCCAATTTGTTACTGTTGAAAAACTCTTGGGGCCGTGTTGAGCCCGAATGGTAAGCACGTTATCTCTAATAGTTCGCGATTGTAAATTATGCGTAGGAAGCGTCTTTGTGATTTGGTCATTTTCAGGTGAAAATATGCTTGAGACAAATCTATTTTGCACATCCAATCGCGTGGTTGAATGAAATCTGGGATGCGATACATGTTTATTAGGTGAAATAGCTCGGTCTTCACATAATCGTTTAGCGCTTTGAGGTTGAATATTGGTCTGATTGACCCGTCGGTTTTTGGTATTAAAAACAGCGGGGTTATGAAGCTGGGAGACATTGGAGCCGATTTTAAAATTCCCTGAGATTTCATTTCTCGAATGACTGTCGTCATTTTCTCCGAAATAGGAGTTTGGAATGGACAATTGATTAAATTTGGATATATTAGAAGAGGTTTTTTGAAAAAAGGTATGCGATACCCTTGGATGTACTTTAAAATGATTTCTGGTGCTCCCATTTCTTTCCACTGTTCTTGGTAATGCGCTAACTGACCGGCTTCGAATCGTTTCGAGTCATTGTTTGTAATTTCTTTTCTGACTTCCCTTGGAATTGTTTCGGATATTACCGTGTCGATTGTTGACTCCTCGGTCGGTTCGTGAACCTCGGTTATGAAAGAAACCCCTTCCACTGTGGTGGCTGGGTTGTACGCTTGAAAATTGACCTCTCGGAACATAATTTGTATGTCCATATCCACCCCGCGAGGGTGGGTTATTATAAGTTAGCTGTTGACAGCTGGGTTCGTGATGAGGGCACTGAGTTCCACGCGATGGAACTATAGATTTTGGTACGCCATGCCCCCGCGAGGGGCGGCGATTAGAATAATTAGTTTTCGTTTGAAAACTTTCGGTTTTTGGTGGCCAAAATGCTTTGCGAACCCCTCCTGCTTTTTCAAGTACAGATGTAAACCGCTCCGAATCAAACAAGTAAGTTGTAGAAGGAGGGATCTTATTTAAATACGCTTTTAGTAATGGATCACGAACTTGGCTGGTAATAGTTTCTCGGCGCATTTCTATAGTCTCGGCCCTATGTCCACAAACTAATTGCAATAGCTCAGAAGAAATTCTATGAAATTCACCATTTAGAAATAATTCCTCTATTTTAGTGCTCAAGCTGTCAAAACCTACCTCTGTACTCTTTGCCCACGAAAGGAGATTTCGAATACCGTCTTGAAGGCACTCTTTTTGTTTTAATATGCCGTAGGTTAGAGCCGCGTATGATTTATCCGCGTGAGAAAGATGACGTAAGGTGTCATATACTTTGACCTCTTCGTTTGTTTCTAACTCAATGAAACCTGGAGCGTGGTTGTACATTTTCTGTGTATCTGCGTATCTAATTTCAGACCAAGAGGTAGAACCTAGTCTCTGAACCTCAAGCAACATTTTCAAATATATATCCGAAGTTTTTGGGACAGTTGGTTCCTTTATTTTGGTTTCAATATCAAATGTAAAGCTTAAATCATCATTTAAATATCTATGATCATGATTAACAGCATGTGTGTCATCTACCTGTTCGTGAAGTTCATCACTCATTTGTGTGTAAATTGAAACACTATCCAGACATGCATCATCATTATTTCTTGATGAAGCAGCCATCTGTTTGCGTAACTCGCCTACTTCCTTAACCAACGTGTCTATTATATGGTTAGAACGCTTGGAACGCTTACGTTTTTTGTGCGGACGCGACCATCTGCGCTTATTATCCGATGGTGAGCTTGATGAAGTGCTGCTGCTGCTGCTACTACTGCTGCTCGATCGGCTGCGGTTCCGTTTTTTACTTACTCCACTCGGACCCGCCACAGCTTCTGGCTCCATAGCCGAAAAAAAAATGTTCTTAGTTATCACTGTAAACAAACTGTATTAGTTCGCGTCATAAGTGTAATCTTGCTAAAGAAAATATTAACTTTGTTGCAAGTGTTACACATATCACTCAATATACTTAATTTAAATAGCAAAACCATTTAAATATATTCTGTAACACAATTAGGGCAGGTAAAAGTACTAAAACGAACGGGAAAACCCGTTATAAAAGTATTAAATTAATTACAATACTCACCTGAGTCTGTCTTATAGTACAGTTAATACAGTTTAATTTATTTGCGAGCAGTTGCTGCACACGTGTTGTCACGACGGAAACACAAACGCCAATGACAAAATGTCGCCGCTCATTTTATAAAACAAAATGGCGCGAAACCGCCAGGTGGCGCCACTTGACCGGAAACAAGGTCGTTAAAAGTCTTAAAAAACTGGTAGGTAATCGACGGAAACGGAAATGCTATTCTCAATAAAGCTTCCAGTTACGGTCAAGTTGTTTAATGGCCAAATTAAAAACTTTACAATACAAATGCTTAATTCAACCCCTTATTTTTTTATTTAAAACTCATTTTTTAGAACAAGTTATTTCCGTGTCACTTTATGTCATCTATACTAATATTATAAAGAAGTAAAGTTCGTGTGTTTTGTTAAATTGTTAGGGGTAATCACAGGATCTACTGAACCGATTTCAAAAATTCTTTCAATCATGGAAAGCTAATTTATCAGTGCGTGACATAGGCTATATTTTATCCCCGTATTCACGCGGGAACGGGAACCACACGGGTAAAACCGCGGGGTGCTGCTAGTATAAAATAATATTGTATTGTAACATTTGCTTACCTGGCTTGCCATGTAGTTTCGCTATCTCTTCCCATGCCGCATTGCGTAATATCGCATCGCGATATTCCTGGGATTTATTATTATAAATGGCTTCATATCGCCTAACTAACTCAATAAGTTGTTCATCTCCCATTTTGGCAGCGTGACCGGTGTTTGTTTTATGTCTGACGCGCTTAGAACGTAAGATGTAGAAACACAACGCACTTGTCGTACGCGTGGGAAAGCGTGTGAGTGATCATCCCCTCCACCTTCCCACGCCGATCGTGCGCGACCATAAAGTTGTAGGTAAAAATGGAGTCCACACTTCGAATACCTACTTGAAGCATAACATAACCTATGTATCACTATCGCGCTCTCTGAGGGCAGGCTCTCTCTTTCTAACTAAGGTAAGCTCTAGAAAGAGAGAGTCTACGCTAAAAAGAGAGATCGGCCCACAGAGACGTAGGTATTTGCCTCAAGCTTTTGTTCTAAGTGTGGGCTCCATTTTTACCTACAACTTCATGTGCGCGACAGATCGAACGTTGCATGGGCTGCGTGGGATAGCATTGCGTATGACATGTATGTTTCTAACCATACAAATATCAGGGGCCAGATTTCATAATGCGTTGCGTACGTGGGACAAATGTGTTCCTTCCTAGCCTTATGGGCATGTCGACCTGTTTAGTGACCACGGTTAGACCACGGTCTATTAATTATCGATATTTTATAATATTCCATCAGAAACTGATTCAGATATGGATTGGGTGTACCCCTATAAGTGAATAATTGTTTTTTGTAATTAAAATATTCGTTTAATTTAGTACCTAACTTTTAATCTCAATATAATTTAACATTATCATCTTTAATAGTCAGAAACATCGATTATTTCTATCGACATGGATTTAGATCCTGCCAATCCTATGACCGAAAGTTTGACATATGTCACAGAGATCATCCTAGATTTTACAAACTGTTAGATGTCCGTACAAAACGCTTCGAAATGGCTTCGAATAAAAACCTCACACAAGGTGGCATTGTGGTAGCATAGGTTTAAACTTTTTCTCAATGACATGATGATATAATATTAAAAAAAAAGTCTTTATGAAACTTTTAATGGCATTATCAAAACTACTCATATCATATGATTTAATCAAATTTGAATATAGCAAACTTTTTTTATATAGGTAGTCAAAGTTCGAGTTTTGCATGCGCGCCAGCGCTATCTGGTGACACTTATACTCAAACTTATTTTAGTATTCGTCAGAGGGCTTTGGCTAATAAATCTTTTTAGTAGTAAGTTCGTGTTCATTTATTAAATAAAAATATTTTCAAAGAATAACTAACTGTGCCCCGCTGTTTTTTTTTGCCCAATTTTGTCCTTCAGTAGGAGCTTGATGATACCTAATAATATCTATAGTCTTCTCCAATAATAGTTATTTGTTATACAAGAGTGCAAAGTTGCTTTTTAACCGGGGCTCCAGTTGAGGACCGAGCCAGCGAAGGATTCTAAAATTGAATCACGAGCGCAGCGAGGGATTCAAAATAAGAATCCTGAGCGTTAGCGAGGGACTCAAAGGAGCACAAGGTTAAAAATTGTTTGCACTCGAGTGCAACACATTATTTTTCATCCCCCCTCAGCGAGGAAATTACTAAAACGGAAACATAAAACAATCACAATATTAAGTGAAAAGCAAAAATATCACGCGCAAAGCAAATAAAAAAATAAGTAAGTACACCAAGGAGGTTCCGAGTTTGAATTTGAAATAAAAAAGAGTTGTATGACAGTTTGTGAATCCAAAACATCATCACACTTAGTGCACACGATGTTCTAAATTCAAATTTACTTTAACCTCTAGAGCGCAAAAACGACTTTTACTCCCAGTTAGCAAAATTGCCTTGGGTCCTGCGGGGGCTGTCACAGCGACCCCGATATTTTCCACTCTTGAGATTAAAATCGACTTTTACCCCCATATATCGAGGATTAAAAACATACTTTCCGAGCTAGTGGGATGAAAATAAGCTATTTTTTAACGAAACTAACAAACTCTACTAATTAAAAAAAATTAAATAATTAAGCATTTTTTTATTTATTTATAAAAAAATCCCACCTCACCATTTTAATGTACCTACGTATAACTTTACTTTCTTTTTTCAGGCGGTTTTCAGGCAGTGAAGGACACTTCAGTAAAGTATTTAATAACGGGTCATTTTTCGTCAAAGACGATGAATCATGCCTGAATCATTTGAGATTTCCCTTACCTTTAATTAAATTGCGTTCTTATTTACGGACATAGTTATTTGATACAAAGAAGGGTACATAAACAATATTGTTTCGTCATCTACTCATATCCAAGTGCTGGATGGTAGACTTCAGTTCAGTTCAGTCAGATACCTGTATGTATTTGTATAGATACCTATCATCACCTTAGAATATCAACGCAGGTTTCCTCATGATGTTTTCCTACATCGTAAGAGCGTCAAATAAACATGCTTTTATACTTAGTTACTTAATATAATTTCGAAAATAGAAATATTTTTACCAAAGCTTGGCGGGTATCGAACCAGGCACCTTTCGAATGGAAGTCAAAGCCTACGAAGTTAACCACTAAGTACGCCATCACCATCAACGTGCTTTCATCAGTCACGTATACCTAATCGAAACTCATACAGTCAAAGCCTTTTTTTTAACGCGGTGAAAATGCATAGACCTGCATAACTCCGTGAGCCGATATTGGGAGGACCCCCAGGGCATGTAGGGCTCTCCCACTAAAAACACAGCTACTTCCATCCGCGTTACAATACAGTCAAAGCCTGGCAGAAAGCTAGTACAACATAAATAAACCTAACTTGTCTATGATAAACCTAGACATTCATGACTCCATGTAACTATAAAAAAAAACTAGAATCAATATCATGTCACGTCCCTATTCCGGCGGACGGTTACCCGCCTTTTTTACGAATACCGTTCCGTTCCGTGTTTTTCTTTTCCGTCACTCGCTCTGATGCGTTTGTGAAAAAAGGTGATCGCGTGTTTCACGCACTGAAGAAAACATGAAGAAATACTGAGTATATATCGCCACAATTACTAACTGATGCATTATGGGGCTGCGGTATGCTTGTAATTATCGCTCTTCGTCCATAGGTATCCTAGGATCGTACATTTCCAATGGATGAGATGCGCGCGCTCTACAATAAAGTTCAGTTTTTTTCTTAATTAAAATGTTTAATTGCACGTACTTTGATTGCCTGGCATTGGACTTACGGACTAATAAAAGCTTTTTTATAGTTCAGTTGATCATAGTAAAATAATAAATAGGTTTTCTGATGTATTACCTGATAAGTAGATTAAAACTGATGTTTTCAAAAGGTCATGCTGATCGTCAAACATAGCATGTGCTATTATTTTGTAATTAAAAATAATAATGTAAGTAAGCACTTGATTATAAAGCGCATACTTACCTTCTATGTTATAAATATTTTCTTTTTCATAGAGCTCTGGGCAAGCTTAGCTAAGTAGTAAGTTTTTAAAATCAGATTTTTATTTTTTGTAATTTTATGTAAGTATAAGGGCTTAGGTGGCTACTCAGCCACTAAAAACTCACCTATTGGTGAGTAGCCACCTTGTGATTTTCTTAGTGGTCAACTCAGCCAGTACTTTAACCGATTGTGGGTGAGCAAACCACTCCAATTTTTGGACGTCGTCCTCTCACCCACTTTATAAAACTTAACCTGGGAGACCGTACTAAGACTGTCAAATGTTACATTGTTTAGATATATCGCGCGATTTTGGGACAAAAGTACCAGGCAAACATGGGTTATGGCTTAGGTGGCTACTCAGCCACTAAAAACTCACCTATTGGTGAGTAGCCACCTTGTGATTTTCTTAGTGGTCAACTCAGCCAGTACTTTAACCGATTGTGGGTGAGCAAACCACTCCAATTTTTGGACGTCGTCCTCTCACCCACTTTATAAAACTTAACCTGGGAGACCGTACTAAGACTGTCAAATGTTACATTGTTTAGATATATCGCGCGATTTTGGGACAAAAGTACCAGGCAAACATGGGTTATTAGGAGTTTTACATACAATTTTGTTCAAGTACGTAAAATTAAATTTGAAGTACTGATGGTTCCCTAGGGGGTAAACCAAATTGATGATTTTGTATTATTTTAAAGATAGAATAAGTATTTGCTTATATAATTTTTTTATTAAAAAAATTGTTATCTTTGTAAACTACCAGGCCTGCAGAAATGTAAAGAGGTCTTAATAATAACCTGGAGTATATATTTTTTTAAATCAAAATACTTACTTAATTAATGTGAAAGTCAAACTAAAAGAAATGTAATTTTTAATAAGAGCTACAAAAATCAATACAACAAAACATATAGGCTTAAATCCTTCATTTTACAAAATCGTATCTTGTCAGTTTGCAATGCCTTATGTATGTATTTATTTTAATTTTTTTTTTAGTTGGACATCAACATTCCCTAAAGTGACATAATAAAATTTTCGGACTATTCGCTGAATGCTAGATTCGTAAATCAGCAGATGTACACCAGTTTTTTTTCCTCTTTGCATATAATTACATTTTATATTATCGATATTTTTATTTAATCTTAGGAGAATTAAATTATTTTGATTTAAAAAATATATACCAGGTTATTATTAAGACCTCTTTACATTTCTGCAGGCCTGGTAGTTTACAAAGATAACAAATTTTTTAATAAAAAGATTATATAAGCAAATACTTATTCTATCTTTAAAATAATACAAAATCATCAATTTGGTTTACCCCCTAGGGAACCATCAGTACTTCAAATTTAATTTTACGTACTTGAACAAAATTGTATGTAAAACTCCTAATAACCCATGTTTGCCTGGTACTTTTGTCCCAAAATCGCGCGATATATCTAAACAATGTAACATTTGACAGTCTTAGTACGGTCTCCCAGGTTAAGTTTTATAAAGTGGGTGAGAGGACGACGTCCAAAAATTGGAGTGGTTTGCTCACCCACAATCGGTTAAAGTACTGGCTGAGATGACCACTAAGAAAATCACAAGGTGGCTACTCACCCAGTGGGTGAGTTTTTAGTGGCTGAGTAGCCACCTAAGCCAGTATAAGTACTTACTTAATTTTCTAAAATAAAATAAGTACTTACGTAATGTTTTCCATGTCCTATTTTTAATGATTGCATATCGCGCAGGTATTTATTTTTTAATAAAAGAAATCCATAAGAAATCTATCTTTTTCACATGCTTGCCACGATATGATTAGGTTTGCAATGACGTACCTATTTTATTATAGATGCGTCATGTAACAACGTCACGGCTCTCAAAAACAGCGTGCATACTAGATAGATAATCTAGATAACCGTGAGAAAAAAGCCAAATAAAGTAATGCGATGCGATACGTGTTGTCAAAGAGATATGAATTTAAGCACATCGAACACTTGAATTTATTTTTACGACGCGTAGAATCGCGACTCTAGTTAGTGCATACTACTAAGAATGTTGATAATTACCTTATTTTATGAATTGAATATACATCTTCACAATCGAATTAAATATTATGAAAGATAGACTCGCAATACTAGTTAGTAGACAACTACGGATAATGCTGGTATTTACCCCTTTCTTACGTTGCCATTTCAGACGGCAGACAACATAACACATCTACAGTTTCCAAAATCATTGTTTTTCGTTATGTCCCCTAATATTATACCTAATAGGTATAATATTAGGGGACAGATATTAGGTATTACCTATAAGACATAACACACACACATCAAATTGGAGCGATTCCTTATTTATTCAGTACTGTTTGTGAGGATAAATTTAAGCCTGGGGCACCTTCACAAAGTCGATAGTACGACGACATCTCGCAGATAACTGCCTATAAACTACACATTAAGTATACCTACGGCGCGTTTAATAACGAACAGCTAACGTTAAAAGTACAATTTGAAAGATAATTTTTGTTACAAATGAAGTTATTTTATACTAATTTCGACAAATGCATTGGTGTGTAAAGAGAGTAGATATATGAAACTAAGTAGATATTTTTTATCTACTTTTAGCGGTTTCACTGTGAATCCCGTTCCCGTGGGAATACGGGGATAAAATATAGTCTATGTTATTCAGGGTGAATGTAGCTTTCTAATGGTGAAAGAATTATTGAAATCGATTCTGTAGTTTCGGAGCCTATTCGTTACAAACAAACAAATGTTTCCTCTTTGTAATATAGTGTAGATTTTAGTTTTATCCCACGGGTTCAATTACTTACTTACATAATAAATCACCCTATTAGGTACCTGCTGAACACGTTGCGTACAACGAGATCGAGTATGTACTTATCTATGATTTGAACATGCATCACCCGATCCAGGTATTGAACCCGGGCACTTAGACTTGGCAGGCAAGTGCACATGCTACCTGGACCAGGCAATTAATAGTTATTTATGGTACAAGCGAGGTAAGTTGGTGATTATTTCCGAGGCGCTATTGAGGCCCGAGCCGTCAGGCGAGGGTCAGAAGATAGCCGAGGATAGTAATCATCAATACTCGCGTGTACCATACAACGTTTTTCAACACATTTGCGAAGAAATTATAATTTTTCGCTAATAAATAAACAGTTTTTCTATTCGCGCGCATCCAACACAACAATGGTGTTCGCCAAAGACTAAATGAATATACTCATTAAAAAAAAAAACGAATGAATGAATGAATGGAATCGACCATAGACGTACCAAAAGTAAGGCAACATAGTTGAACTTTGTTTTTAAAATGTATGGACACCATTTTTTTGGTGTCGAAACTTTTTTAAAAACAAAGCAATTTAAAAAAACAATCTATAACTCACTAGTGAATAAAACGTGTCATTATTCAACTATTTTTGCACAAATAAGAGCCCCTTTATGAGCAAGTGTGTTGAAAAAGCATAATTTCTTTTGTTTACAAACTTACCTCAATAGTAATACGGGTACCAGGTTTAAAAAGTGGACCGTAACGAAAAGGTCTATATCATCGTACCTTAATAATTAAAAAACTATTAGTCTTAGAAACAAAAATGAGGTGTGAATATTTCACTTATACCTACCTATAGACAGCTCGCTGTTATGACATTGAATTTTCTTGTTTTCATTTCAATCTTTTACTTTAAAAGCGATTCGCTAACATAGACGTTTCACGTTAAAACCAACGGCCGTGTGCCCCGGCACAGCCCCACCCGATTTTTTTTATGGTTATAAGGAAAATCTAGCCAAAATTTCACCTACATCGTTCCAGTAGAGATAGGCCGTTGTACACGTAGTATCCATTGCTAGATGTAGATACTGTGCTCGTACTACATATTGTTGTGAGTGAAATCACCTTTGAAACATAGTTCGCGTGCCAACAGCAGTTTACTCCGTTAATTAATCAGAAAAACGCGTGACGAGCGTTGCTAGCGGCGCGCGCGACTTTTTGCAATCAAACGAGCGGAAGCGCACGCGCATCCAATATTTTTTCTACCCGCAATGCATTAATTTTTAATGCGAACGAGAGCAATGGCCGTTTTTTAATTAATCCCAAGTTATTGTTAAGAGAAATGTGAGATAATTAATGTTAGTATCTATGTACAATTGCAGTCGTTTATTATAAATTATATTAATGCTGTTCGATATGAGAAAGCTTTATTTATGTAGTTTCCTATAATTTATTGCGTGTGGGCTATATCGTTACCAATATGGCGGATTCTTAAAGATGGCGACATTGCGGGTTATTAATGAACCCCATATCAAAACATATTATTCTTAGATTAATATTATTTTTACTTAACTATGTAGTATGCTTACTATTATCTATTCACATACCTAGCCAATACTCTATCTAACTTATACAGTCTAGCATGCCCAAGTCCATACCAACTAGACAAACAATGCCAGCAAGCATTTTCTTTGGAACATCACACTAACCAATTACGGCGCATGATTCAAATATGGAATGTTGTTGAAAATAGCTTTGGTGCGCGGGCGCCGGTCACCCCGTGACGTCATCAGGAATCCAGCTCGGAAATGAGTCACAAGCCTGAATCACATAGTCTTCTTTATACTAAGACAGGACCTGCGTTTGTCTCGTACTTTTTCTTGTAAAATAAAAGAGACAGCTAATATTTGTTGTTTCTATGTCCTAAACATTGACAACTAAGTGCACTAAGGTTTTGTTTATGGCACAATTATAACGAATATTTTACTCATGGAAAAAATAATTAGGCATCTCTTTTGTGATTTTACTAATGAAAAACTGTGTCTCATGAATTGTTTTAATTTCAACCTGGATTATTCTTCACGTTTTAAGTTAGTAGATAAGTATCGTCCTCATCATCATCACCTTATATGTAACTAGCAGCGCCCCGCGGTTTCACCCGCGTACTTCGCGTTCCCGTGTGAATACAGGCATAAAATATTTCCATGAGTGAAAGAATTTTTGAAATCGGTTCCGTAGATCCCGAGATTACCCCTTACAATTTAGTATGTAATGTATATATTTCTACCCTAAATTGTGATTTAGATTAGTCAAGTGCGAGTTGGTCGACTTCACACACAACCATAGAATTTCTTCGCAGGTGTGTGAAGGTTTCCCCGCGATAAGGTAGGTATGATAAGTAATTTTTGCCTATATCTTAATTTACAGGTTTTCTTACTTACTTACTTAGTATGGATCAACATACTATTTATTTTACCTTATGTTCTTCCTCTTCTTTGCGTGTCGACTCATATTTTTTAAGGACCAGAACTCGGAATACCTTATCACTACATAGTTTAAAACAAAGTCGCTTTCTCTGTCCTTATGTATACTTAGATCTTAAAAACTACGCAACGGATTTTGATGCGGTTTGATTTAATATACAGAGTGATTCAGTGGGAAGGTTTTTAGCATTATTTTATCCCCATATTCTTATGGGAACGGGAACTACGCGGGTGAAACCGCGGGGTGCCGCTAGTTTTAGTATATAGGTATGTTTCCCCCATATCTGGAAGATGAATCTCAGATCATTGACTGGGAGTTGATGAAGCGCGAAACTAACGCATGGCCGGTGGACCATTGTATTTATGTACATTACTCATTGGTATTGTATGTATTTAAACCCATATATAGTTGGTAATGTACAGGTAGATATTATTATGGTTTTTATTATGAAAAAAGTATGGAGCGTGCCATAATTATAAGAAAGTACTTACTTAGTAAATACATATAAATACTCTTTGTATCTCCATTTTTTTTTAATTTCTAGTGCTATTTTATATCGAACTATTTTCCTTTTTTTAGATCCGGAGGGAATTAAAGGTTGTTCTATGGTCTATGGCTGGTTATATGAAATATCAGAACTTTGATGTACTCATAGTAAAAAGTAACAAATATACGTCCATCCATCCTAAATTTCTAACCATAACCGTTACTTGTTCTATCTGAGCGAAATATTCGCTCAGATAGTAAATACAAATTTTCACTAAAAATAATTTAAAGTACAATGTAGGTCACTGGCCCAGGCGTTGGATTTATTTTTAATTTTATAATTTGAAATTACAATTAGAACCTAGAGTCTTGTAAGGTCCTCTTTAACAATCTTCAAGTAACGTTCCGAGTCCCTACTCACATGTTTTGTCTTTGTCACTTGATATAAAGTAAGAAAGAGACAAAACTAACTTTACTTGGTAAGTAACTTTACTTGAAGATCTTGAAATAGAATAATAAACAATAATAAAATATGAATTCATAGATTCATCAAATTATTAAAGTCCAGTGTAGACAGACAGACAATTTGTCACATAAATTCACTATCTCCATTACAAAAAAAATATTTAGCTAAAAATTAGACCATAGCATGTTAGCTAGCCATTTCAGTAGTATACTCGTAGTTACTAGGCAATAGACATGGATCTAGGTCACACGAGGCGTTGTGACGTCACACAGTACAAGTACACACGCGTTACCGAATGACTTGCTTATGTTTGGGGCACGTTTGTGGTTCATTTTAGGCTGGGGGAACGAGTCGTGGTCTTTAAGAGGCACGAAGGGGGCACGGAGACAAAAAAAATTCAGCAACATTTTTAGCAACTCTACATGAAGTTTTTACTTACCACACAATGTTTTACAAAGTTTAGATACCTAGATAGACATTCTTTATTGTTAATACGCCCACAAGGAAAAGAATAAAACAGCAGTTAAATACAAACAGTTGGTACTTATATGGGAAAAGACAGTCTTATTGCTAGAAGCGATCTCTTTCAGACTACTTACCTCTGTTACTTATTGGATGAAAAAAGAGATGTAGCAGTTAGTATGCTTCAAGCCAAGACGACCAATATCAAACATCGCCGAACTCATTTGGAATTCGTGGAAACTCGGTCACCTTTAAAAAGACTAGCTAGGTATGTCCCACTGTCACCGAGTTAGCTGTGCCCTTATTGGCACTTTCGTGAGTTTTCATCTATTCTATAGCTTTTTGCTTATAAAAAAAAATCATCTAGAACCCATATGTATAGTTCCTGAGATTAGCGGAATCAATCAAACAAAATCTTCAAAATCCCTGGATTATATAAAGATATTTGCTCAAACACGTATAGGTATTTGGGACAAAGGAAAAAGGCCTTGGAGATGTGATTATGTAGATATCCGCCGCCACCCACGATACAGGTTTTCAATCGATTATCTTGATTTTTTTTAAGATAATGCCAATCGCGAATATGTTTTTAAATCAACAACAAAACTAGGTTATGTTTACTTTTTAAAATCAACGGTTTTATGATATATGTACCGGCCTCAGAATCGGCTGTTTCGTTTTACTGTAAGTAGGTATATACCTAATATATTTGTGTGTATGTATGTATATAGCCATTGACAGTACAATTGGTTTTATGTGTGTGAGTGACATCGATCACATAAACTAATTAATTGTTACTCCGAATAAATGGATGTGGTAAACATAATGATACAATCTTAGAGAATTGTAGGATACAATACAATTAAGAGTTTATGGTTAAACTTGCTCTACCTTCTCTAGTTCGATATTTTTTTTGCATTGGGCAAATGAAGATGATCTTAATAGATATGAACTTACTTATTAATTAAAGATACTTAATAAACTAAGTACCCATAGTACAGCTGAACCTTTATTAAATGCGAGAGCATGCATTTTATATTCATAACCATATTACCTACAAGTCTGTAAAGTTTCGTAGAGTCATTAATACTTAAATGAGTTCTTAAATGACAATCATTTAATCACATGAACTAATCAACGAAATGCCGCATCACCTACATTACAATCGTTTCATACATCCGTGTACAAAGTCGTTGAACTTATCAGTGTGCGAAATTGGCGAACGCAAACCTGAGGCGCGAGACCGGCGTTTGCGCACCATGTGAACTAACCGTGCGATCTCTACTCATTTTCCTATATACATTACTGCTTTTATACTGAACTTTTGAAGTTAATTCTATACAAAGCAAGCAATGGATTAGTATTCTCTCCGAGTTACCAAAGGATTTGGCATCGTTTTCTGTCCCAGTAGAAGTTTGTCTCGACGCAAGGTCGAGCGTTCGACGCCCACTTCTATAAATACACACAGACATGCAAAAATGTGATACTTAAACATTAATGTGCCCTATATATACATAAAGATGTATGTGTATGTATGTATGTTCATTTCGGACTTATTTTGGTGTTCGTGTGTCTCAGTTTATAGTTTATTGATTAGGTTGGGTGGGTTTTGTGAACATAAAGTCTGTCTGTGGCTTTTAGTAAATAAAACTTTGTACAAGTCATACCTACCTATGGTAAACACGGCTGTGCTCTGCGGTTTCATCTGCGATATAATGGCCTGTAGCGTTTACTTAATATGGAAAAACTCTTGGAATAGCTAAGGCAAAAAGATTATTCCGAATCGAATCCGTAGTTCCTGAGTTACCTATGTGATAATTCTCCCGAATCAAAAATAGTCCAAAATACTATCTAGATTTTAATATACTTATACTTATACCTATTTTCTGCCGTGTTTAAGAAAGTTCCCTTCTAAAGTATACGCTATTCCTACTATCTACCGTGTTCTCTTGAAACATACAACACAAACATTCTTATGTTCCCTTGTACCTACCTATATGCTACCTTTTAATTGATAGAGAAAAACGTGACACGGCTAATGTAAATGACAGCTGTTCTAATCGTAAAGAGATGTACCTACCTATCTATCTATCTACGTAAAAGAAGAACAAAGATCAATAATTATGAATGATACTTAGGTACTATTATGTTGGTCTAAAAATTACTCAGTTCTTTTTAACCCCCGACGTAAAAAGAGGGGTGTGTGTGTGTGTGTGTGTATCTGTCTGTCTGTGGCATCACAGCTCCGGAACGGATAAACCGATTTCAATTTAGTTTTTATATTTTTATATTAAAGGGGACTTACGTGCGAGTGTTCTTAGATATGTTTGATGAAAATCGGTTGACCCGTTTAAAAGTTATGGGGGTTTGAAAGTAATTGTGTTGGGGGGTTTTTAAATTTTTAATTTAATTGTTTTTTTCTATATTTTTATGGGTTTAGTAACTGCTAAAAATATTCCAATATTTTTTATATAAACTTAAAATTATAGTTTAGCTTAGTTAGTATACAGGATGGGCATTATTTTTTATAATATTTATATTTTGCGTAATCAAATTACTTGTAATTATATTTGATCTATGTTTGCGATAGCATAAGATATATCTGAATGTACTAGTACTTACTGGTATTTAAAACTAGCACTGCCAGCGGTTTCATTTAAATTCACCAACCTGTTGTTTAATAATTATGTAATACCTATTACATTATAATTGTTGTATATTTTTTGAGCAGGTTTCTGTTTTTAGACAAATGTGAAAATAAGTCATGGACATTGTCCACTAATTTAAATTTAATATTCTTTAATTTTCCACAACTTACT
The DNA here is from genome assembly GCA_958496195.1 of Timandra comae. Classification (NCBI taxonomy): domain Eukaryota; kingdom Metazoa; phylum Arthropoda; class Insecta; order Lepidoptera; family Geometridae; genus Timandra; species Timandra comae. The sequence goes on along the minus strand of OY292362.1, from coordinate 1,785,810 downwards.
GAATCAATTTCGGTGAAATTTGGTACAGATGTTCCTTATAGACAGGAATAACACATAGGATACTTTTATATAACTTTTCCAAAAATCCTCAGATTCATAGTTTGCGCATGTAAAACCGCGAGGCAAATATTATTAATTTTGCATCTGCTAAAATAAATGTCTAATAAATCGATGTCCTAGTTTCTAGGGTAGTTCTAGAGATTACACCATGTTTTGCAAAATATTTTTTGTCTTTGTTAATCTTTCAAAATCTTTAAATAACAAAAGGTTGAAACTAGCATTTTTTTTTATCTAACCTTAGTAAGTAAATGTCACTACGAGTATAATTAAAATAAAAAATACATTGATTTATTCAAATTATTTTATTTTTAAACATGATTTGAACTTTATACAGGTATAAAACTCAGTAGGTATTAAATAAAAATGTTTTTTTTACATTTATTTTTACGTAGTATAAAACAAAGTTTCTTCGCGCCATATATGTGCCTAAATTCAAATTAAATAACAGAATTTAAATGTGGATTTCCCTTATAGATATGTGCAAACTTATCTAAATATAAGTACTTATAGGTTACTTACTCTATGTGAGTTACTGAGTACATAGACAATTTACTATCAGTACATTTAATATTACATAATATAGTTTGAAAAATATTATACATACAATGCCGTTACTATATATATTTTAAATGTTTTTATTTTTTAAACATTAAGTTTTCTATTTTTCTCTTTTTAAGATTTTAATTTTTAAATGCTTTTTTATACACCCCTATTTTGAAAATATGGGACTTATTAAAATCAGAATATCTGTAGCAGTAACTGAATCCATATATCCAATAAAAATATCAAAAATGATAGTCGATTACTTATCTTTAAAAAATACCAAATAAATGTCGTATTACCAGACGGCACACTAGCTATCAAGTATTCTGTGACGGCTCGGGTCGATGACCGCGCTCAGCTGTGTATCGCAGCGTTCGGTGTAGAATAACAATAAAATTCGGCGGGATTTTGAAAATCTTTGACTTATCATAACTTTTTAAATAAAAGCAAAAGAAAAAAACTAACTTCACTATTATATTGTCACCCGTCGTATACATTAGCTGTGAGATAAGGTATCGCAATTTCAAAATAAGGGTGTATATTTAAAAAAAGAAAAAAGTTCTAAATTTTGTTTTTATTTTATAATTTAAGAAGATTTTCTTGTGTTTGTTATATTAATGTATAACTTTAAAAAACATATTTAAATTATTTAATTTCAACATTTTATTTTGTCTATGTTTTCATTTTAATGTGTAACATTTAAGTTTTTTTTTTATTATTTATACTTTAGTACCTTTTGTAAATTTCTAACTAAATTGTATTCTATTTGCGTGTGCCCTAACAGGGTCCACAATAACTTGTACCTTGTATCTTGTAATTGTGGTGAGCAATAAAAATTGAGTATTGAGTATAAGATTAAAAGAAAATAAAACATCAATTAAAGCTATGTTCCAGTGAACTCTTATGACTCTACCAAAGATCTCGCCCCGCGGATGGATTCTTCACCCACAAATCCCACAACACTTCTGCCCATAAGGCTGTGGGCAGACCGCGAACCAAGATCATTAGCTCGCATAGCTGACGTAGTTTGTCCCATAGCGGCTACAGTTTTCTTTAGCGGGATTGATACTTCCCAATGTCAACTTTCCTTAGATTAGCATTAGCTTAGCTTAGGGTCTGCAACCAGCTGTAAAGGTCTGTTCATACACACAAACCAGCACGGATTACAATAATTTAAAACTCTGTTTTATACATAATCAAAGCGTTCTTCTCTCCGAGCCGGTCTGTATGAACAAATTATATTGTGAACAGATCTTACATGCTTCTGACTTTCCCTGCTCTGTCTCTACCTTAATTAATATTTGTACTTCTACAACCTTGAGTGTCTAGAAAAATTAAAAAGCCTTTAGTTAGATACAGACGTAATTACATTTTATAATTATTTTTTATATTTATTTGATCACAGAGCATGAAACGTACTCGCAACCGACTCCCTTTGAATTTCATTAAAATAATTACAAGATAAGTTTTGCAAAATATTGTACAGTATTATATACATTACATTGCTGATTCAAGTGGTTTTATCCTGCTTCAAAATATGTAACAATAACATTTTCTCTCTTATTTCGAAACAAATTAAAATAGTAGAAATTAACAGTCATACTTTCATTTACATTATATGCACATAAACATTTAAAAATACAATAGATAACTTATACTTAATACCTACATTCGCAAAAATAACAAATGATTAAATTTTTATAAGAATTCACTCTGTTATCTGTACCAATGATAACAATTACTTCGAAAACTGTTTAGTAATTGTATAGTAACACTACAGACATCATTTTAAAGCCAGACGTTTTGTGGGTGTACTTATTTCGATATTTTTCGTCAGTTCAGACCATGGAGTTGACATAACAATGGAACTTTCACTTTTCGGCTTACTCAGACATCGGTACTTGTATGACTCACAGGATAATTATAATATTATACACTAGCGGCGTCACGCAGTTTCACCCGCGTGGTTCCCGTTCCCGAGGGAATACGGGGATAAAATAGCCTATGTTACGTAGCTTTCTAATGGTGAAAGAATTTTTGAAATCGGTTCAGTAGTTTTGGAGCCTATTCGTTACAAACAAACAATATTTTTTCCTTTTTATAGTAGGTAGGTAAGTATACTTAAGACTAGTATAGATGAAAAGTTGTTTTATTTGACCACCAAGTCTGGTACTTACTCGTTATTACACTGTGACCAAGTGGTGTACCTAGTTGGTAGTGACTCCTAGCTTGTCAAAGGTGGTGATTAGTATGCTATCTGTTTATGTAGTGTAAGTATTTTCTATTCAATGTGCGTATTTACGAAACAAGAACAATAAAAAAAACTTTTAAAACAAGCTTTTTTTGTAGGTTTTATTGCATTTCTTGGGACTTAGGTACATAAGTGTGCCAAAGGAAAAACTGGGACTTACTTGTACCTATGCCAAATTTCAACTCAATCGGATAACCAGAAGTGGTCTTTCTATTTGATTACAGACACCGGGACAGACAGGTGAAACTAAATAAAAGCTTGTAATAAAAGTATGTATAAGTAAGTAGGTATGTTTGTTTATCCTTTGCCTAGTTGGTATACATTGTTCATTCAAACTTAGTAGTTTGGGAGTGGTAGCGATGAGTGATATGTGTCCAGACTCCAGATATATCTGAATATTAAAATTACTGCGGGACTCTCGGGAATTTTCCCATGTTTCGAGTTTTCGATATTTCAACGCTGCGCACAAGTATTGGAAACATACTATGGAATTTTCCCTAATCTTTGCTCGATCGATTTTTCACCTTTGTCAACAATCGTCTTCGAAACTATTATAATACAAATACGAGATTAAGGGCCTATTTCACGACCTTCAAGTAAAGTTAGTTTTGTCTCTGTTACTTTATGTCAAGTGACAAAGATAAAACTTGTGAGTAGGTACTCGGAACGGTACTTGAAGTTGGTGAAATAGGCCCTAAGTATCTTATTTATTATTATTTTATTTGTATAGGATATTCTAACATCTAAATATATTTTCGACATTTTCGAGCTAACGTGTTGATATTTGTGATAACCGTTTCGTACGGTAGTTTGTTGTCGGCAAAAAACACAAATATTAGCCTTGAATTTATAATTAGCAGAAATAGACATGGAAAATAACGACTCAAATCATATTAGACAGTCATTTCGAGTAGGTTTTAAAGCAATTATTAGTTACATTTGCAGATATTTACATTTTTAACCCCCGACGCAAAAAAAGGGGTGTTATAAGTTTGACGTGTCTGTGTGTGTGTGTATCCGTTTGTCTGTCTGTGGCATCGTAGCTCCCGAAAGGATGAACTGATTTAGTGTTAAAGGGGACTTACGTGCGAGTGTTCTTAGACATGTTTGATGAAAATCGGTTGACCCGTTGAAAAGTTATGGGGGTTTGAAAGTAATTGTGTTGGGGGTTTTTATATAACATAACATAATCATTCACTACGTCATCTCATTATAGTAACTGACCCCTAACTAAACTCGAAGCTTGTATCTAGGGTATCTGAAACTACGCACACACTCATTCACACACTCATTTGACCACCTAGATGGCAGAGTGGTCACCAATCCGACTGCTATCAGGTTCGATTCTCGTGCGGGATGATTATTTGTGTGAACCGCAACTGTTTACAGTCTGGGTATGTGTGTGAATGAGTGTCTGCGTAGTTTCTGATACCCTTGATACAAGTTACGAACCTAGTTAGGGTTGTTACTATAATGAGATGATGTAGTGAATGATTATGTGTTTATCTAGTCAGAGTATGTAAGTTAGAAATAAGTAATACTTATTCCTCAGTGAAATTAATTGTTCAAGATAAAGCAGCCTTTGTCATCTTCCCGCTCCTTACCTATAGAAAACGCCCCACGGTTTTACCCGCATTTAATTTGTCAATTTTCCTACCCTTTTGTTCTCCTGATGAATAAAAGATGTAGCGATGTATCTGAAACATAATAGGAACATTTTAATTAATCAATTTGGAACTCTATTAAAAATACTAAGGGCCTATTTCACGATCATCAAGTAAAGTTACTCACCAAGTAAAGTTTGTTTTGTTTCTTTCTTACTTTATAGCAAATGACAAAGACAAGTTGTAAGTACGTACTCGGAACTTTACTTGAAGATCGTGAAATAGGCCCTATGAGTACAAATGGCAAGACTAGGTGAATAAGTTCACTAAGTTGCCTCCCTATCTTCAACAAAAAAAAGAGAGAAAAATCCTAACTAATATTATAAATGCGAAAGTAACTCTGTCTGACTGTTACCTTTTCACGGCTAACTACTGAACCAATTGACTTGAAATTTGGTACAGGGGCAGCTTATGGTCCGGGAAAGAACATAGGCGAACATACGTTTTATCCCGAAATTCCCACGGGATCGGGAACTACGCGGGTGAAACCGCGGGACACAGCTAGTACTCTATAAATGATCTCTGTTCTAGTCTATATGATCCCTGATTTAGGAGTTGTACTGTAAGTTTCTAATGTCAATGCGAACAGGGTGTCTGTGCTTACAAAAGACGTTAATAAGAGTTTTATTTTGATGTCGTAGTCATTGCAGTCAATAACAGCCCTTTGGTGGCTCACTACCATTAGTTGTAATTATTTGTATTTTTAAACATAAACATAAAGCAGATTGGGGATTTTAAATACAATTAAATTTTAAACAAATGGGAAACTAATTTCTTGAGTGCAAGAAGTTCTCGGCTTCTCTACGTTACTATAATTCCTTTTTGTATTTACTGTTAAAGGAAAAAGCTATTTGTATTCAAAATAATACTCCGAATTGACCGCGATGGCTAACAACTAAACTAAACACTCACCAACTGTTTCTAATTCAACATAACCCTTTACGTTTGCGCGTGATCTTATTTACCGAACGCAACCTTCGGGTCCGGAAGGCATAAAATTCTGCGATCGTGCATGATCTATAATTTTATGGTCTTCTACCTGACGGCCATTCACCCGTGACCTTGTTGTTCGTCCGGATTCGTTTACATTAGACCTGATAATGAATCTGAGACCTAAAAAACAAAATTAGAATTCAAAATTTTCCCATCAAACCTTTTTTACCAGACTGCCAAGATAGGGCTATGTTCTTTTTAGTTTTTTCTTATTTATGACTGCAGAGCGGTCACCATGCTTCCAAATTCAACATCTTCTTTCCATAGAGTTACGGGTTCTATGCCTGTGTAGTGCAAATTTCGAATGAATCTGTGCGCAGTGTCTGACAGGTATGACAATTACAGATAGTAGATTCTTAGTAGAGGTACCTATGTATGATGCGGTCTCAAAAAAATCACATTTATTCTGTAAAATAAAATTACACAATTAATTATTTTAAGTAATCAAAAATAAATTTAAAGTAATGTAGGCGAATTAGACGGAGAGAGAAGCCTTTGTCCTGTATCGGGATGTTAAAAGACGATACGTTCCTTATAACGTACCAAATAAATTAGTTTCATATACTCAGAAACATATATAAAACTGTAAATAAATCCGTATTTCAATAACACAATTATATTTATTGTACACAGACAATTATTTTATATTACACATTAATCGTAGTTGTACCATCTTTTAACAGACATGATTTACATTTTTAAGTTGCCATTATAATCCGCGACGGTCGCATTCTCAGACGGAAACTAAAAAGTTAAAAAGAAAGCCAGCCCCTTATCCCGGCGCAAAAATGCGAGAACTCGCAAGGAATGCGAGTTGGTAGGACATGTTTGGTCGTCCCGGACTTGTGACGCAGTGGGAGGGTTGCCGGGAATAGACTTTATTAATACATGGACCGATTTATGTGGTTTCAAATCAATTTATTTATTATGTACTTATGTGTATTTTATAACCATTCAATTCTCTATAATGTTGTTGTTTTATCTTAATTTTCTTAGTTACAATCTGGAAATTTCTTTTCTTCCCTAGTGCTAAATTTTTTTCGATGATAGAATTTCTTCTACTTAACAAACAATATCCATAATTATGTATATCGATTCTGATTACGCACAATATGCATGTAAACTTGAGATGCTAATTGCCGAAAGTGACTTAAGTAAACTGTACTCGTAGGTATGTACTAGAAAACAATATACACTAGGTTGTTTCATCCAGAATATGTTACGAATTTACTCATACTTGTAAATTTTATACGTTAATTCTATAGTTAAACAAAGAACCAATATTTTTAATTATTCAAAAAATAATTTCAACGCGGATACAACCGCGTGATACTGTTACTTAAAAATATAAAATTAAACATCTAATCAAAAGTTTAGCTGGAGACCTTTTCAGTCTAGACTGAATTTAATTATAAACTAGTCCCAGGAGAGTTTGTTTAACATTATTAATTTTTAATAAACTTAGAATTCACAACTTTGTTGCCAAGCGGGGTTATAGAGGTCAATGTTTACGCATGCGCAGAATAAATGATCTCTGTTCCCTATTGTGTCACTAGGGCGATACTAAATTATATACACTAGTATTGTACCTCGGTTTTACTTGATTTTTTATTTGTAGGAGGGTGGCATGTAGCTTGTCATGTTCAGGGATAATAATTAAGTACTTACTATAATAGCTAATTATATTTTTTAAATTAGATTTAGTAGTTCCAATTAAAGATAAATATCCTAAAAGAATGCGAAATTAAGCGTATTTAAGTGAATACTTAACATTTAAATATTTTTTTTATTTTCGGGGCCTGTGAGAAAGTACCTATATCCTTTTAAAAAAGAAACAAATTCGGTTGAGTCATTAATGAGAGAGAGTCTTTGCTAGCATTATAACCAAACTATTGGTCACCAAACCCAATAAGTAATTACAATACAATATAAAAATGTTTACAATTTACAATACGAATACAAAATAAATAACATAAAACGTTTACAAATACAGTCGTTTGTTTATACAACACATTGGTCCGATATTTCTGTTACATTTTAGCAAATGTTCGAACATAAATATAAGTTTTAATAGTCGGCGTGTTGTGTCTGTGCAAACGACCTTTCTCTTGAAAGGACGTTGAGGAAGGTCGTTGTAGACAGGAGGGTTTCACCCCTCCGGGGGTGCGTGAGAGGGATTTTTTTCTATTATTTCTAACCTCGAGACGTCCTTTGCCCCAGCCTAACTGTTGATTCAATCTGAATGAACTTTTAGCTTTATTTTTTGGCATAGCAACACTTTGTAACCTTTTTGTCGTTGGGTCGTTGTATGTTGGTGCTATGTTTTTAAACTCTATTGGCAAATGTTGCGTCATATTTTGGATTTTTGTTCTTTTTATTACAAAATCTTAACCCTCTTACTAATCCAAGTTTTCTGTCTTTCACTCCTCTTAACCCCTTTTTATTATTATAAATAAGTTTTATCTCTTTCATTCCTATGAATAGTTAAATTATCCATGTACCTACGTAAGAGAGAAAACGTAGATTAACTATACCGTCGTTAATCCTCGATTAATAATAAGAGTTTTGTGAAAATAATATCATGATAAACTGGTTGACTTTTACATGTTTTTAATATTGGATGTGATTTAGCGTTTTGCCCCCAGATTCGCTTATAATTAACAATCAGAAATTACTATTATTTATCACTCCATAGTATAAAACAAAGTCGCTTTCTTTGTCCCTATATCCCTTAGATCTTTAAAACTACGCAACGGATCCCGAAATTTTATCCCCATATTCCTACGGGAACGGGTACTACGCGGGTGAAACCGCGGGGCGCCGCTAGTGACTCTATATATCTCACCAGGAGACTGGTTTTACAAGTTTTCATCCCCTTTTCGCTACTAAGGGTTGAATTAAACGAATTCCAAATCTTCTATCTCTAAGCCCACCCACAATTTAAATGGTACCGAAAATTTTAAACGGCCCCTGACCTAGTTGTATGTTCTGAGTAGGGTATCGAGAACCGGTATAGATTTAAGAACCGGGATTTTCGGTACCAGTACTAATCGGAACCGGGATTTCCCGGGATTTTCGGTACTTTCGGGATTTTTTTCTTCTTTTTAATTTTGGAGGTAAATATAGTCTAAAAAATATTATTTATATTAAATAACACATATTGCGCATTCTGGCATGGCAAGATAAGCATTGATTGCTTTAACACAATAAAATAGCATCACGGCTGAGCCTCTTAGCAGTTTTACGATGTCATCCACTCCGGGAGAACTCCAAAAGCAAGGAACAGAAGCGTGATGGTGCTCTACTTCAAAAAAGGGATAAAACCCTGCTGAAGAACTATAGAACCATCTCGCTTTTGAGCCATGTTTACAAGCTGTTCTCGAGGGTTGTCTTCTTAATTCGTCTATCAAGAAGACTCGACGAATTTTAACCCCTCGAACAGGCCGGGTTTCAAAGCGGTTATGGCACCACAGACCACATCCACACATTGAAGTAAATTATACAGATGATCTAAGAGAAGACTATGAGAAGGGTTGGGCTATTCTGGAAACTTTGCAGCGATACCAGGTCGATACTCGTTATGTAGAGGTGTTGAGATGTCTGTACGATGCCGACCGTTCAAGTTCAGTGCCGACAGTTAAAGTCTATCCAACTGTGCAGAGGTGTAAGACAGGGTGACGTTATATCCCGAAACTCTTCACCAACGCCCTGGAAGACGTATTTAAGACTCTGCCTTGGGCTGGATGGGGCATAAACCTAAATGTCGAGTACTATCTCGAGTAAAATCTCACACCTCCGGTTTGCAGACGATATCGTACTAATGGCGAAAACGCTGCCAGAGCCACACTGGATGCTGAATGACCTAGCAGATGCCTCTCGTTGGGTCGGCCTCGGCGTGAACTTTGACAAGACCAAGGTCATGGTTAATAATAAATAATAGCCTTGTTATGCTGGAGCCGATCCTAGTACACGGTACCCCTCTCGAGATTGTTCAAAAATACAACTACCTCGGGTAAATAATGCCATTGGGTAGAAACAATCTGGAGAGTGAGGTTAAGAAGCGAATACAGCTCGGTTGGGCAGCGTTTGGTAAACTTCGACGAGTCTTCTCATCGCAAATTTCACAGTGCCTAAAAACAATAGTTTTCAATCAGTGCATCCTACCAATGATGACCTACAGTGCCGAGACGTGGACACTCACGTGGCTGTTCCACCAATTTAAAGTCGCTCAAAAAGTACTGAAGAGGCTCGGAGTTTCTCTAAAATATCGCATTAGCAAAGAAGTGATCAGACAGAGAACTCAATTCACCGACATAGCTCAAGGAATTAACTCTCTGAAGTGGCAGTGGGCTGGCCACATCTGTAGGAGAACCGATGGTTGTTGGAGCGGAAGAGTTCTCGAGTGGACACCGCGACTCGGCAAAAGTAGTGTTGGACGTTCTGTGGCTAGATGGAGCCATGATTTGCGCAGGGTAGCCGGGAGAGAGTGGATGCGACGTGCCGCCGACAGGGCACATTGGCGCAAGTTGGGAGAGGCCTTAGTCCAGTAGTGGACGTAAACAGGCTGTTGATGATTAAAATAAAGTTATTAATTCACTTTTGATAAAGTTGTACACATAAAACATCAACGTATATCGTAGGCCGATTCTCCTAAATAGTATCTCCATTTTGATCTTTATAATTAAACTTTCTTGTTCTCTTTTTAAGTACCACATTTTGTCTTATGATGGAATAATGATGTACCACTTACCTACAGATACAACATTTTAATGAGAATATGGTTTTAGCTTGAATATTTTGTATAAAAAGAATAAATGCTGTTAATAGAAGATTAAAATCAAACAAATGATTATATAGTTAACATGATTCGGTATTTCCCGAAAATACCGAAAATCCCGGTTCTTATTCATTGAGAACCGGTTTTTTGACTACTATTAAAGAACCGGGAAATCCCGGGATTTTCGGTTCCGGGATTTCCCGGTTCTGAATCCTAGTTCTGAGCTATTGATATGTTAGTGCAAAAATAGTTCAATATATTTTCTATGACAATATCGGAAAAGTCGGAAAATATATTTAGTTTTTCTTTCTGAAGTAGTGTTAATTTACTTCTGATACTGACTCTACCTGAATTTGATAGATTAATTATTAGTATAATTATTGTGATAATACGAGATTGAATTGGGAGAACCTTGACCTATTGATATTTAAATGAAATATAAAATCATTGTACATGAGTACTTTTTAACTTTATGACAATAAAGTGCTCAAGGTAGAGCAACGCTTGCTTTAGCTTATTTATACTCGTAATAACCAAAGCCTCGTAAATCTTAATTTAAAAAAATCATGTACTGAAGTGAATCAAAGAAATCTTTAAAATAAATTTAAGCAGTCACATATGATTTTGGGGGTTGATCCTCAAATTAATAAATAAATCTTTAAAATATTTTGATTTATTACGGGGCTTTTAAGTTTAGTTTTACGGGTTTTTCTCCCCTTAGCCCCCCTAAACCCACCAATGACTTTTAATAATAAGTACTATTATTCTATCAAAATAAACGGACACTGAGGAAACATTGTTTGCAAATATAACGATACGATATCGCAGACAAAGATTACATTTAGGTAGGTGTGAGACAAAGAAGTCGGTCACGGCTTTTGTTACAAGGATAAGGAGAAACGGCTTCGAAAACACATTTTTGATAACATTTCTTTAATAAAACCTATAGATTTTTTATAAGGCAGGTACCTATTTATTTTCTTTCATATGTAACGCCTACTTATATTCCAAGGAGGAGTTTGATCTTTGATTCCTGAGATGAGCAGTTCATATTAAAATTTGCTATTTTCCAAACATGGCTCTAATTTAATATTTCCAACACGTATTGGAGAAGTGTAGTGATTGAGCCTTTTTCTCTTCATTGTGTTATTTATATCGTAAGAGTCCTGTAATATCCCAATGCGGGACAAAGGATTCTCTCACTTATAATATTACTATTGTAAAGTACGAAGGAATAAGCGTAATCGCTACGTTTATCTAATGTGTGTTGGTGACCTCAAACAAGAGAATTATATTCGAACATTAACCGTTTTAAAAGTTCAAGGAGTTTTGAAACAATATACGAGTACCTACCTATTCGAATTAAGAAGAACAACAGAACAAGAACTTCTTTTTTTTAATTTTGTTAAAAAGAAGCTGCCAATGTCAGAAAGCATGTTTTTATTTTTGGAAAAAGAAAAGAAAAATTTTGAAACTGCCTATGAAACCTTCGTTAAGGCCAAGTAAAGCATACTCGTGGTACCTCTACCACATGACTACGAGTATATGCCTCTACCTAGATATAATAAATGATATAACCCACCTATGTACAATCGTACTTATTATTTATTTGCAACATACGCTACTAAATACTATGACATTATGTTACAAGTACGCTGTTATTACTTTGTAGAGTTACTTAGTAAAAATCTTTTTTTCTGTAATTTTTAGTTGACTTTAATTTTAGTTTTCTTTTTGAGGATCTCAGAAGAAGTAAGTAGCTATAGATAGATACTTAAATTGGTAATTCATACATATTTTTATTATTCATACAACTCTCTACGTCTCTACACTACTCTACATCCCTACTAATATTATAAATGCGAAAGTTACTCTGTCTGTTACCTTTTCACGGCTAAACTACTGAACCGATTGACTTGAAATTTGGTACAGGGGTAACTTATGATCCGGGAAAGAACGTAGGCTATGTTTTATCCCGAAATTCCTACAGGAACGGGAACTACGCGGGTGAAACCGCGGGGCACAGCTAGTAAGTAATAAATGAAAATCAGCTGTTGAATATACCCATTTTACCTATTTCGTTATTTCTTTTTTTTTAAAGGTGTGTGTAAAGAAAATTTTTGGAAATATCCTCGTGAAAATATCTATTGCGCGTCGCTAGTTTATAACACAAGTGTTACAAAAATGTTTTGTGTTCAATAGGAACAGTCAAATCGCGAATGATATATTGCTTTAGTATGATTTATCAAGTAAATTATTGAATGTCTATAGTATAGATAGATAGATTTAATTATTTATATCAAAAGAAAACACTTAGTAATAAATAATAATATCAGCAGATGTTATCTATAAACATTGGAGTCTCTGATTACCACCTATAGGCGATTTCGAATCGTACAAAAACCGCTACCTTGTCCATTAAGTGCGAGTATCCGTGTTAAATACATTTCAATCATGGAAAACGGATTGGTTCGTATCTTTGGGCTGTATCGAGTCATTGTCGTGAGCTGACTCATCTCAAGTCACTGCACTTAGTCTCGCTTCCAACGAATACTAGGAACACCTAAAGTAAACTTTGACGTCTTAAGTCAACTTGATCGTCAAGGACTTGGCAGAGAAACTGGACATTGGCGCGTTCGCCTCGGTAACAATCGAACGCTTTCGAATGAAAGGCATCATAAAAACAACGTTTTACACGAACCTCCGAGAGGCACCCGATTTCGTTTCACATTAATTTGAAATCTAACACGAAGATTGTTTGCGTTCACCTCGACAATTAGACGCATTCCTGTGACTCATCCAGCCGCGACTTGTATTTTTATTGGATGTTTGCATTAACACACGACTCTATCTCGGTTAAGATATGTTTTCAATAAATAGCACGCGATAATGCCTCCTCAGTGGTGATACAAAGTCCACTACAATAATTCATGCGAAGCAGTTTCTCACTGGAAAGTAAAACATTAACGTTTCGAAATCACCTTGGTAATGACGGGGCCGGAGGAAAATATCAACGCGGTGATCTGACGTCACGCAAAATTTGTCTAACAAACAAAAACCCGATTGTAATTTGTAATACGAAACAAATAAAACATCGTTTCCATGATACGCCCGTTCTAGAACATTGGCTTGTCTAAACTTTGTATCATTTTGGGCGATTTCGTGACAACAATCAACAGAGCTACGCCCAGATGGTTCTGGTAATCACATTGTAACTGAAAATGGTCATTGAATAATTGACACTACACTTAAGACTAAGACTAATAAGAATCGAAGAGGAAAACGAGCACAAGGCGCGGGTGGCGCGCTGCCGACGAAAAATATGCAAAAACCAGTTTGAGCTGCTTTTGTTCAGATCTTTCGGCAGCGAGTTCGATGACCAATGCAAATGTGTGGGTCGACGTGCGATTTTAGATGCGATGCGAGGGTGTGGTGTGGTAGAAGGGCGAGCGAGGGTGCAGCCTGCGTGCGGTCAACAACCGTCGGCCGCCGCCGCCGCCGCCACCGCGCTTACAGAGTGACTCACCACCGGCTTTGTGTCCGCGCGCCCTCGCCACCGCCACCGGCGGCTACTCACCTCGCGCTCGCCGCCACACGCCGCTCCGGGACCTCCTGCCACGTGCTGCGTGCACTAAACCACGTGTCCGCTGCTCCGACACCTCCTGGACTCCTCGAGACGACGACGACCACGGAAGACAACCGCCGACACGGTAAGTGTACTCCAACAAGCGCCTGGATACCATGACCACCAGAGCACCTGATGAAGTACAATGGGCGTGCGGCGGTGTGAGCGTGCTGCAGGCTGCCAGGCGGTGCGTGTGAGGCGAGGGCGACGCGCGCTACTTCAGGTACCTGACTCGTGAGGACAGCCCCGGCGCCCGAGTAGCGCGCGCCGCCGCTCTCCTATTTATAGCGCGTGGTGAGAGCGCGAGTAGAAGACGCGTCCGTCTGCGAGGACGATCCACAACCGACTGCAGCTTCGAGCCGAGCGCGTCCCCCGCGCGCCTCCAGACGTCAGCTGACCGCGGCTGCACCGGCCCTGACATTGGCGGGCCGCCGCCGCGCGGGGGGTGAGGTCGCTGACCCCGCCCGCGGAAGCCTCCTCGCGAATCTGACGCCCGCGCGCCTCCCCCCCGCCCCCCACACACCCCGCCGCCCGCGCCACTCACCCCACCGCGCGTCCCTCCCCTCCACTCCACACTCAGTCATCCTACGGTGACATTCACCAACTTTGGGCACTGAATGATTTTAGGCTGACGGGAGGCTGCGATCCACCACTCGGCCCTTTGTCCCGACTGACTCCCAATTCGAAGTGGGACTCAAGAAATGATGCCATGTCAATGTCATGGGGGACTTTTTTAAGGACCGTTAAGTATATATTCAAGATAGGCATATTTTTATGTTTGATTTTAAATTAAGAACATCTTTTTCATTAAATTATGTAAAGTATCCAAGTCCTTTCATGATCATGAGTGAAGGCACGTATTTTGTTGACAATATAATTCAGTGTGTTATCATTATCACTACCTGTGACTAATTTTCGCAACACAAATTAACTAAATAAAAATAGAATTTAATCAGATACCTTCTTAGTCAACCTACTTTTATTGCTAGAATTTACTTTATAAATATACAAAGATTATACAAATTGAAATGCGCTTATCATTTTCCCAGGTAGATGACTAATGCAAATGCATATTTTTTGGATGGTCTCAACAGAAAGAAATTTCAAGAATAATAATATAATACTTAACTATAAAATCTTATTATGTACAACATTATGTGTATATCCAATAAAAGATTTCGATAAAACTGCAAATAAGTACTTACATACGTATCTTCAACTCTATACTTTTACGTCATTTCATTAGTTACTACTAGTATTGTATCGTAACAGTTATTATGAATGAAAATTCTATGTGTTTATTTAGTTATGTACATACATACGTACTGAAGTATATAATATAATGAAGGTTACAACGTAGTGATCAAACAAATGAGTAATGTAACATATTTACTGAAGACACGAAAAGGTTTTGTACGCGTTTAAAGTTGTAAATAAGGGTAACATATACAAGTAAAGTTAGGTACTTGGTGTTACATACTTACTAAGCGCTGTTTCATCCCCCTTATTCCCGGTTTTGTCAAGGATAAGTAACATGTATCTTTTTGACAAGTCTCGAACTTAGTTATGTGTCAGTTACTATAATGAGATGATGTAGTGATGAATGTTAATTAATTTTAGTCGAATCCCTCGACTAGTTTCAGCCACATACGGTGGATTTTATTAACGGAGGATTGAGATGTAAGTACTTGCGATAGAGTCTTTCCCTACAATAATGCCGCTCAAACTCGTCTAGGGGTTTGAAATTTGAATCAACACGATTAAGAATAACCTTTGTAAAATTATTTGATGACTGTTCGGATTATCTTTGAAATGGCTAGCCCAATTTTAGCAAGATCATCACTGTCACAATACTAATGTGATATAAACTGTGACACGAGAATTTTATCTATACTAATATTATAAAGAGGAAAGATTTGTTTGTTTGTAATGAATAGGCTCCGAAACTACTAGACCGATTTCAAAAATTCTTTCACTAATGGAAAGCTAATTTATCAGTGCGTGACATAGGCTATATTTTATCCCCGTAATCCCACGGGAACGGGAACTACGCGGGTGAAACCGCGGGGAGCTACTAGTATATTAGATAGGTAATGAATAGTACCTAATGCCATAAGTTAAGATTAGTCCCCGCTCATTTTTCCTCACGGGAACTGGAACTAAGCAGGTGTAACCGCGGGGCGCTGTTTGTAAGTAATACAATAGGTTAGGTCGAGTACCTATTGAGATTATGCTAGTATTCATAAAGGTAGGTCAAGTAAGTACACAATGTTGATAAACAGTAAGCAAATGTGTGGGCGTGTGTCTATAAATATCCGTATAACCACGGTAATGTATTTTCACGATTTTTCCCATTCTCGTACGCTTTGTTTTGTATTTAGTAAAATTAGTAGAAATGAGAATGTTTTTCTCATATCTTGTCTTTTTATACGTTTTATATTTATAGTTTTAATTAAAATAAACACGTATTTAATTACTGTAAGCGAGTTCTTGTTTGTATCAATTTTGTATAAGATCTAGGTATTTTGTATTTAAATAAAAAATTTACCTATGTTTCTGTGAAAACAAATCTAACACTGACCGATCGAGATAACTGGCCAAAGAATTTTTCAACAAAACTTTTGAAATTTTTGGGGGTTGAGGATTCGATGCCGGTGTGAGGTAAATTTCGATCTGGGAGTATGAAAATGGGTGTAGTCGTTACTTATGTATTTAGGACGACCAGTGAAAATTACATTAAATCTTAGAAATAGATACTTAAATAAATAAATTAAAATTCAAATGCATGATGTTGAAGCAATTTTTACGTTATGTTGGAGTTAGAACATATCATCTATTATGTACTTACAGTACCCACATAATAGACTACTTAATACATAATAGATTACTTAATTGTCAACCCACATCATTCCACTGCTGGGCAATGGTCTCTCCCAAACATCTGTAAGGTATATAAAGTACAACAATATTGTGAAGACGGTCCGTGTACCTGTGACCTCAGGACGCGGGCGCTGCGACCCACAGGTTCATTGCCAGTTCACATTGAGGAGACAATGCCTCCAAGGGCAACTGGCTGACCTTAGCGTGTTTTTTTAACCCTAAGGTTATAGAACTTTTACTTTATTATCCTGTTGCCAGCCTATTTTAGTTTAAGGCGGCTTTTTGGGAGGTAGATTAGGTATATCTATTTTAGGGTAAGTATAGATTTCTTTTCTTTCTATGTAATTTATAAGGTTAACAAAACTTTACATCTTTTTTTTAAAATTTTGTTTTTTGTTTAAATTTCTCTTTTTAGATAATTCGTAACGTTATATTAATTGTGTTATCGAGTAAGAGAATTTATTTTTGTAAAAAATATCTAATACTTACTATTACTAGAAAGTCTAGAAACTATAAGGTACAAAATTTATATACTTTGGTAGATACAGAGAGACATACGGGGCGAAGGCAACTACATATAAACCCAGGACCTAGGTGCTAAGAAAGTATATACTTAATACAGACCAATTTTACTATATTCTGACAATTAAAATAATGACAATATTTTTATATTTGTACTTATTAGATAATTACAGTAGAAAAGTAATAAAAACGTTTGAAAAGAAATGCCATTTACAAGTTCTTTAGGATCCGTTCAATTTGTTTATATAAGAACTTAATATGAAAGATTAAAATCTTTAGATAGAAATACGTAGCAAATCACAAAGAAAATTAAAATCGTAGTCGTTCACTTTGACAAAAGAACCTTTTTATGTTCCATCTAATACGAGTAAGTAGCTCGAGAAAAAATCTGTTATGCGTAGATAGACTTTAAATTCTTAGAAATAAGGTACATAGGTACTTACTTATATCTAAGTATTTTTTGTATCATACATAAGTATTTTTTAATCACTCGTAATTGTTATTATTATTGCTTATCTATTTAATTTTGAAAGGTAAAACATATTATAATAATATTAATGTATTTAAATGAATTGACTTAAAAATAATAATATGTTTGACGTAAAGTAATATTCAATTTCTTTTTATAAATTTGTTTATGTGATGTCGTTATTGTGTTAATCAGTGTAAATGGAATTATTATACTGTTGTAATTATTAATAAATAAATAAATAATAATAATAATAAATAAGTAATAACGTAAAAATAATCTCTACTAGTGATCGACTAAGTATGTTTCATTTTGGTGGTAAATACTTACTTAATTTTTTTTAAGTAAGTATTTAAAATCGAACCCACTAATGTCATTTAGCAATACGTTATGGCTCTACATAGCACATACCAGTTTAATTAAGTGTTTTGGGAGAAACCAATAAGAACTACAAGAGACACTAAAATATGCACCACTTAAAAACAACTATTGGAAAGTGCCTTTATCCCTCAATTAACTAACCAAAACATTTCATAAGTAAATGACGGACTATGAAGTGACAAACAAAAAAACGACAACAAATCAAAACCTCATTTTTTTAAATCAGTCAATTATTCATCTAAAAGTATTGTTGTAATGATGATTGATAGTTGTAAAGACGATGATGGCTGACTACCTATTCAAATGTCATTAATAGTGCCGTTTGCGCCTGTTGAAAGCCACTGTTGTAGAAAAAGCTATGTATTGACCTGTAAGATACTACTAACATACGGTAAAGGCCTGAACCATGTACTCCAATGTCCACTGTGCTCCAACACCTGCACTCTGGATGACCTAAATGAGGCCAACGATGCTGTTATCGCCGTAGCAAACTACTGGGCAGACAACATTTAAATAATTGGTCGAACAAAACCACTGATACGAAAAGAAGAAGAAGTACAGGCAATTTTTTTTGCCCGGAATAGGTTTGCACTTGACTGTAACTCGCCTGATGATGATACAGCCTAAGATGGAGCGTGCTTGCCTAGCCTAGAAGGTACTTATTTACTCGCGACTTAAAAAAACCCAGATATTAATCTCACAAGGGCTCCTCTCTTACTGATGAAGTGATGATATTAGTTTACGTTATTATAATAGGCCCTTTAAATCTCATTGCAAGGCAAAGGTTTCTCTCACTGATGATAATATTAGCCCAGTAACAAACTATAGTCGCAATGAACACGTTTTTATTAAATAATCTAGGGCATTGATCTGTATCGCGTCGGTATACATATTCATCAGTCCTCATTTCGCTATTTACTGTACCGTACATACATACGTTTTATCAGTATAATTGCGAATGACGTCACCAACTACTGCCGTGTGCCAACGACCTTTTAACTACCAAGGTCTTGAATTTTTAGACCATTTTTTTATTACTAAAACAACCCATTGATGACCTTGTTTTGTGAATGTTCCAGCGAATTTTAATGATATGAGTCTTGTTCTAGATTCGGACGGATT
This sequence comes from Timandra comae, assembly GCA_958496195.1. Lineage (NCBI taxonomy): Eukaryota > Metazoa > Arthropoda > Insecta > Lepidoptera > Geometridae > Timandra > Timandra comae. The sequence continues at coordinate 1,766,523 of OY292362.1, read as the reverse complement.
ATGCGCTGTTGCTAATCAATATTTATAATATTGTTTGTCTTGATTGATCTACATTACGGCCAAAAGTAAATTTAGAAAGGTGTTTGCGACCATTTTGGAATAGCTACCTATTGGTTTATATCCGTCGGTAGGCATCCGCTTAGGATCTTTGGAAAGACCGCCTTACATCAATTTAAACAGTTTTCTTAGCAAACCTTGTTACTTAATTAAATTTAGCAAGTAATTAACGAGTTTAATAATTAAACTAACTTTTTACTTTTCTGTATCCAAAGATGCTCTACGCTCTTTGATTGCAATGTCCGCTGACCATAACTACTAACTTTATTATATCCTAAACGTTACTTAAATATATTATCTATAAATAAAACTAACATTAAATACTTACTTCTGCACATTTTAATGGGTCCTATTCCTAAATAATTACACACTCGGCTTAAGGTGATCATTGACGAGTCAGTTTAACTGATCAGTTAAACTGGTCGTCAATCACCGGAGCAATTCCAGATTCCAGTGGGGAAATCTAGTTGGCTTAAAACTTTTGTAGTGACGCAAGTTTTATGTCCGGACTGATCAGTTTAACTGACTGGTCAATGATCATTAGGCCAAAAGTGTGACGTGGCCACATGTGTAACCTGGCAGCAATGGTAACTTGGCCACAAGTGTAACCTGGCCACAAGTTTGACATGGCCACAAGTGTAACCTTGCCACAAGTGTAACCTGGTCACAGGTGTTAACTTGCCACAAGTGTAACCTGGCCACAAGTGAAACCTTGCCACATGTGTAACCTTGCCACAAGTGAAACCTGGCCACAAGTGTAACCTTGCCACAAGTGTTAACTTGCCACAAATGAAACCTGGCCACAAGTGTAACCTTGCCACAAGTGTTAACTTGCCACAAGTGAAACCTGGCCACAAGTGTAACCTGGTCACAGGTGTGACGTGGCCACATGTGTAACCTGGCCATAAGTGTTAACTCTCCACAAGTGAAACCTGGCCACAAGTGTAACCTTGCCACAAGTGTAACCTGGTCACAGGTGTGACGTGGCCACATGTGTAACCTGGCCACAATTTTAACTTGGCCACAAGTGAAACCTGGCCACAAGTGTAACCTGGTCACAGGTGTAACCTGGTCACAGGTGTGACGTGGCCACAAGTGTAACCATGCCACAAGTGTTACCTGGTCACAGGTGTGACGTGGCCACAAGTGTAACCTGGTCACAGGTGTGACGTGGCCACATGTGTAACCTGGCCACAATTTTAACTTGGCCACAAGTGAAACCTTGCCACAAGTGAAACCTTGCCACAAGTGTAACCTTGCCACAAGTGTTAACTTGCCACAAGTGAAACCTGGCCACAAGTGTAACCTTGCCACAAGTGTAACCTGGTCACAGGTGTGACGTGGCCACATGTGTAACCTGGCCACAAGTGTAACCTTGCCACAAATGTAACCTGGTCACAGGTGTGACGTGGCCACAAGTGTTACCTGGCCACAAGTGAAACCTGGTCACAGGTGTGACGTGGCCACATGTGTAACCTAGAAACAAGTGTAACCATGCCACAAGTGAAACCTGGCCACAAGTGTTACATTGCCACAAGTGTTAACTTGCCACAAGTGAAACCTGGCCACAAGTGAAACCTGGCCACAAATAAAACCTTGCCACAAGTGTAACCTTGCCACAAGTGAAACCTGGCCACAAGTGTAACCTTGACACAAGTTGTAACTTGCCACAAGTTTAACCTGGTCACAGGTGTGACGTGGCCACATGTGTAACCTAGCCACAAGTGTAACCTTGCCACAAGTGTTAACTTGCCACAAGTGACACCTGGCCACAAGTGTAACCTTGCCACAAGTGTAACCTGGTCACAGGTGTGACGTGGCCACATGTGTAACCTGGCCACAAGTGTAACCTTGCCACAAATGTAACCTGGTCACAGGTGTGACGTGGCCACAAGTGTTACCTGACCACAAGTGAAACCTGGTCACAGGTGTGACGTGGCCACATGTGTAACCTAGCCACAAGTGTAACCTTGCCACAAGTGAAACCTGGCCACAAGTGTTACATTGCCACAAGTGTTAACTTGCCACAAGTGAAACCTGGCCACAAGTGAAACCTGGCCACAAGTGTAACCTGGTCACAAGTGTTAACTTGCCACTAGTGAAATCTGGCCTCAAGTGTAACCTTGCCACAAGTGTTAACTTGCCACAAGTGAAACCTGGCCACAAGTGTAACCAAGTCACAAGTGTAAACTTGCCACAAGTGAAACCTGGTCTCAAGTATTTACTTGCCACAAGTGTTAACTTGCCACAAGTGAAACCTGGCCACAAGTGTTAACTTGCCACAAAAGGAACCTGGCCACAAGTGTTAACTTGCCACAAGTGAAACCTGGCCACAAGTGAAACCTGGTCACAGGTGTGACGTGGCCACATGTGTAACCTAGCCACAAGTGTAACCTTGCCACAAGTGTAACCTTGCCACAAGTGAAACCTGGCCACAAGTGTTAACTTGCCACAAGTGTAACCTTGCCACAAGTGTTAGCTTGCCACAAGTGAAACCTGGCCACAAGTGAAACCTGGCCACAAATAAAACCTTGCCACAAGTGTAACCTTGCCACAAGTGAAACCTGGCTACAAGTGTAACCTTGACACAAGTTGTAACTTGCCACAAGTTTAACCTGGTCACAGGTGTGACGTGGCCACATGTGTAACCTAGCCACAAGTGTAACCTGGCCACAAGTGAAACCTTGCCACAAGTGTAACCTTGCCACAAGTGAAACCTGGCCACAAGTGTTAACTTGCCACAAGTGTAACCTTGCCAGTAGTGAAACCTGGACACAAGTGAAACCTGGCCACATGTGTAACATTGCCACAACTGTAACCTTGCCACAAGTGAAACCTGGCCACAAGTGAAACCTAGCCACAAGTGTAACCTGGCCACAAATGAAACCTTGCAACAAGTGTAACCTTGCCACAAGTATAACCTGGTCTCAAGTGTTTACTTGCCACAAGTGTTAACTTGCCACAAGTGTTAACTTGCCACAAGTGTAACCTGGCCAAGGTGTAACCAAGCCACAAGTGTAACCTGGCCACAAGTGAAACCTTGCCACAAGTGTAGCCTTGCCACAAGTGAAACCTGGCCACAAGTGTTAACTTGCCACTGGTGTAACCTTGCCACAAGTGTTAACTTGCCTTGTCACCTGGCCACAAGTATAACCTGGTCTCGAGTGTTTACTTGCCACAAGTGTTAACTTGCCACAAGTGAAACCTGGCCACAAGTGTAACCTAGCCACAAGTGTAACCTGGCCACAAGTGAAACCTTGCCACAAGTGTAACCTTGCCACAAGTGTAACCTTGCCACAAGTGTAACCTTGCCACAAGTGTAACCTTGCCACAAGTGTAACCTTGCCACAAGTGTTAACTTGCCACAAGTGATACCTGGCCACAAGTGAAACCTGGCCACAAATGAAACCTTGCCACAAGTGAAACCTGGCCACAAGTGTAACCTCGACACAAGTTGTAACTTGCCACAAGTGAAACCTGGCCACAAGTGTAACCTGGTCACAGGTGTGACGTGGCTACATGTGTAACCTAGCCACAAGTGTAACCTGGCCACAAGTGAAACCTTGCCACAAGTGAAACCTGGCCACAATTGTTAACTTGCCACAAGTGTAACCTTGCCAGTAGTGAAACCTGGCCACAAGTGTAACATTGCCACAAGTGTAACCTTGCCACAAGTGAAACCTGGCCACAAGTGTAACCTGGCCACAAGTGTAACCTGGTCACAAGTGTTAACTTGCCACAAGTGTTAACTTGCCACAAGTGAAACCTGGCCACAAGTGTAACCTAGCCACAAGTGTAACCTGGCCACAAATGAAACCTTGCCACTAGTGTAACCTTGCCAGAAGTGTAACGTTGCCACAAGTGAAACCTGGCCACAAGTGTAACCTTGCCACAAGTTGTAACTTGCCACAAGTGAAACCTAGCCACAAGTGTAACCTGGTCACAGGTGTGACGTGGCCATATGTGTAACCTAGCCACAAGTGAAACCTGGTCACAAGTGTTAACTTGCCACAAGTGTAACCTGGCCACAAGTGTTAACTTGCCACGAGTGAAACCTGGCCACATGTGTAACCTGGCCACAATTTAGACTTGGCCACAAGTGTAACCTGGCCACAAGTGTTAACTTGCCACAAGTGTTAACTTGCCACAAGTGATACCTGGCCACAAGTGAAACCTGGCCACAAATGAAACCTTGCCACAAGTGAAACCTGGCCACAAGTGTAACCTTGACACAAGTTGTAACTTGCCACAAGTGAAACCTGGCCACAAGTGTAACCTGGTCACAGGTGTGACGTGGCTACATGTGTAACCTAGCCACAAGTGTAACCTGGCCACAAGTGAAACCTTGCCACAAGTGAAACCTGGCCACAAGTGTTATCTTGCCACAAGTGTAACCTTGCCAGTAGTGAAACCTGGCCACAAGTGAAACCTGGCCACAAATGTAACCTGGCCACAAGTGTAACCTGGTCACAAGTGTTAACTTGCCACAAGTGTTAACTTGCCACAAGTGTTAACTTGCCACAAGTGTTAACTTGCCACAAGTGAAACCTGGCCACAAGTGTAACCTTGCCACAAGTGAAACCTGGCCACAAATGTAACCTGGCCACAAGTGTTAACTTGCCACAAGTGTTAACTTGCCACAAGTGTTAATTTGCCACAAGTGAAACCTGGTCACAAGTGTAACCTAGCCACAAGTGTAACCTGGCCAAAAATGAAACCTAGCCACAAGTGTAACCTGGCCACAAGTGTTAACTTGCCACGAGTGAAACCTGGCCACATGTGTAACCTGGCCACAATTTAGACTTGGCCACAAGTGTTAACTTGCCACAAGTGTTAACTTGCCACAAGTGATACCTGGCCACAAGTGAAACCTGGCCACAAATGAAACCTTGCCACAAGTGAAACCTGGCCACAAGTGTAACCTTGCCACAAGTGTTAACTTGCCACAAGTGTAACCTGGTCAAAGGTGTGACGTGGCCACATGTGTAACCTTGCCATAAGTGTTAACTTGCCACAAGTGTTAACTTGCCACAAGTGAAACCTGGCCACAAGTGTAACCTTGCCACAAGTGTAACCTGGCCACAAGTGTTAACTTGCCACAAGTGTTAACTTGCCACAAGTGATACCTGGCCACAAGTGAAACCTGGCCACAAATGAAACCTTGCCACAAGTGAAACCTGGCCACAAGTGTAACCTTGACACAAGTTGTAACTTGCCACAAGTGAAACCTGGCCACAAGTGTAACCTGGTCACAGGTGTGACGTGGCTACATGTGTAACCTAGCCACAAGTGTAACCTGGCCACAAGTGAAACCTTGCCACAAGTGAAACCTGGCCACAAGTGTTATCTTGCCACAAGTGTAACCTTGCCAGTAGTGAAACCTGGCCACAAGTGAAACCTGGCCACAAATGTAACCTGGCCACAAGTGTAACCTGGTCACAAGTGTTAACTTGCCACAAGTGTTAACTTGCCACAAGTGTTAACTTGCCACAAGTGTTAACTTGCCACAAGTGAAACCTGGCCACAAGTGTAACATTGCCACAAGTGTAACCTTGCCACAAGTGAAACCTGGCCACAAGTGTAACCTGGCCACAAGTGTAACCTGGTCACAAGTGTTAACTTGCCACAAGTGTTAACTTGCCACAAGTGAAACCTGGCCACAAGTGTAACCTAGCCACAAGTGTAACCTGGCCACAAATGAAACCTTGCCACTAGTGTAACCTTGCCAGAAGTGTAACGTTGCCACAAGTGAAACCTGGCCACAAGTGTAACCTTGCCACAAGTTGTAACTTGCCACAAGTGAAACCTAGCCACAAGTGTAACCTGGTCACAGGTGTGACGTGGCCATATGTGTAACCTAGCCACAAGTGAAACCTGGTCACAAGTGTTAACTTGCCACAAGTGTAACCTGGCCACAAGTGTTAACTTGCCACGAGTGAAACCTGGCCACATGTGTAACCTGGCCACAATTTAGACTTGGCCACAAGTGTAACCTGGCCACAAGTGTTAACTTGCCACAAGTGTTAACTTGCCACAAGTGATACCTGGCCACAAGTGAAACCTGGCCACAAATGAAACCTTGCCACAAGTGAAACCTGGCCACAAGTGTAACCTTGACACAAGTTGTAACTTGCCACAAGTGAAACCTGGCCACAAGTGTAACCTGGTCACAGGTGTGACGTGGCTACATGTGTAACCTAGCCACAAGTGTAACCTGGCCACAAGTGAAACCTTGCCACAAGTGAAACCTGGCCACAAGTGTTATCTTGCCACAAGTGTAACCTTGCCAGTAGTGAAACCTGGCCACAAGTGAAACCTGGCCACAAATGTAACCTGGCCACAAGTGTAACCTGGTCACAAGTGTTAACTTGCCACAAGTGTTAACTTGCCACAAGTGTTAACTTGCCACAAGTGTTAACTTGCCACAAGTGAAACCTGGCCACAAGTGTAACCTTGCCACAAGTGAAACCTGGCCACAAATGTAACCTGGCCACAAGTGTTAACTTGCCACAAGTGTTAACTTGCCACAAGTGTTAATTTGCCACAAGTGAAACCTGGCCACAAGTGTAACCTAGCCACAAGTGTAACCTGGCCAAAAATGAAACCTAGCCACAAGTGTAACCTGGCCACAAGTGTTAACTTGCCACGAGTGAAACCTGGCCACATGTGTAACCTGGCCACAATTTAGACTTGGCCACAAGTGTTAACTTGCCACAAGTGTTAACTTGCCACAAGTGATACCTGGCCACAAGTGAAACCTGGCCACAAATGAAACCTTGCCACAAGTGAAACCTGGCCACAAGTGTAACCTTGCCACAAGTGTTAACTTGCCACAAGTGTAACCTGGTCAAAGGTGTGACGTGGCCACATGTGTAACCTTGCCATAAGTGTTAACTTGCCACAAGTGTTAACTTGCCACAAGTGAAACCTGGCCACAAGTGTAACCTTGCCACAAGTGTAACCTGGCCACAAGTGTTAACTTGCCACAAGTGTTAACTTGCCACAAGTGATACCTGGCCACAAGTGAAACCTGGCCACAAATGAAACCTTGCCACAAGTGAAACCTGGCCACAAGTGTAACCTTGACACAAGTTGTAACTTGCCACAAGTGAAACCTGGCCACAAGTGTAACCTGGTCACAGGTGTGACGTGGCTACATGTGTAACCTAGCCACAAGTGTAACCTGGCCACAAGTGAAACCTTGCCACAAGTGAAACCTGGCCACAAGTGTTATCTTGCCACAAGTGTAACCTTGCCAGTAGTGAAACCTGGCCACAAGTGAAACCTGGCCACAAATGTAACCTGGCCACAAGTGTAACCTGGTCACAAGTGTTAACTTGCCACAAGTGTTAACTTGCCACAAGTGTTAACTTGCCACAAGTGTTAACTTGCCACAAGTGAAACCTGGCCACAAGTGTTACCTTGCCACAAGTGAAACCTGGCCACAAATGTAACCTGGCCACAAGTGTTAACTTGCCACAAGTGTTAACTTGCCACAAGTGTTAACTTGCCACAAGTGTTAACTTGCCACAAGTGAAACCTGGCCACAAGTGTAACCTAGCCACAAGTGTAACCTGGCCAAAAATGAAACCTTGCCACAAGTGTAACCTGGCCACAAGTGTTAACTTGCCACGAGTGAAACCTGGCCACATGTGTAACCTGGCCACAATTTAGACTTGGCCACAAGTGTAACCTGGCCACAAGTGTTAACTTGCCACAAGTGTTAACTTGCCACAAGTGATACCTGGCCACAAGTGAAACCTGGCCACAAATGAAACCTTGCCACAAGTGAAACCTGGCCACAAGTGTAACCTTGCCACAAGTGTTAACTTGCCACAAGTGTAACCTGGTCAAAGGTGTGACGTGGCCACATGTGTAACCTTGCCATAAGTGTTAACTTGCCACAAGTGTTAACTTGCCACAAGTGAAACCTGGCCACAAGTGAAACCTGGCTACAAGTGAAACCTGGCCACAAGTGTAACCTGGTCACAAGTGTAACCTTGCCACAAGTGTAATCTTGCCACAAGTGTAACCTTGCCACAAGTGTAACCTTGCCACAAGTGTAACCTGATCACAGGTGTGACGTGGCCACTTGTGTAACCTGGTCACAAGTGTTAACTTGCCACAAGTGTAACCTGGTCACAAGTGTTAACTTGCCACAAGTGTTAACTTGTCACAGGTGTGACGTGGCCACATGTGTAACCTAGCCACAAGTGTAACCTGGCCACAAGTGAAACCTTGCCACAAGTGTTACCTTGCCACAAGTGAAACCTGGCCATAAGTGTTAACTTGCCACAAGTGTAACCTTGCCACAAGTGTTAACTTGCCACGAGTGAAACCTGGCCACATGTGTAACCTGGCCACAATTTAGACTTGGCCACAAGTGTAACCTTGCCAAAGGGTAACCTTGCCACAAGTGAAACCTTGCCACAAGTGTAACCTGGTCACAACTGTTAACTTGCCACAAGTGTAACCTTGCCACAAGTGTAACCTGGTCACAGGTTTGACGTGGCCACATGTGTAACCTGGCCATAAGTGTTAACTCCCCACAAGTGAAACCTGGCCACAAGTGTAACCTGGTCACAGGTGTGACGTGGCCACATATGTAACCTGGCCACAATTTTAACTTGGCTACAAGTGTAACCTGGTCACAGGTGTGACGTGGCCACATGTGTAACCTGGCCACAAGTGAAACCTTGCCACAAGTGTAACCTTGCCACAAGTGTAACCTTGCCACAAGTGAAACCTGGCCACAAGTGTTACATTGCCACAAGTGTTAACTTGCCACAAGTGAAACCTGGCCACAAGTGTAACCTGGTCACAAGTGTTAACTTGCCACAAGTGAAATCTGGCCTCAAGTGTAACCTTGCCACAAGTGTTAACTTGCCACAAGTGAAACCTGGCCACAAGTGTAACCTGGTCACAAGTGTAACCTTGCCACAAGTGTATCCTGGCCACAAGTGTTAACTTGCTCAAGTGTATCCTGGCCATAAGTGTGACCTGGCCACAAGTATGACAAGAGTAAACAGGCCACAAGCGTAAACAGGCTACAAGCACGAACAGGCCACAAGCGTAAACAGGCCACAAGTGTGAACAGGGCACAGATGTGACATGGCCACAGGTATGAACAGGCCACAGGTGTGACATGGCCACAAGCGTGAACATGCCACAAATGTAAACAGACCACAAGTGTAACCTGGCCATTAGTGCAACCTGCCCACAAGTGAAACCTGGCCACAAGTTTAACATGGCCATAAGTGTAACCTGGCCACAAGTGTAACCAAGCCACAAGTGTAACCCGGCCACCAGTGTAACCTGGCCACAAGTGTAACCAGGCCACAAGTGAAACCTGGCCACAAGTGTGACATGTGTAACCTGGCCACAACACACACTGGTCATCGTATGGATCATATGATGAACTGGGAAAAACTTATTAAAAACTTGCATCTGATAACGTGATTAGCTGGGATCTAACTATTAGATTAACTATATGGGAATAACCTAATCCAATTAGGATTACAAGATTGCGTGTATCAATGATGTTAAGTTACTATTAATACCAATACTAAAAACTACTCTTATAAGGGCACAATGGGCCTGCGATAAGGGTCCCAAGACCCACGAGGGCCCCGAAAGACTACCTAATACAAGTCCCCCAAAAAGCCCCAAAAGGCCCCCAAAAACTATACAATATTTAATTACTTACTAGCTAAATCGGGTGTCGTTATTGAATTACAAATGGTGCAATAAACCGAACTTTTGGGTTATATACTAAGGGCCTATTGCACGACCTTCAAGTAAAGTTAGTTTTGTCTCTTTCTTACTTTATATCAAGTGACAAAGACAAAACTTGTGAGTAAGTACTCGGAACGTTACTTGAAGATGGTAAAATAGGCCCTTAGACACATAAATTTGAAGAATGACAATAAAGAAAGGGTATTCATCCTATGGCCTCTATTAGGTTCTAATTAGTAGGTAAAATATTTAAATAAAAACAACAATTAAACACAAAAATAGATTTTTATTAATTAAGTAAATTATTCAGAATTTGTTTGTAAATTAATTAAAAATATTAATTTAATAATTACATACATAATTTAATTAAGATATTAATAAATTATATGTTAAAAATAAGGGAACACATTCAGAATTATAAGTAGATTGACACATTAAAATTTCAAAGAGTTTTATAATGTTCTTAGAGAATAAGAATCTAATAATAAAAATATGGTAAAAATCTTTTGAAAAATTAAGAAAATTTTAAAGTACTTTAAAAAATACAAACTCTTTTCAAATTGTTAATTTTGAAACAAATTATTTATTTTGATGTGTTAAAGTTCTCTTTAATCTGACTGTACATAAAAAAAAAGATAGACTTACAAACATGAAAACTACACTACGTGAAGTTATTAAAGTGATTTTTAAGAGTTTTAGTAAAGAAAATAGATTAACACATTAACTACTAATAACAAGTCGAATTTCACATTAATATTTAAATTTAATTTAATACAAATGTAATAAAAATACAAATAATGTTTTATTTTAATACTTATTTTCTCTAATTAAGTACACCTAATGAACTAATTGTTTCTTTCTATTAAAGGTGTTTGCTCACTTTACTGTAACGTAACATAATTATACGAAACGCGAGCCCTCATCTAATCTAAATACAAAGTAACATGAACCTTTAAAGCAAAGAAATGAGAATTTGTTTGTTAGTAGATGGTATTTTTTTATTTAATTACTGGGTTTCAAATGTGTCTTTGCTTTGCTTGTAATAAAATACTGGGTTTCAAATGTGAACAAAATATTTATCGTGATTAATATAGACCACGGTTTATCCTGATTTTCAACATTTTTGTAACAAAATTAACATAAAAAACTGGTTTTAGTTGTTGAAATATAAAATACTAACCTTAAAAACCTATAGGTTTTAAGATTTAGGGCCTATATCACGACCTTCAAGTAAAATTACTCACCAAGTAAAGTTAGTTTTACCTCTTTCTTACTTTATATCAAGTGACAAAGACAAAACATGCGAGTAAGTACTCGGAACGTTACTTGAGGATGGTGAAATAGGCCTTTAAAATTGTATAATTGTTACATGTACGAAGAGTGGGCAAACATCTGTAATAAAAAACATCATTTATCTCTAGAATAGTATTGCTTTAAGTTCTAAATTACTTTGTACCACTATACATTATTTAAAAAAATAATTGTCCATCATAGGACCGCTCGGCAGATATGAAACTGTTTATTAAATTTCAAATAAATAAAAAGTAAAAAGTTGGTATGGTGTATCTGTGTGTTCGTTACTCCTTCACGCTCAAACGGCTGATATGTAAATTAAAAATAATTTATTTTATGTTTTTGCGATTAGGGTTAAATCACACTGAGCGTATCTTTTAAATGTTTTTATAGACATTACAATATGCGCGAATTCATAGTGTTCTACGAAGCAGCACTGGTCACTGACCTTTATCTTTTTATTTATACGTAAAATTTAAGTTTCATATCGCCATCTAGTATTTAAAATTGGAACTATTTTAAAATGGTGTTCTAATTTAGAATGTTTTTAAACTTATCATAGAATTCGGCTATAGTCGACGTGTACAAATAATTTAGATATATTGGATGTATATTTTATTTCTCAAATTATTATGATTAACGGGATTATGGAAGGGTTAAGTTTAAAAAAAAACTGGAAGGAAGGAAGGGAGGCCTTTGCCAAGCAGTGGGACATTACAGACTGATAATAATAATAAGTTTTCCATACATTTGCAATAGTCCCAGCAGAACCGGGACAGGGATAGTCGCGGGATTGTGCATCCTTTACATAAGATTAAATATGTCAAAGGGCTTCCGTGTGTTGGCTTTGGCCTCATACTAGCCTTCCAAAAGACCAGGACACCTTAATAGTCCCGTCCCGGAAAAGACATAACAAATAATAATAACGTGATATTTACCATGTAAGTATATTATTTAATTCGAGTTTCCAATATTCATGGATGAACCCGTTAATCATAATAATTTGAGTGCTAATAACCAAGATTAGTGTATTTTATTTATTGGTGAACTCTTTTATGTTAATTAAAATATAAAGTCAATAAAATGAACATTTCATCTAACTACATTCTAGTATATTTACAAAATGCACTAATTATAACTAGATATACATAATTAAGTATCTCTTATTATTTAATTATTGCTTTTAATGCGTTTAATAATAGTCACAAAATCATTCAAATATTTATAAAAACATATAAGTATTAATAAATAAATAATATATACATCATACAACTCATTTATTTATATAAAGTATATAATAATAAAGAAAAGTCGAATAATATTGTACAGTGCTATTTTGAAAACTAAATTTGTTATAAGAATTGATTGATAATATTAATTGTCAAAATAATTTAATAATAACCAAACCTATTGAAAATTTATACCAAAAAAAACAAAATTGAAAATATTTTCTATTTCCTAAACCATAATTTATCATAAATAAGAATACTAGAACATGTCGCTTTAAAGAAAACTAAATCAAAATCAGTCCATTCTTTTGGGCACTATGTTGACGAACAGATATACACACAAATACAAATTATGTAGACAATTTAACCTTATAACAACCTCATTTTAAATCAGGGTTTAAAAACTTAAGCATAAAAATATATAATAAACCTAGTGACTTGCAACTTTTTGTGTAGTCTTTCGAATTAATTCAAGTCATAATTATTGGTAGTTTCTCTAGACCTGGCGCCATCAAAATACTCACACTAATGCAATTTATTATACATATTTCAAAATTAATTATTTGTTTTATACGAATAGAGAATAACCAGTTTTGAAGTTGATTGAATGAAATGAAATCACCCTGTATTTTTAAGTTCCAAATTCAAAACATATTACACTGTCCCGTTCCTACTCAAAAAATTGAGCGCACGTGAGAGGGACGGACTGACTTGTCATGATAACTGTGACGTGCGATATCACTTTGAGTGACATTCACAGACACTAAACATGTGTAAAATGTCTATGTGTTGCTCGCGCCAGCTTTGGAGAAATGACCAATATTATAAAAGATTAATAAAAGATAAGGTTAAAATAATTGTATAAAAACAGGCATCCTATACGACTAGCACTAGCAGTAAGCAAAACGAAACTAATATCTCTTAAAAAAGTGCATAAAAATGGAAAAAACTTTCTTTTAAATAAGGATTAAAACATACTATACCGGCGGCTTTCCATGCGAACTAGACTATTATATTTCGTACATAAATCTGCCTGCAGATCACTAAAATCAATCTAATCGTGCGAACTTTTTTGTTCACAGTTCAGATGGGTATTTTTCACTAGTTATCTCGCAGCTAATGCCGCCGGCTTAATCGCACGAGAAACTCCGCCGGCAAAGTCGTCACATTTACTCTAAATCACATAAATCTATACTTTACACTAGAGTTACTTAAATTCTAGATAATTGACTTTAAAAACAAGTTGTTGTTTATTGCTATTCATACTCCCACTACCCAACTATCACTGTGCTTTTTTTGACCAAATTTTATGACAGGTGTTGTTCATCATGTACAGATATTCTATTGATTATTTTCTTTACGCAAACTATCTTTAGCCCAAGTTTTTATTTTGATGGCGCAATAATAAAGTTTGGGAAGCGGAATCGATTTTTCAAAAATAGAATGTTTTTGTGTTTATCAAAATTGATCTCGAGATTTCTTTCAGCATTTAGCTATTTCTCTGAAAGAATCGGACTTCTTTCTTGAAAAATAACGTCAAATAGAATATCTGTACGCTGCACATACATATAAACTATTAAAATATATATCTAAATATAGTTAGATAAAATTTCTTAACCTATATCATCTCACTACTAGCGGGGCAATGATCTTTTCTATAAATTGTAATATACAGAGTCATATATTCTTTAAGGATACAGGGTGACTGGTAAGTTAACCTTACAAATTGTACAACGTAATTACATTCGTTGAGAATATTTTTTAAAACAAAATGAAAACTATCGTATAGTCCTCTTTAATAATCAAAACATAAAAAAGAACTGTAAAGAATAACCTAACCAAATGTGGATCTTTTCGAGTTATTCGACATATTATGTATTAAGAAATTGCCGGAGGAATTAGGCGAACTTATCAGTACCCCTGTATACCTACTAACTAACCTAAATCCTACTTTATATAGATAAATTGCAAGCCTAACATTACATAGTATTCAAAGGCATTTCATGACAGCGTAGTAAGAATTGTACTTATTTTATAATATTTTAATAATAAAGGCTGAACCATACTCAGCTTGTGTTACGCGGTATGGAATGCAAGCGAACAATCTTGCACATACAATAACCGACTTTAAGTCATTTGCATTAAGGTACAAACTAATTAGAACCAATGAAGAGATCTTGTGATTGTTTGAGCGTATCATTTTGTACATTATTAAAATAGCCGTAAAGTATATTATGGTGTGTACAAAAAGTTCGCTTCTATTTCATTCCACGGCATTGAAAATTAAGCATTGCATTTATTTGATTTTGAAATCTATTGATAAATAAAACTAAAATCAAATTTTTAACTTTCTTCACGTTATAAAATTAAATATGATTTTGTCTTCGGTTTATATGATTCGACCTTTTACAAAATATTGTTATATGCCGACGGTTTTTGCGTTGATTTTTAATAACGGCCAAAGACTAAACGGAAGACTGGGAAGACTATTACTATTATTTTGATAAGATATAAACAGCTACTTGTAAAAAACAAATCATACTAATGGCCGAAGATACATATACAGGGTGTTTATTAAAGTGAGCGTAGTATGCCAAATCTGACACTAAAATAAATAACGATAAATTAATAGTTTTTCTTTAACTCCACCCTACGTCTTTGTTTCCCAGAATTTGACCCTTACGTTCAAATATCTCTCCAATAATACTAACAGTTTTAAGCGAAATCGGCCTCGAGACTCTTTTTCACTTCAAACATTTTTCTCTACAGTTTCAGATTTTGACTACGGTTCCTTAAAACATCACCCTGTATATTAACGGTTAGACTTGGCACAAAAAAAGATCTCGCTACGAACCGAATATAACAACTTACAACATTCATCTAGCATTTAAATGACAATACTACGTTTTAATAAACGGTTTTGGAAACTTCATAACCAATATGAAATAATCTTTATGTATAAATATATATCACTCAAAATTGAACCTGATTACACCAATAATTAAGTAATACAATTGTTCATTGTAAATGGGTGTAACATTAAAAGTTTTTCTCACATTCAGTTAAGGCTATATCAATTGGATTTATTGGTATCACTAATTATGATAAAATTTATAGCTTTAGGCAATGTACGTACAGTACAAGCGAGGTAGATAAATTTTATATATTTTTTTATTCATTTTAACTTCCATTCGAATTTTATAAAAATATATTATTTTTATTTCATATTTAATTATTTATATTATGTAATGTAGAGAAGCTATTACACTAATCGATCAATCATCGGTCGATCGGATATAAAATGGATCAATCGATCGGCGAGATGCGTCGATCGCCGTCGATTGATCCACGGTTGATCCACTCTACCATCGATCGTCTGTCGATAGATCGATTAGTGTATTTGTACTTAGTCTTACTACGCTAAGAATAAATAGCTATTCCTACCTATTGCAAAGTCAAAAACTGACGAGATTAATACCAGCTAGGTACTCTTATATTATAATTTATAAGTATCGATAATATTTAGTATAATTTCCACTTTGTATATAAGGGATTAGAGGCACAATGCTTTATTATAAGTTATGAGAGCGGTATGTGTTGAAAGCTGTTTCCATATTTTACCGGCAGCTTGAAGAACAACTTCTTAAAATTTTGTCCATACTATATGTTATGTCTTATTCATTAAGGTGGCCATGGACGAGTCAGTTTAACTGATCAGTTGAACTGGCGTCCATCCAAGAATGGTTGCCAATCACCACCAAATTCCAGTGGGGAAATCTAGTTGGCCTAAAACTTTTGGAGTGACGCCTCAGTTTTATGTCTGGACTGATCAGATCAACTGACTCGCTAATAGCCAAATTTAAGCGGTTTTTACAATTAAGTATGTTATATTTGGATATGATCATCAATACAAATGATGCTTTTGTTTTTATTTAGAAGAACAATGTCATTCGTTCTGTGGTTGTGATAAAATTTATCGATTGTTTTTTACTTACTTATTAACAAATATATATATTGTAAGCTATAAGGGTCAATTACTCAATCTTACGTTATAACAATCATATTCCAGTCACACGTTATGTGAGTCCTAAACTATTTTTCTCCTGAACAACTTTTCAAAGCCATTTTTCATATATTATTTGTCGCTTTTCTTATTTCATCAAAATGATAGAGCTGATGCAAATAACTCGTATTCTTTTCTTTTATTTTTTTCTGTTTATTTCTAAAGACGTTCGAAAAAGAACTTCAAAAAATCTTTCTTCACATTAATCGGCCAACAGTCACGACCATCAGTATAGACGTTCATTATTGTGCAACAGACGTCATTACACCAAGATCATCTTATTAGCGTCGAAGGTCTCTCTTATTTAACGCTAAACCAGACTTTTAAACCTTAAAGTTTATGGTTCATTAAATCAAGAAACCCCAGAGTCGTGGGATCACTTGATAACCCCATTGTATTGGGATCACTTGGTCTTGGTTCTAAATCTAACTGCTTAGGGAAGAAACGATGTAGTCCAAAAGTACACCCAGTTCACGTCGTAGTTGTCTCTAGTATGATGCTAAACCACTTCCGAAACATGCAAACCAGGGGACATTGAATGACCAAACCCCGGTTTTGGGATCACTGGATCACTCCACATTCTTGGGATCACTTGCTCCAACAGCTGTAACCTAGATAATATACTTGGTGTTACTAAGCACACCGAGTTTGTAAGTCCTGCGGTTGAATAAACAAACACCAGTCTTGGGATCACTAGACCAACTCATCTTGGATCACTAGACCAACCCATAAGTTTTGGATCATTTGACCCAACAGCTGTAAACTATGTATTATACTTGGTATATTCTTCTCACAGCCAGCTGAGTGGCGTGTGTGGGTGGTGTTGGTGCGTGCGTGCGGGGCTAGAAGAGCGTGCGGCCCTGCGCGCTGGGCGGCCGTCAGCGCGGGGCGGGCGCGCCCCACCAGCGCAGGCACGACGCCTCCACGCTGCGCGCGCGCGCCGCGCGACGCGACGCCTCGTCCAGCACCTCCTGGATACGGGGAGATGGTCAACTATGGGTACTTACCTCCAGCACCGATCTTAGGGTTTATACGTCACTTAGCCACTATTACAGTGGTAGAACAACAATGTGTAAAAAATATACAGTCTGAATAAGAGGTTGGTTTGGATCTACTGCATTAAAAAGTCGGGAGCCCAATCCCCTCTACCTTCCCCTTCTTGTCCTACTATCCTGTTATCTATTAAAGGCCAGCTGGACGTAGAAGTTATCATCAGATCACCCGTCTGCCCGTTTGCCCCCAAGACCGTTTGACTTTTTGAAACACCTCAAGACGATATTTGCATGTACCCTATTACTTTAAACCATTTACTAACCTGCTTTTTCAACACAATATGCTTTCCTTTCCAGTACTTCATGAGACCCCTCTCCTGTAGTGTAGACACGATATCCGAAGACGCTATAGCCAGGTCCTTGCTAAGGTCCCTGATGCATAGAGTGGGTCCGGGAGCTGAGCACAGCCTCTTTAATAATGCCTCCTTCCAATAAGATCGGTACGATATGAGACCGAGATCAGAGAGTGGAGTTTCTGGTGATCCTACTTTACCTTCCACCTTCGTTAATAGATAACCTGTGGATAACGTTGTGAGTTAAAATAATTTGACAAATTAGTTTTAAAAGACTTGTCAGTTTGTTTCTTTTCGTCAAATGCAATTTGGATAGATGTTTGCAAGTGTTAGACATTAAATTAAAAAAAATATGTAAGTACATACACACTTTACATATGGAGCTAAAAATAATACAAACATTTATCCAATACGTTTAGTCTAAATAGTTATTTATAGCGCGTCAACAGTGAGTCAACCGACAATATTACTCAACGTATACATGAATTGCCTAAATTGTAAACCCCACCGCGTTACGACAGTTCAAATTGTGAATAATAATGTACAATGAGTACAAGTACAGGGTACTTAACAATTCGGCATTGAGGCGTTCGTTCGATCGCGTGTAGCGGCGCCGCGCCGACCATAACCTGCCTCAATCGATGGAACTTTCTCTATTAAACATACCCTTCTGGGGTTAAACGCACCGATTTATTTTGCCAAACAACTGTACGATGCTAATTTTGCTTCTACGAAGTAGGGCTTGTATTCTTTGTGATTTATTGATATGTAAATGTACTAAATAAATTGGACGGCTGTACCTTCCCTAAGGTGTTTCGATCTGATATTTTATTTTACAAAAAAATATAATTCAGACATGAAAACTACGACAAAAGTCTCAAATGTCAGACGATTAGTATAATTGGATCTTTCTAGAAAACGTTCTAAAAGACTTATAAATTAACCTTAAAATGAGAACCTAAACAATAATAATTAAAGGCCCTGCGGCTCTCCATCAAAATTCCTCACGTTTACAATTGGTCGGTGGGGCGTCGCGCCCCCTCGCGGGACTCGCGGGGGCGCGGGGGGCGAGCCGGTCTAGACGGCGGGCCGATCCATACTGCAGCCCATCGATCGGTCCAGAGGTCGTCGGCCGAAACGTCGCGACGGCCCCAATCTCCCCTTGCCAGCCCCCTTTTGGGGGTGAACGGGGACAAAACAAACCTACGTTAGACGGTTTATGATGTTGACCGCACGCAGGTGAATAATGGCTCGCGATTTGTAAAAATTAGCACTCTGTTTTGGGGATTATGCTTGTCTGGCTTTTGGATTGGGGCCGCGCGAGACGAGACAGGTAATAACTTCGTTGTGCAATACAATGACAGACAGTATTGCAAACATACTGTACCTATAATTTTTATACCTATCATTACGTTACATTTACCTTTGGAGGGATTATTTTTTTTTACTTAAGAATTTCTATCTCTCTCTTTTTTTTAATAGGAAGCTTAATGTCTGAAGAATTTTGGAGTGAATTATGCCCAGCAGTGGGAAGGCACAGGTCTATTAAAAACTAGTATTTTCTACGTTTATAATGCTTTGAACAAGGGCGAGCAAGGTCGTGTGACCAACAACTTTATGACTTCCACCTGGCTACGGAAATCTAATCAATTATTATCTACAAATAATCAAAGTAAATTCAACTTTATGCATATCATAATAGAGTCATTAATCATCTTGTCAACCTGTTATAGCGTGGTCTAGAACTAGATTGAACGTCCATGGCCTAGAAAAACCGGTAATATGCGTGTTGAAGTAAGTGTCGTAGGATATTGTACCATGTGCTACTAAGTGGACAGACAAACTAAATGACATGATTCTATATGAAGGATAACTTCTATATGGCGTGCAAAATTGTTAATACTAACACTATAATGTTTATAACTGACAAAGATGAAGAGTTTGTTTGTTTGATTGAACGCACTAATAGAATCTGTGGTTCCATGTGGTCCATTAATTTTACAACCACAAAAAAACCTGTCAAATATTCAAAATTTTGGAAATCAATAGTTTCTTAAATGGATTTCAAACTACACGAAATTAAATGTTAACAATAATACAATATAAATATATAAAGACAATAGCCGAAACAAACAATGTGGGAGGATATCCTAATATTCAGAAACACAAGACTGTTTATGGACCCGTAGGGCTGCCACGTTAGTAAATAATTATAATCAATAACGAATATTTTCATTAACCTGTGTATTGTTGTCAGTCGACCTCGCAGAGAACAATAATAAATATAATAAATTTTTAACTTTGCATCCCTTTTTGGGCCCCCTCTTTTCCACTAAACGAAAAATCAATAAAACGTATCTGTACGATAACCTGTATTTTTGTGGACAGTCGACCGACAATAGATACCAAACGACAATAATAATAATAAATTTATAATTTTTCGCCCCCTCTTATTGAAAAATGCTCTCGATAAAAATCTTTCAAACCACGGAACACGTGTGCTTCGTCAGGACTGGTCATTAACTCATTAAATTACTGGGTAATTATTCCTCGGACTGTATTGACTTTAAATTTAAGATTAAAAAGTACACTCCAACTGCCTTATTTGCGTTGCATTTTTAGTCTGGTTTAGCACTAAACCAGGTTTTACAATCAATTTTAAATGCTGTCAAAGTGACAGACTGACAAGGTGTCAAATGCTTACCAGATTTTGTTAAACCGGACTAAAAATGCAACGCAAATAAAGCAGCAAAAGTAGATAAAAAAATTAAGTTTGTTCAAGAAAAGACAATAATAATTCTATCCTATTAATTCACTTATTAAATATAAAAAGCTAGCTAGCGCCAACCCTATACAACCTGAGGACATTGTATAGGACAGGGCGGTCAAACACGTTAGTTAGACTAATGCACCATTATAATTCAGCGAGGGCACGCGAGGCGCCTCTACTTGTCTTTGGCACACAGTTTGAATCACAAATGACATTGTTAATAGACAATTAGTGCTATAACTGTAGAAGTAAAATGGGTATTATATGGGATTGTTTTTGGTACTAATTAGGGTTTTTGCTTTCAAAATTACAGAAAATTACCAACTTATTCTAACTAATATTATAAATGCGAAAGTAATTCTGTCTGTCTGTCTGTTACCTTTTCACGGCTAAACTACTGAACCGATTGACTTGAAATTTGGCTTATGGTCCGTGAAAGAACATAGGCTACGTTTTATCCCGAAAATCCCACGAGATCGGGAACTACGCGGGTGAAACCGCAGGGCACAGCTAGTTTAAGATATTATTTTAGTGTACATACGCTATTTCTTTCCAAACACTGAATGGTTACTATTCTGATCATAATGTAATATGTAGTTTTGTCTCCTGGTTTTGCGAACACAAAAAGTACAGATTAATCAAAGTATTTTTGATGGTCATAATATCTATTCTAAGAAGCGCTCATGGCCCAGTGCTACCCGCGGATCACAAGTGATCAGTGCGGTTAAGCAACGTCTGGTACCGTCATGACTGTGATGGGTCATTACTAAAAATGACTTTTAATTTCATGAGCGTTTCCGTGCTTTGGAGGGCACGTAAAGTCATCGTTCCGGCTGTTGTACTATCTATTGTACATCATAGACAATCGTTACGAGTAGAGCTCTCAAAACTCTAACATTTGGTTTAACCAAAAATGACGTATAGCCCTCTGGGTTGTGAAGGTCTGATGGCAGTGGCTTCACGTAAAATACTGACATTCCGCCAAATCTGGTTAAACTGAAAACCGACCCTAAATAGACATGGGATAAAGGTTCGGAAAAGAATAATACTTAATCTATTTCTACGACATTTAAAGAAACAATCCTGTAATATAAAAGATAAATTAAAAAATGCGTATACTTACTGAAGTCTATGAGCAGCCTTCCGTATCCTTGTCTCTGATAAGGCGGTAACGTAAGGATACAGGATACGTTGTAGTTCTGGAACGAATTCTTTTCCTGTACAAAGAAAAAACGGTATTTTAATGCACGTTCTAGAATCTAGATGATAAAAAATAAATTTAAAGTAGAAAAGTAATTTTAAAGTAGACGCCCACATATTTGCCTAAAATCGGATAAAAAATGTCAAGTGTATCGAGTACTACTATTTGATTTAAAACTCTTTTGCATAAACCCTACTAATATTATAAATGCGAAAGTAACTCTGTCTGTCTATCTGTCTGTCTGTTACCTTTTCACGGCTAAACTACTGCACCGATTGACTTGAAATTTGGTACAGGGGTAGCTTATGGTCCGGGAAAGAACATAGGTTTCATCCCGAAATTCCCACGGGATCGGGAACTACGCGGGTGAAACGGCGGGGCACAGCTAGTAAGACAAATAAATAGAAAGTAATGAAAACTCCTTTACGCGTAATTAATAGCCATCAATAAAACTACCATCTTTATGTCCCAAGTACCAACAAATCCCTATTGTCCATTACTCGCAGACAGTCGGGACGTCTAGCCGCCGTATAAACGTGAGTACCCTCAATAACTAATGCACATTTTAACTAAACTTTTACTAGTTAGGTGTACCTTAAATCTAGACTGGGGGCCAACATTGTCTACAGCATCAGGTCATTGAACTGCAGACAGGGGTGGGGGTGCAGTCTAAAGGGGGGAGGGGTGCTTCCCGAATCGTTAAAAATAAAGAAGGTGTTATTCCGATTGTTGAGGGTTTTCGTGTGAATCGGTTCCGTGTGAGGTACTTTTGAAGGTGTATTTGGCTATTTATTCTCTATGGATGTCAATATTGACGTCTGTCAAAAATTTTACATAAAATTACTATAGACAAGTCTAATATTTTCTTAATTCGTTTTTTAACACTAGAGCATCAAATCAGAAACATGACGTTCTAAAATGATTGGTTAAAATACTAAAATAGATTTTTCTCTACATTGACAAATAAAATTGTAATCGGAACGATTGTCAAACATTTGAATTTGGAGACAAAGTTGGTAACTTAAATACCTTTTAAATAGGTAATAATTGTTTTGACGTTTCGCCGTCAGAGATGAAAAGACGTCTAGACACTTTCGAACTTCACTAATTAATTAGATATTGAACGATCAGTTTTTAAACTCATTATTGAACTTAGTTATTTTTAATGGAGTTGCAAGGAAATCCTATAAATTGTGATATGCTGATTTGATTTTATCACTACTGCATATTTTATAGACAGTTATATAGGATCAAAGATTGAAAGAAATTAGATGTATGGACAGACATGTGATATTAAGGGCCTATTCCACGATCTTCAAGTAAAGTTACTAATTAAGTAAAGTGAGTTTTGTCTCTTCTTATTTAAATCAAGTGACAAAGTCAAAACTTGTGAGTAAGTACTGGAAACTTTACTTGATGATCGTGAAATAGGCCTTTAGACATACATAAAAAATATTATTTTTAGATAAGTACTTAAATAAAAAAACTGAAAAAAGTAACTTTATTATTTTAGAATAGAAGTACAGATAATTTTATTAACAGTATGTTACACCTACTCATATATTACTTACCATTTTCTCGCCCCTATAACAAATACACACTTAATTTAACTGTAAAACTGCTAAATGTTTGATTGTTCACAATGTAACCAGTCCCTTTGAGATGGGGTGTCCCGTCTAGACGATCGAGTGTTTACATCGCATCGCCTCGTTGTGTGTACGGCTGACATTCGTACGGAGATGACAAATTCGAAACTGTTTATTATTAGTTATTAAATCGTTTTTATAGATTACAAGCGGCCCGCCTCGGCTTCGCACGGGTCCAATTTTCCCGTTGATTTTCCGTGTTTTTTTTTACATAAGAACCTTCTCCTAATAATAATAAATACAACAAAAAAAGAATTACTGAAATCGGTCCAGCCATTCACGCGTGATGTCGTGACCAAGGAAAACGGGTTTCATTTTTATATTTATAGATTAATAAGCGTAGTCACCACAATGCAGCGTGTCAGTGATCTCAAAACATCAACAAACAATTTTCTCAAGACAGACAGGATTAATATCGTAGACAAAACAAACAGTAGTTACTTAGGTACAGAACGAAGTTAGGATTGTATAATAAATGGGGTCCCCTTACTCCCGGAAGGTGGCGGCTAGATCTAGGGGTCGTTGGCCCGCGACGTCTTTACAACATCTGACTCTAACTTATAGTTTAAAGTGCTCCGGTACTCAAACTTTATGGTGTATGTTGCAATTTGTTTTAAACGTTCTAGGTTATAGTCTTATAAAAAAAAGTAGGATCTGGATTGTAATTTGATGTGAATTCAATAAAATTTTAAGTTAAATTAAGCAAAATATTCTGTCTTTATAAATATTCAGTGTATAACTTATTTTAAAATAATTTTGTAAACACAAAGTCTGCCTTTCTTACTTTTTAACCCAGAATGTAGTAAAGCTCTTGCTTGTTTGCTGGGTTACAAAATAACATCCATCAAATATTGCGGGTAGTAAAATAGACTAAAAATACTTCAAAGATAGAAAAAACGCCAGATCATCGTAAAAACATGCATTTGAACCTCTAACCAAAAGTATTCATACACATCAATATTTCGACCCTATAAGCTCATCCCAGATTATTTATAACCCACAAATTTCCCTTTACAAGTATCTAAAGTCTAAAATTTAAGAACCACAGTCCGAGTACGTGAGAGATGCCAATTTTACAGTCTACGGTGTACAAACGATCGATGGGGTGTGCCGACTGCGGCCCAGACGAGGAGGGTACTGTGTTTAGTACACACACGTGTGTTGACTAATTGTGGATTTGGGAGGGATGTTTATTATTTTTTGTTTCAGTCTTTAAATAGTTATACTTAATATTGTTACTTGTATTTAAATATGGAAGAACATTGTAAGTTTGGTAACACAAAACAAAACACGCAAATAAGTACTTAAAGGATTTGAATGAAATTATGAACTATCCTTACTAATATTATAAATGCGAAAGTAACTCTGTCAGTGTGTTACCTTTTCACGGCTAAACTACTGAACCGATTGACTTGAAATTTGGTACAGGGGTAGCTTATGGTCCGGGGAAGGACATAGGCTAAGTTTATCCCGAAATTCCCACGGGATCGGGAACTACGCGGGTGAAACCGCGGGGCACAGCTAGTGTACGATACTTTTTTTCTAAGTGCTCATAAATTATTGGCATTTAAAATATAATTGCAAGACATTTGGCTTGTAAAGTTTGTATACGAAATTTGGATGTTGGTGATAATTGTAACTACTGAGATGGTTTTTAATATTTTTTTAAATTGAGAAGCACCTTTTATTAATTACTTAATCTTATACAATAGTTTTAATACCATTTACACTAAAATATAATACAAGAACAAACAAAACATAATTCATTGACAAACAAAAAAAAACATTTCAATTTCAAGCCAGCCGTAGTAACGTAAACTTTACTACGGTGTAGCGACCGTCTACGAGCTACGTAACGTAGTTTACGTCGAGTGCTACGACCGAGCCGTAGACAAGTAGTACTATGCACTAAAAGTATGATATTTTTACTTTATGAACCTTAACCATTTGATTATAAGGTTCATAATTGTATGAACTTAGTATTCATTGATTGAACGGATGATTTGACATGATTGAATGACATAAAATTATGAATTGACAGTTTTTTGTTTTATGAATGAACATATAAGAGCGTCGGTGGCGCAGGGGATAAGGCCGTTGACTTCCGATCGGAAGGTGCCTGGTTCGAACCCCACCAGTCCCGCCACGTACCAATGTGTTTTCAATTTACGAATTCATATGTACGTTAATTTCGACGCTCTTACGGTGAAGGAAAACATCGTGAGGAAACCTGCACACACCTAGGAAGAAATTCTAAGGTTGTGTGTGAAGTCGACCAACCCGCACTTGGCCAGCGTGGTTGACTAAGGCCTAATCACCCTAATTAAGGGTAGGCTCGTGCCCCTCGGTGGGGACATTATATGAGCTGATGATGATGAATGAATGAACATATATCGCGACAGCTTTAGGTTTTTTAAGCTGTTGTAAATATTATAAAGGAAAATGTTTGTATGTTTGTTTGTTTTGCGTTAACACTACTGAATTTAAGGAAAAACCGAACAAACGAGAAATATTTTAAAATAGATTCATTATAAATGCCATTATAATACAGAGGAATAGAGAGCGGAAT
Organism: Timandra comae; assembly: GCA_958496195.1. Taxonomy (NCBI): domain Eukaryota; kingdom Metazoa; phylum Arthropoda; class Insecta; order Lepidoptera; family Geometridae; genus Timandra; species Timandra comae. The sequence continues at coordinate 1,740,615 of OY292362.1, read as the reverse complement.
TCTACTTTGTTTTATACTATGTAAGAAGAAAAAGAAAAAAAAAAGAAAACTTAGTCAAAAAAAAAACAAAATGGCAACCAAACGTCATATCAATTAAATTCAAAACCTAAAAGTTACGGTACCTAAATCAAGTAATGAACCCGGACTCGTCTGGTTGAAATGCAATAACGCGCGTACAACACTTGATACTTTAATATTCGACCGTTTGTACTTGTGTCTGTCTGTCTATGAGGGGAAAGTTACTACATATTACAATTTAACGTATGAGAATTTTAGTACAAACTTGTTTAGCATATTAATAATTATGTTTATCTAAATTAATATTATAAAGAGGAAAGATTTGTTTATTTGTATGTTTGTTTGTAACGAATAGGCTCCGAAACTACTGGATTTCAAAAATTCTTTCACTATTAGAAAGCCACATTATCCCGGAGTGTCAATCCCATAATGATTCAAACAAATCAAGACAGATGATATTAGAACAATATAAAAATATTGCTAAGAAGACTTCCAACGTATGAGGATTTTATAATAAAGTTTGTTAACATTGTGTGTGTGTGTGAATGAGTGTGTGCGTAGTTTCTGATACCGTAGATACAAGTTACGAACTTAGTTAGGGGTCAGTTACTATAATGAGATGATGTAGTGAATGATTATGTTATGTTATTTTCGGCATTTAGGGTTATGATTATTGAATAATTACCATAAACAATACTTGACAGCTAGAAGATTATGGGCCGATTTTTCCATCGCCGGATAACTTTTATTCGACGAATAAAATGGACGTTTGACAGATTTTGTATGAAAGAACTGTCAAAATGTCAAAGTTATTCGTCGAATAAAGTTATCTGGCGATGGAAAAATCAGCCCTAAAAGACATACAAAAATGATTAAAAGATTTAAAAGATACACCAATTTTAATGTAACATTTTCTCGGTGATAGGTGACTAATTTTTCAAAAACACTGTGCTTTGTACTAATAGGACCAAATATCGAACCTCTCGCTTAACATGCAAAAAAGAATATTTTTATCTTAAAATTTCCACAGGATCAACATAGGTATATACAGTACGCGAGTTATGAAAACCCATATAATTCAGTCAAGCTAAAGAAAGTAGGACAAAATAATATATTAATATAATTTCCATTAGGCGACAACATTAACCGAAAACAGAGACAATAAATAACCTTTAGTAGGTAAAACGAGAAGATTTCACCGAAAACAAGCAAGACAAACAACAATAATAATATATCAAACACACTTAATTTACTTGTTATTACGAAATATATGAACATTTGTCATAATATATTGTCAATTTAAGTTAATACCTAGAGAATAAGCAAAAAGTACAGAAAGATCAACCTCTTTACTAAAAGTTCAAGTGTCACTTGTCAATGTCACATTTAGTGTTATTGACCTGTGTGATCCCAGTCTGAAAAGGCAAAAACCTATCAGTTATTATATTGGATTTTTGTGACATTTGTAGCAATGTGGCATGAGGTGCTAAACCATGTAAAAAACCATGCTATTTCACAGAAGTATCAAATATTTTTGAAACATTTCTAATGGTTTTTAGAGGGTGATATAAAACTGTAATATTTCATTTCTAGTATTTAATATTTACATTGAGACGTCTTATTATTTTATACGAGACATATCATAGACTGATTTTACAATCAATTGTCAAATCCCAGACTCCGTCTATCCCATCCACCATATACTACATAACCAGTATAACCTCCATTCGACCTGGGGTCGCGTCTCAAGGATCATTGTAATTATCTATCGCGAGGGGGCTGAAACGACTTACAAGGGCGTTCTGTACTTACTGAAATCTTCATATTTTAATATTGAATAGTTGTTTTACTTGAAAAGACTAACGCTGAATTTTTTTGAAGGTTTTTTTTATCTTCTTATAAGATTTTTTTATTTAAATATGGATCCTTGAAATCTGAATAAATAAATAAATAATCATTATTAAGTACAAGACATTTTTGACGATTTATTAGTATGTAAGCCGAAGAACTCAGATTTGATTTCAATGTGTACTTTAAGTCTCAACATGGTTCGTGCTTAAGATCACCAACACGCGTTAAATGTACGTGATTTAATAGTATAAGGTGATGTTTTTAAGCTTAATACATAGATAAGCTGGTATAGATAGATGGTTTTTTAAACAAAAACGCTATTACAATAAATCAACCATTTAATGCCAAAACTTTTTTTGAATTTTTACACCTGAGATTATCACGTCCAAACCAACAAACTATGCATTTTTCTAATGTAATTACATACTTACATATTTTAAAAAAATGCGTTACATTGATTAATTTAGAATACCCTTTCAATATCCAACTTGAGATAAACATCCAAATTGAAGTGTGAATCGCATACAATTCGCAATATTTATAGTAACTGTCTGACGTGTGGGGGTGTAACAGGGTGGTGGGGGGTGGGGGTGCATTTCAGGGCGTGTCTGGGGGTGAAAGGGTCGTCGACCTCACAGCTGACGAGTCACATCTCAATGGTATGTACTAATAGAGGTGATGTCTGTTAATTTGTTTGTTTTTGGATTAATTTTTGAATAAACTTTTGTGCGTTCGAAATTTTTTGAGTAGTATAGATTTTATCAATTACTAGCGGCGCCCCGCGTAGTTCCCGTTCCCGTAGGAATATGGGGATAAAATTATGCTATAAACCTTTCCACTGAATCACTCTATCTATTAAACCGCATCAAAATCCGTTGCGTAGTTTTAAAGATCTAAGCATACATAGGGACAGAGAAAGCGACTTTGTTATATACTATGTAGTGATTGCAATCTAAACGCGCAATCTTTAGGTAGGTGCATCTGTCTGATCCCAAAATAGGGTTCCGAATTGCTCTCGCTACCATTCATAGCAAGCCGATAAGCGTTTCTCAGCGTTTATGGGGTTCAAAATATTCAAGCCAGATATTGATTCATTAATAATTGTACTAAATTAATTAATTAAAAAGTGTTTCAAATAATCCTGCTACTATAAAAATGCGAGATTACTGTCTGTTTTGTAACGCTTTAATACCAAAAACTACCAAAAACACTGATTCGATTTGATGAAAATAAGTAGATACAAAGATACTTGCGATATCTAGGAATGCGCAATTTTTTCCCAACGGGATACGTTTTAAAGAGGATAAAATTTCTGAGCGCCAATAGTGTATTGTAATTATTATTGAACTAGCTGTGCCCCGCGGTTTCACCCGCGTAGTTCCCGATCCCGTGGGAATTTCGGGATAAAACGTAGCCTATGTATTCTTTCCCGGACTATAAGCTATCCCTATACCAAATTTCAAGTCAATCGGTTCAGTAATTTAGCCGTGAAAAGGTAACAGACGGACAGAGTTACTTTCGCATTTATAATATTAGTTAGGAAGGACTAGTTAGGATAATAACAAAATCTGTGTCAAAATAGGATTTTCGGTAAGCAAGTGGTGTAGTTAGTAGCGGGTGCGACCAATTTGGCTTTACCCCTATTGTAAGCACAATATTAATCTGAAAAGAACTTCTCGAAAAAAACACTTCTCTTTAAGAAAGTCTCGCGAAATCAAGCAAATCAACTCACCTTACTAAAATACCCGACTATATGACAGCCCTCCTTATCCGTACACGTCATCACGTAGAAGAGGAAAGGTTCCACGTCGTAGTACAACGTTTTGTGGTCGAGGAAGAATTTGGCTAGCAAGCACAGCTGCTGGCAGTATTGTTTGTGCTTACGTCCGTCAACTTGCCAAACACTGAGGTCGTTGTGACGGTATACCTGGTGGAAAAAGATAGTGGTAGTTTTCTGTGTGTGAAAGTTCATTTTATGCTTCAATATTGAGTGAATGTAATAATGATGTTACGGTGGGGGGGGGGGGGGGGGGTGTATGAGTGTATGCGTGTGTGTGTGTGTACCTCGTCCCCCGGCGGGTGCCTCCAGACGCACTTGGCGCGGTGCGAGGCGGCGGCGGGCCCCGAGCGGTGGTGTATGAGTGTATGCGTGTGTGTGTGTGTACCTCGTCCCCCGGCGGGTGCCTCCAGACGCACTTGGCGCGGTGCGAGGCGGCGGCGGGCCCCGAGCGGTGGTGTATGAGTGTATGCGTGTGTGTGTGTGTACCTCGTCCCCCGGCGGGTGCCTCCAGACGCACTTGGCGCGGTGCGAGGCGGCGGCGGGCCCCGAGCGGTGGTGTATGAGTGTATGCGTGTGTGTGTGTGTACCTCGTCCCCCGGCGGGTGCCTCCAGACGCACTTGGCGCGGTGCGAGGCGGCGGCGGGCCCCGAGCGGTGGTGTATGAGTGTATGCGTGTGTGTGTGTGTACCTCGTCCCCCGGCGGGTGCCTCCAGACGCACTTGGCGCGGTGCGAGGCGGCGGCGGGCCCCGAGCGGTGGTGTATGAGTGTATGCGTGTGTGTGTGTGTACCTCGTCCCCCGGCGGGTGCCTCCAGACGCACTTGGCGCGGTGCGAGGCGGCGGCGGGCCCCGAGCGGTGGTGTATGAGTGTATGCGTGTGTGTGTGTGTACCTCGTCCCCCGGCGGGTGCCTCCAGACGCACTTGGCGCGGTGCGAGGCGGCGGCGGGCCCCGAGCGGTGGTGTATGAGTGTATGCGTGTGTGTGTGTGTACCTCGTCCCCCGGCGGGTGCCTCCAGACGCACTTGGCGCGGTGCGAGGCGGCGGCGGGCCCCGAGCGGTGGTGTATGAGTGTATGCGTGTGTGTGTGTGTACCTCGTCCCCCGGCGGGTGCCTCCAGACGCACTTGGCGCGGTGCGAGGCGGCGGCGGGCCCCGAGCGGTGGTGTATGAGTGTATGCGTGTGTGTGTGTGTACCTCGTCCCCCGGCGGGTGCCTCCAGACGCACTTGGCGCGGTGCGAGGCGGCGGCGGGCCCCGAGCGGTGGTGTATGAGTGTATGCGTGTGTGTGTGTGTACCTCGTCCCCCGGCGGGTGCCTCCAGACGCACTTGGCGCGGTGCGAGGCGGCGGCGGGCCCCGAGCGGTGGTGTATGAGTGTATGCGTGTGTGTGTGTGTACCTCGTCCCCCGGCGGGTGCCTCCAGACGCACTTGGCGCGGTGCGAGGCGGCGGCGGGCCCCGAGCGGTGGTGTATGAGTGTATGCGTGTGTGTGTGTGTACCTCGTCCCCCGGCGGGTGCCTCCAGACGCACTTGGCGCGGTGCGAGGCGGCGGCGGGCCCCGAGCGGTGGTGTATGAGTGTATGCGTGTGTGTGTGTGTACCTCGTCCCCCGGCGGGTGCCTCCAGACGCACTTGGCGCGGTGCGAGGCGGCGGCGGGCCCCGAGCGGTGGTGTATGAGTGTATGCGTGTGTGTGTGTGTACCTCGTCCCCCGGCGGGTGCCTCCAGACGCACTTGGCGCGGTGCGAGGCGGCGGCGGGCCCCGAGCGGTGGTGTATGAGTGTATGCGTGTGTGTGTGTGTACCTCGTCCCCCGGCGGGTGCCTCCAGACGCACTTGGCGCGGTGCGAGGCGGCGGCGGGCCCCGAGCGGTGGTGTATGAGTGTATGCGTGTGTGTGTGTGTACCTCGTCCCCCGGCGGGTGCCTCCAGACGCACTTGGCGCGGTGCGAGGCGGCGGCGGGCCCCGAGCGGTGGTGTATGAGTGTATGCGTGTGTGTGTGTGTACCTCGTCCCCCGGCGGGTGCCTCCAGACGCACTTGGCGCGGTGCGAGGCGGCGGCGGGCCCCGAGCGGTGGTGTATGAGTGTATGCGTGTGTGTGTGTGTACCTCGTCCCCCGGCGGGTGCCTCCAGACGCACTTGGCGCGGTGCGAGGCGGCGGCGGGCCCCGAGCGGTGGTGTATGAGTGTATGCGTGTGTGTGTGTGTACCTCGTCCCCCGGCGGGTGCCTCCAGACGCACTTGGCGCGGTGCGAGGCGGCGGCGGGCCCCGAGCGGTGGTGTATGAGTGTATGCGTGTGTGTGTGTGTACCTCGTCCCCCGGCGGGTGCCTCCAGACGCACTTGGCGCGGTGCGAGGCGGCGGCGGGCCCCGAGCGGTGGTGTATGAGTGTATGCGTGTGTGTGTGTGTACCTCGTCCCCCGGCGGGTGCCTCCAGACGCACTTGGCGCGGTGCGAGGCGGCGGCGGGCCCCGAGCGGTGGTGTATGAGTGTATGCGTGTGTGTGTGTGTACCTCGTCCCCCGGCGGGTGCCTCCAGACGCACTTGGCGCGGTGCGAGGCGGCGGCGGGCCCCGAGCGGTGGTGCTGCAGGCAGAACTCGCACACGAATAGACGCGCCGCGCGGGCTGCTTCGCCGGGATATGGCGATTGGTACCACACCTCCATCATGTACTTGCCCATCACCACGTATCTGATGACAAACGGAACAACGTATAAATCCCCGAAGACAAAAAGACGAAACTGAGATATCCTTTGTTAGAATAGATTTTTTATAGTTTGTCATTTTTTTAGGATTTTGAAAAATGCATTCAAAATTTTCGCCTCATTCAGGTTGAGCCCGGAATCGTGTTGAACCGTAGAACTGCTGTTCAATTGAGCAACCGAGGCAACTGGACAAAATTCGTGAATGCTTGGTATATCTCTTCTGTAATTCTACCCACCTAGTGCCTCTATCAGTCGGTAGGTCACCAAGTTCTTCTTCAATCTTAATCGCGGCCAACGCCTGCGCCTCCCTGAAAAGCTTGAGGTCGTAATCCGGCGCGAACCCGTCGAGGATCGGCTCCCGGTCTTCTGTCATCTCGTCGTTACCGGAAGCGGCTAGTTTTTCTTTTAGCTCTTGGCTGCCCTTCCATTTGGAGCGCATGTCCTGAAAGAAGGGTTGATGTACTCGGGGGAAGATGTGAGAGGTGGCGAGAAATGTAAGAGATGTGGAAGATATGTGGGGCACGTTAGTAGTTTAGGAAACCATAGGGAGTTTACCTCCATTGACAGTCAGAAACTGTGTTACGGCAAGGTAAAGCCTCTCAATGAAGGCGGAAGATGAAAAGATGCTTGAGACAGGGCAGAAGCCGAGAGTGATGAGGGAGGAGTGGGGCCAGAAGACGTGAGTGACGTAGCAATCGTGGTGGTATCTCACCTTGACCTTGAGCTGGTAGGCGCGCTGGTCGAGGCTGGGCACGGGGCGCGCGCGCGCGGCCATGGCGTGCAGCGCGCGGCGCCGCGCCGCCGCCGCCGCCGCGCGCTCCTCCAGGCCGGCGACACACCACGCCGCCGACACGTTGTGGTACACCGGGCACGCGTCGAACGTGAAGTGCCGCGCCGACTTGCCGCCTGGGGACCACGCACTAGATATATCGACCCTTTCGATGGCTTACAGGTCGCCGGGGCCCGCAGCCGAGAGCGGAGCGGGTCGGGACTGGAAGGTTTACCCTGCGGACGCGATCCCGCTCCGTCGCGGCCGCACCGCCGTGGGGCGGGGCGTCGGAGGAGCGGGACGTGAATACTCTGCTCACGCCCCGCCGTCGCCCCGTCCTGCCGGAGTATAACCCGGCCGCGGCAGCACCCAGTGCGTGCGTTTATTGTATGATTTACATCACTATGCTGTAGGCGCGACGGAGCGTGATTGCGTCTGCATTGTGAACGTTGACTTTCCACCCTGTCACGTGGCCCTTAATTTCCTTGGATAGCGGCCGTAATATTACGAATGCAAAAAGAAAGCCGTCTTTACGGTGTCAAATGAAACGTATCCAGGAGAGAAACAACTTCACCGCTATTGATACAGACGTGCTTGTGGCTGGACGTCCTATGTTGTGCTTGTCGGTCATATTAGATCAATATTTCTGTAATATCTTACCAAGATGCCCCGACGAATCGCACCCTCTGACGGGACATTTCCTCTCGGTAGGGACCACGGGCTCGTTGGCCGGCGCCGGCACGGGCGAGCGCGCCGCGTAGTTTCTACTCTTTATCAGATTTGATTTCTTGCTGTAATTAATGAATAAAATGTAAGTATTGGTCTGTAAGGACTTAATATACGGAAGAAGTCTTTCTCTCACAGATAATATTTGATAAGAGTGAGGGGGAAAAAGTGTGTGAAGTCGACCAACCCGCACTTGGCCAGCGTGGTTGACTAAGGCATAATCACTAATTCAGGGTAGGCTTGTGCCCCTCGGTGGAGATATTATATGAGCTGATGATGCTGATAATGATGAGGGGGAAAAGGCGAAATAGGCGTAAACGCCTGTCTGTCTATTGATTTTAGAACAGCAAAGAGGAATATATGTCGGCTAAAATAGGCTTAATAACCATGTTTGCCTTAATGAGAGTGTTGGTGACTTCAAGAACCATGTTTGTAAAATAGCAAATACACATCACTCAACCCAGGAATTGAATCCTGCACCTCTGGCTGCATGTCTAAAAGCAGTATAAAACCTTTTAGCTAACGCTGTCTTTTTAAAGTTCTATTTAATTAAATAAATTCTACGAGGTTCTAAGATTATTTTTCATATAAGTATTAAAAAATATTAAAATTACCTCTTTTCAATAGCACTAGGTTTATCCTCAACTTCCGAGTCTGTGTCCGTATGCGCCGGCCTCGCCTGCGCCAGTCTCGACACCCGCGCAGACAGTGACCGCGTCAGTTTCCTCGTCATCGTGCCGGACAGGGAATCTCCGGAGTCACCACTCTTACCTGTGGTTGTTGTTTCTTGCTGAAAATGTTTCAAAGTATGGAGTTGTTTATGTTTTTCTTTACTTAATTGTATTGCTGGTGGTGTACTATTTTATTAGGGCTATTCCAGTAAGTTTCTAATAGGAATATCGGACACCAGTATCTTATATGAAATTCTTGGTCATAAGAAATATCTGTTCAGTTTGTTTTGCTATGTTTCTTACATTGTTTAGATTTTAAAATTATTATGGTCCACGTAAATTAATATAGGCATATACAATTCTAGCGCAAGTAGAATAAAGAAAAATAAATAAACATACCTTTGTAGAAGTAGATGAGGTTGTTGAAGGAGGTTTTGATTTGCCGGTCCTTAGACTTTCTTTTGTGATAGTTGGTTCACTGTCGCTGTCTGACGACACAGATTCCACTGAGGACTGGCTGGACGAACACGATGACGCACTTTTATCTTCGATCGACTTCTTCGGAGGAGGTCCATTAGCTTTATTGCCACTTTTTCTCTTAACATTGTCTTTGGAATCTTTAGAAGAATTTGAATTTGTAGTAGAATTTGAACTCGGATTAGAAATAGTAGTGGAATTAGATAGTGAATTAGAATTGGAATTACGGGACGCTGAGTTGCGGGAGGTTGCGTTCGAGTTGCGGGAGGTGGTTGTGGAATTGCGGGATTTTGTATTTGAATTGCGGGAAGCGGTATTCGAGTTGCGGGAAGCTGAATTCGATGTGCGGGTAGTTGAATTTGAATTGCGTGATCCGGTATTCGAATTGCGGGAGGCTGAATTCCGGGAAGCTGTATTTGAATTGCGAGAAGCACTATTCGAATTGCGAGATTCTGAATTTGATTTGCTTGATTCTGAATTCGATATACGAGAATCTGTGATAGAAATATGAGTATCGGAGTTGGAAATACGTGATTCCGCATTCGAAATACGAGATTCTGCATTCGAAATACGTGATTCCGCATTGGAATTAGTGGAAAGAAGTGAGGTTGAATTGGAGTTAGTAGAGTTATTGGAATTAGAGTTGTTTGAGTTGGAATTGTTTGAATTGGAATTAGAGTCATCAATATCAACAGCTGGGGGTGTGCTAATGTCTTTTTCTTCACTAGATTTTCTAGAACTTCTCTTACTTTTAGGTGAAGATGATCCTTTAGGACTTTTAGATGACGATTTACTCTCAGTTTCTGATTCTGAACTGTTGTCGGGTGAAAATATACTTTTTTTCTTATGTGATGCAGTTTCGGCTTTTGTTGCTTTTTGGATTGTTTTAGGTATCGGTTTAGGGGTCCTGGCTCCGGCTGGTAGCCTACTTTGTCCTGCTTTTCCTTTAGCTAGTACGGCTGCTGCAGGTTTGGATTTTGTGGAGGCTCTTCTGCGAGGCGGAGTTGGTTTTGGGCTGACTGATTTAGGGGTATCATCTTCACTTGATGATGATACTTTTACTTTTGAGAGGCGTCTTTTTGGTTCTTCTTTCTTTTTAGGTTCTTCAACTTTGACTGGTGATTTGGGTGGTGGTGGGGCGATGACTGCGGGGGTATCTGAAGTGGAGGAATCGGAGTCGGAGCTACTCGAACCGGATCCTGAACTGGAAGACGAGCTCTCACTGCTGCTGGAGTCAGATGTGGACCCGGAACTACTATCGGTACTACTGTTGCTTACCTAGAATATAATTTTAATATTAATTGAAAATATGTAGGATGTAGAATTTTTTATTATTCAAGGCAAGGAATTCAACTGACTTTGGAATGGTATGTATGCATAGACCATATAAAACAATTAAAAAAAAATTGGTATAGTACAAGCTCATTAAAATTTGTAATCAAAAACAAATACTTATATAAAGTCATCCTGTTCATTACCTGTATGTAGGTTATCTTTAAGTTAAAGATACAATTATACAAACATATTGGATAAACATCTACAGAATACTACATATCTATAAGAAACTCATACAAATCTAACTGAGTTTAAATTAATAAAAAAATAAGTGCATGTTTACTTAAAAAAATCAATATTACAAGTTTTATTACCAAAACAGGTTTTATTACAAGTTGAACTAATTAAAAAAACTAATAAACTTACTTTAAGTACACGACATGTATGTGATTGTTTACCAAACTAAATGGTAAACAAAAAGTAAAGTATGCATGTATATATCAATTTACTCCAATTAGGGCAGGTATTAGGTTATTTACATCACAAATAACACTAAGATATTATCAGGTTTACTAGCTAATTTTATTAAACTCAGCGTTTTATCATAAAATTATATTATAATTACATTCAAATAAAAACATACTTACATCGAGATGCGTCATGATAAGATTTTTTATTACTTTTGTCACAAACTACCCAAAGTGGTCGCTTCAAAATATTAATTTAAAAACAACAATTCATAATTAATAAGGTTTTGTATTGTTCTGTTGGAGTTATTATTGATTTTTTGTGAAATTCCACAAAATTGGAGAAAGCTGCAGGCTGTTGGTTGAGTTGAGGCAGAACAAAATCGGGTCATTCGTTCATTCACTGCATGATATATTTGACGTAAGCGTAACGTGACGTGACTTGTGACACAATGTCTGACTGACGTTGATGTTGAAAGATTTGATACAGTTTTTATAATTCTGTCAGTTTTTCACAATTTATATTCCGTGGCGCGAAGGCGGGGATAGAAATATTTTGGCGCTAAAATTAAAACGGTCAAAAAGGGTCAAAAGTACGTTTACTCGCTATAAGTTTAATTTAATAACTAATGTGAGTTTAATTTCATGTAAATAAGTTTTTTAGAGTTATGATTAAACCTATTTTGGTGAAAACAATATGTGGATGGAATTACCTAGATCCAACAGCGCATGGTTAGAGGGTGTTAAATTAATACCATGCAGGTGGAGGGAGACTCGTCCATGAGGTGAGCCTAGAGCTACGTAGATTACAGTAGGCTGCATGTCATTAATTTAAGCAATTAGATAAGGCAAAAAAATATTAGGTAGTAACTATTCAACAAGAAAAACAGTTTCTTAAAATAATAATTTATTCGAATTTATAAATTAGAAAGTAATAAGAACAAAAATATAAATTAATAACAATCTTTGCTTAACAATAGTTAACAAAAAAAAAAAAACAATGTTGCAATTAATACAACTAACTTAGATTCTCATCTCACCTCGAAGAATTAGATAACTTAGCTATTATCAGACTTAATCATATCTGACGCCTTTTCAGCAATCATTATAACCGGGGCATTGATATTCCCACTTATCGTAGACGGTGTTACACTAGCATCGACCACTCGCAGATCACTAACGCCTCTAACCTTTAATCTTTCGTCCACAACTCCATTAGGACCCATAGAACACGTCCCAGCTGCGTGCCACTGCGTGTTAACAGTATTTAACACATGGCATTTCCAATATTCGTGACTGCGGAAAGGCAAATCTCTGCATTGAGGAATTTTCATATCCACCACATACCCATTAACATTTTTAAAATAACTCGTTTCAATCACCGATACGTAGTCGGCCATGCTTAAAGCGTGTAATTCTAAGTCATCTTTATCGGTATAATAACCGTTATAAATAAGAGGACGAACTTCGGGATCATTACTTTGAAGTCTAACTCTCCCTCTTGATTTTGGATGCAGAAGATTATGAATGGCGAAAACTGTTCGTCTTTTATTAGCTTCAGAGGTCGCAGCGGTACAAATAGTAGGATCAAGTCTGAAAACGTGTGTACAAATCAGAGGTGGAACGAGTGAGAGTATGGGTAGAGGAAATACAATGGTTTGGTAATCAGGATACGTTTGTGACTTGTCTAAAGCACCGTGACCAAGTAATGCTGGACTAGGAAATTTATCCAAATTGGTAAATGTGTCCAAATTTTCAACAACTGAATTAAAATCTTCCTCTCCAGCTAACATGACAGGTACTAATTGATGGTCCATTAAATTACCTCCAACTTGTGGGGAATCTAATAATACATCTACGCCCACATCTTGTAAATGTTCTCTAGGTCCTATCCCAGAAGACATCAATATTTGAGGGCTGTTTATTGCACCAGCCGAAAGTATAATTTCTTTAGAAGCCATAACCTTTATAATTTCACCATTTGATAGTTTCACTTCTACTCCTATAGCTTTTTTGTTAGTATCAAACAATATTTTTCTTGCCAAAGTCTTTTTTGAGACGAACAGATTCTTCCTATTTACGATGGGAGTTAAAAAAGCTGCCGCTGTGCTTTGCCTGATGTGATTATCGATTGTGTATTGTGCAACCGCATATCCTAGTTGTTGGAATCCATTGTGATCTACTAGAATTTCGTGTCCATTTTCTTTGAAAGCATTTAAATATCTATCAAGGACTTTCCAGTCTGGTCGAGTTACTCCCAAGTATCCATCGAAATTGTGGAGACTTGATGTGTTACTTCTGTATATTTTTAAGTCATTCATTCTCTCACTTTTTTTGAAGTATGGCAATACACTATCCCAATTCCAGTCTGAATTCCCCATGTCTGCCCATCGATCGTAGTCATGTTTATTCCCTCTGACATAGTACATGTAGTTGGCTCCACTGGATCCCCCAAGCATTTTGCCTCTGGTCAGATGAATATTTTTTGATACATGCGCTTGGCTCGTGTAGTTATCATTCTCAGTATAATAGTTCCAATCTGCTTCTGAGTAATCGACGAACGCGAAAAGGCTAGGTATCTGAAAATAATTAAATACAATCTATTCAGCTACCAGAACAAAGCTATCTGTAGAAATTAAATCTGAGTCTAACTAAGACTAAACGGCTCTAGATTTCATAACTTTCATATTGAAAAAAAAAATACTTTATAGATGGTATTGAATTTTACCTTGGAACTCAATAGAGGATTATCACCAGCTTCTATAAGCAAGACATTCCAATTGTTTGTCTCCGTGAGTCGATTGGCTATTACCGATCCCGCAGACCCTGCTCCAACAACGATAAAATCGTAAGTTTGTCCATCTGAAAGATTAAACATTTGAGTCAAATTATCTTCCAAAACTTTGTTAAATATGTCTAATAGTGCTTGAATTTGGGTTGAAATTACTGAGATCCTGATCGTCTTTGTTTATGGTAGGCTCGAGCCCCTGTGTGGGCATATTATATGAGCTAATGATTTATTGATCATCTTATGTAGATGTATAGGCCTATGATGATGATTTATTAATTGAGTGAAGGTTCTTCTTTCTAACTTTTAACTCACATTTAGTAGGATAATAGATTTAGCAGCGGGGAAAAGAAATATTTATAAGGAGTTTTTAATAATCTATGTTAACGTGCATGAATTGTAAGATTTGATATAATGAAATGCAAACAAACCTCTTATCACGGCATTGGGTGGATATTCAGCTCCATCAAAATGAAAAGCAGATAACACTGAAACTATTAACTGTACAAACTTAACAATCGACACTGTTGTACTAACTTCTAGAGCAGCCAAAAGTTCTAACCAATCAGTCATATTCATAAAATTCGAATTCAGACATGCAAAATATTTATATTATGAATATTTTCTTTCTTATATATCTACCTAAGCATTTTATTACCGTATAATGATCAATTAAGTGTGTATAAAGGAATTAGTCGTTGAATTATGTACAATTTCATGTATTTTTATAATGAGGTTATTTAGGATTAAGTATAAATATCTAGAAAAGTAAGGAGTTATTTACACATTATTTAATACTATTTACCATTTAATTTTATAAATACACATACATCATCACCCCACCGAGGAGCTACCCTGAATGTTAATCATGTTTGCACATCAAAGTCGTCGACCCACCGATATATGTCAGCAACTTTCAAATTAGTATGCTCTTAAACAGAGACCAGAGAGAATCCTGGTCGTGATCCTTATTCTATGCTCTTAAGTGTCGCCAGGCAACTGCAAGTTTCTCACTTCAGGGGATGGGACTTTCAGACAGAGACGTTCTGCCTTAGTGTGAGCCGGTGTTGGGGTGCCGTGGTAGAAATCATACGGGACCCTGCGGCACCCCCTAGTAACGCGGACGGAAATCGTTGGGTTTTAGTGGGTATCCTTCAGGCATTGAGAGCCATACACAATTACACATATTATAACCTCTTGGGATCCTACCATAGTCACAGGAGGTATGTAGGATGTGATTCTACGCATTTCACATGTGTTATAGGGAAACGCACCCGGGTGTATATGACTGCAATTTAAGCCGCCAGGCTGCGTAGAGAAACTTCAACTATAGTGTGTATTGTGCCTTAAATCACAGTCATTCAGTGGAAAATCGGTTACTTACCAAACAGTTTACAACATTACAAGCAATCAATGCGATATGCCTAATTTTACTCTTATTAGTGTGGTTACTAACTTATTAATAACACAATTGCTTTGGAATTTTTATGTAGGTACTAAGCGAAATAATGAAACTATTGATAATTTTCATGCGTCTTTAATCAAATGCAAAATATCATGTTCTTAAATTGATGAGTGTATTTTTTTTCTTTTTACTAAAACATATGTATTGTCTGATAAACAATTAAATTCACAAGTAATCACTCTTAATCATGTCTGACGCCTTTTCTGCAATCATTATGACCGGTGCATTGATATTCCCGCTTATTGGTGAAGGTATCACACTAGCATCGACCACTCGCAGACCACTAACACCTTTGACTTTCAACCTTTCGTCCACAACTCCATTGGGACCCATAGCACAAGTCCCGGCAGCGTGCCACTGCGTTGTAGCAGTATTCAAAACGTGACATTTCCAATATTCATGACTGCCGAAACTCAAACCTTTACATTGAGGTATTTTCATATCTACCACAAATCCATAAACACTTTTAAAATACGTCGTATTGATAACCGAAACATAGTCTGCTATGCATAAAGCGTGTTTGTCCAGATCTTCTTTATTAGCATAGTAACCGTTGTAAATAAGGGGATAGACTTCTGGATCATTGCTCCGGAGTCTAACTTTACCTCTTGATTTTGGATGAAGAAGATTGATGATAGCGAAAACGGATCGTCTTTGATTAGCTGCAGCTGTCGCAGCTATACATATTGAAGGATCAAGCCCATTAACGTATGCACAAATTAGAAGTGGAAAAATTGAGAATATAGGTAGGGGATATACAAGGCTTTGGTAATCAGGATACGTTTGCAATTTGTTTAATGCAACGTTACCGACCATTGCGGGAGAAGGAAATTTATCTAAATTGGTAAATAGGTCTAAGTTTTCAATAACTGAGTTGAAGTCTCTATCGTCAGCTAACATGACAGGTACTGATTGATGGTCCATTAAATTACCTCCAACTTGGGGTGAATCTAATAACACATCAACGCCCACATCTTGTAAATGCTCTTTAGGTCCCATACCGGAAGACATCAGTATTTGTGGGCTATTTATTGCGCCAGCTGAAAGTATAATTTCTTTAGTAGCCATTACTTTAATTATATACCCGTTATAAAGTTTGATTTCTACTCCTACAGCTCTTTTATTTTTATTAAATAGTATTTTCCTCGCTAAAGTCCTTTTCAAGACGAACAGATTATCTTAAACCGGGTATCTGGAAATGATAAAAAATATTTATTAAATAAGTAGGCAATAATCAAATGCCTCAGATTAAAACAGAATCTGAATAGAAGATTTTTTACATCTTTCCATTTAATAAATAAATTGTAAGTATTTTAGGCTACAGGTTTTACCTTGGAACTCAATAGAGGATTGTCCCCAGCTTCTATAAGTAAGGTTTTCCATTTTCCTATCTCCGTAAGCCTGTTGGCTAGTACTGATCCTGCAGACCCTGCTCCCACAACGAGAAGTCGAAATTCTGGAAATCTGCAAGATAAAATACATTTAGTATCAACATCTTAAAATATGTAAAGGTGCTGTATGAGTATCTAATACACACCACAACAAGCTTTAGCTTTACCTAAAGATATATCGAAATAATATCGTTCAACATGTAAAGTTCATTCCATTGTTGCGTTTCCTTATGAACCTACGTCAGGGTTAAACCAATCGCGAGATATTTCTAACAGCATTTCTATGGGTTAACTTTTGCCACGAGGTACGTAAAATTAGTGTATTTACACAAGGATGTATGTACCAACCTTTTATCACAGCATTTCGTGGATAATCAGCTCCATCAAAATGAAAAGCAGATAGTAATGATATAATTAATTGTATCAGCCTTACTAAAGGAACAATCGCGTTTACTTCTAGAGCAGCTAAATAATGATACCAATCAGACATATTAAAAGGCTTGTTGATTGTGAAATTTAATAAAAAGTTATTTTATATGTTTTATATATATTTTATCGGTACTATTAAAATGATGGTGAATAATATTACAATGCAATTGAATGATGTAGTATGTATTAATTCAATAGATAGTTAATTTTCCACGGTAGGTTGTTTTGTTTTCTTTGTCGCTTTGAACTTCTTTTTGTTTAATGCATGTTACTTATTGGTAAATTAAATTACAGGTGATGTTTGAGTCGGATTTTTCTATAAGTAATTATGAAATAAAATCAGTTAAAAATAATCTAAATGGTCAAACTTAATCATGTCAGCCGCTTTTTCTCCTATCATAATAACAGGTGCATTTAAATTTCCACTTATACTGGATGGTGTGATACTAGCATCGACTACTCTTAGTCCATTTACTCCTCGGACCCTTAGTTTCTGATCAACGACTCCTTGGGGACCCATAGCACAAGTTCCATAAGGATGCCACTGCGTATTGACAACATTCAAAACATGACATTTCCAGTATTCATGACTTCCAAAAACTAAATTGCTGCATTGAGGAATCTTCAAATCTACCACGAAACCTCGAACACTTTTAAAATAATTCGTGTTGATAACCGATACGAAATCTTCCATGAATAAAGCGTGATTATCTAAGTCTCTTTTGTTAGAATAATAACCATTAAAAATTAGAGGTGCTACTTCTGGGTCCTTGCTTTTTAATCTTATTCTACCTCTTGATTCAGGATGTAAAATCGTAATAACTGACAATATTGTACGTCTACGTTTTGCGATAGTGTTAATTGCTACACAGATAGATGGATCGAACCTCATTACGTGTGTACAAAGTAGAGTTGGTGCTATAGAAAATACTGGAAATGGAAATACTGTGGCTTGATAGTCTGGGTACGTTTGTGACTTATTTAGTGCAACGAACCCAAGTAAAGATGGATTAGGAAACTTATCTAAATTAGTAAAAAGATAAAGGTTTTCTACTATTGACAAGAAGTCCTTGTCTCCAGCCAGCATTACTGGCACTATCGGGTGATCCATCAAATTTTCTCCGACATTTGGCGAATCTAATATCACATTTATACCTAATTCTTCCAAATGCTGTCTTGGTCCAATACCAGATGCCATCAATATCTGAGGACTATTTATAGCCCCCGCCGATAAAATGACTTCTTTACGAGCATAAAGGTTTACTATTTCTTTATTTGGAAGTCTTACCTCCATACCTATAGCTTTTTTACTATTATCAAATAAAACTCTCCTTCCAAAAGACTTTTTTAAAACAAATAGGTTTCTCCTGTTTATTATAGGACTAAGAAAAGCAGCTGCAGTACTTTGTCGTATATTTTGATCGATAGTGAATTGAGGGATTGAGTAGCCTAATTGTTGGTATCCATTTGTGTCTATTAGAATATCATGACCGTTTTGATTGAAAGCATTGAGGTAGACTTCGTTGGTTTTCCAGAATGGTCTGGTGATGCCTAAATAGCCGTCGAGGCCGTGAAGG
Organism: Timandra comae; assembly: GCA_958496195.1. Classification (NCBI taxonomy): domain Eukaryota; kingdom Metazoa; phylum Arthropoda; class Insecta; order Lepidoptera; family Geometridae; genus Timandra; species Timandra comae. The sequence goes on along the minus strand of OY292362.1, from coordinate 1,722,233 downwards.
TACGCCGAGTTGCTTCTAAGAATAGTGACGTCATTTAGCCTTTCGCTTTTCTTGAAGTAATACGTCACAGTGTCCCAATCCCAGCCTTCGTTGCCCATTCTGACCCATCTATTGTAATCTTCTTTGTTTCCTCTGACGTAGTACATATAATTAGCTCCACTGGACCCTCCAAGCATTTTGCCTCTAGTCAAGTGTATGTTCTTTGATTCATGAGCTTGGCTGGAGTACCCGTCATTGTGAGTGTAGTAGTTCCAATCTGCGGTAGAGTAGTCAACGAATCCAAAGAAACCAGGTATCTGTAAGTTATAAATAATAAAACATGTTTTTATGTTTGTTGTATGCAACCTATTTATTTGCATCTATTTACGTCATTTGCTATTATTATTTGTTTATGTACTTATGACGACACTTGTGTACATAATATAAAAAAACATTTTATGTAAGTACGTACTTAATTAGTTATTAACAACTTAATAACCAATGTCTGTTAGAAACCTAACAAGGTCAAATTAACTTTTATCTGTGGCCTGACGACCCAAATAGTAGAGTGGTCACGTGCGGGTTCGATTCCCGCCCGCGGTAAACATTTGTTTGATTCCCAAATGTTTATTTCCGCTCGTTTGGGTGTGAGTATCGATATGTGTGCGTAGTTTCTTATATCCTAGTTAAAGATAATAAAACTAGTTAAAGGTCAGTTGCTAGACTAGGATGTTAAGAGATGTTAATTATTTTATACGGATTATGCGTATTACGTACCGTTTTAAGTTGAATCCTGTTACTAGTTAAAATGATTAAAATATCTTCCTCAAACGTTTCGTTTAATAATTTAATAATAAAATATGAGTGATTGATTGATCTATTTAACATATTTTATCAACATAATCATTCATTACATCATCTCATTATAGTAACTGACCCCTAAGTTCGTAACTTGTATAGGGTATCAGAAACTACGCACACACTCATTCACACACAAACATTTGTGGTTCACAGAAATATTCACCCCGCAAGGGAATCGTATTATTTTATCTTATTAACCTTAGAACTCAAAGGCGGATCATCCCCAGCTTCAATAAGCAGCACAGACCAATCACTGATCTCCGTCAGTCGGTTGGCCAGCACGCACCCTGCTGAGCCGGCGCCAACGATAATGAAGTCAAACGTTTGACCATCTGAAACATATTTTAATTCTTTAATAAACTTGCGAACCTTCTGGAAAAACATTAAAATCTACGTTCTTCTGGAGAAACATTACAATAATATAACAATTAAATTAAAAAAAAACAAAAATTCCCAACACAATTACTTTCAAACCCCCATATCTTTTAAACGGGTCAACCAATTTTCATCAAACATGTCTAAGAACACTCGCACGTAAGTCCCCTTTAATAAAATAAAAAAAAAACAATTGAAATCGGTTCATCCGTTCGGAAGCTATAATGCAACAGACAGACAGATACACACACACACAAATACGTGAAACTTATAACACCCCTCTTTTTGCGTCGAGGGTTGAAAATGAATGTATGAGATTATAATAGTATTAGCTGTGCCCCGCAGTTTTGCCAACAAAGTTTCCGATCCCGTGGGAGTTTCCTGATAAAACATAGCCTATGTCCTTCTTCGGAACATAAGCTACCCCTGTACCAAATTTCAAAACAATCGGTTCTGTAGTATTGCAGTGAAAAGGTAACAGACAGACAGAGTTATTTTCGCATTTACGAGTAAGTACATAGGTATACTAATTACTCGTAATATTGGTAAGGATTTACAACTTAAATTTGGTTCAACATAAACCTTAAAGTGTTGACCTGATTTAGTTAATTTTAAAACATACTTTTGACAACATCAAGGTGTGTGACTTTTAAGTAACAAGCATTCACTTTTTATATTTTAAGGACTAATCGGTAGGTACAACTAAAGTAAAAAATATATTAATTTGTTTCCTTAATGTAATGTACATAAGTACTTAATTACCCACGGTCTAGGTCAAATAAACACGCACTAGAACTGCCCTAAGACTGTGTTATGATGATAATGGATTGAAGAAATGTTATTCTCTACATAATAATTTTAAGGAAATCTTGACGATATACACGGATTTCGACTTCGCTCATTAGTAGATAGAATGAACGTGTCGCATTGCTCTCTAAAAGACATGTTCTCAATAATGCTACAGATAAACATATTATAATCTCATATCATATATTAACCCGAAAGGTGAACCTATTGCATTTTGTGTTACCCTATCAATCCTGCATCTTTTTAAGCGGGCCTAATTAGAAGTTTCAAAAATATTAAATTAAGTACTTACTCTTAGTCTTAACACGTGCGAAATCAATATGATGTGGTCTAAAGAACCTGGGGCTTAGACTATGTAAATTCGAATACAAATATCACTTCACAAATTATTATGTAAGTATATTATTTATTTCGAGTTTCCGATATTTCGACGTGTTGCAAGCGCCATGCATGATAAACTTACCCCGTTAATCATAATAGTTTGAGTGCTAATAACCATGAACTATAAAAACTACTTATATCAGTATCAGTTATCGATACTTACTATACTTATATCAAACTAGCTTTTGCCCGCAACTTCGTCCACGGGGAATAATGACTTCCGTCATAAAAACTTTCATCCCTTATTTTATCCCCTTGGGGATAGAATTAATCAAAATTCTTAGCGGATGCTTACGTCATAACATCTACCTGCATGCCAAATTTCAGGCCGATCCGTCCAGTGGTTTGGGGTGTGCGTTGATAGATCACTAGGTCAGTCAGTCACCTTTGAGTTATATACCGGGTGTTTGGTAGAGGGTTGACCAAACATGGAGGGCGTATTTCTGGGTCTATTTGGCAGATACAAATTGGCTCAAAATTTAAAGTTGTTAAAATAAAACAAACTTTATTTTAACAACTAGGAAATTTTTAGCCAAATTCATCATCATCATCATCAGCTCATTACATTACCGAGGGGCACGAGCCTACCCGGAATTAGGGTGATTAGGCCTTAGTCAACCACGCTGGCCAAGTGCGGGTTGGTCGACTTCACACATAACCTTAGAATTTCTTCCCAGGAATGTGCAGGTTTCCTCACGATGTTTTTCTTCACCGTAAGAGCGTCGTAATTACCGTACTTATGAATTCGCAAATAGAAAACACATTGGTACGTGGCGGGACTGGTGGGGTTCGAACCAGGCACCTTCCGATTGGAAGTCAACAGCCTTAACCCCTGAGCCACCGACGCTCTGTAGTTAGCCAAATTGTATCTCCCAAATAGGCCTATAAATACGCCCAAAATGTTTGGTCAACCCTCTACCAAACACCCGGTATACTTATTTTATTTAGATATCAGTTATACTTAGGTACTTACTATACACATTTGCGTGAGCGGGATACTCGTTACCATCCAAGTGCAATGACGATACTACACCAAATATCAACTGAAGAAACCTCGCTAACGGCACCGCAGCACTAACTTCTAACAACGATAGCAAGTAATGTAAAATATGCATTTTTAAAATTGTTAATTTTTTTCTTAGAAACACAGTTTTTTGAAAACATTTATTATATTAAAATTATGTATGTACAACAACTTTTTAAACAGTTTTAAACCAAGTATATTTTAGAACTGTGTCTTTGCACTTTTTAAAGTTTATTTTTAAATTTTCTTTCTTGTCCGGTTCATTTTTTTTAATTATCCCGTTGCCACACATTGCCAAAAATGCTCTAACATATTAAAAAAAATACTATAAATTCACATCGCGCACAGTATACGTTGATTACAACACAAAAGTCCATAAAACCACTTTAATTATGTTATAACACTTAATTTAATTATTTACTAAAATAATGTGCTGTGTTACGTATGACTGGAGAGGAATAAAATCTTTTCACGGTCACTAAAGTCCAAAAGCGTTGGACAAAGAGAACGCAGGCTAGATTGATTCAATTTCATTAACTCTTTAGAGATCCGTGAGAATAAATTTTAATCTATATTTAATCAAAATATTTTTTTTAATTGTCTGCCTCTCACACTAAAACAAATAAACCGATTTATACATTATGGTATATTATCAGCTCATAAAATATATGTCCGAGGGGCTAAAGCCTACACTGAATTAGATCAGTACCTAGGCCTTAATCAACCACGCTGGCCAAGTGCGGGTTGGTCGATTTACAACCTTAGAATTTCTTTGCATTCCTCACGATGTTTTCCTTCAACATAATATTATGAAGAATACTTTTGTATTCCATAATTCTCGGTAGGAAAAAGTGCATGATGCCAGTAAAACGTGAATAAAACCATGTGGCACATCTATCATCACAAAAATATAAACATTCGAAGGAGTATACGTAGGAAAGATCCCCACAATATCAATCAAGAGGTCTTTATAGTATTGTTTTTTGAATAACGTACGGAACCAAGACAAATTAATTTAATGAAATCATCAGAAATAGGAAGGTATTTAAATATTTTTACGATACCTACTCCGGAATCAATCTCATTATCGCATAATCTTTCAATATTAATTGGTATTAAACCAGATTTTTGCATAATGTATAAGTAACCAGGGCTAAGAAAATTGTAATATATTTATTTTAAGACGTCAAGACGCTGTTTTGCTAATAAATTAACATAAGTAATTATTTCCAAAAAAACAAATAAACCAAAGGTTTTTGTTTATAATTAATGTGACTCAGGGCCTATTTCACCATCTTCAAGTAACGTTCTGAGTAAGTACTCACATGTTTTGTCTTTGTCACTTGATATAAAGTAAGAATGAGACAAAATTCACTTTACTTGGTGAGTAACTTTACTTGTAGGTCGTGAAATAGGCCCTAAGTATTTCTTGGTCATGGCGCTAACTAGTACTCATTATTATACTGTGGTAATGGTAAGGTGTACTAATTATTATGCAGTGGGACACTATAGGTTGACAAAAAAAATGGTAAGGTATCTTTATGTAGGTACCTATTTTATTTATTTAATCTATTTATGTAAATTAAATAAATTGTCTGTCTGATTGTAATTGTATAGTAGTAACTTCAAATTAGTATTATTTTTATTGCGCGCAAATCCACAGCAGTCTCGTATGTATGTAAGTATTTACGAAGAGAATAATTTGACGATAAAATTTGAGTTATGAATTTTAAAAGGTTTCCAAACACGTGGGAAAAATAAACTAATTGTTTTTATAAATTCAACCTAGATATAAAATAGGTGAAATATTCATTATTTCTAGGTAGGTACTTAACTACTTTAAATTGACAAATATAATAACAGTTAGGTAATAATTTCTTATTAAAAGATATAATACTCAGCTCCTATTTCACGACCTTCATGTATTTTAGTAGTACTTACTCACCAAGTAAAGTTAGTTTCGTCTCTTTCTTACTTTATATCAAGTGACAAAAACAAAAAATGTGACTAGATACTCGGACGTTACTTGAAGATGGTGAAATAGGCCCTTACTGGTCAAGAGAGTGTCGTGCCACACACAGTGTGGTTCCGTAATAACTTAATTTAAGTATTTTTACCTAACAAGTTAAGAAATTCTGCCCGTTCATATTAATTGGTTATAGACCATTAAAATATTTTTCCAATTCCAATCAGTAATTCCAGAGATAAGCGCGTTTAATCAACTAAAATACTTTTCAGCTTACGTTGTATTTTAAACTTGCAGCGCCCCGCGTTTTTACCCGCGTAGTTCCCGCTCCAGACAGAATGGGGAGATAAAATTATACCAACTTATTTCTTCTTGAATCACTTTATCTACGAAAGAAAACTGCATCAAAATCCGTTGCGTAGTTTTAAAGATGTAAGCATACATAGGGACAGACAGCGTGAAGCGACTTTGTTTTATACTATTTAGTGATAAAAAAACAAAAAGTACTGAAATAGTATGTAAGTAATTAATTAACATGTTTTATTAAACAAAAGTATTTTTAATTGGAATAAGATAATTTACTTGTTTTAAAACCGGTTTTCTTTTCGTAATTCCATATTTTATCAAACATAATTAATTTATCTTTAAAACAAAACTGTTCGTCTTCCATATCAATAAAACAAATTTCATTTACCAATTGATTTATTATGTTATCCCTTGGATTACGTAGTCTATTCTATATCCAAAGTTAATACAAGAAATGTAACATAATAGAAGAAAACATAAAATGTTAAAACAACAGATCGTTCAGTAAATGTAAACTTATTCGTAAAATTAATAATAATAATTGAAGTGTCTCTTAGAATTAATGACTGGAATAAATGTATTTAAGACCCTAAACTCGATAATTGACGGTTTTTGTACTTTTTGATCTAGTCATATTATATGAAAAGCGTATTTTATAAACATGCTTTTAGGTAATAATTAAAGGAAATATTGTCATCTAAAAAATACTCAGAGAAAAACAATATTATACAGAAAACTTAAAAAATATATCAAGAAAACTGAACATATGTTTTCTGAATTTCACTTTTAGCATTAACTTCCATGCCTTCGGATTCTAGTAATTCGACCAATTTAGCACTAAAAATTAAACAAACTTAAAGTCCAGGTCCTTATTAAGGAAATACTCATAGGAAAATTTAATTGTTATTATAATTATTATTGAAATCGAAAAAAATATAAAGTTAGAATTTGTAAAATTCACACTCAAGAAAATCGTAATTTACGTTGATAAATGATGCTCAAAACGTTATTAAAATTACCTCAAATAATAAAAGAATATTTTCTACAACAATTATACTAAAAAAAAATCTCTAAAACAAATTGTCTTTTTTTCTACAAATATTTTAAAATCATCATAAAACTACTATAAAATCGGATGCACGAAACAATTCAAATCAGTCTGCCGCGAGGCTTTTTAGAGAGAGGACGTATCGCTCCTACCGAGCGTTTGACCTTTGCGGCGCGTACGAATTTTATACGATAACTCATCAACATGTTTTGATACTCGATAATAATTTCTGTTTTATAATTTGAATTATTTATTAAAAAAAATATATTAACATTTATGATAACAAATAATGTTTTAGAATGCAGGCATTTACCCACATTAGTAATGTAGGCATTTACCCACATTAGTAATGTAGGCATTTACCCACATTAGTAATGTAGGCATTTACCCACATTACTAATGTAGGCATTTACCCACATTAGTAATGTAGGCATTTACCCACATTACTAATGTAGGCATTTACCCACATTAGTAATGTAGGCATTTACCCACATTAGTAATGTAGGCATTTACCCACATTAGTAATGTAGGCATTTACCCACATTACTAATGTAGGCATTTACCCACATTACTAATGTAGGCATTTACCCACATTAGTAATGTAGGCATTTACCCACATTAGTAATGTAGGCATTTACCCACATTACTAATGTAGGCATTTATTTGTTTTATTCATTATTCCTTGTTGTGAATAATGGAATATCGAATCGAAAGTTATTACGTAAATTATATCTAATCATATACTACCTACTACGAATCGTAAAAAAAAATATACTCGTATTTTTACTTTTGTCAATAACTTTTACACAATTTATAATTTCCAATGGATCTATATATGATAATTGTTTATTATGCGTACTTTCACAGTATTTTGTCTTATGGCATTTTACTATGGGGGTGTGCCGCGGATTTAGATTCAGTATTTATATTACAAAAACGAGCAATTCGGGCTATTTATAATTTGGGGTCGAAAGAGTCATTAAGGGAACGTTTTAAAACATATCAGATTCTTACTGTTCCCTCTTTGTACATTTTTGAAAATATATTGTATGCTCGGAAACATCGTTTTAATTTTAAAGTTAATGGCGATCTTCATAATTTTAATACTAGGAATAGGCATAAAATCGCCATCTCAGGATGTAGATTAGCTAGGACTAAAAAGTCCTTCATTCATAGATGTATTAAATTTTATAATAAAATCCCCCGGGAAGTGACTGGGCTCACTGATGGAAGGTTTAGATCACACGTTAAAAACATTTTGATAAGCAAAGCATATTATAAGGTTACGGACTACATCAATGACCGGGATGTCTGGAATTGAATTTCTGCACCCGCAACCTCAACATGCTACTTTTTGATTATATAGGTACATATAAGTATTTTTTCTATATTTATAGATTTTATTATTTGTTTTCTTTTTTTTTATCTGTGACATTGTGCTAGTTTTAAGGTACTGTTTGTATTTTATTTTATTTAAAAAAAATACCAGCACGAGTTTCTTGCCGATTCTTCTCGGCTGATGTAATTTCCGAATCGGTGGTAGAATCAATTCTGACGTTCATAAGTGCCTCATTGAGGCCTTAACTGAATAAAGGATTTTTGACTTTGACTTTGATCAAAACCGTTCGGCCGGAGTATTCAGAGCGAGCGCGCCGTCACTACATAGACAGTGTGCATGCGGACACGCGTGCGCGTCTGTGTGAGTGAAAATTTGAGTTGTCGCGCGCCAGATCAACCCTCTTAAATGTTATAATAACCGTAATCATGTTTGATCATATCAGCCGCCTTTTCGCCGATCATAATAGTTGGTGCGTTTGTGTTTCCACTGACTATGGTTGGCATGATACTACAATCCGCTACCCGCAGGCCCGTGACTCCACGTACCCTCAAACGTTCATCCAGAACACCCTCAGGACCCATCGCACACGTTCCCGAAGGATGATGCTGAGTCGAGGCCAAGTTCAGCAAGTAACACTTCCAATATTCGTGCGACGCGAACTCATAACATTTGCACTGCTCCACCTCTAAGTCAATAATTTTAGACCTTATTTGCCTTAAGTAAGTCGTGTTTAAAATTGATAAGAAATCTTCAACGCTGTACGCGTATTTCTCTAAATCTTCTTCTATTGAAAAATAGCCAGTTCTTATAACAGGTTTGTCCTCAGGGTTATTAGATCGTAAACTCACGTCGCCTGTTGATAGGGCATGCATTAAACTCACACGCACAAAGAGGGTTTCTCCTTCTTGACCAGCCTTAACCATTGCTCTACATGACCGGTCGTTTATTTGGTAAACATGAGAACAAAGAACAGCTAGTTCAGTTGAATATATAGGTACAATAAAGGCGTAGATCTGATAGTCAGGATAAGTCTGTGAACGATTTAGTGCAATATGTCCGAGTATAATAGCAGAGTTCAACTTATCCAAATTAGTTATAGCATCTAAGTTTCCAAGAATGGTAGAAAAACCTCTTTTTCCTGTCAAAATGACCGGTGCTATGGGATGATCGTACATATTTTTACCGACTTTTGGTGAATTGTGGATGACATTAATACCCATTTCTCTCAGATGCTCCTCCGGGCCAACTCCTGATAACATCAATAACTGAGGACTATTGAAAGCGCCAGCTGATAATATAACTTCTTTGTTAGCCAAAAATCTGGTCTTTCTGCCACAACGCAGTTTAACATCGACACCGATAGCTCTTTTATTTTGATCAAACACAATTTTTAGAGCTAAAGTTTTTCTGAGTATGAAAAAGTTCGGTCTGTCTTTTAGTGGTCTGATGAAAGCAACTGCAGTGCTTTGTCTGATGTGGTTGTCAATCGTGTAAGGTGGTGATGAGTATCCTATTTGTTGATATCCGTTGGTGTCGGTGAGGATCGATCTTCCGTCTTCTTTTAAAGCTTTGAAATAGGGTCGTGTGCTTTCCCAGATCGGCCTAGTGACGCCGAGGAGACCTTTAGTATTGTGTAACATTCGCGATTTGCTTTCTAAAATAGGAACATTGTGGAGTCGTTCACTTTTAATGAAATATCGAGTGACGTTGTCCCAATCCCAACCTTCGTTTCCAAGTTTGACCCATTCTTCATAATCGGCTCTATTACCTCTTACATAAAACATATAATTGGCTCCACTAGAGCCTCCCACCATTTTACCTCTCGGGTAATGTATGACTTTCTGTCTGTGCCCTTGACTAGAATACCCATCATTGGTTGAGTAATAATCCCAATCGTACTTCGAACCGTCTACTAGAGGAAAGAAAGCAGGAACCTGAAACAGAATAAAATCCCTAATTTAATGCACGGGAAAAAGGACTTTATGAACCACAATAAACTGAACAAATTATATTAGTAGCCTATCGTCAAACAACCGGAGTAATCACTCTGAATTCATATGATTAAATCAGAAAGCATGGAATTTCATACACACACAGTCTAATGTTTTCAATACATTGGAGAAATCTGCCAGTGAGGAGAATAGTACATAAATTTACTTCCTCGCTTTCTGAATTAATAATATGAATTCAGAGAGATATTCCGGCTGTACGAGGCTAGCCATTATCACTGATAAAGTAGAAGAAGTAATCACTACATAGTATAAAACAAGGTCGCTTTCTCTGTCCTATGTATCCTATGCTTAAATCATTAAAACTACGCAACGGATTTTGATGCGGTTTTCAGTAATAGATAGAGTAATTCAAGAGAAAGGTTTTTAGCTATCACCACATTCCCACGGGATCGGAAACTACGCGGGTAAAACCGCGGGGCACAGCTAGTTAACTAACTTACGTCTGAAGTTATAGGTGGGTAGTCTCCAGCTTCAAGAAGTAGCACTGTCCAATTGGCTATTTCTGATAGTCTATTGGCGATTACACACCCGGCTGACCCCCCACCAACCACGATGAAATCGAAATTCTGACCGCCTGAAATAACATACATAATCATTCACTAGTCATCTCATATAACCCTTAGATTCGAAACTTGTATCTAGGGTATCACAAACTACGCTCACACTTATTCACACACACCCAGACCGAGATAAACTTTTGTAGTTCACACAAATATTCGTTCCGCACGGGAATCGAATTTTCTTCTACATAAATAGATAAAATAAGAATGTCCGTATACGTAAGTACATACTATAAAACAATCGCCAAAATGTTTAAATATAGATAAATTGACTAGTTTTTGTCTGTGCTTCTCTCGCTTTGATATTTTTAAATAACTATCCATAGAAATGTTAGAACTTTAGAACATTGAAATAATATGATTATTTTTTGGACTGAGAACTTTTAAAGTTCTAAAATGTAGCTTAGTTGTAACAAACAAATAAAGAAACTCATATTCGCATTTATAACAAACGGTTAGTTTTAACTCCGGACAAAAATTTCATCAAAATCTGGTAGCTTTCCAATAATGAAAGAATTTTTGAAATCGGCCCAGTAGTTTCGGTGCCTATTCATTACAAACAAACAATCAAATCGTTCCTCTTTATAATATTAGTTTAGATAAAAGAAAGTCGTGTTAGTTACACTATTTATAACTCAAGAACGGCTGAACTGATTTGGCTGAAAATTAGTGGGAAGGTAGTTTAGAACCAGGAGAAGGACATAGGATACTTTTTATCGCGAAATTCCCACGGGAACGGTAACCACATTTGCGAAGCCGCGGGCACATCTAGTAATTTATGTATTTAAGTATTAACACTTACCAAACACGCGCGCTTGAGTAGGATAATTTTCAGCGTTTGGTTGTAAAGTTGTCAAAAGACCAAAAAATACTTGTAAAAACTTTATCGCTGGTAATATACCTTCTACTATAGCGCCAGGTAACGCTTGAAAGAAATACATTGTATAACCCAAGAAATCAATATACATATTAAGCAAAGTCTTAGTAATCTAGTTCAACTTATTTGTGAAAACTATAAAAGTTTTCTGTAATCACGGATTCAATAAATCCAATATTTCCTTTAAACATATATCAAAAGAGGAAGTCTATATCCAGCAGTAGACACATACAAGCCGTTGATGATGATAAATTAAAACCGCGACAAAAATCAGCAAATAATTTTATAGCAATGTTTAAAGGAGTTCGCGTAAATAAAAGAAATCAATCTATGTACTAAAAAATACTAAAATAATTATACAAAAACTGTATCTAGACTAACTGAAGCAAAACGACTAAATGATCAAATTATTACCAAGATTTTTTTATATGCAATTCGTGTTATTCGTGACAGATAATGTAAATAAATGTATGTTAATAAGCGATAGTTTAAATACAAATTATATTAAAAGTTGATAACATTTTTTTTCTCTAAAAGAACTAGTTGTGCCTCATGGTTTTACTCGTTTTATACTGAAATCGAGGGTAAAATATAAGATTTAATAAACTTGCTTTTATTAAACTTGGGCGACCAAGCTTTGCGCACGTGAAAAATGAGAAAATAATTTTCTTAGATTAGATCTATGGTGAATTTTAGCTTATATTTACACCGCTATAAATATACAAACAAATTCTAATATTCTTCTTTACATAGCTGGTATACTAGCTGTGCACCGCGGTTTTACCCGCGTCAAATTTAATTTATATTTTGTACCTTCCTATTAATTCGCTCTACCTACTTAAGTATATGTTGCTGAAAACTGCATGAAAAAATGTAGGTATTTACTTTGCGATAATTGAGTTATTTTTAATATAAGTTTATTAATTTATAATAATAAAAAAATGTGATTGGCCTGTGTTTTATTTACTTTATATGCTAAAAATATATTTAGTACCGTAATAGGACTAATAAGTGAGTAAGGTATTTAGGATAAGGGGAATGTTTGCGTGTATGTGTCTATGTTTGTTTAGTAAGTACTTCTTCATCCTCAAACGGTTGTACGGATACAAGTACAATTAATTATTATGTGGTACGGATTTAGACAAAATCGGACATAATAGTTATTTATGGTACAAGCGAGGTAAGTTGGTGATTACTTCCGAGGCGCTATTGAGGCCCGAGCCGTCAGGCGAAGGTCTGAAGATAGCCGAGGATAGTAATCATCAATACACGCGTGTACCATACAACGTTATTCAACACATTTGCGAAGAAATTATCATTTTTCGCTAATAAATGAACAGTTTTTCTATTCGCGCGCATCCAACGCAACAATGGTGATCGGCCAAAGACTAAAAGAATATACTTATTAAAAAAAAAACGAATGAATGAATGAATGGAATCGACCATAGACCTACCAAAAGTAAGGAATCATATAGTTGAAGTTTGTTTTTAAAATGTATGGACACAATTTTTTTGGTATCGAAACTTTTTTAAAATAAAAGCAATTTAAAAAAACAGTCTATAACTCACTAGTGAATAAAACGTGTCATTATTTAACTGATAACTGTTTTTGCACAAATAAGAACTTTATGAGCAAATGTGTTGAAAAAATTTTTTATTGTATGACAGTAGATATAATAATCACCTAATTATATAAAAGTTGTTTTTATTCGAGATTGAATTAACAACTTGCAAATATTTGTTTTGACGCAAAACAGATTAAATACAAGTGTTTTATTGTAGTGCTAATTACTTACTCAATAATTATGTTTATATTTAATATGATTTTTTTCTAGTAAAGTTATAAACTTAGTGTATAAAAATATTTTCAATTCATTACTTTATTACATTATTTATAAAGCTATATACAATAAAAAAATATTTTAAATGTTGTGAACGCGCGATAAAAATGCTGTTCAAAATCCTACTAATATTATAAAGGCGAAAGTTTGTATGTATGGATGTTTGTTACTCTTTCACGCAAAAACTACTGAATGGATTTTAATGAAACTTTACAATAATCTTGCTTATACATCAGAATAACACATAGGATACTTTTTATCCCAAAATTCCCACGGGAACGGGAACTACGCGGGTGAAGCCGCGGGGCGCTGCTAGTACAATAATAAAATCGCTGAACTATCATAACTTTATCAGTGAGAGACAGGTTTTAGCCCTGCAGTGGGATCGTACGGACCGATTATAAATAGACAAAATGTGAGTACTTACTCATGCATATTCACATATCATTCTCTTACTGATAAACGGGTAGGTCTCTCAAACAAACAAACTCTACAGCATTATAATATAGATCACAGAACACTGAATGTCCTAACATATTCTTCATATCATTCCTTGCTCTTTCTCTCTATCATAGATCAAAATATTACTCATGCTTTTCATGCTTCACATTGAGCCTTCCAGCCTATACTAATCTATAATCTTTATTTTGTTTCTTCTAAGGTTCCAATTCATTAACTTCATAACAACCCTGGCGAAGCAGGCCTATTTTGCCTTGTTCCTCAATAGTACACTGAAACTTACAGCTCCTGATTATCCACCATAATTCATTGCATACGGTACGTATCGACTTTAATCTTTTACGTTACATAAGTAATGTTCACTTTAGAGTGCCAACCAAGGGAGGTTAACTTTTACTCACTGATATGGTGACAAATGTATAAAAAGCAATTAGCAGCAGTTTAAAGATTTTAGCGTACAGACGGACGCGGTAAATTCCTATTACAATAATTAAGATTTTTTTCAACACACTTGCTCATAAAGGGGCTCTTATTTGTGCAAAAACAGTTGAATAATGACACGTTTTATTCACTAGTGAGTTAGAGATTGTTTTTTTAAATTGCTTTGTTTTTAAAAAAGTTTCGACACCAAAAAAATTGTGTCCATACATTTTAAAAACAAACTTCATCTATGTTGTCTTACTTTTGGTAGGTCTATGGTCGATTCCATTTATTAATTCATTCGATTTTTTTTTAATAAGTATATTATTTTAGTCTTTGGCCGATCACCATTGTTGTGTTGGATGCGCGCGAATAGAAAAACTGTTTATTTATTAGCGAAAAATGATATATTATAATGAATTTCTTCGCAAGTGTGTTGAAAAACGTTGTATGGTACTCGCGTGTATTGATGATTACTATCCTCGGCTATCTTCTGACCCTCGCCTGACGGCTCGGGCCTCAATAGCGCCTCGGAAGTAATCACCAACTTACCTCGCTTGTACCATAAATAACTATTTCATCCCACTAGCTCGGAAAGTATGTTTTTAATCCCCGATATCTGGGGGTAAAAGTCGATTTTAATCTCAAGAGTGGAAAATATCGGGGTCGCTGTGACAGGCCGTGGAGGACCCAAGGCATTTTCGATAACTGGGAGTAAAAGTCGTTTTTGCGCTCTAGAGGTTAAAGTAAATTTGAATTTAGAACATCGTGTGCTGATGTGTGATGAAGTTTTGAAGGTTTATTTCCATTTCGGCAACTTCCCAATTCGACACCCATGAAATTATGACGTCGATAAACGGAGGTAACAAAAAAGAACGAATGCTGTATATACTTTTAATATTTCTTAATTCTCTTTTTTTGGGGAATCCTTACGGAAATCAAACAGATTATATGTTTTATGACCGGGACTGTACTTTAGAAGCACGACCCCAAGGATACCGAAATGGGAAGGTGCCGAAATGGGAATAAACCGTTTTGAATTCACAAACTATCATATATTTTTTTTTTAATTTAAAATTCGAACTCGGAACCTTCTTGGTGTACTAGACTTACTTATTTTTTAATTTGCTTTGTGTATGATATTTTCTTTTCATTTAATATTGTGATTGTTTTATGTTTCCATTTAGTAATTTCCTCGCTGAGGGGGGATGAAAAATAATGTGTTGCACTCGAGTGCAAACAATTTTTAACCTTGTGCTCCTTTGACTCCCTCGCTAACGCTCAGGATTCTTATTTTGAATCCCTCGCTGCGCTCGTGATTCAATTTTAGAATCCTTCGCTGGCTCGGTCCTCAACTGGAGCCCCGGTTAAAAAGCAACTTTGCACTCTTGTACAACAAATAACTATTATTTAGTAGCTACTAGCGGACCACCCCGGCTTCGCACGGGTCCAATTGTCCCGTTGATTTTCCAGATTTTTTTACATAAGAACCTTTTCCTGACAATAACAAACACAACAAAAAAAAGAATTGGCTTAAATGATCCAGGCGTTGTTGATTTTATTTGTATCTCTACTTTTGGACGGAAATGGTATTTATTATATTATTACATGTGTTTTTATTTTTTATGTGTTTCCATATTATATCTCATTGTTTTCAAAGTTCAATAACATTTCATAAAAAAATGTTTAAGTTACTTACTTATTAAATGTGCGTGAAAATAGTTTTATTTTATAAACTGTTTGAACAAATTATTTTTAGGATTGTTATCAAAAGAATATTAATTGACATCCAAAGTGTCACCTATTAATATTAATTATTGACATTATCTGTGATATGACGCACAAAAAGCAGTATGATCAACGCGATCAACGTTTAAAATTCATGATGATAATTTAAGCCATGTAGTTTTTCTTTCCAGCCAGTCTAAATTTAAACTCCCTAATTTTTTAATTATACTTTTTTTTATTGCGACAGACTGCTGTGAAACTTTTTTTAATTTCGAACAAATGAGCTTTAATCCTCTTGCAGCTTATGTACATTATATTTATACCAGTATTTAGTGGCCAGTACTTTTTTTACAAGTTTTCAAAAATAATTTGAAAAAGGGACTAATAGTAGGCTTGTTATCTAGACTTTGATTAGTTAAATATAAGGTGTGTTTGGTAGGTTAATTAGTAGAAAATAAAATACCGGTCAAGAGCATATTGGTCATTGCGCAGTGTAGGGTAGCGAAACCCGTCAAAATGACTTTATTATTTAAAGTAACACAATAATGTGTCATAGTCTGGAGATGTTTTATTTACACAACAAAAATAT
Organism: Timandra comae; assembly: GCA_958496195.1. Taxonomy (NCBI): domain Eukaryota; kingdom Metazoa; phylum Arthropoda; class Insecta; order Lepidoptera; family Geometridae; genus Timandra; species Timandra comae. The sequence continues at coordinate 1,705,661 of OY292362.1, read as the reverse complement.
TAGCTCGTTACATTATAATAAGCCTTAATAATATCGGCGGCCTTCTCAGCGATCATGATGACGGGCGCGTTGGTGTTCCCACTGGTGATGGACGGCATCACGCTCGCGTCCACCACGCGCAGTGACGTCATGCCGAGCACGCGCAACTCGTCGTCCACCACGCGCCCCATGCCACAAGTCCCCACGGGGTGGTAGTGAGTCAATATTGCATTCAACACATAACAACGCCAATATTCTTCACTTCCTAATCTATAATCCTTACATTGAGTCACGTTCAAATCAATTAACGTCGAATTCAAAAATTTGAAATAAGACGTGTTCGTAATAGTCATAAAATCTTCGATAATTGCCAAGAACTTATCAAAATCTTCCTTGACCGTGAAGTATCCGGAGTAAACGAGCGGCTTATCTTCAATGTTGTTCGTTCTCAATGTTATGTTACCTCTTGATAGAGGATGTAATAAACTGAGCATTACTAACAAAAATTGACCTTTCTTGCTAGCCGCATACAATGAATTACAAATAGAAGTGTCTAGATAAGTGGCGTCACAAAATGCTCCTGGACCGGATACATTCAGTGCCGTGTAGAAAATGTAACTTTGGTAATCGGGGACGCTTTGAGATTTGTTCAGTGCTTCGAACCCCATAAAAGTAGGTCCCGGATACATAGAGCTCATAGGCTGTAAATATGAATCGTAAATCTTATATTTGCCAGACAATCCAAACAGCAGTAACGGATGATCCATCATATTTTGCCCAACTTCCGGAGAGTCAATTACAACATCAATATTCATTTCTTCCAAATGTTCTTTAGGCCCAATGCCTGACACCATCAATAGCTGAGGAGTGTTGATTGTCCCAGCCGATACTATCACTTCTTTATCAGCATTTACTTCTATCACAGTTTGATTTGATAGTTTTACTTGAACACCAGTAGCTTTTTTATCTTTTATAACAATCTTGGTTACCAAAGAATTTCTCAGTACGAATAAATTTGTTCTATTAACAATCGGTCTTATAAACGCAACAGCTGTACTTTGACGCAAATCTTGACCCTGGTACTTTGCTATAGTGTACTGTGGACGTGCATACCCAATTTGTTTTGGACCATTTATATCTTGGCGATACTTTCTTCCATTTTCTTTGAGTGCGGTTATGTAAGGACAGTCCTCGTAAAATACTGGTCTAGTTACTCCGAGTTCTCCTTTGATGCTGTGATACTTCGCTGTAGGACCGGTCATAATGGCTTTATCATAAAGATGTTCACTTTTCAAGAAGTAAGGGAAGACTGATTCCCAGTCCCATCCTTTGTTTCCCATCGCTGCCCAACCATCGTAATCAGCTCTGTTACCGCGGACGTAGTACATTAGGTTGATAGCACTGCTCCCGCCGAGCATTTTTCCTCTAGTTTGATTAATAACATGGTTGATGTGGGCTTGTGCCGTAACGTTGTCGTTCACTGTCGTGTAGTTCCAGTCATATTGTGATCCAAATAATGTAAGGTATAATGATGGTATCTGAAAATCAAAGATATATATATGTATGAGGTAAGTATATAGTATTACAGTTTAATCTAGGCCTGCCTTATAAAAATATGGGGATGTTAAAACATAATGTAATAATTGAACACCCTTTAGTTATTAGCTTCAGTCAAGCTTCTTCTTCTTTGCGTGTCGACTCATATTTTTGAGGACCAGAACTCGGCAGCTTATATCAATAAAGATAATAATCGATATTTACGTCTGATGCTTCGGGTGGATTACCGCCAGCTTCTATAAGCAGTACAGTGAAGTTTTCGATCTCCGTCAGCCTGTTGGCGAGGACACAACCAGCGGAACCTCCTCCCACGATAACAAAATCAAAGGTTTGGACATCTGAAAGAAATATCAATAAAACGGTCCACCTTTATAAAATTATCCACTTCAAGATTGAGTCAACGGAGTTATTATCGCAAATTAATTTTAACATTAAGTTTAGCGCCCGCAGATTGAACCAGAATAATTTATTTTTCCTTTATGTTCATAAAAACAACATTTCCTACTATAACTCGCTTACAAGGATGGTTCGTCAATACAACGACTTAGTTAGGAAAAACACACAACTGGATGTATTTCATCCAAAACTAGGTACATACATTAGACAGTTGAAAGACATCCTCCATGACACACCATAATATGAAATTTTTATTTTATTTTATTTTACAATTTTAATTTGATTTCACAACTTTTATTTGATTTTACAATTTTTATTTATATTTATTTTACAATTCTTATTTTATTTGTGATTTATAAATTGAATGAATCGTGATTTACATATTAATTTTATTTCCTTTTTTTTCCTATGTTAAATATTTTGTATCAATGTGTAAACTTTTCCTGTAAAATTTTTCAACATTGTACAGCTTAAATTGAATTCGAAATAATGTATTTATATATATATATATTTTATTTTGTTTTACTTTTTTGTTAAAAAATATTCATGATTATTTTTAGTAATTTCCTTTAAATTGTTGCTGAATGCACATGTTGTTGCGTTACGGCCCAGATCGAAACTTGTTATTTTTGTACTAAATATTGTATTAGGTTGTAATGTGTTTTGTGCATCTAATAATAAATAAATAAATAAATAAATACGTTGATGTAACAAAAGCTTGAAAGTTTAAAATGACTAACTTTTTGGGATAGTTTACGAAAATTTTGAAAATACATAATAATAACATCCCATTCACATAACCCAGTCGTAGTTTTCCATACATTTGCAAGAGTCCCAGCAGAACCGGGGACTGTCCTTGGATGCATTTTATAGTGTTATACAGGGATAGCCGCCGGATTGTGCATCCTTTGCACAAAATTAAATATGTCAAAGGGCTTCCGTTTTGGCTTTGGCCCCATACTAGCCTTCCAAAAGACCGGGACTCCTTGATAGTCCCGTGAAAGGAAAAGACTAAGTATGAGGCAAAATACTTCTGGCGTCCAATATAGTAACTTCAATGACTCTAACGCTAGTCAGTGTTGAAGAATTTGTGGTATGGTGAAATGTACCTGAAACGTTTGGTTGAGGAGGGTAGTCATCAGCAACCGATAGATGTGGACCAAATATAATAGCAGCTAATAGACAAAACCTGGTAACAAAATGAAAAAATCAGAAACGAAAAAAAAAGATTTGGATCAGATACAAAAAAGTTTTTAAATAAAGTTTTCTATTTATTTTTTATTTATAAGGGTATGTGTGTGAATGAGTGTATGCGTAGTTTCTGATACCCTAGATACAAGCTTCGAGCTTAGTTAGGGATCAGTTACTATAATGAGATGATGAAGTGAATGATTATGTTATGTTATATTTATGATACGGTTAATGAGATTCGAACTCAAAAATAAGATTTAAGATAGAAAGAAAGATTTAATTTAATTTTTAATATTCCAGTGGACCTTGAAATATACACCCTTATTTTGAAATTGCGATACCTTATCTCACAGCTAATGTAAACGACGGGTGACAATATAATAGTCAAGTTAGTTTTTTTCTTTTGCTTTTATTTAAAAAGTTATGATAAGTCAAAGATTTACAAAATCCCGCCGAATTTTATTGTTATTCTGCACCGAACGCTGCGATACACAGCTGAGCGCGGCGACCCGAGCCGTCACAGAATACTTGATAGCTAGTGTGTCGTCTGGTAATACGACATTTATTTGGTATTTTTTAAAGATAAGTAATCGACTATCATTTTTGATATTTTTATTGGATATATGGATTCAGTTACTGCTACAGATATTCTGATTTTAATAAGTCCCATATTTTCAAAATAGGGGTGTATATGTATTAAATAAAGTACTTACAAAACTTTGCTAAGTAGATATTATATCTGAAATACTTACATATTGTGTCACCAATTAAGTCCCTCTACAACATTTAAAATTAAATTAATTATTAACAAAACAAATAGGTTATTTCAACTATGTATATGACTGTTATGAGTTGAAAGGGAAATTCAATCTAAATACAATGTTCCGTGTAAATAAGTAGCTACATTTTATTTATTAGCATAACAATAAAACACTTGTAAATTATTTGATAACATGTTTTAGTGCAAATATTTACACGTTGGTAGCTGTTTTGTATCTCAGCGGATTTTAGTGGAAAATATACTTAAGTTATCTTATTTGTATTGTTGTCTGCGTTATTTTACTTCCGAATCCTTATCTCATGTCTATTCAGGAAAGTTTTATTTAATTTTAGGCGATTAACATGGATATGCAATATGTTAATCTATCTAAACTAATATAAAAAGGAGAAAAATTTGATTATTTGTTTGTAACGAATAGGCTCCGAAACTACTGGTCCGATTTCAAAAATTCTTTCACTATTGGAAAGCCCTGTCCACTCCGGGATAATGTATCCCGGAGTGTCATAGGCTATATTATATTTACGCGGGTGAAACCGCGGGGCGCTGCTAGTAATTTAATAAACAGCACACTGACTGCATTGCACTGCACATGACATGCCACAGTCCGCTCTGCTCGCCACCGGCAAGCCGCCCCGTTGCGCGTCATAAGGCCAGCGCCACATTTGACCTAAATTCCGCCGCGAATCCTCTGGGACGAAACGCCAATACATGTCACTACATACAAATTACAAGACCGAACGTCCGCGACAGGACGAGCGATCTTCCGCGTAGTGAGCCCGCTATTAATATAACTAGCGGCGCCCCGCGATTTCACCCGCGTAGTTCCCGTTCCCGTAAGAATATGGGAATAAAATTATGCTAAAAACCTTCCCACTGAATCACTCTATCTATTAAAACAAACGGTATCGAAATCCGTTGCGTAGTTTTAAAGATATAAGCATACATAGGGACAGAGAAAGCGACTTTGTTTTATACTATGTAGTGATGACATGTGTTGACGTTCCGTCCGAAAAGATCTGCGACAGAATTTCCGTCAAGTGTTGCGCTGGCCTAATATGTTAAAACTAGAAAGCAAAAGTTAAGCGACGAGGCTTTGTAGTACTTGCATCCTTTTTAAACACTGTCTTGTGGCCGCGACATATAAAAACCTCTTTTTTATTTTATTTACAAAATAATATTTTAACTATTTTCTGCACATCTAGACATGAATTGAAATAACTTGTAGGTGTTAAATAAATAAATAAATAAATAAACGTTTATTTGACACACAGATACACAATACAGCAGTTCGAAACAAAGATATAAAGTTCAATTACACATAAAATTATTAAAACAAATGATACAATATTATTGCGAGAAAAAAAGCAAATTGATGATTTGACATAAAAAAGTAAAAACAAACAGGTCAGTCAATCCATTTGCTTTATGTCTGCAGAAGCCAGAAACAATTAGTTAGGTACCAAGCAAACAAAACAAAACAAAAAGAAAAAAAAAAAAAAAGAAAGCCTAAATAATTTCAATTTGCTTACAATATATTTAGTTAAATTATATTAATTTTAAATACTTAATTAATAACTACAGACATAATAAGGCCAAAAACAATAACAAAAGGGAAACATTAAAGTAAAAAAACAACAAAAAATTAAAATGAAAAGATAAACAACATTTGGGAGGTAAGCATGCAGATGGATTTTAAATAAATGCAACCGGGGAAACTACCCGGCGAGTGCCAATAAATAATGCCTGCCGCATGTGAAACTGCAGTCAAAAAGGACCCGTCTCAGCTTTGTGTTACTTCACATAAAAGCGAAGCAACGCTGGTTTTCAGACGGAGCCAGGGGTGCAGTGACGTCACCGTTATACTAAAACTTAAAGGTAGGTACGAGCTAAGTGTGCCTGATAATGAACAAGATTATATAATAATATATGGTATAAGTAATAAAAAAAGAAAGTACATGATCACAAATAAAATAATAATGCCTACGTAAATACAAAACCAAAACAAATATATATTCATATAAAAATAAAAAATTAACAAACAAACAAGTAGCAGCATGCAGCATTTCAACAAACAAGTCCACAAAAGTAGCACTAAAATTTTTTATTTAATTTATATGTTAATTAGAGCTTAATTGGGCAGTAACAAGTGCTAACTTATACTTTTTTTTAAAAGTATACAACGAGGTTATTGCACGGATTGGAGGAGGAATGTCATTCCAGCACTGAGAAGCTGCAAACCTAAAAGACCCACGGAAAGCTGCTGATCTATGTCTTGGCGTAACAAACACGTGAGTACATTTCCTTCTAACATACTGAGAAAAGTCCTGAGCCCAAGAGAGTTTCTTAAAAAGATATTTAGGAATTTCAGCATTGATGATGCCAAAAAGAAGAGTTGCAAGATGTAATTTTCTACGAGATTTCATTTTTAATAATTTTGATGAATTTAGAAATGGTGTAATATGTGTGCGAGGAGGTATTTTAAAGCAAAATCGTGCACAAGCATTCTGCACACGTTGGATAAGATTTTGTGACCTAGCCAAAAGACAAGGCCCATACACCACATCGCAGTAATTTAATTTAGATAGGACTAAGGACTCACAAAGTGCAATGCGGATATCTTCACTAATGTAGGGACCAATTTTATACAACATTTTTAGCCGATAAAAACAACTCTTCACACATTCAGCAATGTGACTCTCAAAATGAAGATGTCTGTCCATGGTCAGTCCAAGATTTCTCACTTCATGCACATATTCTACACTCTCTCCCCCCACATGGATATTTAGCTGAATACCAGCAAGTTTATTTAACCCTCCTCGAGAACCAATTACCATAAATTTGGATTTTTTTGGATTGAGGACTAGGGAACTTTTAATTGACCACTTAAGTATATCAGCTAAATCATCATTTATTTTATTTACAGCATCAACATGGTCCTGGGGCAAAAAAGAGTGGTACAGCTGAACATCATCCGCATAAAGATGGAATCTACAATTAGGAATTGCTTGAATAATATCAGCACTGTAGAGGATGAACAGGATAGGCCCCAGAATTGAGCCTTGAGGCACGCCGCGGGATAGCTCCTGAGAAGAGAAAAATAAGGACTCTCCACTGGGCAATTTCAGCTCCACACTCTGGGTCCTGAACTCTAAATAGCTAGAGAACCATTTAATTGCATTGATGTCGAAGCCATAGAAAGCAAGTTTTGAGAGAAGAAGAGGAATACTGATCGAATCAAATGCACGGGAAAAATCAAGCAGGACGAGAATACTACACATACCCTGATCCTGTGCAGCCAGTAAATTATCAACAACATCTAGCAGAGCGGTTGTTGTGCTATATCCTTTGCGGAAACCAGACTGTAATTGTGGTAGAATATTATTGTCTTCAAGATATTTGGTAAGCTGTAAATTTACGACTTTTTCCAAAACCTTAGATAGACAAGGGAGTAAACTAATTGGTCTAAGATCATTTAAGGTAGAAGGCTGACTAGCTTTAGGTATGGGTTTTACTACAGCTTGTTTCCATAGTGTAGGGAAGACGCCACTAGTAATAGATAGATTAATGATGCTGGTAATTGCAGATAAAGTATAAGGAAGAGTCAAGAGTACCATGTTGTAGTTTTTCCGTTAAATGTACACCAAAATAAATTGTAAAAAACTAGGTGTATTAGTCGGGAACGCGGTATTTAAAGGCTTATACTATATTTTTATCTGTTTTTAGAATTTCATTACATAAAATGGACATGTACTAATTACTTTGTGTTACATTTGTAATTTATGCTATGTAAATAACTAAACTCATTGATATTAGAAAGTGATATAATAGAATGTAATTAATTCTAAATAAAAAAAGAACATGCCATTTGTCGATCTGTCCCCATTTGAGCCATTTTTTTTTTTTGCTTAAATGAAACAAAGCATTTAACATTAAAATAATTATATTATGTACCTACATTTTTTTTTACAATCTATTAAATATTCCATGAGAAGCCTTGATGATATCTGCGGCCTTCTCAGCGATCATGATGACGGGCGCGTTGGTGTTCCCGCTGGTGATGGAGGGCATCACGCTCGCGTCCACCACGCGCAGTGACGTCACGCCGCGCACGCGCAGGGCTCCGTCCACCACGCGCCCCATGCCGCACGTCCCCACCGGGTGCCACAGCGTCGTCACCATGTTCATCAAGTAACACTTCCAGTACTCCACACTCCTGAACCTCAACTCCTCGCACTCCTTCAACTTCACGTCTACTAACTCGGAACTGACACTTCTGAAGTACCTTGTATCCAAAATAGTCAGATAATCTTCAATAATTTTAGCAAATCTTTCTAAATCCCTCTTCACAGTAAAGTATCCGGTGTAAATGAGAGGTTTTGATTCAGGGTCCTTATCACGTAACAGGATTCTTCCTCTAGATTCTGGGTGCAGAAGGTCTAAAATAACCGTCAATGTTTCCCCTTTTTTAAAAACTTCATCCATAATGTAGCATATGTCGTCTCTATAACCAAAAATGATAGAGCATAAAAAGGGACCTGCGATATTTGAAGGTGGAAATACATAATTATACACTTGGTAATCGGGATAGGTTTGATTTTTGTCTATTGCTAAATGAGCTAGAAGTAGGGGTAACGGCATCCTGCCCAAATTTAGAAAATATTCCACATTTTGGTATACCTTCCACAGTCCTCTCTGACCAGTCAGTATGAGTGGAACAGTGGCGTGATCTTGGAGGTGTTGTCCCACATCCGGCGAGTCCAGCACCAGAGGGATTCCCTTCTCCTTCAAATGGTGTCGGGGACCTACTCCCGATAACATCAGTAGTTGAGGACTGTTTATGGCTCCGGCAGATAGAATCACTTCTTTTCTAGCTCCAAGTGTAATAGTTTCTCCATTGGACAGTTTGACTCTAACTCCAACTGCTCTCTTGTTCTTAAATATAATTTTGATGACTAAAGAATTTCGTAATATAAATAAGTTTGATCTGTTTTTGATAGGTTTAATGAAGGCGACCGCTGTGCTTTGACGGGTATTATTGTATATTGTGAATTGAGGAACTGAGAATCCAATTTGTTCGTATCCGTTGGTGTCGACGAGATACTTGACTCCGTTCTCTCGGAGCGCTTCATTATAATGTTCAGTCCTGGATCCCCACTTGTGACGTGTCACTCCTAGGTAGCCACGTGTGTTGTGTAATTGTGCTGAGGCACTTCGAAGGATCTCTGGATCGTACATGTTTTCACTCTTCTTAAAGTAATAAGTAACATTTTCCCAGTCCCACCCCGGATGTTCGACCGCCCAGTTGTTATAGTCGACTTTGTTTCCTCTGACGTAATACATGTAGTTGGCTCCACTGCATCCGCCGAGCATTTTCCCTCTGGTCATGTGAATGGTCTTTGTCTTGTGCGCCTGACTGGTGATGCCGTCATTCTCGGTGTAGTATTTCCAGTCGGCGTAAATCGATTTGTCAATAAGTGGGAAGGCACCTGGAATCTGGAATAGAAAATAATACTTTTATAATCAATATTATTCAAGCACTATCTGACGTTGCAACTAAACTGACATCTGACTCGATGGGGGGGTTGTCGCCCGCCTCGACTAGCAGCACCTTCCACCGCTTCACCTCCGTCAGTCTGTTGGCCAGCACGCATCCCGCTGAACCGCCGCCCACGATTATGAAGTCGAACTGTTGGTTATCTGTACGAATAGAAAAAAAAACACAACATACCAAAGATATTTTTTAATCCTTTGAAGTTCTTAATTTCTATAAAAGGAAGTTTTTCTTGATGTGCGCTCTAAACTTTAAACGCCACTATTAATAGCTTTCGATACTTTTGTCATCACCAAAGTATCTCGCTGTAGCTATGTCATTGAGAGAGAGCATGTCCATGAATAACTTATGACTTATAAGATGAATGGTTACTTACCGTACACATTGGCTTGTGGTGGATAGTTTAGGGCTGTAAGTTTCAGTGTACTTGTCAGGTACAAGGCAAAAAAGGCCTGCTTCGCCAGGGGTGATATGAAGTTGACCAGTGACCTTAGGAGAAAGAAATATGATTAAGTAGGTACTTATTAGTGATGTAACGAATGTGGGATTTCTGTCAAACATTTCACGCGCGCTTTTTTTGAAATTTTAAAATATTCGGATTCGCATTCGCGAATGCGATTGCGAATATTTATCTTCAACATTCGCGAATGCGAATGCGAATCCGAATATTTTAAAATTTCAAAAAAAGCGCGCGTGAAATGTTTGACAGGTTTGACGTTTCGTGTCGGCCATGTTTATATTGAACATAGCCGAGCCGATATAGGTTAATTGAATGAATTTAGTCACAGAAAGTTTATTGTTAAGTATTAATTGTTTTGTTTATTAAGTGTATATTTCATTCATTATAAATATATTTAATTCCTCAGATATATAAAGTGGAATGAAAAAATATACTTACATTTAAAGCCAAAGGTTATAAATACTTAATACATTACATTTTTAAAGTTTAATAATTTTGTTTCAAGTAATTGTTTAGTTTTTTTAGTAAATAGAAATTGTAAACTTTAGTTAAAAATGGTAGTAGAGTAATAATATACTACTAAATGAATGCAAACCTTACATAGTTGTAACAAGGCTGATAATTGTTAGATTTGATCAGATCTCTGAAGTTCTTTTTCATAAATGTGACTTTAATTTAGAATGTAGAAGTATGATTTAATAAAAATATCTAAGTGTTATCTATTGTATTATTATTTCATATTAATGCATATAATAATTTCCTTTTTGATTATTAAAAACATTCGCTAAATATTCTCTATAATTTTTGCGAATACGAATGCGAATGCGAATATTGAAAAATATGCGGATATTCGCGAATGCGAATGCGAATATCCGTTACATCACTAGTACTTATTTAATAAATATTTAAGATAAGATTGATTATCAATAGTATTGGCTCAACTCAATGAGAACCACAGGCATTTATGAGGTCTTATCGTTGTAACAGGTGCAACTCCTTCCACCTGCTTCTGCCTAAAGCAGCCTCTTTTACTTCCTTAAACACGTCAGAAACCTTATATTTCATTTGACTCAATTATCCTATTCTTGACCGAGCTGAAGTTAATATGAAATGAAATACTCACATGTTTTGTATTTAGATCACATGTATCAGTTTGTAAGATCCCACTTCAGGGCAAAGGTTCCCCCTGACTGCAGTGAGGAGCAAATTTTGTACCACTTAATTTTAAAACCTCTCTCACAAAAAAGTTTTAACACTGTATACCTACCTACCTACCTATAAGTTATTTCAGTTACAAAATGAAATGAAATATTTGGGTATGTACGTTCATTTAAGTTAAATACTTTGTAAAAACATTGGATTAACATATGACATAAAACACTTGTATGTATTTAATAACTTCTTTAATTATCTTATTGGCTTACGCAAGTACGAATATTTGCACATTTTATTGGTTTCAATCACGACGGATTTTCATAAATTAACCCGTACTTAAACTCGTACTTACGAATTAGTAGTGCATACTTAGTTAATTTTCTTCGCTTGAAATAATTAATCATATCAAATCTATGTTATCAAATTATTAAAATACATGAGGTTAATATTTTGACGCAATTATATAGATTCAGTTTAATGTTTATGTAAATAATCTTCAATCGTAAGGCCAAAGTCTAGGGCCAAAGGCCAGGGTCAAAGGCCAAGGCCAAAGGCCAGAACATATACCAACAAAAATATTCTGTAAAATGCTGATAAGTGTCACATTACGGAGAATACTGATTTTAGTCTCTAAGGATTTTAGTACTATGATCAGATTCCATGGTCAGAATCTGAGGACTGTCTTCAGATTCTGACCTAGGTCCGAGTCAGAGTCCGAGGCCAGAGTCCAAGGTCAGAGTCCAAGGTCAGAGTCCGAGGTCAGAGTCCGAGGTCAGAGTCCGATGTCAGAGACCGAGGTCAGAGTCCGAGCGGATGTCCACCCCGGCGGTATACATCGATTTTTTTTTCAAGTTTGCAGCACACCGGTGCTGACTTGAACAAAAATCTGCCGTCAATCGTGCCTGCAGCCTGCGTCGCCTGTGTCTTAGCATACGCCTAGCCTTACTGTGACTGAAATTCTGCTACTCATGACATGACTCACAAAATAAGGGCGCGTTTCCGTTCTTGTTTGGAAACGCGTCTCTATTTTTTTTTATTTTTTTATTTAAGTATTTAAAAATTTAAAATAACTTAAATAACAGAATACAGGCCATAAATCCCAAGGATTTGTCTGGCGTGTAAAGTAGTTTGGATATCCCACTAATATTATAAAGCCGAATGTTTGTGAGTGTGGACTGTGGATGTATGGATGTTTGTTCCTCTTTCACGCAAAAATTACTGAATGGATTTTAATGTAATTTGGTACAGATGTTCCTCATACCTAGAAATAACACACAGGATAGGATTTTTATCCCAAAATTCCCACGGCATAAGGTTCCACACGGGTAAAACCGCGGGGCACATCTAGTGATCTATGTATAAATGATAAAAACAAAAAAGTTGTGATAACAGTACTATTTGAGTGAAAGTGACACCGCTGGGTGCGCCAAAGTTCACCTAAAATTTCAACTCCGATAATTGGAAATCCGAAAATTTTCTTCCTAACATTTTTTATCCTAACAATCGCAACTCCTAAAATCTTTGTCACTAATGTTTTAATTCCGAAACATTTGTTTTCCTATATTTTCTCAACATAACCATCGTTCATACTATTATTCAAAGTCATATCTTTTTTGTTTAGATTTATTTTTATTTATTATAATCAATATTATATACATAAATTTTTCGTAACTTTGTTTTTACATAACATGTAGGTATAACATATAACGCACGAGCCGAGCGAGCAAAAACAGAGTCCTGCTCCAATCATTCAGTCAAGTTCCAGTAACGAATCGGTCCTATTCCTAATTATTGGTTTAGGTTATGTTAGAACTGTGACCCCAACGCACGAGCCGAGCGAGCGTAGCGAGCGTGCCGCGGCAGCGGCCGGCGAAGTGCCAGAACCGAATTGGTCCTTTAGTTATGGTTATGGTAAACTCCCAGGCCATAAGCATAACCGTAAACGAGTCGTATAATAATCATTAAAACTATAAATATCATCTTCTACCCACATATATTTTTTATTACACTTGGTAAATGTTTATTTCTGAGCATGAGTGAAAATATTATGGTAAGTATGTTTAGGGATAAAAGCGTTATGATAAAAAACAGTAGGAGTTTAAATATATTTACATTAAAGATGTTATGAATTAAAATTTTCGGAAAAATGAGTGTTATGAGCATCGTCGGTAGCACTACAAATAGTATGAATTAAAACTTTAGGATGAAAAATTTTAGGAAGAATGATCATTCGGACTACAAATAGTTATGAAAAACATTTTCGGATAAAGAACTTTAGGTGAGCCAATATGGACCCGACACCGCTACGTAAAAGTCGATCTTTGTCGGGAACAATTTTGTAAAGTTGGTATAGAAAATACGACTTTATTTTTAAACTGTATAAAGTTTGTTTACAACTTTGATAATACATATATGGGAGACAATCTTGGTCGTGATCCTTATTCTATGGTTTACAACATGCTTTAATTACCTCCTTGACTTGACAGAACACATGACAGTATTGACAGAACTAACAATCCTGACATTCAATCGAAAAGAAATGTTACCATTTGAGAACTGTTTAACTAGAAATTCGGGTAAATTGTATTTTTTTTAAACCAGATGGATATGAGCAAATGTTTCCATAACATATGACGTGAACACTTGAAATCTCGTAAGCACGTGTGAAAATGATGCTCAGCACATTCCGAAACAGATTTTCCGAAATCGCGTGATTGCAACATGACGATAAGGATTCTTGTCACATACTAGGCATCCTGTTGGCATTTAATGACTGAATTTATTTCCAATATTTTTGAATAAATAAATTTAAGAAATTAAACATCATACCGAACATTATCAACGGCTTAATAATTCTTAAACGTCAAGTAAATTTTGTGTTAGAAACTTGTATCCCCAAATTTACCCATTGTCACGGGGGTAATTGGTAATTTCTAAACTAAACTACGTTGTTTTTATTTACTTCGTAGAAATCCTTGAAAATATGGCATAAATCTTTGTGTTTTTACTTTTATCTCATAAGAATTGGTTAATTTTGTATCAACTTGTGCATAAAACATAATGTCTACGAGTTCTACCGAAGATATCCCTGATCAGTGTCGAGTAAGTTCGTATATTTTGTGATTGGATATTATGTACTTCTTTGTTCTTGTTTTCATGATGTAGGTACGTATACCTACAGAGATTAAATTATTGGCATCCGAGTGACCTTTGAGCGTTAGTCTGGGTAAGTTTATTATGACTAACTTTTTGTATTCGAGTTGATCATATTCACAATGAATGTACACATGTAGTATGTTATTATGAGCTGAAAAGGACTTGTTTGTATTAGCGGTATAAGTAATTACGTCATGTCGTGATTTGCGTGCAAGTAAACAATAATTAGGACTAATTGGAACTTTAAAACTTAGTTTTAAATACTATTGTAGTACAATACAAAACTTATTGTATTATCTTACTTAATTAGAGTACCCACATTTTTTTATTCAAGTTCTTTATTGGCTAGGTATTTATTTATTATAAACAACATATATAATTATTATGGGTGCGCCAAAGTTCACCTAAAATTTCAACTCCGATAATTGGAAATCCGAAAATTTTCTTCCTAACATTTTTTATCCTAACAATCGCAACTCCTAAAATCTTTGTCACTAATGTTTTAATTCCGAAACATTTGTTTTCCTATATTTTCTCAACATAACCATCGTTCATACTATTATTCAAAGTCATATCTTTTTTGTTTAGATTAATTTTTATTTATTATAATCAATATTATATACATAAATTTTTCGTAACTTTGTTTTTACATAACATGTAGGTATAACATATAACGCACGAGCCGAGCGAGCAAAACCAGAGTCCTGCACCAATCATTCAGTCAAGTTCCAGTAACGAATCGGTCCTATTCCTAATTATTGGTTTAGGTTATGTTAGAACTGTGACCCCAACGCACGAGCCGAGCAAGCGTAGCGAGCGTGCCGCGGCAGCGGCCGGCGAAGTGCCAGAACCGAATTGGTCCTTTAGTTATGGTTATGGTAAACTCCCAGGCCATAAGCATAACCGTAAACGAGTCGTATAATAATCATTAAAACTATAAATATCATCTTCTACCCACATATATTTTTTATTACACTTGGTAAATGATTCTTTCTGAGCATGAGTGAAAATATTATGGTAAGTATGTTTAGGGATAAAAGCGTTATGATAAAAAACAGTAGGAGTTTAAATATGTTTACATTAATGATATTAGTAATTAAAATTTTAGGACACATCAGTGTTATGAGCATCGTCGGTAGCACTACAAATAGTATGAATTAAAACTTTAGGATGAAAAATTTTAGGAAGAATGATCATTCGGACTACAAATAGTTAGGAAAAACATTTTCGGGTAAAGAACTTTAGGTGAGCCAATATGGACCCAATTATTATATACATCTAAGAGCCAGAGCGCCTAAGTTGCTAGTATGAACAGTGTACATACAGTTTTTATAGTTATCATGGTTATTAGCACTCAAATTATTATGATTAACGGGATATTTACCATGTATATCATTTATTTCGAGTTTCCGATATTTCGACGCTGTTGCAAGTGCCATGATCACGGATGAACTGAAAAACATGAACACGGATAAACTGTTAAATAATATCCATGGTAAATATCTTGTTAATCATAATAATTTGAGTGTACATACATATATTAGACTTACATACTAAGACATAAGATAATATAACACAAAACAATTAAAAATAGAAAGATCAATTAATAGATACACAAGGTTCTTATGAATTAAAAAAGTATTTTTAACCATTACTTAAAAAATAAACTATTTACATTTAAACTTTTATCTATAAGTACCTAGAATAGGTATATTATTTACTATCTCATAGGATTTGAATTTATATCTAATCTAAAAGTATTTAGATAGTTATAAATATATTTACTGATTTTCTGAATGCATCATTGTATACATTTATTATGTAAATTGTTGTTTATTGTTTTAAGTACTTATTTTTAACCCCCGACGCCAAAAGAGGGGTGTTATAAGTTTGACGTGTCTGTGTGTGTGTGTATCTGTGGCATCATAGCTCCCGAATGGATGAACCGATTTCAATTTAGTTTTTTTTGTATTAAAGGGGAATTACGTGTGAGTGTTCTTAGACATGTTTGGTGAAAATCGTTTAACACATTTAAAAATTACTGGGGTTTGAAAGTAATTGTGTTGGGGGTTTTTTAATTTTTAATTTAATGTTATTGTCTCTACTCTTTATATTTTTCATAAGTGTTGTTTATTATCTGTGTCTTTAAATTGTATAAC
This sequence comes from Timandra comae, assembly GCA_958496195.1. Classification (NCBI taxonomy): domain Eukaryota; kingdom Metazoa; phylum Arthropoda; class Insecta; order Lepidoptera; family Geometridae; genus Timandra; species Timandra comae. Next base: position 1,689,276 of record OY292362.1, on the reverse strand, counting down.
TACTCTATCGAATTAGGTTTTTAACCTAATTTATTTGCAGCATTTTCTACAATGGTAATTATACCTTGATTGCAATTAGTCACAGATTCAATAAAAAACTTGCAAGAAAATGTTAATTCATTTATTTATTATTATAATATTGAAAACTATATAAAACCTGTGCTCTTCTGACTTCCATATTATAAATCTACACTAATATTATAAAGCAGAAGAAAATTGAATATTTGTTTGTTTGTAACAAATAGGCTCCAAAACGACTGAACCAATTTAAAAAAATCTTTCTCCACAAGAAAGGTAAATTCACTGTGGGTAACATAGGCTATATTTTATCCCTGTATTCCCACGGGAATTGGAACTACGCGAGTGAAAATGCAGGGCGCTAATATACATTATAAACTAATTTTCATGTAACTTTAATTTTATTAATCATCATTATTGGCCTATACATCTACATAAGATGATTAAGGTGGCGTCAGGTGATTTAACAATGTTAATTGAATTGTGCTGCAAACCCCATAACAACCCCGGGGTCCTTCATTTGTGGAACATGTGGTTGCGGCTGTCACTCCCGCATAGGACTCTTACAACAGAAATTTTCTATCACAAATTGTTCAATATTATTAATACCCAACAAATAACTCTCCAAATGACCTTCCAGGATCTATTCACCCAAGATGGAGTCCTCCTCAAGGCATGCATCGGGCGTCCCGTCAACGACCTCAACTCCATCGGCATGCTGTGTATAGTGCAGAATACGGATAACACCAAATGCATTGAATGGAGACCGCTAGATCTGATCACGATAGACTCGGACACGCAGGACCAGGAGTGGGCTGTTGTTAATACTATTGGTAACGGGCGTTTTGACTATTTAACAATTGTAATTAGTATGCTAAGTGTGAAAGTGAGTTGGTTTGTTTGTTAGGGCTTAATTTCTTAACTACTTAAAGTAATTATTATCCCATCAAAAACATTCTGTAAAAAACTAGCCAAGTCTCGATGGAGCTGCTTGTTTATCTCTAAAAAGTAATGAAATCTAGACAAACTCGTGCCAAGTCTAAGGTTACTTACTGCGATTTCTTTATTATTATAGTTAATGTTATGTGACTTGGCCGTTGAACATTCTTTATAACGTTAGTTAGTGGGTACATACTAGTTAATTTTGTTTACATAATGTTATAACTGTTGTAACTAAACACGACACTTCCATTCAGCATTAAATCAACGTTTTCCAAGTGGCAATTTTCCATCGTCAATAGGTAGCGGTTCTGGCGACAGATTGGTGCAATGGTGTCATGGAGCACCTGGTTTTGTACCCTTGTGTACCCTTCAACGGCCAAGTCACATAACATTAACTATAATAATAAAGAAATCGCAGTAAGTAACCTTAGACTTGGCACGAGTTTGTCTAGATTTCATTACTTTTTAGAGATAAACAAGCAGCTCCATCGAGACTTGGCTAGTTTTTTACAGAATGTTTTTGATGGGATTTCATTTCTTTTTGTTGAAACGTGGTCATATTGATTTATTTTATTAGATTTACTTATTTGACACATTTTTTTTTAGGAGTAGTATTTTATTATTACACTAGCAGCGCCCCGCGGTTTCACCCGCGTACTTCCCGTTCCCGTGGGAAATTCGGGATAAAAAGTATCTTATGTGCTTCTCCTGGTACCTCCTACCTCCCCATCAATTTTCATTCAGCCAAATAAATTCAGCCGTTCTTGAGTTATAAATTCTCGTTCCCAATCCCGTAGGAATTTCGGGATAAAAAGTATCCTATGTGCTTCTTCTGGTACTAAGCTACCTCCCCATCAATTTTTAGCCAAATAAATTCAGCCGTTCTTGAGTCATAAATTCCCGTTTCCAATCCCGTGGGAATTTCGGGATTAAAAGTATCCTATGTCCTTCTCCTGGTTTTAAGCTACCTCCCCACCAATTTTCAGCCAAATAAATTCTGCCATTCTTGGGTTATAAATTCCCGTTCCTAATCCCGTGGGAATTTTGGGACTAAAAGTATCCTATGTCTTTCTCCTGGTTTTAAGCTACCTCCCTACTAATTTTCAACCAAATCAGTTCAGTCGTTCTTGAGTTACAATTCCCGTTCCCGTTCCCGTATAATTCCCGTTCCCGTTCGATTATCCTAGTTTTTATAGTTTTCCCTTTATGTGCCCATTAAACCCTAACTCTGTACCAAATTTCAGCTCTCTAGGTTTATGGGAAGTACTAGTTCTATTTTGATGATCATGAGTGAGTGAGTGAGTGAGTGAGTGAGTGAGTGAGTGTCTGTCATAAATACGAAACTTTGCTTTCGTTTAACTTCGGAACTAAATGACCTACAGACTTGAAATTTTATTTTATGTATGCGATTGTATAGCTTACTGGATGACGAAAATTTCAGCGTTCTGGTCTTATCCAGAGGTTGTCAAATAGGGGCCTGAAAATGCGGCGAAATGGTTCCTGTAAAGGATGGTACGGCAGTGCTTGCTTCGCGCTCGACTTGGCGGGGGGCACTGCCGTGCCCCCAGATGAGATTTTGCATGTCAGGGCCCAGGTGCAAAAAACACATAGGATACTTTCATAACTGAATATCCAGAAATGAAATTATTAAGAAATCTATTCTACAATCTATCCTAACTAATATTATAAATGCGAAAGTAACTCTGTCTGTCTATCTGTCTGTCTGTTACCTTTTCACGGCTAAACTACTGAACCGATCGACTTGATATTTGGAACAAGGGTAGCTTATGATCCGGGAAAGAACATAGGCTATGTTTTATCCCAAAATTCCCACGGGAACGGGAACTACACGGGTGAAACCGCGGGGCGTTGCTAGTTTGTTTATATATTTAGGACTTCAGTGAAAATTATTTTTTTTACTACCCATTGACAAATCCACTCTACAATCAATCAATCTATATTTTGTGTTCACTTTCAGGTCGCAGACAACGTACCCTCAGTGGCAACATCACATCCGACTATGCCACAGCCAGAGCTCGTATAATCAAAATACCCCTCGCAGAGCTCAAAACCTTCCGAGTCACTCGTAACAATCAACAGATGCAGTTCTCTACAAAGCCTGGCATTTGGCAGACGACGTTCTACTTCCAACATGGAAACGCTGAAATATTCGTGTCACAGCTGAAAAATAATGTGAAAACAGCTAAAACTAGACATGATCGGAATACTTATGTTGTTGTAGAACCTAATATTGAATCGCAGGTTGGTGTTTAAACTTAAACTTTATATTTCTTAGATACAGAATATATGATGACTGTACAATCATTTTAATTAATGTACTTATAATAAATAACAAAATCATTCACTACATCATCTCATTATACACCCCTATTTTGAAATGATGGGACTTATTAAAGTCAGAATATCTGTAGCAGTAACTGAATCCATATATCCAATAAAAATATCGAAAATGATAGTCGATTACTTATCTTTAAAAAATACTAAATAAATGTCGTATTACCAGACGGCACACTAGCTATCAAGTATTATAAGTCGATGACCGCGCTCAGCTGTGTATCGCAGCGTTCGCCGGTTGTTCGGTGTAGAATAAGAATAAAATTCGGCGGGATTTTGAAAAACTTTGACTTATCATAACTTTTTAAATAAAAGCAAAAGATAATAACTTCACTATTATATTGTCACCCGTCGTCTCCATTAGCTGTGTGATTAAGTATCTCGAATTCAAAATAGGGGTGTATAGGGTGATTCATTAAGAGGTACTTTTAAAAAAATACAAATACTTAAACAAAATCGGTTAATTTTTAGTACCTATCATTCAAAAGATCCATTCTTGACATTTAGTTTTTCAAGAATATCTCATTAAAATTTTCTCTGTTCTAAATCAAAAAATCAAAAAAGTACCTCTTAATGAGCCACCCTATAGTAACTGACCCCTAACCAAGTCCGAAACTTGTATCTAGGGTATCAGAAACTACGCACACACTCATTCACACACACCCAGACCGAGATAAACATTTGTGGTTAACACAAAATTCACGTTTTAAGGCGACGAGCTTCCACAACTTTAGGTATTTTAAGCTACCTCAGCCCCCGTGCTAACTGCGTGTAGCGTATTCATTTACGACACAGATAGCGCGCGCAAATACGTAACTCGCGCGGTCCGGCCGACGACCTCGCGACTTAGTAAAGCCACAGTAGAGGCGATCACGCAGTAGGACTACTAATATTGAAAGATATCAATATGTATTAGAATCGACTTTTTCGTGACCTAAATAAAAAAAAAACTACTACCTTATTAAAACCTTTCGTGCACATTAGTATCTACCTACTTATATAGTAAAAACATAAAATATGTACAAATATATTATCTACCTATATTATTAGTAGATACTATATTTTATTTATTTATTTAATTTATTTTTTGCTACTTCTATTGACGACCTCGATGGCAGAGTGGTCACCATGCCGGGCTGCCATCCGTAAAGTTGCGGGTTCGATTCCTGCGCGGGGTGAATATTTGTGTGAACCACAAATGTTTGTCTCGGTCTGGGTGTGAGTGTGAATGAGTGTATGGGTAGTTTCTGATACCCTAGATACAAGTCACGAACTTAGTTAGGGGTCAGTTACTGTAATGAGATGATGTAGTAAATAATAATGTTATCTTATTACTCTGTTTATGTTCTATGGTGAAACTCCTACCTACTTTAGTTACAGCTAAGGCTGGGCCCATTCAGTCGGAAATTCAATATTCTAAAATCTTATTCTTAAAAGTAAATCTTTACATCTAAATAATACATATTACCTGCGCCTCACTCGCGTAGTTCCCATTCCCATGGGAATACAGGGATAAAATAAAGTCTATGTCACTCGCTGATACGTGGTATCTTTCCAATAGTGAAAGAATTATTGAAATCAACTAAAAACTAGTATTGACAAAAACATTCTGAAAATATTTAATAAAGGGATAAAATAAAACCAATAATGCCAATTAGTTATTTATTTATTTATTTTGCGATAATGTAATGTCCCTTAGAGGCATACCACGAATTTGTCTTGAATCCACAATTTCAGGTAAAATGTGGTTCAAATAAAAGTCAACAATTTTGTTTTCCATTTTGGTTTTCCAAAAAATGTCGCCTTTATATATTAGGTGGATTTTTAAATAGAAACTAGTCTTGACACAAAATAACACACATTTATTACATAACAAGATGAATTAACGAAACCAAAGAGTTACTTATGAACAAGAGTACTTATGTACTAGAGAGTACTTATGAACAACATGTCCCATACTACGACTCATCAGAGGTCGACCCTCGGCATAACTCTGCGTATATCACAGCTTCAGGACCACAAGTCTGAGCTTCTCTAAAGTGGTGTCGAACCACCCAGGGTATGTTCCATATACTATAATCGCATATCTGAGCTCGCAGGGAGTCACAGGCTACTTTGTTACACGCGTTCGGCCACTCCTGCCATAATTGAACACACAACTATTGAAATTCGATTAAAATGCAAAATAAGTCAAACTGAACAATAAATTTCGCGTTTTAACGCTAATTATGTGGGTATCTTGTAAAAATAAGGTCTATAAGTTGAACGTTACTCAGAACAAAATAGGTTCGGTAATGGAGCTGGTGTTTGATTGTTCACGTTTGTTGATACAACAATTCAACATTCGTTGCTTGAAGCTCGAGTAGTGATCATTTAGTGCCAGAACAGTAATAGAAACGATACAGCTCACCATTTCACATAAGACCCGTTGTTTCTTTGTTTGTACCGCGCTCACGCAGCACGTTACGCAGCCGAACCATTGTGCGAGTCACATTACGGTCGTCACTTGTGTTCATTTTAGCCTGTGGTTCCTCGACAGTTTGTACAGTCTGGCTGTAACAAGAGGTAGTTTTTAAGTGATTGTCAATTTAATTAATTTTGTGTTTATTTGTACAAACTTTCGTTCGTATTTCTACATTCGTTATGGCTTCCAGGTAGGTCCATTAATCTACAATATACAACTGCACTAAGCATATATATAATATCAGTCAACCAATATGCTCATCTCACAAATGTTGACCGTACCGAGAATTGAACCCGGGACCCTCTCATCGGCAGTCCGGCATAGCGACCTTTACGCTACTGGATGATATTAGGTCGTTTTTTACCTACTACACTCATACCACGCACACGTTATACTGTGGCTCTTTGTCAGTTGTCATCTCGACTCAGTCCATTATCTATATTATCTATATATATAAATAAAATTGGAGTGTCTGTTTGTAATATTGAAATAACCGCTGTTTACTACATGCTTAGGAATATAGTATATACGGAACACACACCAATTTTTTTTTTTAAATTTTTGTCTGTCTGTTTATTTGTTTCGGCTAATCTGTGAATTTATTGATGTAATAAGGAGTAACATACAATACTTTTTATTCTACGGGATAAGGTTCCACGCGGGTAAAACCGCGAGGCACAGCTAGTAATAACATAAAAACTAAATTATAATATCACTGGCTGTTATTTTATTGAAGGTTACACAGTCTATATTTATATTCCTTAGACTGTGGTATGATGATTTGACTATCAGGATAAGTACTTATTTATAGGTAGTTATGTACCTTTCGCACTACTACACTAATACTTACTAATATAACAAGAAATAAATAAACTTACCTTATTCTTTTTGAGTTACGTCGAATTTTTTATTTTGATTTATTTTTTACTCTATTTGTTTTATTTGCCCTGTCCAATAATTATTATACAACACAATCCACTAATAGCGCCCCTTTATGAGCAAGTGTGTTGAAAAAATATTTACACTGAAAGTACAAACCTAACTATTATTATATCTAAACACGAAACACGCGTATTTTTACGCAGTGAGCCGGCAAAAAGCACACAGGTCCTACCTTCTTGACGCCAAACGGCGGACTGCGGAGGAACTCACTCGCCGCGTGGTTATATAAATTGAAATATTGTGTTATTGTTAGATTATATTATTAATTTTAGATATTTTTTCGGTAATTTTGTATTCTAAATGTCATTGTCTATAATTTGACGCAATTTTTACGAATATAAGTTTAATATTATCCAGATGAAATGGAAATTACGATCGAAAAATTTGAAAAATTTGACTTTTTCAAAATATTTTATGATCGAGCGAAGTTGTTTAATTCGTGTTTCCAACCGTATTTTCCAAAAGCTTGATTATTAAACTATAATATACATTTTTATTTATACAAAATTAATAATATTTGATTATTTACTATTGAATCTAAGCGAGGTCGATTTTGAATTTTGCGGAATTTCCTGGGCTTAAATATTCGATTCCCCGCACGGGAATCGAATCCTCAAATACACACTTACATATTTATAATATTAGTTAGAAACCTAGTTGCCACCCCTCGATCTATGATTAAAATTATTTGCAGGCACTAAACAAATCATTTGCTGAACTGGACATATTCACAGAGAACACCACGGACGTCGTATGGAACTTGGTGTCCAACTTCAAACAGAGACCCTACGAGACTACTTTGGAGGCCTTTTCCAAATTAACTGATATTGGTATGTAATTTTCAAATTAATTTATAAAATTTTGCTTGTTCGTTTCCATTTCTGAAATCTCTCAAATAGTTAATAATAATTCTCTTGACTTTATAATGAAATAACATAACATAATCATTCACTACATCATCTCATTATAGTAACTGACCCCTAACTAAGCACGAAGCTTGTATCTAGGGTATCAGAAACTACGCACACACTCATTAACACACACACCCAGACCGAGACAAAAATTTGTAGTTCACACAAATATTCATCCCGCACGGGAATCGAACCCGCAACCTTACGGATGGCAGTCCAAAATGGGTTTGAAAGGCTAGTTTATCACAATATTTTCAACAATTTGAATATGACCTTGATAGGTCAGTAGTTGTAGGACAACCTGGAAAACTTGGGTTCGAATCGAAAAGTATTGAATGTAGTTAGTTAGACATACTAATAAGCAAACAAGTATGGTAAAAACTAATACATTTTAAGGTCACCCAACCAACCCAAACGGCCTATTTCCAGTGTACTACGGCAATGAAGCCATGAACGGCAAACGCGAGCTCTCGGAGGAGGTGTCGGAGCTGCTGACGCGCAGCATGGAGGAGGCCGCCGCCGGCCGCGACGAGTACGAGGTCATCAGCGTGAAGCCCGTACTGCCGCCGAGGCCTAATATACCTAGGTGAGGTTTACTTTAGACCAAGACCAATGTCCAATAATACGGGTCCCTAATTAAAAAAAGTGGCAATATGGAAAACGAGTCGTGGCTTCGAGAGTGAGTCTCGCACCCATTGCACCAATGACGAAGTTCAGCTACCAGTTCAGCTCAGTATTAAACACGGATTATTTGCGAAACAATTCTGTGCTTTGGAAGGCACGTTAAGCCTTTAATCACTGTTGTCCTACTAACATCCTCAATAGTCGTAACTGATAAATCTTAAGAGCCCTCAAATGTCTAACCAATAAAATTACAGCACACACTAAGACCCAAATTGTAGTGGTGTGAAAGCTGCCCATTCACCAGTAAATATACTCATTTCCAGAGGCACACCACTATCAACAGACAAATGGGAAGGTTTACAAGACCCTGAAGGCAGAGTGACTGAAGTCGAGGGGGTCAAACAGCTTATATTTAGAGGGGTGAGTGTATAACTTTCTACTCTTGCATCTCTTTCTATTTCTAGCCCCAGCGCCTTTAGTAACCATATTCTATTAACAAAGTGGTTTTTTTTATGTTAAAATACCTAGATTCTGCATACCTTTATAATAATTTTTATGGGGCATGTTTAAGGAAATCAATTACCAATAAATAGAAATAAATAAATAAAACTTGTAGAAGAATACATTCTCTTAAATTTTTCAGCCCTAAACTGATCCTCAAAAATGTGAGTTGACATGCTAAGAAGAATACTTAACCATTTTCTAAATTTCCAGGGCATAGCACATTCAATACGCCATTCAGTCTGGAAATACATACTCGACTACCATCCATGGAACATGACACACACCGAAATCAAAGCATTGCAGAAGAGAAAAACAGAAGAATACTTCTCGATGAAGCTTCAATGGAGGTCTATGACAGACGGACAGGAAGCCAGATTTTCTGAATATAGAGACAGGAAAAGCCTGGTGGAAAAGGATGTTAATAGGACAGATAGGACGCATCCTTTCTATGCAGGCGATAATAACCCTAATCTAGTGGTATTGCAAGATATCCTAATGACTTATGTGATGTATAACTTTGATCTGGGATATGTGCAAGGAATGAGCGATATCCTAGCGCCTCTGTTGTTGTTGCTGGGTAACGAAGTGGATAGCTTCTGGTGCTTCGTCGGGTTTATGGATAAAATTGTAAGTGGTTTGTTTGTTTTTTAGTGTTACTAAGTGTAACATAGAATCGTTCTTTGATAGTAATCCAAATTTTAGTTAAAAATGGTTACAATGTATTAGTGCTATTTTTTAATTTTTGACCTCAGTCAAAGATTAAAATATTAGCATAGGTTTGGATGAATTCCATCCAAATCTTAATATTCAGCTCATACACACACACACACACACAAACACGCGCGCGCGCGCGCACGCACGCACGCACTTACACAAGATACACACGGGTGTATTGCAACCGTCCGGCTAAACGTATACCTTAATTCGACCTTACTCTTCCCAGGCGTCGAACTTCGACATGGACCAGGCGGGCATGAAGCAGCAGCTGGTGATGCTGCAGCAGCTGGTGTCGTTCGCGGCGCCGGCGCTGGCGGCGCACCTCGCCGCCAAGGACTCCGGCAACATGTACTTCTGCTTCCGCTGGCTGCTCGTCTGGTTCAAGAGGGAGTTCTCGCACAGGGATATTATGAGGTAATATACTATTGTAAAGGGAATTAATGTGGTCGTCATCAAAAATATCTCCTGGACTGACCGTGAGATCAATACAAATTCAACTGAGAATTCTGGGCGATTTGGCGGACATTGGCTGTCGGTTCCTGCCTTCCGCACTCTGCCCGCCACTCGCGGGAGTCGGGTAACGCCATGACGAGAGGCATCGTGAGCCACCTATTTACATTCAGTCATTGCCCACTTCCCTGCCCTGCAACAGATATAGGGGTTTGGCAAATATTATAGGCGACTATATTTACGACTTTTTCAATTTATCCGTTTAGTGTCGTACAGCTGCGGTGCGTTTGACGTATTGCGAACGTACGTTCGTGTGCAGCGTACATACAACGTACTTACGTACGCACGTACTACTGCCTAATTAGTGACAGTTTCTGAATGAATGATAACTTATTACAAATATAATGTTTATAATATAATATATATTTTTTTCAGGCTATGGGAAGTATTATGGACAGGGTTGCCATGCAGTAACTTCCACTTGTTGATCTGTGTTGCCATACTCGACGCAGAGAAAGATGTACTAATTAGTAGAGATTATGGATTCACTGAAATTCTCAAGGTTCGTACTTTTGTATCCCTAATATATCTGTGACTTATACATAGTATACTAATGGATATAAATATAATAAAATAAGGCCTACAAAGATGTTATCTTGACTTGACTACTTACCGATTTTATTGATTTCATGTTATTACAATACAATACAAATTATTATATATTATTATACAATACAAATGATTTCTTATATTTGGCATGCAATACAAATGTCAAAAAATCACTAATGGTGCATTTTCGTAAGGTCGGTCACGAAAAGCAGCGGCCGCTTTCGGTTTAACTGAAATGCTAAATAATACGGGCAAACGAATACCTGTTTAGACTAACCGACTAATGTAAATGCGCCATAATGACTGTGTCATTCCTTATGTGCCCCAAATTACTTGTTCACCAGATTTCATTTCTTATTTATTAATATGGATTTAACATACTAAAAATTTCTCTCTTTTCAGCACGTAAACGACCTATCAATGTGCCTGGACGTTGACCGAATACTGAGCACAGCCGAAGGCATCTACCACCAAGTTGTCTCCGCTCCACACCTCACAGACCAGATCCGTATAATCCTCGGCATAACCCCTCTCAACCTGTCAACATCAACCAACTCGGACACCGAACCCACTACCTCGGTCACACCAAACGGTATGAAAGAAGACAAAAGGATCTACAACCCAAACGATGATGAAGTTATGTATCAAATAGGATTAGATATGAATTTCTGAAGGTTTTCTATGTATATGTATGTATATTTGGTGTATGTTATGTAGTTTAGTTGTGAAGCTTTTTTGTAGTTTGGTGAAGCTGTATGTAGTTTGGTGAAACTGTATGTAGTTTAGTATGAAACTGCATGTAGTTTAGTATGAAGCTGTATGTAACTTTGTATGAAACTGAATGTAGTTTGGTATGAAGCTGTGTGGTATCAAACAGTACGTAGTTTGCTTTGGTTTTTATTATTGACTTGCGACCCTTGGTTTCATCTGTGTAGTTGCCGTTCTTGTGAGAATGTAGTAGTTTTTGAGTTAAATTGTAAATACGACTACAAAAAAACCTTAAATTTAACACTAGATAAGGTCAATTAAGATTTTGAAATGAGATTTTAAGTAATTTTGTTTTCTATGTATTGTGATATGACTAGAAATCTTATCACATAATTTGGTTAAATATTATGATCTATTATTCGCAAGTTTTTTTATTTTTGTTGATTTCTAGCCTTGGCATCGGCCATTGGCTGTATCTATCCATCCAAATATGTCTTCCTTCCCTAAGGTACAAAATCACTATTTTTTAATATTTCATTGGTTCAACTAAATCTTAAAAAGATAACAGTTTTATATAAGTAGAGATAATAAGTACAATTCAATTAAATAATTGAAATAAAATGTAAATAAATTCATTATTATTTATGACTATTTGATATCATAACATTTTAGTTTCTATACATGCTTGGGTTGAGTTCTTTTGCTTTTTTTAATTATAAGACGAGTGACTAAACAGCTATTTTTATAGCTTCATTAATTAATACTTATATTATGTACAATCACCATAAAAACACATTAAAATATAGTATTCTTTCGTACTGAAGATAGCTTCATGTCGCCCACTACGAATGTAATTTCATAGAAATATATATAAACCAGTAGTGGCGCGGCGACGTGTGGTCTGCTGCTGCTGTCTGCAGTCGGCTACCAACTTATACCTTTAAAAGTTAAATTGCCTATAGGATTTAACTTTTATTTGTCACTACACAATTTTGTATAATGTTGCACATTTATACATAGAATATAACTTTGATTATCACCACACAATTTGGTCTATGAGTGGACATTTGGCATGGTTTTTGGCCACATACATTTGCGGTGTGTAGCAACTGCACAAGCTGTTTATAAGCACTTTTAGCTATAGTTTTACACCATAAAGGTTATGGCTTAGACACCATAGATATTGTAGATTGGAATCTTGCTTTGTCATAGACATTTTTTTTCATTGATTTATGTTTTCGGTAGTCTATTATTCAAAACCATAGATATTGTAGATTTGTGAACTGGTCTGTCACATAGACAATTTTTTTCTTTGGTTTATGTTGCCAGTAGTCTATTCTTATGAAAATATGAATAAAGTGAAAATATATTGTTCAATTTGTTTTAAAGTATCATAAACATTATTTAAGTGATTTATTAATCTAATTAGAAAATAGACGAAAGTACATCTTAAGTAAGTAATTATAAGGTTATTAAAATTTTAAGCGATTTTAACCAGTGTATGAAACCACTTGGTTTGATTGTTATTAAAAACTAATAATTTCAGTTTGATAATAAATATCATACACTAATGTTTTTTAGTAAACATATTCTTGTTTAACTTAACTTTAAAATAAAACATAGTTGCATGTATAACGATAATTATTATTATGTTTCTTAAATAAGCAATAAAAAGGTATAACAAAATATTCTTAAGAAACAACTAAAATCTATTTTTGTATTCAATAAAACTGGCCATTGCATTAAATATTTATTTTTCTATTTGCAGGATACACTCGAATATAACGGCTTACAAATCAAAATTGTAACGAAAACCGTTTTGGCACTCCTTGCCTGAACTATCTGTAAATATGTATCTTATCAAATTCAACTCATCAATTAACGACTGGTGACATAATGTGATATTTTATATTTTTTATATATAATAACACTGTATTTAAATACTATTTGGAAACTGCTTTAAAATTTTTCTTCCCCACCGATTTAAACATTGATTTTAAGAATTATCCACTAGATGGCGTTAGTTTGTTATGAGGTCTCAAATGTCAAAATTGGATCTTATATTTTTTATTGTCTATGTTATTATTTGTTGTTGTCCTATAAAATGATTAATAGGTGCTATAAAATAGCAGTTTTCAAATAGAATATTTTAATATATAAAAATGTCAATTTAAATTTTTTGTTTGTTAATTAATACTTTATTGTCAGTAGAGTTCCATTTATCATGCTTTGTTTTAATTTAAACTGAGAATGTTATTGTTTATTGCATAACTTTGTGTAGTCGACATTCTAAACTTCTTATTTTATTAAAACTTTTCTTATCTATTGGCAGTTTTTGTTTTTCCTTCATGGCAAGGGTATTTTGGGTACAATTACATACTTAGGGATAACATTATTTTACCTTAGCTACAGAAATATTATGTCATTTTCTGCCTTGGAAAAGATTACAATATTAGTTACAAAATGCAATCAAGATGTATCACTGATTTATTAGCCTCGAAAATTGGTGCGTGCTTATTGTACAATTTACACATAAGTTAACAAGGCATGAAATGCCCTAACTAAATTGTATATTAAAGTTAAGTACATAAAATATGGCAATGAATGAATTTCTAATTCTTGGCAGACAAATAAAAATATGAAAATTATGACATACTAGACCAGGGTAGAAGCCTTTAAAAATAATAAAATATGAAATAAAATAATAGTAGGATGAAACCCATTAGAATAGGAGGAGAATATTATAAAAATTAAAGGAAAAATAATTTACGGGCGATCTAAGGTTGGGAAGGGGAGGGGGGAGAGTTTTAAGGGTAAAAAACGGTTTTTCTCGATTTCCAGCAAAACTAAAAGTCCTATGGAAAAAAGTCAAATAGCAAAGTTGTAGGTAATAAAAAGATCTAAATGTTTTGTATTGACACTTTTTTCACATAACCTCAAAACTAACCCAACCAAGTTTGAAGCTGATAATTGTGCAGTAAAAATCTACCGTCGACGACATACACTACACAGTCAGAAAGTGTTGGTCCATTCGCACTCACAAATGAAACGTAAAGTTGAGATTTAACATTTTTCCTGAGGCCATTTTCTGTAAAAAGTGACAATGGAAAAGGTGCAAGCTCGTATTTTTAGAAGCTCGTAGACATTACGATTAATGTGTTTAAACATATTGTAATGAATAACGTAGTCAGAATAAAGTATCTACATTTATAAAATAAACAATTCGAATTCGAGTTTTTTTCGAATTTTTGCATTTTCTGAGAAGTTTTACTATGGTAACATATATATTTTTTTTCACCATCGGAAAGTAGAGATTTCAACGAATAGAAAACATACCAATTTTTTGAAAAAAGCTGATATTTTGACGGGTGAATATTCGATTGAAAATTAGGGTGATTTTTTGATTTTATTTCAAAATCAGGTGAAAAAATAAATATTTCTAATCAAATAAATTACAGCGTATTTAGGACATAAAAAGGTAAGTTTTCACAAAATTTCGTGAAAAAAAAATTGTTTTTGAAAGAGATAAAAATAAAAAACCAAAATCTTGGTTTTTTGAATTTTTCACATAAATTTTGAGGTTATGTGAAAAAAGTGTCAATACAAAACATTTAGATCTTTTTATTACCTACAACTTTGCTATATGACTTTTTTCCATAGGACTTTTAGTTTTGCTGGAAATCGAGAAAAACCGTTTTTTACCCTTAAAACTCACCCCCATCCCCTTCCCAACCTCAGATCGCCCGTAAATTATTTTTCCTTTAATTTTTATAATATTCTCCTCCTATTCTAATGGGTTTCATTCTACTTTTATTTTATTTTGTTTAAAAAATTATCGACCCTGGTCTATACATACATTTTGCATACATGCAAAATGGGCTTAATAATAATTCTTTTCATTTTGTAGTAAAACTAAGTGAAATAATCTAGTTACAATTATTTGGCATGACATGTTAGGTAAATAAATTAGTTTGGATTTTTTATACACAGTATAAAGCTTTTTTGAGTATTAACTAAACTTATCTAATTTATTATTTGCTTAAATTGCTTTCAACACATTACAAGTTCAAAACATTCATAGTGATCTGTGAATGTGATTTTAAATGCACATTTAGGCCGTATCTAGTCTGATACGACTTATCACACAAATGACAATGGAAGTTCTTCACTCCAGTGTGCGTTAATGTATGTCTCTGCAACTCCGACTTTGAAAAGAACCTTTTTCCGCAACTATCACAAGAATACTTTGTTTCTTTCAAATGATTCTTCCTAATATGAGAACTACGAGCACTAGATGATATAAAAGTAGCATTACACACTTCACATTTATAGTTTCTCGTCCGTTTATGGTTCCAAAGAACATGTGAATGTAAACCTCCGGGAACTTTAAACTTTTTGGGACAATATTTACAACTGTATGGTGTTGCCGTACTATGAGTTCTTAAGTGAATTTTAATATAACCAGGTGGGTATGATTTTCCACACTGGTCACACTGACACAAGTATTTATTGTCCTTTTTCTTCTCATCTCTTACGGGTGCACATGTATGGGCTTGTAATGAGTCCTCAGTGTAGAAGCCTTCCCAACAATTCTCACATAGATAAGGTCTTAAGTGCAGCCTTCTATGTAGTACTAAAGAATGGAAATCTTCAAATTTCTCGCTGCAATATTCACAATCTCTCCCTATACTGCGCTTGACAGGATGGTGGTCCGAACAATGCTTGTTCAACAATATTACTGATGCGAATTCCGCTTTACATTCAACGCAGAATAACGATGTTATTTCTTCTTTTAGTTCAGATTTTAATCTCCGTTTTTTATACTTTATTTGCTGACTTAAAGCTTGATCGTCAGAGTCTTGGCTGCAGTCGTAATTATGATTGCTAGAAGTTTCTATAAAGTTTGCCTTTTCAGTAAGGGTTTTTAAGCTGTTTTCTATGAGGATTTTGAATGAGTAAGTGACTGTTAACTGGTGTGTACAGTTAATACATATTTTCTCAGGGAACGAAGGGTCATCTGAAACCTGTGAAATATAAACATTTTAACATTTTTATTTTAACTTCACTATAACTAATTTAATGGGTAATTTTAAGATCTTTTAACGTCTAAGTATAATCGCAAAGAAATTCAACTACAACATACTGACCTAATAGGTAGCTATATCAGTGATCATAGGCTGATAAAATTAGGTTTTTAGGTGGTAAAACTAAACTTTTTAATGTAAGTTTTTAGTTTTGTGGACATACCTTGTAGCTATAAAAAGTCTCCAAAATATCAGAGAGTTTAACATCTTCTCCAGATATAATAATACTTGAATTTATATTGTACATTGACTTCTCTTTGCCGAGACACGTTCTACAACAGCCCTGATTCATGGCTAACTAAAATAAATTGTTCTTTATCATTACATGTGTATTAGGTAATTTTATCCAGACTTTCTCTGATCATTAAAGAAAATAAATTAAAGGGAAATCAATAAATACATTATTTCACAAACGAAACTTCGCTTCAAAGTTCGATCACATCAACAAAAACAGATGGATTGACGTCACTGATGTCAATGTCATGTAACATGCACAGATGTACAGACAGTAAAACATTTCACATTTATTTATTTATTAATTTCGAAACTTTTATTTATAAAACAATACATAGCTATTACAATAAGTAACAGATTAAACGAAAATCCATTTCAATTTTGTATTTCTAATGGTGACATGATATGTTTTACTGTCTGCTGCCACCACAATCATCCATGGTTGCTGGTTGGTTATTTGTCTTCTGCCACATGTCGTTGTCAATCAAAGATTTTGTTTTGGTCAAGAAGGCAAGGTGTCAAGTCAACAGTCAATCAAAAACTGCATCAAACAAAAAAAAAAATGACAACAAGAAACAATGTGATAGGGTAGAAAATGTTTTGATCGGACAATGTTTTGCCAACCACCCGAAAAAGGACCATCAAACAGTGCCAAATCATCACAGAAGACAATACGCCGTAAACGTAAGAAGAAGATACAAAAGAATAAGAAGAAAGCTTTAAAGAAACTTTCACATTTTGAAATTAGCATGTCTTCGTGGGCAGAACACTTTACTATGGCTTCCACATGGCAATTGAAACATCAGGTGGCTCATTGGAAATCAAAGGTGAGAGCGTTGGAGTACGAGAACAAGATATTACGGGACATGTGCCGTCAGTATTACGTGAATGGTGGCATTGGTGATGTGGTTGAAACACAAAGTAACACAGAATCTGTTGATGCGGAGGAAATGTGTATCTCTGCGAACCTTGACCAAGATGAGGACACCATAATGCCAAGCGAGGAGTTTATTGAATATTTACGACAGAATAGAGAGTTTAGAGAAGCCAGAGCGGAGAGAATACGTAAGGCGAATGAAGCGAGTCAGCAATTGGAGAAAGAACGTGAAATGGGACCTTCGGAAACATCAGAAAATAAGTTTGATTCGTTAAAAGTGTTGTATGGAAGTGACTGGGAAAGGATTGCGGCGCTAGAGGTTGCATTACAATCTGATTTCATATCAATTTGTGACAATGACAAACCAAGTTACTGGCCTAACATTCCTTTGAGAATGTAGTGCGAGGCTTTATTGATTACTAACTGTGAATATTGAATGGATTAAAACTACCACTGCGACGTTTCTGAAATTTTTAAATTTAAAACTTATGTTATGAACTTATGGTTTAATTTGTAAATAAATGAGATTTGGTGTATAAACAGATTGTTCTTTATTTTTATACTTTAATTTCATATTTATTAGTGATACTCATATGTTGCGTACTGCAGTAGAAATAGTTGTTTGTCTGTGAATACTTATAGTTTGCATAAGCACAAATAATAACATAAGTAATATAGTTTTATCACCATCGGATAAACAATAGGCATCACATCAAATACATTGATTTGAGTTTAAAATCTTAGTTTAATCTTATTCTTATTACTTTTTATTTGACTCGTGTAGTTAATTCTTGTCCGACCCCTTTTTTGTCTTCCTGCTACATTAATTTTTAGGTTCAGATATATTTGGAGATAAAAAGGGGAAGGTAGCGAAACATGCAATGCTTGATGGTAAATAATAAATAACTAAACATGCAGGTAATGAAGACACCAATACAATATTAATAGTTTTTTTTATTAACATTAAATCTAGCTGCAATAACATTTTTCAACTAAACTGAGATATTCAGGATATTCATAAAAGGATATCTAAGGATAGCTTCTTATGATTCATATCTAAGTCATTGAGTGTTAACAAGCATTATTCTAAGCCTAAATCACTGTCATACCAATTGACCCCTAACTAGGTTTATCAGCTGTATCTATGATATTAGTTTGTGGAATATAAAGATTTTTAACTTGCATAGGAATCGAACTCCTAACCCCTTGCTTGTCAGTATGGAATTGTGACCACTCTGCCATTTAGGTCATAAGTTTGAAACACAATAGAAAAATAATGCTCGCATTTTCTTCAGCCTGGATTGTAAATTCAGAAAGCTTCCACTAAATACTGATAGATGGCGGAAGCTGTATCATCATGACCAAAGTTTCAATAGCTCACCACCCAACTACTTAGGTAAGTATATTTTTTTAGTTTGAATACCTAGGATCTTAATAATATTGATTATTAATAATTTCAAGTGTTTTCAATGTAGGTATAAACTAAATAACACTTTTTATGTAAAGTTCTCAAAAGTTCATGTAGAGTAAGTTGTGCGGTACGTACAGTTTAGGATTAGGAACTTAGGAGGTAAGTACTCGTTTTTTATTTGCCAACTTTTATAATATATACTTTTTTGATGTTTTTGAAACAAACCTGTCAGATTTTTATTTTTTTTAGTGTAATTCGCAGATTGGTAGAATTAATTGCTTTAGTAACTTAGAACTTTGGAACTTCATATCACGAAAACGTAGTAGGCACATACCTATGTGTGATTTTCCGATTTTCGAATAGATCTCGGTTCTCCAGGTATGTATTTAGTACAAAGGGAGGGACCTAATTTTATTTGTTATCTAATTTAGAAAACATCTGAAAAATGACTCGACTTTTACCGAATAGGTATTTTTTTTAAATATATCATGGCTATTTAAACATAAAATTGAAGTACTAATATTTGCGTGCCAAATTTTTCAGTTCTCTACGACCAGTAGTTTCGGCTGTGCGTTGTCAGTCAGTCAGTACATCACTCAGTAATGGCAGAGTTGAATATGTAGGTATATATAGAAGATTATAATAGATCTCACACTCATTCACACTAAGAGATAGGTCCATAGCACTCTGCTTTGGGAGAATAATCCTCCAGTCACGTATCCAAACTTATATACACACTTCAAGTGGGATCAGTCGATATGGTTCTATTGCTTAGCAAAGGGCTCTCACTGATGATATTAGTACAGTGATATAGATGATAGGGGTTTGATATGTACTCGTAATCATGCGCTCAATGAGTATTAGGGCCTATTTCACGATCTTCAAGTAAAGTTCCGAGTGTTGTCTTTGTCACTTGATATACAGTAAGAAAGAGACAAAACTAACTTTACTTGGAGAATAACATTACTTGAAGATCGTGAAATAGTGATTTTAAAATCGAACTGTATTTGGAACAGGAAATAATATTGCCTGATCCAGGAACCTACTTTGGTAACTCCGGCTTGGCAGGCAGATGTAGATTTGATACTATATTTTGATTTTTTTATACTATTTTAAGATATCTAAAGTAATACACCAAGGCTAGCCCAAAAATAGTGTTATCAATCTGCTCTAGAATCTTCTTCTCTAACTTAATAATTCAGTCAAAATAAACTTTAAATTCTGGTATTAGTAAAACAACCAGCGCGCGTTGATGTCTTTTGTATAGAGGCTGACTTCAACATCGAACGGTAGCACTATCCACACAACCACACAAACACAACTAATAAACATAACGACACTACTTATTTAAATCAAATAGTGTGTCAAACAATAATCTACTAACATATAGGCTCATAAAACGGATATTTTTTTGAAAAATCGGAATGCCACACGTCTTGTGTTACGATAAATCCCGTAGCACAATACGACGTCATTAACTCATATTTATCTTATTATTACACTTCAATCGCGTATCAATCGTGGAGAGTGAGTGGAGAGCGGCGTTCCTGTGGATGCAGAATTGGCGCTTGAACGGTATGTGAGTCCAACCTGTTCTGGGGGGCGTCTCCCCGCCCGGCGCGCGCGGGCCCAGTGCCCCCACAGCCTTCGCCGTGGCTGAACGCGCGCGACACACGCACACACACTCAGTGAAGTTTTCTAAATTTAAAACAGTGCATTCCGGATTGCAGTGTAGTGCTAAACTTACCTGTGTTTTGTTAACAGAATTCTGTGTTTATATGTTTAATTTTTAATTGAATTTTAACAAAAACAAGAATCGAATTATGTTTGTAAACGATACAGTGTTGTGTTGAAACGATTTTGGAGGTTGGTCCACGTTTTAGTTCACTGAAAACCTGTTGATTTTTTTCCTGATTTCAAGAATTCGGAGTTTGAATTTAGAAAAGGCTGTAACTTGAGTATAGTGATTTGAACGATTCCGCTGTTCTGTAGCTGTTTCTACCGAGGACCGTGTAATGTAATGGAGACTAGTTGAACGCCCCGACGGCACCCGGACTTGTATATCTTTGCTCTTCTTAATTACTTTTTGATATGCCGATGGTTATTAAAGAGTCCAAACAGGTCGAGCCACGGAGTCTCGGGACCGGCTTTTTCTAAATTCATAGTCCGTAGCTTAAGGCCATACTGTTTAATTCTTAACTATTTTAGAAAATATAAAGTTCTCTGACATACCTAATTAGTTCATTTAATATTCATTTTTTTGCGAACTTATTTTAGAATTATGATAGATATGAAAAATGAGTTCTTATAGTTTATGGTATCTGTAGATCTTTTAATTAAATTGAATAATAAATAACAAATGATATAATACTGCCAGTAACTATAATCCTATCTATAGGCATGTTTTTCATTATGTCATAGGTAATATACCTACTTATGTATAGGAATTGTTATATATTTATATTAATTCAACAGTTGACTATTGTCATTATTATATAATATGAGAATATAGGTATATTTCTTAACATATATTTTCATGTCGATAAAGAGAACAAAGCTTATTGAAAGAGCTATTGTTAATTGAATATCAACTTAATTGTCAATTGAACTTTGGGTTTAAAGAAATAATAATACATAATATTTTAATGTTTATTGATATTATATAACCTAAGTCAGCCTGCCTAGCATGATTGTGCGTGATAAATGATATAGACACCACGAATAATATCGAATTCGCGAGCTTGACCAAATGAATATATCGTAGTACGATTTGATAAAATTAAATATGGCGGCTATATTTATTATATTTCGACAGTTGGATGTCAATAAATAGCTATATCGATTTCGCGAGCATTACCAAATGTCATAAAATTAATCATGTGGTAAAATTAAATATGGCGGGCATTTTTATCAAATTTTGACAGTTGGATGTCAATAAATCGCTGTATCTATCGCGTTTTCGAAGTCATGCTAGCCTAGCTAGTACCAAGTCAAAAGTGAGAAAAGTAAAGTAGTTATCTTTAGATAAACCTAACTTATATAATGTCCTATAAACATAATTGACAGGACAAAAAACATAGGTATAGGATATACTTTCTTACCCAAAAAAAAACCTAAAAATATTCAGAAATAACAGCGCCCCGCGGTTTCACCCGCGTAGTTCCCGATCCCGTAGGAATTTCGGGATAAAACATAGCCTATGTCCGTTCTCAGACCATACGCTACCCCTGTACCAAATTTCAAGTCAATCGGTTCAGTAGTTTAGCCATGAACAGACAGATAGACAGAGTTACTTTCGCATTTATAATATTAGTAAGGATAGTAAGGATTACATTGACAAAAAGCGATATAGCAAATATTAGTAAGGATTACATTGAAAAAAAAAAGCTTAATACCTAGCAAGGATATATTTTTACATGTCACAAACGTAAAAATATGCAGGTAAAGCCGTAAGAGGCAGCAGTTTCATACGTATTCACAATTTAGCCGGTTCCCAGTTGAAGTAAGGACAATGGGATGTTTACTGGTAATTTATATTGCATCTACATGGTCTGTTTGACTTCCAAGCTCAAATATAAGTTCTGTTACGGCTACTGAACTATGGGACTCAATAACTTTAATTTTAAAGTATGAAAAATCATTTTGTTGCCTTTAATACATATTAAAATCATCATTATCATCAGCTCATAGGTGAACCTACCTTGAATTAGGGTGTCAAAAATACATAAAGTTAAAAAAAAACACAATTCCGGTAGAAAAATAAATGTTTTCTCAGTAAGTTAAAATATTACTTATGATGAAAATATCTCCGAAATATGTCTTCACAACCAGACTAACAAAATTAACTTAAATTTACCCAGTGAGTAAATATTACTTGCGACAAGAATAACTCACTAGTTGTAACTTAAGTACTTTGTATATCGACTTGAAATAAAATAATTAACTCCTTTTTAAACTCAAAACAAGTTACTAAGTATTAACTCAATGGTTAATGTAGACAAAAAGTAGTAGTACATCAACATAGGCATTTTTGTTACCTGCCTATTTTGACTATAAAATTCTTTAACAGAAAAATTCTTTAAAAAACTTAAGTGACCCGAACATATCTTTAGAATACCGCAAATATTTTAGTAAGTTATTTAATTGAAGTATAAATTTAAATTAATTACTATTTTAATTTAACTTTTAAATAACTTTTTCGGTTTTTAAATAAAACGGTTTTGTATTTTGGCATTCTTATCAGTTAGATCAAAATGTTATAACCCTAATTCAAGTACCCTAATTCACCCCAAGAAGCGTGAATTACAAAAATATTTCAAAATTAATTTAAGCGTTATTCTAGGCATTTCAAAGTCAGAAAATATGTAACATAAAATAAGATATACACCCCTATTTTGAAAATATGGGACTTATTAAAATCAGAATATCTGTAGCAGTAACTGAATCCATATATCCAATAAAAATATCAAAAATGATAGTCGATTACTTATCTTTAAAAAATACCAAATAAATGTCGTATTACCAGACGGCACACTAGCTATCAAGTATTCTGTGACGGCTCGGGTCGATGACCGCGCTCAGCTGTGTATCGCAGCGTTCGGTGTAGAATAACAATAAAATTCGGCGGGATTTTGAAAATCTTTGACTTATCATAACTTTTTAAATAAAAGCAAAAGAAAAAAACTAACTTCACTATTATATTGTCACCCGTCGTTTACATTAGCTGTGAGATAAGGTATCGCAATTTCAAAATAAGGGTGTATAACAAATATATTTTAACCATTTGAATCAATGAGAGTAAGCCTCCAAATACTCTAAATACGATTACATTTACATTTTATTTCAAATAAATAATCTACTTAAATTAACAACTAATAAAACCAACTACATCAAAGTGAAATGTTTTTATAACATACTAGCGGCCCACCCCGGCTTCGCACGGGTCCAATTTTCCCATTGATTTTCCATTTTTTTTACATAAGAACCTTCTCCTGACAATAACAAACACAACAAAAAAAGAATTGGCCAAATTGGTCCAGGCGTTGTTGAGTTATGCGCTTACCAACACATTTTGCGATTCATTTTTATATTATAAGATAGGATCAAAAACTATTGAGTAGGCGTTTATTCCTCAAAATACACATTTATATACAAATTTACGTCAAAAATGAACAGTTTGAACGTACTCGGGATGAAATAATTTGAATTCTACATACGTGCGCGTACGAATCGAGTGAATGAATTATTTATAATATAACCAATGTCAAGAACCAAACTATCTTTACTAAAAAGCTATAAATGTTGGATTGTTTTACTATCTGAGTTTGAACTAAGTTGTGTTAAGGAGAAATTTTTATATTGGAAACTAGCAAAGTGATTCGGCTTCGAATGAATAAAATTTGATTAATTATATACCCGATAAACGCGTATACTTTCGCGTTACGTTTATTTAAGTAATAGAAACTTTCAGTAAAACTTGACTTAAAATAATTTTAATGAGATACAATATACAACGGCTGTATAGAGGTCCTGCACATTGTGCATCTACCTGCCAATCCTGAGGTTCAATTCAGGTAGAGCAATGTATATTTGATATTTTCCGAACATGGTTCTAGGTTAAGATCACCAACACACATTAAACAAGAATGACAATACCGCGTATTCCTCACTGTACTTTTTTATTTATTTAACACACAAATACATTACAACCACTTAAGAAAAAAAATATATATATAAATATATATATCTTAGTAAATAAATACAGATCTTGATTGCAACATAAAACATGTGTGTACAGCTACTTTATATCATTTAAATTCTAACCGAGATTGGACGTAAATAAAATCCTAACTAATATTATAAATGCAAAAGTAACTCTGTCTGTCTGTTACCTTTTCACGGCTAAACTACTGAACCGATTGACTTGAAATTTGGTACAGGGGTAGTTTAGGGTCCGGGAAAGAACATAGGATACTTTTTATCCCGAAATTCCCACGGGAACGGGAACTACGCGGGTGAAACCGCGGGGCGCTGCTAGTTAAATATAAAAGTAAAAATCTAAATTTACTTATAATATTATCATTAGTAAGAGAAGTCTTTGCTCTGCTATCACTGTGAGATAAACTTTTCCTGTCCATCATATAAACTGACATAATAAAATGTTACCTAACATTAACAAATTTCAAAATACGTGCTAACAAAACACAAGTATCAGTCCGTGTCTCAGTCCCTACCCAGTTATATCTCATTGAATGCAAAGCAGACCTCTATTGTTGCGTTAAGTATTGACGAGCACTAAATTCAATCTACGAACATTGTTATTGGACGTATCTGTACAATATTTCGTACATTGTTTCATTTAACTCTTAGTTCTGTTTAAAACAAGTGCGGTTTGCTTTTAATGTTAGGTCTTTTGCGTGTGACTTTGGTTTAAGTACTTAGATTTTACGCATTTTCTTTGCGCTTCCGTCAGAGCTTATAGCAAACATTAGATAAAGAAAACTTTACAGACTACTGTAATATTTTTCAACACGTCTATCATTAAGTAATTTCTTTCACAAATAAAATAATAAATATTATTTAACAAAGTCTATCTACAAAAGCCTTGTTTTAATACTTTATTGAGCAGAAATTCAATAGTTCCAGTGTATTTTGTTTCCTAAAATAATCCAAATTAAGTAAATTCAGTTTAGATAAGTGTAATGAATATTCCCTCCGTTATAATCTACAAAAGTATTCTTTTATAAGTTTTAGCTTATCTTTTAACTTTTACCTGTCAGTAGGATGTTTTAGAGATAAAGATTACAAAGAGATTCTGTTATTAGTCAAAGAAATTGTTATTTTAACACATTTGTTTGCACTTACGAGTAGGATGGGAAAGGAAGTACTGTCTGAGGGAGATTAACTTTTTGTAGAGATTTTAAGAGGGGAATTGTTTTATTCTATACCTACTCGTATTATTATTATAATCCTTACTAATATTATAAATCAAATAAAATCAAATTTATGTATATAACTTTTTACATTACCTCCCGTGCTAGTTAGAAACTGTGTTACGGCAAGGTAAGGCCTCTCAAATTACGTGAACATATAAAATATTATAACAAACACATAAATACTTATATATAATTATTTACATAAATACCTTATAGACTAACATACATATAATAACATTATTTATGTTAGTCTATAATGTAAATGCGAAAGTAACTCTGTCTGTCTGTTACCTTGTCACGGCTTAACTACTGATACGATTGACTTGAAATTTGGTACAGGGGTAGCTTATGGTCTGGGGAAGGACATAGTTTTATCCCGAAATTCCCACGGGATCGGGAACTATGCGGGTAAAACCGCAGGGCACAGCTCTTTTCTTTATAAAATCTTTGATTTATTACACTACATATAAAAACAAAGCTGTGTTGTGGGAATTTGTTCGCCAAATCAATATTAATTTTAGACTCCTTTTTAAGAACTGGAAATTTGAAGTTGCTTTTTTTATTTAAATAAAGGTTTTTATTAATAACCGTTAAACGGATTAAATATATTGGCTTATTGACAAAGACGTTAATTGATTACATAATACGTAAAACGGATTATCAAACGACAAATAAGATATTGAATAAATTCCAATTTTAATGACTGTATTAACTTTTTAATTTACATCTATACTATTTTCTTAGGTTTTTTGTAAATTAATCCTACTAATATTATAAAGCCGAATGTTTGTATGTGTGGATGTATGGATGTTTGTTCCTCTTTCACGCTAAAAGT
The DNA here is from genome assembly GCA_958496195.1 of Timandra comae. Lineage (NCBI taxonomy): Eukaryota > Metazoa > Arthropoda > Insecta > Lepidoptera > Geometridae > Timandra > Timandra comae. The sequence continues at coordinate 1,662,656 of OY292362.1, read as the reverse complement.
ACTGATTGGATTTTAATGAAGTTTGGTACAGATGTTCTTCATACGTAGGAATAACACATAGGATACTTTTTATCCCAAAATTCCCACGGGATAAGGTTCTACGCGGGTAAAACCGCGGGGCACAGCTAGTAATAACATATTTTAATTAAGAGTAACACTTATCAAATGATTTAAAAATATGTAATCAATCTTAAAGTAGCAGATAAAAAATCAAATCGGTTCATAAATTAAAATGTTATGATGAAACAAACATAATAATACAACCGAGTTGAGAGACTCCTTTTTGGAAGTCGGTTAAAAATTACACATTTTTTGTGAAATAAGGCCTAATTGCCATAATTCAGGGTAAACTTGAGCCCCTCGGTGAGGACTTACGTGAGATGATGATGAAGATAATGCAAGGTATCTATACCTGTTAGATTGATAGTTTTCCGTAATAAGACCATTCCAGTTTTGGGCCTTTATGCGCGCTACTTTGTATATTAATTATCTCCCTGATTCAGGGTTGTAGAGCCCCTAGAGCCCCTCGGTGGGGACATATTATATGAGCTGATGATGACGGTAATACAATGAGGGACCTATTAGATTGATAGTTTCCCGTAATTCGACCTTTTCAGTTTGGATCCTTTGTACGTGCTATATAGTTCCATGAATTAAACAATTTTATTGTTTCTTATAACTTAACAAATCATCCAACAACTATACGGAAGGTGCAAATTTTAGCAACTCTTTGATTATGTAAATCTTCTTTTATTATTGAAGGATTATAAAATACTCTCTGCGCCCCCCGCGTGAATCCAAAAGCGTGAACCCATGGGAATTTCGGGATAAAAAGTATCATTTTGGTTATTCCTAGTTATAAGGAATGTCTGAACTAAATTTAATCTAAATCAATACAGTAGTTTTTGCGTGATAGAGTAACAAACATCCAAACTCACAAACATACAAATCGCATCACTACATAGTATAAAACAAAGTCGCTTTCTCTGTCCCTATGTCCGTATGTATGCTTAGATCTTTAAAACTACGCAACCGATTTTGATGCGGTTTATTTTAATAGATAGAGTGATTTAATGGGAAGGTTTTTAGCTTTAATTTTATCCCCATATTCCTACGGGAACGGGAACCACGCGGGTGAAACCGCGGGGCACAGCTAGTTTATAATATAGTAGGATTAGTTGTTGTGTTTTTATGTTAGAGTTTCTTTCATTCTTTCGAAGTTTTATGAATTCTTTTGTTGAAAAGAAATAAGAAATAAGATTTTTAGGATTCCTACAATGTTGTAATGAAAGGTTGAAGATACTCTAGTCTGTAGTTACAATGCCTTTTAAGTTATGGTTTTAAGAACAACAACTGTTAGTAGTTACACTTTATTCGTGTAGTTTGTTGAGCCCTTCTGAAAATGTTTTCATTCCTTTTTATAACTTTTAAACGCAGTTTAATGGTATATGTTTATAGTAGCTAAATTATAAACGTGTTGAGGTATTCTGTGAGGTTTGTTGGTGACTCAATATTTTACTAATATTTATTTTAAAGGTTTGTGAGGATTGGTGTTGTGTACGGATGTTTGTAACTACTTTACGTCGTGACTACTGGACCAATTTAAGTGAAAATTGCACCTGATTTTACTTGTAATAAGAGGATACATAATATAGGATATGATTTTTTTAAAAGTCCCACATAATCAGCTGTTATAGCCATTTATTACGCTTGTCGCAGCTAAGTTCTAGATATTTATTTGATAACTCCTAAACGCAGTAGTAATAACCAATATCTGTATTATTTCCAGGTTGGAGTGAGGATGTGGTTGGGGTGATGTCAGGTGCGATGTGGCGCGCGTTGTGGCTGGTGCTGGCGGCGTGCGCGTGCGCAGAGCACGTCCGCGAGTTCTCGGTCCGGGAGAACGCCCGCGCAGACACGCTCGTCGGCCACCTGGGGGACGAGCTGCCTGACGCCTCGCCCCCCTACACCATCGTCCCCGTCCCCGGCTCCGCCGTCAACACAGACCTTCGCGTCGACCCCCACACGGGAGAGATCCGCACGAGAATACCCCTCGACAGGGAGACGAGAGACAGCTACGCGCTCGTCGCGATCCCCGCCAGCGGAGACAATATCCGTGTCGTCATCAGAGTGACAGACGAGAATGACAACTCACCCACCTTCCCCACGCCCGTCATGAACGTTGAGTTCTCCGAGAATACCCCCAGAGATGTTAAGAGGAAACTCAACCCAGCCAAAGATCAGGACCTGGGCATATTCAACACCCAGAGGTATAACATCGTGTCGGGCAACACGGATAACGCGTTCAAACTCTCCTCTCATAGAGAAAGGGATGGAGTGCTATATTTGGATCTTCAGATAAATGGATTCTTAGACAGAGAGACGACCGACCATTATGAATTAGTTATCGAAGCGTTAGACGGAGGAACTCCTCCGTTGAGAGGAACGATGACAGTGAACATTACCATTTTGGACGTTAACGATAATCCACCGGTTTTCGCGGAAAGTGCATACTCGGCTACAATCCCGGAGAACGCGACGGTCGGCACCGCCGTGCTTAAAGTATTCGCGACAGATTTAGACGCGGGTGAAAATGGCCTTATCGAATACTCAATAAATAGACGGCAAAGCGACAAGGAGAACATGTTTAGGATAGATCCAGATACGGGTGAAATTACAGTGAATAAAGCGTTAGATTTTGAGACTAAGGAGTTGCATGAACTCGTGGTCGTTGCTAGGGACAAAGGCGCGCAGCCGCTCGAGACGACGGCGTTCGTCTCGATACGAGTCACCGACGTCAACGACAACCAGCCGACTATAGACGTTATTTTCTTGAGCGATGACGCTACACCGAAAATATCGGAGTCGGCGCAGTTGGACGAGTTCGTCGCGAGGATATCGGTCCACGACCCCGACTCTAAGACTGAATACTCGAACGTGAACGTTACGTTGAGCGGTGGTGACGGTCATTTTGATTTGAGGACTCACGATAATATTATTTACTTGGTCGTGGTCGCTTTGCCTTTAGACCGGGAGTCGCGATCAACATATACACTAAACGTAGTAGCAACAGATAAAGGGTCGCCTCCTTTGCACGCGTCGCGCGTCATCAGCCTTAGAGTGACTGATGTGAATGACAATGCTCCCGTTTTCGAGGAATCGGAGTACAAAGCGAACTTAGCCGAGGCGGCGGCGCCTGGCACGCCGGTCGTGCAGGTCTCAGCTACTGATGCTGATGAAGGGGAGAACTCCGAAATCAGATATTCTTTGCTACCGACTCCGCAGTCGGATTGGTTCGCGATTGATGAGCGTTCGGGGTTAGTTACGACTCGTTCGAGAGTAGATTGTGAGACGAATCCGATGCCTAAGTTGACGGTAGTGGCCACAGACCGTGGTAGCCCTCCTCTCTCCTCCACGGCCACCCTGATAGTGACAGTGCTTGATGTGAATGATAACGAGCCGATCTTCGACCAGTCCTTCTACAACGTGACAGTCTCCGAGAGCGAAGCCGTCGGCAGCTGTATTCTAAAGGTAAGTTTTTAACATATAAATATACTAAAATAATAAAAAAATACTTTTATTTCATAAATGCGAAATTGGTAGATAAGAAAACACTCAAGCTAAGACAGTCAAACGAATTTGTAAATATAAACGTCCGCGCCGGGAATCGAACCAGTAATCTTTGCTATAACAGGGTCAGTTACAACGTCTCTTGGTCGTAGAAAAATCACTAGAACATATTAATAAAAATATTTAATATTTATAGTCCGATTATAATTTGTGAAGATATAAATTATAATATCAAAATGTTATTGAAAGCATCAATATGTATGTAAATTAGAATTTTAATTTAATCTTTAACTAACCGATTGATACGTTTCTTATTTTGGGATTACTTAATAATATTTATTTATTTGATAGTAACAAATACTACTTATTTCGGAACTAGTATAGAACTGAACTACTATATGTTTACTTCCGCAAAATTCAAAATTTCTCGGATTCGACTTAAACAAATATGTACGAACATCCCGTCACTTTAATTTAATAAAATGCAAAATGTCTTTTTCACTAACACAAATTATGAAGAAAATTTATAAATAATAGAGAAATGTATAAAATCCAAATACACTAAAAAGTAAAATTTCTCTTATCACATAATTCAACAATAGTTCCGATTTTGAAAAGAAGTAACTATTACGTGTTAAAGAAAGAAATGTTAACTATTATGTACGTGTAAAGAAAATCGTGTTAGCAATCGAAAGTGAGTTGAGATTTGCGTGATCGTGAAATTGAGGGGATCAGTCCAATGATAGTGTTCCAAGTATTGTAGGGAAGGAGTGAAATGTCAGAACATGAACACATTGTGCGGACTGACGAGTCTATTCTTATGTTACTAGTGATGTGTGTAAAAAGTATCGATAGTCTATTGATGGTATTGAAAACTATTAAATATATCGATATAATTATTTCTCTGTGTTCTTACATACTAATTAATACTAAATATTACATACTTATAGTTTCTTACATGATGACAGATTAAACTATCGACTAAAATAAAACTTATGAAATACTATTAACATTAATTTTATCATCGATATTCGGTATAACTGCAATAGCTCATGGAAAATTATGAATAATAATGTGAACAAGACAAAAGTTATGTGTAGCCAAAGAATTTAATAGTATACTACGCATTCTATTAGCTATCAAAAATATTAAAAATATCGTTACTGTAGATAGACCTATCGATATTCTTACTCGTTGCCAAAGTTTATCGATATTCAAAACTATCGATATTTCTACAACACTATTCTTACGTTTTGTTCATGCTTTCTTTATAAGGCGATCTCGGCCAACCTAATGCCTTATACTGACGGTGTCTGATTTCCTCCTGTTATATCGAACTTACGATAAAATAAGGATTATATTGGTTATCTTTTACTATTGTTATAAGATTAAATTGAGTTTATCAATGTTGGGAGGTGTAGTAGTTTTGTTAAGATTGGAAAGGTTTAATTGAATTAAGTAGTAGATGTGTGTATTTAGAATATGAATTTGATTAGTATGAGTATTTAATTAATAATTTAATAAAGATTGAATTATTTATTAAAATGAATGTAGGTAGATGTCACGGAAACGTCTTAATAGTTTTTGGGTTGACAGACAAAACATTGATCTTCTTTTAGTATAATTAGTTTTAAGTTATTAGATTTGACCAAAAACAAGAAACTACCTACATTTTCTTCTTGAAGCTAGCTAGCTACTTAGTTATCTCTAAACCAATTTATTACAAAATAGTAGGTAATAACAGTTTAAACCACTTCTCTAGTTATTATAACACCAAGACTCGTCTTAACAAAATTAACAAAAAACTATTTTGAATTTATTACAGTTTTAGTATCTACATATCAAACTGGCCAGATACAATATAAAAAAATAAAATATAGCCACAAAAAGCTTATAACCTTCTTGGTGTGTATTTATCATAAAAAACGATAAAAACTACTTACATATGGTTCGAAAGTAATTAATACTGGATGGTTCAATTCTGCTCAACATTTTTTTGGTGAATTTGTTAAAAAAAATACGAATTTCCATTAATCTTATCTTATATAAAAGGCAATACTTAATTTACTGTAATGTATTCTGGTACTTACATTGTTATAATTAGGGTTGCCTGCTGTGAAAAAATATTTTTTTTTTGGACAAAATGTTATTCGTTCGGATAAGTTTATTTAATTTTACTTTTTGGTTCATGTGTGTAGTATTTTTTTTATTAAGTATTATTAGTTTTGTTAGTTTTTTATTATTTTTGTTTGATAATAATTAGGAATAAATCGATAATAAATATTTAATTGAATATATTTATTAAATCTAAATAAACACAGAATTTTTTAAATAATTAAATTTAACAGGAAAGAACAATTTTTATAAATAATGATATACCATTTTATCGTAACAAAAATAACAAAACTCCCAAAAAAAACCCCAAAATTAAACCTCCCAATCCAATCTATAACGAAAAATCAACTCAATTTCCTTTAACCACCCGAACATCCGGGTAAACCATACACTGGCAACCCTTCACTTAAAACATAAATCTATCCGAGTAAGTGATGCCAGTATTGCCAGTTTGGGCGTGTGGCGAGCTCGCATCGGAAATTGCGATCTAAATTGAAAATTAAACAGAGTACGCAGGACTCGTGTGCCTTGGGACACTAGGACCCTATATAACGAGCATATAATTTATTGTAAACAGTAGTAAAAGTGTCTTCATGTAAGCGTTTAAAAGCGTGTTAATATATTTATCTAAAATATAGACTTCATAAACAGTATATCTTAAGTGAATAGCTATAGTTTTATTAAGAGTATATTGTAGTAATTTTACAATCGGATATAGATTTACCCCCTTATTCATAACCATTTCATAAGCCTATTTTATTTAAAAAGTGTTTTGCGCCTGTCACACCATCTATCATTTGTAAAAGTGTGAAAGTGACAAAACATATTTTAACTAAAATAGGTTTATTTTATTTTTATGAATAAGGAGATTAAACTGTAGGAGAAAGATGATATAAGAACTATTTGCTTAGGTTTAATTCTGTGGATTTTTCCTTATCGACTCAATAATAATAGTCGTATTAAAGTTATCAATACACATACATGTGACAATTGGCTATGTCTTTTATTAATATTCTAATTTTGCATAGTGGTTAATATTTCAATTAACTATTTTATAAACTTTTAACTTTCATAAATGTAGCTTAAACTATTTTTTTTATATTCAAATCCATTTATAATTAACTCATGAACACAAACAACTAAAGTTCCATTAAAGTATTAAGCCATCATTCTAAATACCAAGTGAGAGGACCTTTTCAATAAGGTATCGATCGATCGTGATTCCGAATCGACAGACAATCGAATCAAATTTTTCGTCACCTGCGCCTGCGCACGAGTCGTGGTTAAACTCACGATCGTATACACTATTGGTTAGTTTTGCGCACACGACGATGTCAGTTTTCATGTGTTTTTGTAATTACGAAATGTCGTTTAGAAGTGGTATTTAAGCTTATTTAACAGTAGCTGTGCCTTGCGGCTTAATACGCGCAAATTTCGATCCCTAATTCTCTCAATAATAACATAATAGTTTTTTTAATACCTTTTAAAAATTCACATGTTTTATAAAACTGAATAGAAAATAACACCTATTTTCAATACTATTTCCACAAAATCTATAAATAATTCAATGTAATCTAATACCACTGATTAAATAACATAATTTTAAGATAAAAACATAACTGTTTCCACTACCTAAGTAGCGAGAATTCGCGCTCTCCAATAACTTGATAACTCGGTCCGCCATCTTGAATTCCGAGCGTTACTATGGTTACCGCGTCATCAAACGCGTGGGCGTGTTTTTATAAGCCATAGTATTTTGTGAGCAAGTTTTGTAATTGTTTAGTTAAATCTCGTTTTTTGAATGTTTTAAATTGTACGCCTTTAGGAATTAATATTAGTATTAATTTTTCACGTGTACCTATCTACACTAATATTATAAAGAGGAAAGATTTGTATTTTAAAAACGAATAAACTCAAAAAGTACTGGACCGATTTTAATAATTATTTTTTCATTAGAAAGCTACATTCACCCTGAGTAACATAGGCTATATTTTATCCCCGTATTCCCACGGGAACGGGAACATGACGCCGGTGAAACCGCGAGACGCCGGTAGTATATAAATATAAAACAATAATCACTCTATTTTACTCGTATACAAGTTGCTAATTCATCACACATAAGTAGTATTTATATAATATGTATTTTATATACTTACCTCTGACAGAAACCCGCCACGCATTGCAGATCAGTCTGCAAGTATTAGTAAATTTAAATCACACCAGTTTGCAAAAGCTAAAATAAAATTCACTACAAAATGCCTTTTTAAACATCTCACGTAAGTATTTAAAACTGTTGTGATCGTGATTAAATGTGACTTTGATTTTCGATTTAGATTTAAGTTTATGGTTTGGTCATCAGAAGAAACGTGATTTAGAATATCAAATTATGTGGCGTAAAATGATAGTGATGAATTAGGTGAACATTTTCTTTGCTTTATTAAATGGGATTTAAGTACTAGATTTCGCGAGGTTTTTGGCAACGTATTTTTTTATATTCGGTTTCTTTTGGGATAAATTAATTCATTCTATTTAACAATTAAAAAAATTAAATAACCCCCAACACAATTACTTTCAAACCCCCATAACTTTTAAACGGGTAAACCGATTTTCATCAAACACTCGCACGTAAGTCCCCTTTAATACAAAAAAAACTAAATTGAAATTGGTTTATCCGTTCGGGAGCAATGATGCCACACACACACACAGACACGTCAAACTTATAACACCCCTCTTTTTGCGTCGGGGGTTAAAAATACATCTTTGACGGATAACGGCAGCGTAAAGTTTGTATTTTGTATGAGTTTCTATTACGTTTGTTTGTATTGCCTGGATTAACATTTAGGATACATAATACTCCAAAATCTACAAAATAGACTTATCTACAATATTTGTAATACATATCGATCTGAAACCTTAGGTAAGTTATTTCTCACACAACGACCACTATTATAAATCAAACTATTCAAGAAACGCAATCAGAGTCGCATATTACGATCAGAGCACAATAATTCACTCATCAACGATAATATATAATGTTTTATATATAACGGGTTTCATATAAGAGACTATCTATACACTATTATAAAGATGAAATATTTGTTTGTTTGTTTGTAACGAATAGGCTCCGAAAATACAGAACCGATTTCAAAAAATCTTTCACCATTAGAAAATTGTATTCACCCTGAGTGACAGTTTGTTTCAACGCGCTTATCTCAGTAACTACTGGTCCGTTTTGAAAAAATCTTTCAGTATTAGGTACCTAGCTCATTTATTGAGGAAGGTTATGAACTTCCTCAATATAGCCTATGGGCTATATAGCATCACGGGACTAAAAAAGAGGAGTTAACGCGGGTTATACCGCGGGGCGCTGCTAGTAATCCTTAATAATATTATAAACGCGAAAGTAACTCTGTGTGTCTGTTCCTTTTCACGGCTAAACTGCTGAACCGATTGACTTGAAATTTGGTACAGGGGTAGTTAGTGTAGTCCGAGGAAGGATATAGGTTATGTTTTATCCCGAAATTTTCATGGTAGCGGGAACTATGCGGGTAAAACCACGGGGCGTCGCTAGTAATAACTTATTAGTGGGACTTTCAGAAACTAAGTCTTGTGGACAAGTTGTTTAATGGTGTATGAACACGCGAACTCGCTAATTATGTTAGTTATATATTTGTTATTCTATAATTAATGAACGATTTGTTAAATTAAAATTTGTTTTTAAATGGCTCTGTATGGAATATTATAAATATTTGAAGAATATGGTTTATTGATTTTAAATAATAATTTTATTTATTAAATACTAATATTTCAAAATTAGATTTAAATGTTGGAGGCATTAATTTGAGGAGTAGAACAAATGTTTTGTTTTTAATTTGAATATTTTGATTAATTTCAACAAATAATTAGTATTTAATATTTTACTTTGATAGTCAATAATTTTATTAATATTTTACTTAACGATTGCATAACTTTATCTAACTTAAATATATATTAAATAAAATCTAATTACTTACCTCAAAGTAATTATAAACCAACGTTACCCAATTAAAATTCATTTTCACTTACCATTTCTCTTTCTAAATCATTTACATCATTAAATCAGTGTAAACACGCAATGTTGTATATAATGTAACTAATAATACATAAGTACTATGTAATGTTATTTAATAGTTAGATAAAGAGTTTTCATTTGAGTGAATTAGCTGTAAAAGTGAAAGTTTTAGAGGGTGAATGAATGAATGAATGAACGTTTGTTACTGTTAAGTAGTAGGAAAAACTCGGAGGAAGAGCGTTTCGCGTCCACTTTCATCATGCGAACAGCGAGAGTGTGGAACTCCCAGCTTCTCTGTTCCCTGAAACATACAATCTGGGTCTTTTTAAGTCGCGAGTGAATCGGTACCTTCTATGCGAGCACGCTCCGTCTTAGGCTGTATCATCTCTTTCCATCAGGCGAGTTACAGTCAAGTGCAAGCTAATTCTGGGTAAAAAAAAACTTCAATACAACTGAAATTACTCGACCGATTCATATAAAACTTGGTTCCGCTGTTCCTTATTACCAGGAATAAGAATAGGGAAGTAGCGAGTAAGTAATTATTGTTATTAATTGTAACAATCATGTCTACTAACTTTACAAGTGTAATTCAATTTTTTGTAAGTTTCCATGTTTATTTCAGTTAAATTACTAATTTTATGTTTTTTTCCTTTTTCTTTGCAAGCTTCCGAGTTTTCTGCGGTCTCTCTCTTTCTTTTCCGAGCCTTTATTCCATGTCTATTTGGGGTCGGTTTTCAGTTCAACTCATCATAGATATTTTTGGAAAATTTAGTCCTGAAAGTAACAAAAATAATTTAAGAAATTTTAAAAACATCAAGTAGACTATTATACATATTTCGGATAACCCAAGATCTCAACTTCACAAACATTTAACTACAAAACAGGTACAACACCAACGTATAAAAAATAGTAAATTAAATAAAACATTTAAAATATTATCTTTATTAATATGCAATTTTGAAAAACAAACAAATACAGAAGCCACACAAGGTGGACACATGATCTTTAGCCGGCGACCGAAACATATTCAAGTGAATATATTATTTTTAAAACCTATTTGCGAACGCACAGAGTACGTAATAAAAATTAAAAATAACTTTTTATTGATATACTTAATTTTGCGTGTTTAAAATCCTTTTAACTTTGTGAACAATCTTTACATTGTTTCAATAAAGATTTACTGATAGTTAAGAAAAATATCTGGTGAATATTTGATTAAACTTATAGAAATTGAAGTACGCGTTTACAGGCAGGTGGAGGTAGAACTAATTTAAAAAAATGACATCTTTTTGTACCCAAAACTCTTGGAATCCTAACTAATCTATAATATAAAAATGAATCGCAAAATGTGTTGGTAAGCGCATAACTCAACAACGCCTGGACCAATTTGGCCAATTCTTTTTTTGTTGTGTTTGTTATTGTCAGGAGATGGTTCTTATGTAAAAAAATTTGAAAAATCAACGGGAAAATTGGTCCCGTGCGAAGCCGGGGCGGGCCGCTAGTATTATAAATACGAAAGTAACTCTGTATGTCTGTTACCTTTTCACGGCTAAACTACTGAACCGATTGACTTGAAATTTGGTACAGGGGTAGCTTATGGTTCGGGAAAGGACATAGGCTATGTTTTATCCCGAAATTCCCACGGGATCAGGAACAACGCGGGTGAAACCGCGGGGCACAGCTAGTAAATATATAAATAAATAAAAAAGTCTCCTATGAGTACAGAACCGATTTTAATGAAAGTAGTGGATATATGTAGACTATATACTAAGGATATATACGAAAAGACAAATCTAGGAAAAGTAGGTCCCAACTTTTCAAGGAGTTATTAAGGACTGAGATATATCATACATTAAATCTTGAAAGCGTAATTTTTACTTCTTCTGCGTCGTCATGAATCCTTTCTCCATTAACTGTTTAGTCAATAAAATCAATAAGTGCTTTAATTAACTCAAATGGACCAAAAACAATAATCTTTATTACCTACTCCAAGCCTCAATAAATTGATGTTTAAATTACTTATATTTATTTGAATTTTAAAATGAAGTCATGGTTATAACGGGAGTTTAATCGTGTTGCCATGTTAAAAAACACATCCAGTAACTCAGGGATACCAGATAACAAAAATTTTACATTTTACAAAGTAACTCTGCTAAAGAATTTTCCTTTTATAAGCACAAAACATTATTTTAAAATTCAAAACAAATATCACGATTCAATGGCGGAATACCATTTCAATCCCGTTCCTATCCTACCATTTTGTGATGTCATCTATTCCCAGTTATCTCTCTATCAGATAGATACATACGTAACTTGATAGGTTTATACGGTAAAAAGAACAGCACTAGCTTGGTATTCTCACAGTTGTATTTAAGTTTTTACTTGTTTCTAGATTATGTGAAATAAGTTAGTATTAAGAATTTAATTAAATTTGCCTTATTTTGTGGGTTAATTGGTTTATAAAACTTAAGGCTGGCTGGTGAGTAATACTTTTTAATTTTATTGTAATTTAATTATGGAATGAGTCTATGTTTAAAGCAGTTCTAAAATTAAAATTGCTGTCAATGTCATTTTATATAGGATTAAAAGGCACTTATAACAACCATAGACTAAAAAGTAAAGAAAGAACTTTTTGTATAAAATAGGCTATTAACGTTAAGTTTTAGGCTTTAAAAATATGATTTAGTCTGAAAATACACATTCTTATATAACTTTATAGTTTATACGTATCTAGCACGTGTCTATATTAGAGCCGAGTCTATGGCTGTCACATATCAACGAGTTGGCGGGAAAAGTGAGCAGCCATCTTGAAAAAAGTTGTTCTACTAGTGTCTAGTTGGTCGAGCGTTTGCTGTCTTTTTAATTACATTTTTATATCTATGAACATTCTTTTATGGGTAGGCTTGCGATAAATCTCATACTTACCGTGGACTTCTCATAGTGATTGAATAATTATTTCTTATATTCATTGTTATTTGTATGTGTGTTGTTCCCTTTTTATGCACACTGCTATGGTTCAAGTTATAGGAGTGAATTTTAATGAGAACAAGAAGAGATAACCTAACTTGAGTAGGATATGTAAAGAAAGTGAGTTTGGAAATACATAGTATAACAATCTCTGTATCTTTGCAGTTAGCAGAGTTAACACCATCTTTTTATGCTTGTAGTTTTTAGCATCGACCATACTTAGTAGCTTACAAAATATTAAAATAAATAGCCCCGACATACCCGTTTTGCACCTTTAAAATCTGTGTTTTATATTAAACTTACGCTTAATTAAATTAAAGTTGTGGAATGTCAACACCACGAGAAAAACACTGTCTATTTAACAACATATTATAATTAAAACAATATATTCTAAACACTGTCAACATTAATACTGTCATAAATAAAAAACAAAACGTTCTAAATTTGAATAAAAGTCAAAGTGTTGTCCTTTCTGTCATCGGAACGCTTAGTGATGTACTCTCGATTGGGAATCGATTATTAAAAAAATATAAGGCGACATCGATCGACGGGGAGCCTCGATTACTTGAAACCTACTGGTTGATGGTTATGGGTTAGGTAGAGGATGTGTTACGGAGCGGAGCGAGTGAAATTAAAATAGGTAATGTTATGATTTTTTTTTCATATCAAACTGGTATTAAAAACATTTTATAACCAATCTGTTATTTATTTTTTGGTATCTAATAATTATTGTAAAATAAAAAATGTATTAAATTATTTTATGTGATGTTGCATTACTTTAATGTATGTGGTTGGAAGTTTTATAATTATTACTACAATTAAAATGATTAGTAAGTGATATTTTCAAAAAAATAAACCAAGAAATACTGTAAAATAAGAATTTTATACTAAACTAATTTTAAGTTACCTTAGAGTCTGTTTTTTTAACATTAAATAGGCTTGCACTTTAGATTATAACCACTCTCTCTTTCATCTACGTCCTCTCCCTAAAACTCAATTCATGTAAACGATTCCCGACCGCTCGCTATAACCCGGCCGGTTGTAATAACCAACTTTTTGTTACAACCGCTAACGTTAACCGCATTAAAATAATTTGCGCATTCGATTCACTCCTTTAAAAACTTCTTTTTTGAAAAAAACACAAATTAACAGCAAAATTATTGTTTATGAAATTAACTTTTTAAAATTCGATGTGATAGGGCGTGCTGAATCTGGTACTATTAAAGTTTGGTAAAGAAATTTGAACCTTGTTGCTAAGAGATAGAGTATGGTTTCGTATGGATGAATGTTTTAGTATATTTTTTAATGACATTGCTCGCTAGCTCTTGGTAATTTTCTTAAAGGTCTCGCAAATATATAATTCCGATGAATGTGATCGAATATGTTCGTATATTGTTAATGTGCGTTTAATAAATGTAAATTTAAATTAAAACCCATTGTAATTGATTGAATGGCTGCGGATGAGACCTTTAAGTTTAAATTATGAAAATGGTTCTTTAATCCTCCGAAACTTGATAGTGCCTTATTTATTCTTGGGTTCGTTTGGTATATGTTACTCAAATGTATTATTTATTAGTCTATGTTTTTTGTATGAAACTAGGGTTTTTTAGTTTCTTAAAATTTTTAGAAATTAATTTGAATCTACATAGTTTTTGAATTAAATTAGTCGAAGCTTTAAAAACGTTTAACTTAACTAAAACCAAGTAAAATTGATTTATTAAGAACTAAATTTGTAATTCACATTTTCCTTATTAACCTTACAACTCTAAAATAAATAACATACTAAACTTTAAACTTGTAAAAAGGTACAACAAAAAATTTAAATCGATCTCGTTGATGTCTTTTGTATGTACGAGATTAACATTGATAACAAATGCATTTGATTTAGAGTTTTTATTACAAAAGGATGTCTTTTACAATAAAGTAATTATTATTTTAGTATTTTTAAATCATGATAAATAGTTATTAATGATTGGTTAAAGTTATTTGATGATACCTTTGTCATTATTAAACTTTGAAAATTAAAGGATTTTGAGTCTTCTTTTTTGTACTTAAGGTTGAAATTAGCATATAATTGGTATTTAATAATGTAGATATGTGTTTTTTCTACTACATAATTATAAAAGGTTACGCATTATTTTCGTTATTAAAATAATATGAGATTATATGTAACCTAATGAGGTCTTACAAAGTTAAATAAAAAAATCCAAGCAGTTATGAATGTTTCATGATATATTTATTTATTATAATTTATGACTTTTCCTATAATGATATTGAAATACTTAAATACTATTCTAAATAAAAAAAAGTAAAAAATAATTTCTACATAAATTATAATAATACACTGGACTCTTAATTCTTACATAAATAAAATAATAAAGGCACCAGAACGATACAATTTTAATAAAAAATAACTATAATTTGATAAAAAATAAAATATAATTTTACAATTCATACGTTATAACTACGCAATAAAGTTTCGTATACACTCCGTTCAAATAGAGTTTAACAGAAAATTCATTCGTGTAAATGGTTCTTAACGTTTCGTAGACTCGCACCAATCTCGGATCCATCAAAATTTATCACTATTTAATGTACTTCCCAGAATACAGATGAGAAATATATAATAGTAATAGTATAAGTTAAATAGAATATCGTAAATACATGCAAATAGTGTTTGGAGTGAGGAAATAACTGATATACATTTGTGTACAGAGGTGGACTCAGGAGTGGGTAGAAGGGGGTTTGCGCTGAATGTGTGTCCAAACAGTTCGACATCTCGGGCTAACTATTTGGAACATTTTTGTCCAAGTAGTTAGATGATCGAACTACTTGTCAGACAGATTGGAATAAGCCGAATTTTTGTGGGCAAGGAAAACACTGTTATTGCATCACAAACAGAATTGATACTGTCTTGTTTTAAATTTGTCATTTGTTTTAATATTTTGATTACCAACTCTAAATTCGATAACAGCGGTCAGATAAGTTTGTTGCTTTGTAGTTTAAATATCAAGACTACTTTCTGATATTATGTTGCAAAGAAACTTGACTCATCATCATCATCGGCTCATTTCCATCAAGGAGCTCGATCATGCCCTAAATTAGAGTGATGAGTTTACCCTGAATCAGGGGATCAGATCTTGGTCGTCCACGTCAAAGAACTTGGATACTTTGCATAATTCAAGACCAAAGTCAAGACCCCCTCCAGTTTTTAAGAGTCTTGTCTTGAGTCTCTCTACCTTGTCCCCCAGTCTTGCATCTCTCTCGGTCTTAACCCCCTAGCTCCCTAAATCCGCCATGTTTATCCAGGATATTGTAGTTACATTCGGATTTACAACGCGTTTCTGTTCCTATTCATTCCGTTAATACTTAGATACGTATTTTATGACGTTTCCAAGGTTTTTATGTCGCTATAAGTCTGTTATATTAATGTTTACGAATATTTTTAGATGTAAATGGTTGTGATGACACATTTTTATGGTTTAATTAAAAGCTGTATGTTCTTAAATGTGAGATTATTATTTCTTTAATCTTAAGACAGTATGAAGTTGTTTTATGTATGAAAAAATCTTTCTACCTATTATTTTAAAAGCATCAAGTTCGATTCTTAACAAACATATTAGTTTTTCTAATATTAAAAACTTCCTTGTGGTTCGCTATTTGTCATAGGTTGCAATTTAATCTCAGCGCCTACTCAAAATTTAACTGCAATAAAAAGACTGGAAAGTTTTCAAAAAAGAATAACATTTTATTTTAGTGATGCCCACATTCATATCGGCATTCACAATTTATCGTCGTCTCAAGAACATTAACTCACTCGATATTCAGTATCAACTCGATATTGTTTCGCTAAGTTTTATCGCCGGGAATAGAACCGGGGACTTGTTAGTTATGTACCACCGGTATCGTGTTACGATAATGTCTGCCGAGTTGTGCGCTTACTCACGACGTGATAGCACATTTGGTGTTCACGTATTTATAGGAACTCCATATTAATAAAAACAGAACCGCGATTTGCTTACAGCCTACTCTACAACGCTCCATATTTTACTACTTATCTTTTAAAACCAGTGTTGTAATCGTGTCGGTAAGGCAGCGCAATTTGCGATCTAATTTTAAAAAATCTCGATACCGTATTACATACAACAAATACGAATAATCGATTGTATTCGATTTCTATATCGATACATTTATGTCATGTCAACAATTTTCCCATGACTATTGCACGCGATCATTCAAATATCTAATTTTGACTGCATGCCGGACTACCATCCGTAAGGTTGCGGGTTCGATTCCCGTGTGGGGTGAATATTTGTGTGAACCACAAATGTTTATCTCGGTCTGGGTGAGTGTGTGAATTTGTGTGTGCGTAGTTTCTGATACCCTAGATACAAGTTTTGAACTTAGTAAGGGGTCAGTTACTATAATGAGATGATGTAGTGAATGATTATGTTATGTTATGTTGACTGACGTCTCAGTAACAAACACACAAACAAACATAATTATAGTGTGATATAGTTCCAAAGTGCATTGAACTCGTAAAAACTCGCAACCGACAATTAAATCATAAATTTCGCATCGATTCGCAACCAACAATCACACAACAGATAATGAAACAAAACGAATCGAAAAAACGAAAATCGAGTCAATCGGGTATATCGACGGCACATGCAATCGATTCCACTCCGAGAAATTATCCATTTGGAGTTTTTTTATTCGAATTACGTGTGAAATAGTGATGTATACATGTGTTATGCATATAATATGTTATAAGCTGCGCTCCGCGGTTTTACGCGTGTTCTCTCTTTGTTTAATTCCACGGGAATTTCGGGATAAAAAGTATCCTATGTGTTATTCCTAGTTATAAGAAACATCTGTACCAAATTTAATCTAAATCGATACAGTAGTTTTTGCGTGAAAGAGTAAAAAACATCCAAATTTAACAAATATACAAACTTACATTTATAATATTAGTAGGATATATAAATGTGAAGACGAATTCGAAATTCATAATCGATTTGATTTTTTATAAAGCAGCGATTATTAAAACTAAGCTATTACATTTTACAACTCTTTTAGCAATCCATATTATTTATTGTCCTATTATCAATTATAACGGAATCCGAATAATAATTGGAAGGAAGTTCCAAACTAGTTAAGACACAAAATTCACAGTAATTACAGTAAGCAATTAATTATTCGAATATTGTGAAAGTATCGAATATATTACTATGTAATCGTTTTCGAGTATCGATTAAAATCTATCCCGAAACGATTTAGCATTTCATCGGCAAATATTTCTCTGGATTGTTGTCTTTGATTGTACGATTGATAATATGCAAATGAAACACTCAGCGATTTAAAAAGAGAAGGATTAAACGGGGTCGTTGACCTGACTGACCCAAATAAAATGATACCAGCGTAGGACCTGTCAATAAGAATTAAGGATAATGTTGCTAGCTTAAATATGTATTTTAAAGTTTGCCAAGTTAAAAAAATGTGTCTTTTTGGTCACGGATTAGGTTTGATTCTTCTCTGGGACAGGTTTCATTAATTCTTATGAATGGCAGTTTTTAATTCTGTTAGAGGCCGCCTACGGCCGTCTCTGGGTTGATTGTGTTAAAATTAATCTGTTTGCAATTGATAAGCGTTCGCTCGCAGGTATACGAATTTATTTTGCAGTTTGTTATTCAAATTGGAGATTACAAGGGTATATTGTGCTATTAAATTATTGTTTTTGAGGTCGATTTTATTTTTAAGTTTGACTTAATCACTGTTTTAATCCAAAACGTATATAATCAATAACTTTACTGTCAGAAATTACGCACATACACTTGTACATTCAGTTTACAAAACACACAAATTTTACTTCACAAGGGAATCGAATCTGCAACCCTTTGTTGGGCTGTCCAGCATAATAGTGGAAACTTCGCTGGTTTATGTATAATTATAATATTTGTACTTAATATTAAGATCTATTAATAACTGTTTGTTTCCCAAATAAATAATTAAAAAATAATAACATGACTTATAAAAACAAATGTAATTATAGTACATTAAACACATTCACTATACAATAAAATTTATTGAGTAGTGAATGTGTTTGATAATAACTTAAACCCATTAAAATCATTTAATTAACAAAACAATGCAATACCTTAACTAAGTACTATAACTATTAGAATTTTATTTCTATCATAAATATACATTACACCACTTCTGTTTAAGGTCGGTTGACTTTGTAAGAAGGTTCTAAAAGCGACAACCCTACGGGAGGTTGGGAGACCACTTTTTGTGTCAGTTCTCTGTCTGAGCACAGCCCTAGACTATTGTAAATGATCTATACAGGATTAGGAACACAGAGACGCGTTTTTTAAGTACTCATGGCTTGAGAAACATGAAAAAGCAAAAGATTATTGTCTTACTAGCTGTGCCCCGCGGTTTTACCCGCGTGGAACCTTATCCCGTAGAAATGTTGGGATAAAAAGTATTCTATGTGTTATTCCTAGGTATGAGGAACATCTGTACAAAACTAAGTTTACTTGGTGAGTAACGTTACTTAAAGATCGTGAAATAGGCCCTTAGTCTATTTGGCACGCTTTCGAAAACTCATATAAACTAAGAGTAAAACACAGTTTCACCCAAAAACTCAGTTGGTTAATTAAAAAATCAGTAAAAATTTAATGAGCGGATGAACTTTATACATCCATTAATTATTTCTAAGATATTCAGGTTAATGAATTCAAAGTATTTGTGCATGATTTCATGGTGAATGTGGGTTTAAGATAGGAATCTTTAATTTGTCTAAAACAACCGTTAATTTGATGTTTAATGATAAACATTCGTCATAATTTAACTGTTTTAACTTACTTAAAGTTGTAAGTTTCGTTTTACTGTATTTCTTTAATTCTTGGATAAACATCTGTTTGATATTTTGCGATTATGTTAATTTTTTGAAATGATTTTGATTTTTTTTTATAAAAAGCTTAGAATAGGGCTTACCTATACATAGAACAGTACTTAATGCGACTACTACATACATATATGTAGTAGGCGGATACCAATGGCGGTTACCAAAGTGTCTTTTAATTCCATGAGCGTTTCCATGCTTTGCAGTCGGTTTGGGTTATCGAACTAGCTAACATTATCAACAATCGGCAAGGCTAGTTAGAGCTCTCAAAAAGGATCGGATGACGACCTCGATGTTGTAGTGGTCACCATGCCGGACTGCCATCCGTAAGGTTGCGGGTTCGATTCCCGTGCGTGAATATTTGTGTTATTCACAAATGTTTGTCTCGGTCTGGGTGTGTGCGTAGTTTCTGATACCCTAGATACAAGCTTCGAGCTTAGTTAGGGGTCAGTTACTGTAATGAGATGATGGAGTGAATGATTATGTTATCTAAAGTAGAGAAATCCAATTGCAGAAAATTTGCTAACTTACAAGTACGAAAATAAGAACCTACGAGTAATATAATAGTAGAAATATATTTAAATGTATATCTACAAGCTTTTTAAAACCGTCGGAAGCAATCAGGTTTTTAATTTGATAATAATCATTTGTAGAAGTTGATATGTATGTTTCATATATCAAATTAATAACATTTGAAAGTCCGGATGTTTATCCGTTCTTTTTGAGTTCGAAAAGATTTTTAGCAATTAAACTACTGCTTTATTGTTTAATTGGTATTATAAGAGCTTTTTATCAATTATAAACTTGATTTTACTATCATTTTATGTTATATTACCGGCCACCTTTGCTTTGCGCGAGTACAAATTCTTAGTGTGGTCGTAAAAATAACAGGCATACCTCCAAGACACTAAGCTACTTTTATATTTACAAAGTTAACGCAGATGACAGCTGGACATTAAAATCTTTATCAAACAACATATATATAGTCAATCAATAAAAATAATTATCAAATTGACATGAATTATCCCTATACAGCTCAAATAAAAATTCTTTATTCCTATATCTTTGATATTCTTTACTAAATATCGCAAAATGTAACATACTCGTAACATAAGCATTCACTTAATCATCTCATTACAGTAACTGACCCCTAACTAAGTTCGAAACTTGTATCTAGGGTATCAGAAACTAATCACACAAATATTCACTCCGCACGGCAACCTTACGGATGGCATGGTGACCATTCTGCCATCGAGGTCGTCATGTCAGCTTGGTATTCTCCACGAAATATTGCAAAACTCTAACCCTAAATATCTTAAAATATCGAGCAATCCTCATAAATATTTCCCCAAATCTCAACACCAGCGCATCAGTCCATCGACAACCTCCATCCACATTCCACTTTACACTGCCCAACTCATTTTTTAGAAAGCTTATTATGCCCACCCATCATAAAATCATTATAGACTCTACACTTCAAAAAATAAGGTCAGAAATCCCTTGTGTGATCCTGGAATGGATGTAATTAAGGCCCGTGTTCTTCCATTCGACATGATATTGTTTTTTATGGTTGAATAGTGGATCCCATAGATTAGAGTTTTTGATGCACTTTGATAGTCAACTCTCGACTGGTGTTTTAGTACGGAGATGTTGGTAATAGTATTTTTATGTACATATTGAAGGAAAGTAGAACTATTGTCGTGGTCTCATAGGTGTTTTGTGGTGTAGGCAGAAAAGTAAGTAAGAATTTTAATAAATTTAATTTGAAATAAATCGATGTACCTATAGTATAACATGCACCTCCGATATCAAAATCCAAAAGGAAAGGTTAAAGCAGCTGAACAGATTTGGACGCAATTTTAAAGATAAGTAGTTCAAAATCTATATTATCACAAATAGTTTTTATCAATCTGATTGTAAGGAACAACTGTATCAAAATTAGTCCAGTAGTTTAAGCATGTTAGAGTTACACACATACATCCCACAAACTTTCACTATACAACATCCAAAGTCCTCTTTAACTAATACACTTTAATATCAACCTCACCAATTTGTATATTAACCATCACTACATAGTATAAAACAAAGTCGCTTTCTCTGTCCCTATGTATGCTTAGATCTTTAAAACTACGCAACGGATTTTGATGCCGTTTGTTTTAATAGATAGAGTGATTCAGTGAGAAGATTTTTAGCATAATTTTATCCCCATATTCTTACGGGAACGGAAACTACGCGGGTGAAACCGCGGGACGCCGCTAGTGTTATATACTTAAGAATCTCGAGTATAAACTTTGTATCATTTCTTTAAAATGGTCGAGAAAATCGTAAAAGTGCGGGTAAAAGATAAAATAGATATTTAGGTATAGTATAAAACGTTGAACCGTGAATTTACGGCTTTTTAATAGTTCCAACATAAGTATTTCGTATTAGAAGTGTCTTAAACGTGTAAAATATTATTTTTGATAAAACTTTTATGTTGGGTTCTAATTTTAATGGTTTATGTACAGTTTTAGTTGTTATTCCGCCTTTTTAATTCTGGTTTTAAGTTATAAAAGAGCAAATCGCGTAAACTTTGTGACTTTGAAACAACTTTATGGTTTTGGGTGAAACTTTGTAAAATTTATTAATTCATGGTATTTTGTTAAAGTTATCAATTAAAATTAATACGTACTTTACTAGAAATTGCAAAAAAACACTCGTATAGAATCATCTAATAACGAAAATTGTATTTTAATACATTACATACTTTAAAAAATGATCTATGTGTACAGTGTATGTATACTATTTACATACAGCGCAGAGGCAAAGACATTAGAAAGTAACATTTGTAAGGTACATATAGATATTTTACTATATCTTTTCACTAAATACAACATAAGAAAAATTTAATTAAAAAAATATTTAAATCATCTATTATACACGCATTAACCGTACAACAACATTACGTAACAATAAACTCGGTTATCGCGATTTAAATTAATTGTAACAGTTTATTGGTCGCCACCCGTAGCTAGATCGATATCGGGTTTGACCCCCGGTTCGGGTCAGATTGGTCTAGATTAGATCATTCACCGTTGTCTTAACAATGAATGGATGTAAGTACGATCTGGTTAACTGAGAATTAACTTGTTTTATTGACTTTGAGTGATTATTGATTATGAAAACGCTTTATCGGTGCGTGATTAGTTTAGCTGTTAAGGTGGCCATTGACGAGTGAGTTGAACTGATCATTCCAGACATAAAACTGTGCGTCACTCCAAAAGTTTTAGGCCAACTAGATGTCTCCACTGGAATTTGGAATCGGAATTTCGAATCGGTCTGGTGATTGACGACCATTTTTGGATGGACGTCAGTTTAACTGATCAGTTAAACTAACTCGTCAATGCCCACCTTTGGAGATGGTTTGTTATTTAAGATATTAATGTAATTAGTTAGTGGGTTGAAATATGCTCACCCATCGCTGCTATGGCGGTGTCAGTTGTTGTACTAAAACATCAATAGTTAGCTACGGGAAGTTAGAGCCTCAAAAGTCTTATCAAATATATCACACCACACAAGAGAGGTTTTGTTGTTGCAATTTACCTATTTACGAGTAGTAGTACTCAATGTTTTTATGTCTTCACTTCACATGACTATATCTAGACCCAGATAAACATATTGGTACCGCCTCTAATCCGTTCAGTATTCCATTCTACTAAGCAAAGTATCTATATATAAAGTATCTATTTAAAACTTTATATTTATTTTATAACATTAAATTAAAAATTTAAAAAACCCCCAACAGAATTACTTTCAAACCCCCATAACTTTTAAACGGATTAACCGATTTTCATCAAACATGTTTAAGAACACTCGCACGTAAGTCCCCTTTAATGCAAAAAAAAAAAACTAAATTGAAATCGGTTCATTCGTTCGGGAGCTATGTTGCCACAGACAGACAGATACACACACACACAGACACGTCAAACTTATAACACCCCTCTTTTTGCGTTGGGGGTTAAAAATAAACATTGGTAAACATATCGGTATCGCCTCTAATCTGTTCTACTAACTATTTAAACTTTACACATTTATTCTTGTAATTCTGCTCTAACCATTTGTTACATATAATTAGGAAGTATACATTTCTAGACACTAACCAGGCTCGGTATTCGACAGATTTCCTTTACACTTATAAGGAAACTTGGAGCTTTTTGTCGTTTAGACTGTTACGGATTATGTTTAGTTACAATTAGCTGTTTAAATTTAAACGAGTATTTGTTAAGTTGGGTTTTAGGTTTTGAGTGCAAGCTGTCTTTGAAAAACTATTGCTTTCTTTGATTATGTTTAGTTGAAATATGTACTTTGTGGATTTCTTTTTTAATAAGTCAGTTTATGCAATAAAAGAAAAGAAACCGATATATTGGAAAACTAGCAGCGCCCCGCGTTTTCACCCGCGTAGTTCCCGTTCCCGTGTGAATACAAAAATAGATAAATTACCTTTAACGTGAGTGAAAGAATTTTTGAAATCGGTTCAGTAGATCCCGAGATTACCCCTTACAATTTAACAAACACACAAACTTTACTTCTTTATAATATTAGTATAGATATATATGTGCACAAAGCACTTAAATGAGTAACATCAAAGCATTATTTAATTAATGATATATTTTTGGTATTATATAATTTATTTTCACTCGGGGTTTTCTAGTATTCATGCCATTAATAATGAGAAGTTTCAGAAGCAGTTTCATGTCTTATTTTGTAGGTATTTCTAGTTAATGTTAGCGGCGCGGTGGGGTGCGCCGTGACGATAAATCTAGAATATTCGTATTCGTGTATCATTATTCATAGTTATTGTTTCAGTACCGAATGTTTAGCTCAAGGACGTCCCTCTCAGCACTGAATTCCTTTTGCAATATCAATAAAGTGTTGTTAATACAGGGGTGAATTAAGGGCTTGATTAGAACTTAAAGTGGGCGGTATCGCGACCCGTGAAAAGTGGGTCTGTGTTCACAGACCCGTGAAAAGTAGATGTAAATAATGCTTCATTGTTTTGCCCTTTTATTTATAGAGGGTTACACTGTGCAAGATGGTATTAAAGGATACAAAGTGTATATCAACGCAATTATAAACATCAATCATCAAATATTTAGAATAGGTAGGCAGAACTTTTTAAATGTTATCAATTTACGTTATATTTACGCCATGAACGTAAACGTAGTTTCTGATACCCTAGATACAAGTCTCGAACTTAGTTAGGGGTCAGTTACTGTAATGAGATGATGTAGTGAATGATTATGTTATGCTATGTTAAACATTGTTTACTTCACACTTATAAAAAATCTTTGATTGCCTTTTTTGCCCCCAAAATTAGGCCTGAATACGTCCACTTGATTAAATTCTCCAACAAATAGCTACTCATTTATTATTTGTCAGATTCAGTACAATATTAAATTATTATGTTTTTATACGATCTGCTTTATTAAATAATTAATAAAAATATCAATATTTATTCACAAATCATTATTGTTTTAACATTTATTTGTGGGTTATGTTACGTTGGTTAACGAGAGTTTTATTTTTATTTCTAGAAGAAAATCATCTTCTTTACATACAAATCTAGTATAAAACAAAGTCGATTTCCCCGTCTTTACCCAAAGAAATGTTAAGACTACGCTACGGATTTTAATAGTGTTTTTAGCTATAGATAGAGTGATCCAAGTGGAAAGTTTATCTGTAAGTATACAAAATTGAAAGCGGTACACCGTGAATCTCAGCTATACGAGTATACTGCAAAGGTGATCAAATTTAGTGCTATTTTCATCATTTATTTCCTCTGTATGTCATAAACCATTTTATAACTAAAAATAAATAAAAACAAGTCCATTATTTTAACCATATCCCTTCACGACAAAACGGTTGTACATTTAACGAGTACTTATTTAACATAAAATATATAAAAATATCATTATAGCTATCCTTTACTAATCACTAGAATCAGAGAGAGAGAACTTGGTCAAGAACTACTTAGCTCTCATTTCCACGACATTAACTATAATTATAATAAGTAAGTTGAAGTTAAACTTCTTTTCAATAGATATTTAATGGTTCTTGAGAGTATTTAGCCTTATTTATCATTTTAAACGTTAAAAAAGACATGATAATTATTTAATTTAAACCTTATTTTATATAACTTGGTTTGCATGCATATTTTTAAAATGGTATTTAGAGTATATTTTTTTATATTTTAGAGACAGACATATAAATACATGACTAAGATTAACTCTAGAGAAAATCGGTCGCAGTGACTTGGAAACTTACAAAAATACTTCTTAGCGTGTCGACAAAAAATAAATATATGAAGGTATAATAAAAAACAGACATCGTTTATCGTTTTTTTTTACAAGAATACTAACGGTATAATATGTACTCGTAAGTGAAAAGCACCTCTATAATGTGAATCCTTTGTACGTACCAAAACAAACTAAAATAAATTAATTTTTAATAAGAACTTATCTATACCTGATTAGCGAACCATTAATCTGCGTAGGCAGATAAAGTCATACCTAATCATTAAACAAATACACAGGACAGACAGGCAGGCTGGCGGACAACAGTGCGAAATAACTTGATAATACAAACAACTATTAATACAACAATACATAGAGTTTAAGAGTTGTCGCTGTCTGTCCGTATGTATGCTTAAATATTTAAAACTTCGGATTTTGAAGCGGCTTTTTAATAGATAGAGTGATTCAAGAGGAAGATTTTTAGCATAATTTTATTCCTCGTATTCTTCTTCTTTTCAAGTCAGTGGTTTCGATCAAGAATCTAAATTTTTATTTTTTTCTGCCCAGTATTTGCTACGGCGATTGCAGCATCGTTGGCCTCATAAACAGAAACGGGTACTAAACGGGTGAAACCGCGGAACGCTGCTAATAATGATATTACAAACAACTATTTATACAACAATACATGGTCGTAAATAACGTTTGTCTGTTCTGTTGTAGGCTGTGATTATGATTCGACACTTCAAGGCCGACCCGTTAACTTTAGCTATTTGTATGGGAATTTGTGTAATTTAGCAAATGTTTTAGCTTTAAATAAGATTAGTAGGAGGTTTATGCTGTGAAAATCAGCGGGATTTAGGAATACAAAGACTCTTGTGTTAATTTCGGACGAACGGAACGTCTAGACAAAAAACCTCAAATTTCATCCCCGTTGATCCATTTTTTACCTAAGGAACAACTAAATTTGACTTTATACATTTACTAGTAGCGGTTTTACCCGCA
Source organism: Timandra comae (assembly GCA_958496195.1). NCBI lineage: Eukaryota > Metazoa > Arthropoda > Insecta > Lepidoptera > Geometridae > Timandra > Timandra comae. Next base: position 1,635,769 of record OY292362.1, on the reverse strand, counting down.
TGAAATCCAATCCCATGGGAATTTCGGGATAAAAAGTATCCTAGTTATAAAGAACATCTAATTTAATCTAAATCGATACAGTAGTTTTTGCGTGAAAGAGTAACAAGATCCAAATTCACAAACATACAAACTATCGCTGTTGTAGCGAAATTATTATGTTATTTAAAGTAAAGTAAAGTAGTAAGTATTTGTAGAAAGATTTCAAAAACACTTTCTTTACCTATCACCAGTGCAATCACTTTAGACGCAAAACATCAAATCGTAAAGACGTTACAGAACCATTAAATAAGGAATTCCGTAATCCATGTTTTCCGATTCCTGTGTGACTCCATCACTAATTACGTCATACCAGCCATCATAATTACTTGCATTTAATTCCGTCCGCTGTTATGTACAGACTAGACATATAAACTAAACTAGACTACACCTTGAGGGTATACAGAGATGACCAGTTACTTTCTCTATGTATTTAGCTATAGGTACAAATTGTAATTAATACTCGTTATGTAAAACTGTTTCATTTTATTGTATCGTAATTTTAAGGGGTTAATTTTACGCATTAGTTTTGATTCTTTGTGTGTAGTGTAATTCGCGGACCAGATTTTTAGGGAACCACTTGTCACCTCAGTTGCTGTAAGGATCAGAAATTCCAAAGGTTACTTGACCTCAAAATGTATTTTGGTTAAACCAACTGTTAACTTCAAACGCCCTAAACTACCTATAACGACAGTCGATGTTGTTAGCATGACTAGACCAGATTAGATTATATTATTAACATGAAAGTTTGTGAAGATGTACGGAAGTTGGTTTCTTTTTCACGTGAAAACTACAGTAATCGATAGATATAAATAAAATTTGATTCACATTCACTTTTCCTATTACTAAAGAATAACACATACGATACTTTTTATCCTAAAACTTGTACAGAGTTTAAATCTACCCGGTTAAAACCTCGAGTCACTGCCAATCAAACCTAATTACTTTATTAAAATTTAATTACAAAACATTTGTCCACTAATCAGTCTTCACAAGGTTAGTTAATACATATTGATTTATATACAACAGGTTAGGTGTTCAAATTGACTTGCTCGCTTTGTTAAACAAACTTGTTTCTTGTTTATTGTATGTTTCTATATTCGTTTCACTTTAACTTAGAATGTTCAGCTTTATTTATGTGTAAAATTATATTTGGCATACATTTTACTTGAGATAAATGGTCTTAACGTTAATATTAAACTAGGTTTAGTTTAATTTTGACTAGTTTTAGTAAACAATGAATAAATTTAAATGCGATTGTTCTTTTGAAAATATAAATATGTAATATGTCATTCTCATTAAGGTTTCGAGGTTCGATTCGAGGTCAACAAGAACGAAAAATTGGAAAATCGAAAAAATTGTAGTTGCGTCTTACGGGTTTCCCATTTACTTTATATTTCGAAAGGAATTCCAACAAAATGGATTAAAAGATTTACGAAGCCCTTTGATAAATACTGTTTGTTCTTACTTTTTTATTGTCAACTAGCGGCGCCCCGCGGTTTCACCCGCGTAGTTCCCGTTCCCGTAGAAGATGGGGATAAAATTATGCTAAAACCTTTCTACTTAATCACTCTATCTATTGAAACAAACCGCATGAAAATCCGTTGCGTAGTTTTAAAGATCTAAGCATACAAAGGGATATAGGGACAGAGAAAGCGACTTTGTTTTATACTATGTAGTGATAATACACTAAAGGAACATTTAAACAACATAACTCCAAAATCAATTATCCGTCCACGCATACCAATAAGATATTTCAATAATAATATATTAAATAATTGCGCAAAGCCGATAGTGGTGCGCCGTTGTGTCTGCGCCTGCGCACTTGAGGTCACTGATTAACTAAATTTATAGACTCGTTGTTATTTAGCACTGTTTTGAAATCGACATGTTTGTATGTACATTATTTGTTACGTTTTATGTTTACCATGTTATTTTAGTGTTTTTGCCATATCTATATCTATAAATATTATAATGCTGAAGAGTTTGTTCGTTAGTTTGAATGCGACATTTTACAATAACAATAGCAGTGATAACCAAAGTGCACCCTTTTGCTTTGCTCCGTGTTAAATTTTATTACTGATATAAACCTTTCTCATAATTTATTATTTCTTTTTATACTTTGAAGTCTATCTATTAATGAAAACCATATTAAAAGCCGAGGTATCATATTTTACATGCGAAAGTAAATCTGTCTGTATGTCTGTTTACCTTATCACGGCGAAACTACCAATTGGCTCGAAATTTGGTACAGGGGTAGCTTATGATTCGAGATAGGACGTAGGCTGTGTTTTGTGATGTTTTATACCGAAATTCCCATGGAATTGGGAACTATGGCGGTAAAACGCGGAGCTAAGAATTTATAAAAAACCTAAGGCTTCGTAAATACAGGCAGACGGTTTTGCAACGATTTAGGGCCGATTTTTCCATCGCCAGATAACTGTTATTCGACGAATAAAATTGACGTTTGACAGATTTTGTATGAAATAACTGTCAAAATTTCAAAGTTATCTGTCGAATAAAGTTATCTGGCGATGGAAAAATCAGCCCTTTGTAAAATAGATGAAATAGAGTATCAAAATTCATACTTTACAAATTATTTGAAACATTGGTTAGGTTATTATAACTGACTGGAATATTAGAATACATTTATGAAAAACATTATTTTATTACAAGTTTCTTAATCCATCCATCTTTACACGACTGCATTCAATTACCATATAACAATGTTTAGCTGTTGAATATTGTTGTGCCGCCTGACCTCGCTTGCGTTTCCAGTATGCAAATGTATTATTAAGCAGGTTTTACACTAAGCGGTATTAACGCGAAAGAAAAACGCGATGTTTTGTTCCTTTTTTTGTGTTATGTCTTACAATGTTAATTATACCTGTTTTGTTAAAGCCTTTTCTATTTAAAATACTATTAACTTTAATACAATTTTGTTGCTATCTCTTACTAATATTTGCAAAAAGAAAGAAACAAGTCTGTAAAAAAAAGATGATTGATATCACATTTTTTGCACGACCATATTTCAGTATAAATAATATTATGTTTGGTATTTATTTCTATAGTTCAATTAGAAATCATATTTAATATCCAAAAAATATTCAAATTGGTAATAGTTCTCCACACAAAAATATGCGTTTTCCGTGCGTGTATTTCGTCTCGTGTGTACCATCCTTAGTAGTATGGGGGAGTCATGTGTCGGTATTATTGTCTATGGTAATGCAATGATGATTTGTAGAGTGTGGAGGTGTTCTCTATCTGATTGTTTTAAAGTATTAGCATTGTTTACAATGAAGTGTTAAGATTTTAAACTCTAAACTTTGATGTATAACCGGGGAGAACTGGTTGCATTATGTGTCAAGCGATTTTAGATCTTATAGATTGGTCAATTAAGTTTAGAACTCTTTGTATGTAATGTGTTAGTAGTTTTTGAAAATATTATCAAAAATGTTTACAAGTTTAAGTTCGTTTGTAATATCTAGGGGAAGGCTGTAATTTATAAACGCGCCAAGCTGAGGTGCGTCGTCAGTATAAACAATAAACTAGAATATATTGTTTGGTTGCTATTTCTTTGTACAAGTTTATGCATTTCGGTAATATTTATTTATAAATACTTTATTTATATGAGCAAAAATTAGGTACATCAAAAATGTAAGTTGCGACAAAAGGGAACAGTAATTTATTTTAATTAACCCCGGGTTCCACTGTCGTGGGCGATCGTGATTGAGTACCGACTGAATGGCAAAAAAGACGAGCCAGTGACACCGCGCCTTAACGAGTCAGTTCTACTTTCAAATATTTATTGAAAGAAAAATGGCGACGGGTCTGCATTTATCTAATATAGTTTAAGAGATCTGTCTTCATTAAAGTTAGATTGAGACTTCTGAGTTAAAGTGGAGATTCTGTGGGAATGACGGTGATTAGAAAGGTTTGTTTAGACTAAAGTTTGAATGAGCAATAATTAGTTGTATGGGTCGTTGAGTCTTAGACTGCACACATGTTACGATAATTTATATAAAAAAAACAGCTGTAATTACCACTACTAGTTCCTAGGAGTTGTAATCACAAAAACATATAGATTAAAGATAATTATAGATATTAATAGAATATATAACAGAACCATCACGCCGCAGCGTAGAAGTAAAATCTCAACATTGTATCGCCCTACATTATCTCACTGCAGGACAAACTCAAAGGCCTCTGTCTGATGATATTATTTAGAAATACATCAATAAACATCCATATTATTATTAATACTAACAATTTGCAATATAAACACTCCAACAAAAATCTGTCTCCCTCGAATACTTCAATACAAGATTCGTCAACACCAACAATCTATGCATTCCATGTTAGTTTCACTCGAGACTGACATAGGACTGATGTATTGAATGGCTCTGATACGGTTTGATGTATGTAAGTAGGGTGGACTGATGGAGTTATTACTGTCAGTTGACGGGACTGACCGTGTGCGGTGGGCCTTATGTGTTCTTTGTTTAGTATTATAATGTAGATGGTTGAATTTGTGAGATTTCTCAACAGCCTTGTAAGTAAACAAAGTTAAACCAATATGCTCTTTATATACGACTGGCAGCGCCTCGCGGTTTCACTCGCGTAGTTCCCATTCCATGGGAATACAGGGATAAAATTTCTTTAAAAATTTATTTCCATTAGTGAAAGAATTTTTGAAATCAATTCAGTTGATCCCGATATTACCCCTTACAATTTAACAAACACACAAACTTTACTTCTTTATAATATTAGTATAGATTTCCCTCCCTCGTCTACAAGATATGTTTCTTGTGGTTGAGTAGTTACTATGACTGTTAAATAATGAGTTGTGGGTTTAAGAGAAGTAAATTTTTATGTGACCTCAAAAAAATTTATTTGTCTGTGTATGTGCGTAGTTTCTGTTACCCAAATTCATAAGTCACAATTATTTTATTTTACTTATAATCACTCCATAATCGGCAATTTCTAACTAAAACAAAACCCCAAAACAAAAAAATATCAATAAAATAACTAATTTATTACAATCACTCGTACTGCCATACTTTGTGAAATTTTAAAAGACAAATTCTAATTCAATTACGACAGAAAGAGATAGGAGATCACGTTAAAATGTAATTAGAAAGAGATAAACATATTAGGTATTACAATTTAATATTAATCTTATTATAGTTATTATATTTAATGAGATAAACTAGTTTGTTGATGTCGCAACTTCAAACATATTGATACAATTCTATTGACATCTTAATTTCGATAATATTATTCATAATTGCTAAATAATTGCAATTGTTTTGAGCTCTATTGCTTTGTAATATGGGCTAGTTTTGAAAAGTTTGTTATGTGGTATGTCTATGTATGTATCTTGTACTGTTTAGGCGGTTAGAGTGACTATAAGTTTGCAATGTGTTGGTATTGGAGGATGTTTGATTTTGGTTTTGTATAAAGTTGGTAAACATTAAGGATAACAATCAAACAGCTTTTGGTTTTGCCAGGTTTAAAGTAATTACAATTCTGTTATGTACGAGTACATACACTAATCAATTTGTATATTATATTTTTATATAAATCTCCAAGATTGTAAAATCTTGACAAAACTGTGTTGTCTTATAAGCAAGTTTTACTTTTTTTTGTTAATTATCTATAGTAAGGATTGACCAAAATAGATAACATTATCAAAATTAAAAGTATATTATACAATTGTATGTAAGTATGGCAATTTTCATACAAGTACCGTAAACCAAACCAAGACCATCCAATCAATACAATGTTCAAATCTTCATATTTTCTCCTAATAACAATATTCTCCAAACTACCAACATAACAGTCACCCTATTCCCCATGACAGTAGCAGTGGGCGTCTAACTAAGTCCACGCTGGATTAAGATAAGCTAAGTAAACAACGCTCTACTTGTGCTTTAAGCTACTCACTTTAACTTAGCCTCGATAACTTTGCACCTGTAGTTTGTATACTTATTATAAATTAACTGGGTTCTGCGGAAATCATATTTAATTTAGGTTGTTATAAGCCAGATTTGGAAACATATATCCACACATACGAATACAAACATGTACGTAAATATTCACAAATATATGTGTAAGAAGAACATAATGATACAAAAACACACAGAAATGAACGTATTGACTACTAGCAGCGCCCGCGGTTTCACCTGCGTAGTTCCCATTCCCGTGGGAATTTCTGGATAAAAAGTATCCTATGTTCTTTTTCGGACCATAAGCTAACCCTGTACCAAATTTCAAGTTAATCGGTTTAGTAGTATAGCCGTGAAAAGGTAACAGACAGAATTACTTTCGCATTTATAATATTAGTAGGGCTATAATTTTGTATTATTTCATATCTTCACTGATTGCCATTTTAATATTTATTAATTATTCATTATTTTCTTTCCAGGTAAGCGTTTTTGAATATCAGAAACATTGGTTACGCAGTAAGTAGTAACTTTAAGCATTTTACTTGTAATTAAATCCATGAATATTAGACAAAACAGCTAAAATATTTGACCTCTAAAATGTTATATTGGCTATGATATACCTCAAATTATTTTAATTAACGGGATATTTACCATGTTTATTATTTGTTTCGAGTTTCCGATATTTCGACGCTGTTGCAAGCGCCATGATCGCGGATGGTGATGATGAGTTCATCCGTTGTGGTATGCATGGTGGTGCTAATAACCATGATAACTATAAAAACTATATGATATACCTACCCAAAATTTACGGACATAACTGCTACTATATCACAAAAAAAATATAGTTTCTAGAATCTCCTGGAAGAGGAAGTTTGTATAAATGAAAATTATTTTCCTGGTAAACTAATCAATCACACCTAGGACGACAAAACAACCACTAGTTTAGTCATCCTAGCACAACATAATCAATCATTATATTAGATTAATGTTGCAATTGATCCCTATATTTATTACCTGTATCCAGGATATAAGAGATTGGTGTTTTAAACACACATTTGATCACCCTTATTTTTATATTAATTACTAGCTGTGCCCCGCGGTTTCACCCACGTAGTTCCCGATCCCGTGGGAATTTCGGGATAAAACGTAGCCTATGTTCTGTCTCGGACCATAAGCTACCCCTGTACCAAATTTCAAGTCAATCGGTTTAGTAGTTTAGCCGTAAAAGGTAACAGACAGACAGACAGAGTTACTTTCACATTTATAATATTAGCTAGGATTAGTTAGGATAATACCTTGGCAGTGTAGTAGTGTGTGCAACTACCTGCCAAGTTTGAAGTCCTGTTTTCAATTCCCGGGATAAGCGATGCATCTTTGTTATACCAGAACGTGTGTCAGCTTGAGATAATCTTTACGCATTGAGTAAGCGTTATGATTATTCTGCTCTCTCTTCACTGTACTAATATCATCACTGATTGAAGGAGGTCCTCTTTCCTGCTGTGTGATCTAACAGGTCCATACTGTCTAACAACTTCAACTCCTATCTAAAGAGGTTTTATTCAGACAAATTAATCTCAGAAACTAAGTATTGTTAGGTAGATTCTGGATGAATATACTAAAACACGTATTTTTGTGATAAAAACTGCACACCACATCTACCCAATAAAAACTCCTAACGCAACCTACAAATTATCTCAAAAAATCACTCAAAATTCAATAGTCGTTGTTCAAATTTCTAGTCATCAGTCGATGTGGTGTGTCGGTATGTGATAGAGAGGGTCCGTCTACCTGCGCGGGCGCAGTAATAATGGTAATTATTTCGGGTACAATTTGGACACTGAATTGAAGACAGGTAAATGTGACCGGCCATGATGGAGATGTGGCTCTCAAAGTTTTATTGCTCTTAAATTATAGTGGTAAACGTGAATATATTCTCGTTTAAAGTCAAAGTCAAAGATATATTTAGAATTTTGGATTTATACAAAAATATTTAATCGTCAAAACTAAGTTGACTGTTAGTTCATCGTCTAATCCGTCTCTCTGTTTGGCAATACATGCGAAAATATGTTTTAGGTAATTTACATAATTATATTATTAGTTGGTCAAGATTTTTCTGACTTTCGATTAAGCTAAATATAAGTATACTAAGCTAAGTATCTGAAGTTGGTTCACGTCAATAGTAAAAAACGGTCTCTCTCACCATACCAATCTTAAGCTATACGTGCTTCCAAGAATGGTTTTCTTTCACATGGTTCTTAGTCATTGTAGACATGTCTGAACTAACCAAATTGGATAACCTGATATTAGTATTAAGTACAAGTGTCAAACTAACATTAATCTGTTCAAAGTTTACATTATGTGCTGTCAAAATGATAAATACTGTTCACACCTCCTTTACGTCATCGGATAAGAAACTGTTTTAATTACACGGTGACGGAAAAGTATAGACGGAACAGTTTAAATTTTGATTTACTTTTTTGGTAACCTAATATTGCCTTAGTCTTACAACGCGTTGTCTTTTTTTCCTATATCGTTCGTCTCAGTACTTTGCAAAGGTAAATCCCAAATATCTATTACTTTGGTGGTCTGCCTTCAATTGCTGCATATATTGATATGATCTTCAATGTTACTATTTTATGTGTCTGTGTCTGAGTTTAAGATTATAGTATCGTAGCTATCAAAAGAATGGATGGACATATTATATTTCTTTTTCGAAAAGTGCTAATACCATTATTAGTCAGCTTTGACAATCATATTTTTTGACGTTGACATTTATAAAGCTTGTAAGTTCCGTCTGAATTTTAAATCGCAACTATTCTACGTTTGATCTTTCCGGAGGCCATTTTGTTTCGCATGTGCTATTAAAAAGAGTAAACTCATTAGTTTGTTATCAACATAATAATTTTAATTCCATCCACCATTTTTAATTTCTAACATCTCAAACAAGTTGCTACTTGATTGATTCATTATTTCATTTTATTATAATTGTATTTTTACGACAACTATTCTTTTGATTAAATAAGAAAATTGATTCATTAATATTTGAAATTTGAATAAACCTATCAATCAGTAACATTATTATACACAAATATAAGGCAGTCCTTTAAAGAAGTAATTAAAAAGTTATAAAAATGTCTCGTCTTACGAGAAATTATTAGTTTTTGGAGTTATATTAATTTGAATATTTAATTAAAATATGTACTTGACTTCTGTTTTATATAGAGCATTTAATCATCGTTAAATAACATGAGTATCTCAATCAAATGGCACAATATACATGTAATTATATGAGCTATTTACGCTAATCATGGATCATATAAAAAGGAATGTCTAAGAGGTTTAATAATTTCGAATATTCTTTATTTTTCTGAGGTAATCAAATCACTTATTATTAAAAAAACATAAATTTGCCTTGTATTATGAAATGTCTTGTCTCAAATTTCTTCTAAATTCGTCCAATAGTTTTTTCGTGACGCATGTATGTGCAAAAACAAGCAAAAATACTACTGTCGTTTAAGTTTCTGTTTCTCCAATAAAGACCCTTGACTGGCATTTCTTTAATGTACAAATATCGGTACAGATATCCTGTTACCATTTTATTATATATACAGAATTGTATCCTAATAGTTAAATGTGATTAAAGTTTGAGAGTCTCTGTCACCGCAGGTACGTAAAGACCATTGGCGCCATTTTTTTTCTGAGTATCATTGTCCATTTCCTTTCAAAAATATTGAGTAACTATAATTCCTATGTATTTACCAATGTCTAGAGCTTTTTTTAATACACGACTTTTGAGCTATGAAAGTCCGATTTCACTTTATATGCTGCCTTCAACATTTTCTAGTCATTTTATTTCGAACTCTACTTTTTGTTCAAAGAAAATAATGAAAATAGCAATGCACTGCGCTATTGTATCCGTATTTTCCATTATTTTTGCTTGAAGAAAAACAATCTGTAACAAAAAAAACATATTTGAATGTTTGTAAGTATATTTATCAACTATATAAGACTAAGGGCTTATTTCACCACCTTCAAGTACCGTTACTCACCAAGTTAAGTTAATTCTGTCTCTTTCTTACTTTATATCAAGTGACAAAGACAAAACATGTACGATACTCGGAACTCTACTTGAAGATGGTGAAATAGTCACCACCTTCAAGTAAAGTAGTAGTAGTTCCGAGTAGGTACTCACAAGTTTTGTCTTTGTCACTTGATATAAAGTAAGAAGGAGACAAACCTAACTTTACTTGGTGAGTAAATGTACTTAAAGGTCGTGAAATAGGTCCTTATACGTATATAACATCTCGCCTCGACCAATAGAAGCTAAACTAACGTGGGTTAAACCGCGGAGCACAGCTTGTATTACAAATAATAAAATAATAATAAATAAATCATTTATTAAAATTAATTTGCTACAATAATAATATACTTATTGCAATTATCGAGACCGTAGCACCCGGGCTAGTTGAAACTGTGTTACGACAAGGTAAGGCCTCTCAAATTACAAAACATAAAATATCATAACAAATAAAATAAATACATATATGTACTTACATAATAATTTACAAAATATAAAAGTATTGCAAGAATTGAAGCAATTTTGTATATTTCACACTACAGACACCATAAAGTCTCGTCACTTCTAAAGTCTCACAATACTCATAAACATCTTCATCTCTTCAACTATTATCATCATTTATGTTAACAAATATCTGTTCGCTTACACTGTAAAACAGTAATTTTCAACCATAACTCCTTATAAAGTAAATAAACATTTTCTTGTAATTTTTCTCGCTAGAAACTATTATTGAGAACCAATTTTATGGGTTTATAATACATAATGTGCGGTTTCTTTGACTTCCCAAGTCATTAAATGTAATAAAAGTATCATCAATGTATGGCGAAATGTTTTCTTAATCAATATTAATGGGTTGTTGTTTGAAGACAATGTTTGTTTTGAATTTAAACTGTTTTTAAAGTTACTTTTTTGAAGTGTAGATTCAGTATTTGTTACTAGTATAATGTAAAGTACTCGAGTCAATTTTCAATTGAGCTCGTCTCGTCTATTTTGTTTACCACTTATTGAAATACTGATAATTTTTCACTTTTGTATTTAAAACTGTTTCGTCCCATTCACTGGCCTGCAAGTCCTGCAACTATTCAATGTGTGTTCCAATATAAATAAAAGAAACAATTTAAGTTACATTAGGTCAAAACTGCGATCACATGTAGCTTCTACTTCCTAGACTGAGACCAGTAACAAGGCCGTTAAAAGTTCCTATCTCTCCTCATTTCCTACAACATAAACATCACATGTTCAATAAAAGCATCAAACAAGAGTTCTATCGACAGCTATTGAACAGAATTTCCCAGAAAACTGAGAGACGAAACCCTACTTTGCTATTAAAAAACCCTCAGCCGCTCTATAAAAGTAATTAACTCGGCCTGAAGATAATTGATGAAGCTCAAAGATTACTACAATCATCCACCACAAACTATAATAAGCTTTACTAAGAAGTATTTAGAGTTGATTTCACAACGCCGGGGCGGTCGGGTTTACTAATAAAACAGCAGAAATGGGCGTTGGGTCAGACGAGTAGAGAAATAAAGTTTTTTTTTAGTTATGGCTTAGATGGTTCGGTATTATTATAAAATCGTCAAGAGCGAGGTCGATTTTTGTTACGGATGTTCATGAAGGATGATGTTTTGACGTTGGTCTAAATGCGAGTGTAATTTGGGACGTACCATTATGCTAGGGGCTAGCAGTAATAGCGTACCTTCGAATACTTAGAACAGGTTACCGGTGGAATGGTACCAATTCAAACTACTTTAATTCCTTTAAGTATAAGTTTGAGGTTTAGATAAATATATTTAATTATAATTATATTTTCGTGTGTACTTTTAATTGACTTGTTTTTGATTTAATTTGGATTTGAGTTGTTATTTAATGGTAGATTTGGATAAATAAGGAAACGAAAAATAATTTAGAAATAACATTTCTAAGAGATCTTGAAAATGTTTACTAACCTAAGCTACACCTTTTTAATAAGAACTAGTTAAATAATTAATTTAATTAAGAATATAATACCAATGATACCTATTAAAATAATACTTCACAGTACCAAAAAAATCCTGCACGCATTATTAGCTAGACTTACGTACAAAAAACAGCTTATAAATAGCCAAATCTGTATCCTAGATTTAATTGAATACCTGGTACAAATAGAAAAAAGTTTATTAAAAAAATTGGTACGTCATCAAACTATAATTTCGCGCATGTATCTTTTGAGAAACAATTTTTTGTCCATTCAAAATTATATTTTGTCATGGTATAGAACCTTTTTGTACCTGAATAGTTTTTTTTAACACAATAGAGTTTTGCCCCGTAAGGATGTACGCTAAGGAATGTATTGGTGAGTAGACAAGTGTTATTAAAAGTTTGTGATGTGTAAATTCTACAGTAAAAAATAATAATACACAGTAGTAATAGTACTACGACTAGGTACTAATTTTGTTTTTCCACTAAAGTAGATAACTTTAATTGGATTTATAGATTACTAGCTGTACCCCGCGGTTTCACCCGCGTAGGTCCCGTGGGAATTTTGGGATAAAACGTAGCCTATGTTCTTTTCCGAACCATAAGCTACCCCTGTACCAAATTTCAATCAAACGGTTCAGTAGTTTAGCCGTGAAAAGGTAACAGACAGACAGACAGACAGATAGACAGACAGACAGACAGACAGAGTTACTTTCGCATTTATAATATTAGTTAGGATTAGGATATAGGACACATACTCGTATATTATGAATATTTGCAACTTTTCAGTTACAAATTATTTGAGGATTTACAAAGCATTTTGAAGTTTTAGTACTTACTTAATTAAGTATTCGAAAATAATGATACACTTTTGTGTCCGACAGTACTTTTGAAGAACCAACGTGTTAATATGTAACCCCTTAGGACAAAGGGGATGTTTTGAAAGGGTCGCTCCAATAAAACATCTTTTATGAATTTATTATTAGTTTTAAACAGATAAGTTTTTGATGAGTTTTATTATGGGTACAATTTTAGTTCGTTAAACATTTTGTAGAAATGTTGTTAATAGGTAGTGTAGGTTTAACATGTTATTACTAAAACAAAGTAAACCTACCACCGAACTTACTCAAGTTAATACAAAAAAAAGATAAAATTGAAAAAAAAATGAAAAAAAAAAATGATAAAAAGATCTGCAGATTCTGTCAAAATTTCTTGTAAACAGTATCTTTTAAAAGCATTCAAGTCGATAAGTTTTCTTATACGACTAACGCTAGGTAAAGTAAAAATGCGGGTAACACCGCGTGGTACAGCTAGTCCAAAATAATTACAAAATAACAATTAATTGTTTGAAACAATGAGCAGTTTGAATGTTTAATACTTTTTTAAAATTAATCGTGTGAATAACCAAAGACAATGTTTAGAGAAACAGCAGAATACCATAGATAAACACTGTGACATACTTTCCTCGTTTCTTCAAAACAATGATAAACTAAAATTAACTTGAAATTTGAGTTTTTATTTTGTTTTAATGTACTTCTTTATGATTATAGTTTTGTTTTGTATTTGTCTGTGTAACACAAAAATATGTGATTTAATTTTTAATTTGTTGATGATGGGATCCCAAGCAGGTGATAGCTTCCGATCATGTCATCATAAATGTAAAAACCTCTATATATAAAAATGAATCTCTATTTCCCTTGGTCTCGGCATCACGCATCAATGACTGGACTGATTAATTTGAAATTTGGTACAAGGGTAGCTTATGGTCCGGAAAAGGACATAGGCAATGTTTTATCCCAAAATTCCCACGGGATAAGGTTATACGTGGGTAAAACCGCCGGGCACTGCAAGTAATAATATAAAATCCGTTTAAAGAACCTGTTCTCTTATACCCATAGTAATATACTGAAATATTATTATTGTCATACTATAACTATAGAAATAAATTAAATTTAGCTGTAAATGTAATAAAAACTCATAAAAACAAACAAATGCCGTAATTACGATAATCACAAGCTTTTAAATGCAAATAAAATTGTAATGAACATGTCAGAGCTATGGACTACTGCACACTTTGCACAGTTGTAAAGAATACATTAAGTACATTGTTTTACTTTCGATCAATTGCCGTAATTATCCGTCTACAACTGGGGTCGTAGTAGAGATCCCAGGGCCCCAGACATAGCTTTTTTCTGATAGATATTAAGTACAATAAAGTGTCTACAGTTGAACGTATTTATTTATGTATTTGCATACTTTTCTATACATAATACTACAGTGAAACTTAGTTAAATGGGACCTGAATTAATTAAAAATCTCAATAACTGAAAAAATCTGTATTCCGACCTCTATTAATGACACAATTTGTACCTGAACTTCTGAGACACTGGGTAACTGGAACTGAGACTAACTAATTAACAGGTTTCTCCCTTACACATATGTCTGTCTACGATATAACAAGGCTCAGTAACATCATAGAACAAGATAAAATGAAATTTTGGAAAATCAATGAAAAATTGCACTTGCACGAAGCCGGGACTAGAGGCCTTGTAAATAATAAATACGATACAACAGATAAATCAGCTCGATCACAGTTCTTCTGAGTATGTTGATACATTCTCGTTTGTGAACTATAATAAATCATTTGATGTGAGCGCTGTCTGTCAGTCATTGCGTTTTTACTTGAGAAATGCGAAAGCGCTGTAATTAGGGCATTGTTTACTTTGTAATGACAATGACACAGTTTTGGATTAAGATTAAAGTGTAAAGGCTGCTGATGTACTGGTTTTTAATAATTATTTTATTATTCTATTTATTATTTTATGGCTATTGACACGATAGAAAAAGAAGCTTAAACCTAACGATAAATCACCAACCAAATCAACCTAATGTATAATTTGAACGAGTTAAACATTTTTGTAAATCAATGACTTTCCAAAGAAAAGTCGGATTATTAAATGGATTATTATTAGGTATTATGAACTAAAATATCTACTCTTTAGGCAAAATATACATGTGTGTGTAAACTTTCAGATAGATAAGATAATGTAAGGAGATAATTGAAGGATTGATTTAATTTTAAACATCATTTTCTTAAGTTTGTTTAAGCATACTTTTAACAAACTGGCGAGTTTTTACTGCGGAAAATTGCCCACTTCCAAGTTAGTAAATACGAAGAACCAAGTTTGAGATGACAAGTTAAAATTCAACCAAAAGAAATAATAACAAGCGGATACACTTACCTACATAAATACAACAAAAAAACCTAATTTCCCATGAAATAACAAAAAATAGTCAACGCCATAGCGGAGAACTTTTCGCTATAAACATTCTAAGTATTCTAGTTTTAATTGTGGAGAAAACTTAATAACATCAAGCTATGGTTGCGCAAATGGCTGCCGACAGAAACCGGCGTTTAACTTTATATTACGAAGAACTAAGAATATATGGATATGGTTATTATTAATAAAAATATCCTGTTTATTAGTTAACACACTGACCCAGTCACGAGTAAGGAAATTATTTAAACCTACAGGAAGCCATTAGCCATTAACTCTTTATTGTACACACCTCAAAAATAAAATGTTACAAAATTAAAACTTATACTAATGGGCGGCCTTATCACTAAGAGTGATCTCTTCCAGGCAACCTTTGGATGGAGAGATAAGTTGAAATAATGAGCGGGGCGTGTATAATATTGATCTATGCTATATCTGTGTTATACGCTTAGATCTAAGGGTTAAAACTACGCAACGGATTTTGATGCGGTTCCATGAGGAAGGTTTTAGCGTAATTAATTCCCACATTCTCACGGGAGCGGGAACTACGTAGGTGAAACTGCGGGGCGCTGCTAGTTCTAAATAAATGCCTTCTCCAATGAACTGACTATTTATCCATGAATGTAAAAGAACGCTATGCTCTTAGAAAACTAAATCAATGTACGCAAAAAGCAGTTTAAATGCAGTGCGTCGTTACTCACTGACACTATATTTACAAGTTTTTCTGCCCTATTTAATATATTTACTAGCCAGATTCGCTAATTATGTTCTTATTGGTCCCGTTCTTATCATTATTACTACTAGCTTGCAGTGTTATCCGTAGTTCTCAATCAATCAATCAAATTATTTATTTGCATCAACATATTTTACATTAATAAGTGGCAGTTAAAATAAAAATAAGTACAAGCTATGTTTTGCTTAACAGCATGCAAAGTCAATAAAATACTTAAAAATAAATCAACTTACAAATATAGAATTTAGAATTATTAAAATATAAATTAATATAAAAATTACCCAGTAATCTTGTAAGAGGGATGTCAGGCTGGAGTTTACCATACAAACGTAGACCCGTGGTTCCTCCCTGGATAATGACTATGGTGCAAACAATTTTTTTTCATAAAGAGTGGATCTGCTATGGCCATTTGACCATGTCCGTCTGTTCCAATATCTTGATAATAAGGAAGTTATGTCACATTTTCATTTTGTTTGGGGAGGAGAAAATATGTCATATATTCTTTATTATTGAGATTGAAATTATTATAATTAACGGGATATTTACCATGTATATTATTTGTTTCGAGTTTCCTATATTTCGACGCTGTTGCAAGCGCCATGATCACAGATGAACAGTTCATCCGTGATCATGGCGCTTGCAACAGCGTTCAGTGCTAATAACCATGATAACTATAAATTATATTATTGAGATTGTTTGGAAATTTTGGGATCAAAGGTAGCCAGTTACTTTAGGTAACATCAGCTATCAGGCGTGTTGTCAAAATCTAGCTTTTTAGAGATCAAAGAGTTTTTTTAATTAGTAATATGCTCCACCACTCAGAAGTTTCCAAATTAATAATTCTGTTAAGCAGACATATTAGTTCTGTATCAAATATTCAAATATAGCCCTCATTGTAAGCTCCAATTGCATAAGTGTTTGATGGACTTTTTGTAAATATCTTCTAGAATTATTTACAACAGTTTTTATACTTGATTTTAGTAGAAAAGAATTTCATAAATAATTGTCCAGTAACTTGAGAGGTTATAATATAAGGCTGCGTACACACCGTCAATAGTACGGAAGCGTTGACATCGCCGTGTTTTAGTAGTTGCCAGCACAATGTGTACTGTTATTTAGTGCCCTATTCAATTCTAGATTTTAATTATTTACTCTGCCTGCTTTATGGCTTGTAGATAACTCGCTCAGATATCTTTATTAGATTTTGTGATTATATTTTATTACTGTGAGAACTTATTGTTTTAGTAATCTATTTTGTTTTATTTTTCAAAGCTTGATTTTAATTTGATTTGTTTGATGTAAATGTCATTTATATATACTGTCTGCCTGTCTAGGTTTCTTTTGTTAATCGTTATAAATGTTATCATAGTAGTTTGTGTTCATGTCTTTGATATGTTATTTAAATATCCCGAGAAAAAAAATGATACATATTATGATCTGAGAGACTAATGTTCTGTTTAAAAGGAATATTTTACAACCCTTTTTTAATAAGTAATTATTTTTTTATTGTTTTTTTTTTATTTATAAAATTATTTTTTTGTGTCGTATCTGTACTGCAGTGAAAAGAATATAAATAAAACTTATTACGCCTTTTGTATCAAAACGATCTTTTCAAAACCTTTGCATACGTATAAAACTTTACTTTTAATATTTTAAGACAAATCAGCCTATTTTTTCCAACCCATTAAAGTTATGGAGTTTCAATATCAAATCTTAGAATACATATAAGTGACTTTACTACTAAGATTTTCAAATAATATCCCATTTTTCCTGATGAAAAACATAATTATACCACGAGTCTTTCAAGTTCAGGTTTTAATGAGTCTCCTTCATCCAAAATCTATTTTTCCTATATTCTATCTTTGTATTTTACAGTGTGTTCAATAAAAAAATAATCCGTCCATCTATCCTTTAAATATATCGCATGAAAATCATCTCATGTACCAGTAGTACGATGCGCGCATACTTCCTAGATATCGATCGGGAGTAAAATTAACAGTTACCAAGGTCTAAGTACTAGCTCCTGTCACTGGCATTGTGTGTACACGGCTTTAATAATGAACGCGTAAATTGTTGTAGATTGGATAGATTGATTCTGTTGTGCTGATAGGTATAATGATTACGTCAAATGTTTGTTTAATAGCTGGGCTTTGGGGGTTTAAATGAGGACTTTTTGTTGGTTTAAATGAGTAGTTGTTGTTGCTGAACCTCGGGGATGATGAAGGGAGTTGTTATAATACGAGTATATGGAAAAAAAAGATAAACTTTTTCTAGTTTTCGTGTGGATTGCTAGATAGAGGATGCGTTTTGTGGTGATATCCAATACCAATCATCGTTTTGTGTTTAATAGTTTCTGATATAATTTCAAATTAAATTTCTTATCAGCCACCATCCACTGCTGAACATCAGTTTCCAGATGATTAATATCTGATATATTTGTGGATTAAAATCACTGTTTTTCAATATAATATATGTTAAGTTAACTACAAAACTGTAACAACCCAGCTACATAAACTCTAAAATCGTAATCACACCCAACTGTACAGACGTTTTAATTTCCGTAAGGTGTCACATGCGCGGGCGCACGCGGTAACTGTAAACTGTGGAACGTAGTATCGCGAGATCGGACGCGGTCACAATGGTGCAGAGTATGTTGTCCGTTTGTTACGTACCGAGCGTTCACCGTTTGTTTGTAGGGTTGGCAGTGGACTAATAAAGAATTATAAAAAAAACCGGCTAAATTAAGAACCTCCCCCTTTTTTAAGCGTACAAAGAAGAAGTGAAGACGGGGCGCGATTAAATGCTCATACGCAAATAAACGGATATATTTCGGCATGAATCACTGTAAATATAGCTTCTTAGCAATGACTGAACCGTTTTTAAACCGACTCCAAAAAGGGTGAGGTCTTAATTTGACTGGTTTTTTAGTTATTTGGTAATCAAACAGAAATATTAATAATAATAAGTTACACATGCATTCGAAATTTTTACATAATAAACTAGCTGCGCCCCGCGGTTTCACACGCGTAGTTCCCGTTCCCGTTCCCGTAGGAATTTCGGGATGAAAAATAGATGTTGGCCGATTCTCAGACCTACTGAATATGCTCACAAAATTTCATGAGAATCGGTCAAGCCATTTCGGATGAGTATGGCAACGAAAACTGTGACACGAGAATTTTATATATTAGATAACATAGCGATAGTAACATTTTAACAAATTTCAGCGCTATCGTTCGATTTTAGACCACCTAAGTATCAAAAGTTAATCCTGACTCAACTTGCTAAGCTTATTTTTTAATTTATTTTTGCTCGATTAGACATTGGACCAAAATCTTTTGTCCTAAAACCGACCTGCAGTACACTTCGGGACAAATTAATAACACATCCCAAAATGTTCATATTTCATTAAATATTTTTTGTAGCACTTTTAATACTTTGTCAGTCTTTTAATTCGTGGGTCTTAAAAGTAAGTATAAGCCATTTAAACTTACATTATAGTAATAAATAAAACTAGATAAAAAATCGTCAGATGTTAATAAAACCAATAGTGTTTGGGCTACATCATTACAAAACGCGCATATAAATGCAAATCTATTTCTCTTTTCTTTTTTATAATTTAAGTGACAAATCAACACCGATAAAACAGTTAATTTCTAGTTATTAAGATGAAAACTAATTATTCCATCATAACAATAAATTCACAATCAAATCACCTCGAACAATCTCACATAAACCGTTGGTTAAATTCAAATTACAGTTCTATAAACATTTCAATATGAAAAGCGGAAGGGAAACTTATTCCTACATACCATGTTATATATTGTTCTGTTCACGATTTGCGTACCGCTAAAGTGTGTTGAAGATGGCGGAGGCCGTCGACTTAACTTGTAAATTATAACCCAACCAACAATATACTAACATAAAGTCGTGGTTCAGTTAAAATATTTCAGTGTAATGTATCGATAAATACCTTGGTTGTCGCGGTAGTTGAACGTTTAAGTTGTAATTTTGTATGTTAAATAACAAAATAAGATAATTGTTGCTACTTAATTTGTAGGATTCATAGTTATTGATTACTGTTTTGTAGTTATTTTTATCCAGTAATGATAATCATTGATATTATTGGCAGAGTGGTCACCATGCCGGACTGCCATCCGTAAGGTTGCGGGTTCGATTCCCGTGCAGGGTGGATATTTGTGTGAGCCACAAATGTTTGTCTCGGTCTGGGTGTGTGTGTGTGAATGAGTGTGTGCGTAGTTTCTGATACCCTAGATACAAGCTTTGAGCTTAGTTAGGGGTCAGTTACTATAATGAGATGATGTAGTGAATGATTATGATTATTGTTCATCAAATTAAATAGACACTGTGGTTTAGTCAGGGCTTTTCTCAAGGATATTTGGACGTAAAACTCTTATTTTTTTGTTGGTATATGTAACACCTTGTTGGTAGAGTTCTACCAAACATTATTTATCGATCGTAGTTATGTGGTTAACATGAAAAATACTAACAATTACAAATAAATACATCATATCAAGATTAAATGAAACACCAAGTCTGATTGCGAATTCAATAGCTCATTAAATTAATTTTCATAGTTTTATTTATAGTTGAAATTTATTCACACAACAGCACACAAATCAAAATGAGTTTAATTTATAGTTTATGGTCGGAACGGCCCACGCAACTTTTAATATTTAGAAACAATAACGTCCAGTTTTATTGTCCTGCAGTGTACACAAGTAACACAATACTATTCTACTCGGTACACTGCGGGATCATATTAATTTATCAGACGCGTTGTTTTGAGAACTCACACTTGACTGAATCGATGATAGTAAGGTTTCTTAAAGTTCACTCTTTTTGTACCTTTTTGGGACCAAAAATGTGCGGTTGGTTTTCGAACTGTCACGAATACGATTAAATTACGATTCTTAATTCAAAATGAATTTTGTTTTCGAATTTTGAATTTATTGATTGAGATATTTTTGGCCAAAGAGTTTGTCGTTATTTACAGTTAAAATACGTTTTAAATAAAAATATCTCTTAAATATTTGTAAGTAAATATCAAATTATAAATCCAAAATGAAACAAACGGATGACACAAAAGTAAACAAACCGTTTTGTTTTTCATATCCATTAATTTTCCATTACCAATCAATCACAATAAAACTCACTCCACGAACTAAAGACTCTATCACACTCTACTACTTGAAACTACACCTACAAATACCCAGACTCACCACAGAAACGTATTAACATAATAAACCCCGAGATTATCAACGCCATCTAATTCAAGTTTAAACATTATATCAGCGCAATAAATAGTAGTTAACGGTGAACTAAGATGAATAATGCGTATTCAAGTAAAGGGAACTTAGTGGTAGCGTTAAGTGCTCTAAGTCACACGTCGATTGATGATTTTCTCTCAGTGTGAAGATAAGATTCTGCAGTTTACTGACGATTTCTCTTGCTTCAGAACTAATGGTGTAGTTACATGAACGGTTATGTGCAAGTAACTCTTTTTAGTTTAAACTTTCTAAGATTTTTGTATAGTTAAGATTTTTTTATATAATGTACTAGCTGCGCCCCGCGGTTTCACACGCGTAGTTCCCGTTCCCGTAGGAATTTCGGGATGAAAAATAGATGTTGGCCGATTCTTAGACCTACTGAATATGCTCACAAAATTTCATGAGAATCGGTCAAGCCGTTTCGGAGGAGTATGGCAACGAAAACTGTGACACGAGAATTTTATATATTAGATTACCAAACACCTGGTTGCACCTGTTACACCAACAAGAGAAACAGCTCTTAAGTTGATGATGATTACCAAACATGCATCTAGTTTGAGATCACCAACACGTATCAAGGACAAGCGTGTTGATTACACTTATTCTTCTTCGCTGATCTAATATCATAAGTGAGATAAAGACATTGCCCAGTACTTCGTATTAATTATATGTTATAACGATTTAAATATCTTAATTATTAAGATCTTTAGTTAGTAATTACGAAAGTTATGTTAATACAGTTTTGAATATTATTGTAAAATCAGAATGACATCCCGTCGCATCAATTTAGAACACATCAACTTGAGTACTTAAAGTTTATAACTACACCTACATGTTTAATGTGCAATAACCTTAATAAAATCAAATACAATCATCTTATATTACGACCTCAGTGCAACCTAAATTTTATATTAAACTTACAGTTATCATATTACGTACAAGCGACGAATCGTTTACCTTAACGCCACAGCTAGGTGTCGAGTTACTACGGAGATTAATTTCTAATGGAGAAATTGAGTAACTACAATTAGAGGATATTTAAAGAGTTTGTAAAGCAATTCTTTTGATTTATACTTCAAAAAGCAAACAAAGACCTTTTTCCTGAGAATTCTCAGATGTCTTGTGAAATAAGTGTCATTAAGAATTCAAAATGGCGGAAAGGAAATGTCATATTTACTGCTCATGTACAAGTCATGGTTATTAAATTATGAATTAGGTACGTAGACTGGTCTATTTTATAATGATGTGGAATAAGCATTGACTATTCATACATATGTATTTAAATAAGGTTTTTATTAGCCAATTCCACAAAATTATTATAGAAAACTAACCGTGTATGTTATGGGTATGTATATCCGTGATCTAAACTATATCACTAAAAAGCTGCATTGCTCCTTCGTGTTTAGGTTTATCCCAATTTTCCCACAGGATATAAAACATTGTGGGTCACTAACATACAATTTATACATAAATACTTAGTACAAAAGTTACTGGCAACCATTTCTATTGAAAACAGTTCCCTACATTATTTACTGGTTGAAGAATCGCGATACATTTGTTCCATGTCGTTTGCTCATGGTTTTAACTTTGTGGGCGTAAGTGATATATGCTTAACTTATGTTTAAACTTAGTCTAACTTAAACTTTGAGAAGACTCTTTTCAAAAAATTGAAATTTTCTTTTATTTTTTACCTGTCAATTGTTAAGGTGTCACTTTTGACAGCTGTCACAAATGACGTTTTAACTTTTTAATTTGATGTGGTTTTAGTGATGGGTCTTAGTGATGTTTTGTCTGTTATATTTAATAGTTCTGTGACTAACTAAAGTCCTGATAAGCAAGTTAGTGTGCGGTAGATCAGAGATGATTTTTCTTTGTGCTACTGTAACTATTTATTACAATGTTTTACGTTTGTTATTTTAAATTATTAACTTGTTTATTACTTGTTCTATTACTTACCTGGGATGATACAAGTTGCAGTAACTTATGTAACTGAGCAACAAAATATTTCTCTAGATATATTAGATATTTTTTATAAAAAAATGTTAAAGTTTTCTTTCAAGCACAGATGATTTGTTCTTTCTCACGTCAATATAGAATAGAGATTTTATAAGAGGACTCTAAACCTCTTATTGAAATATTGGAGGCTATATTTTATCCTAATATTTCGACGAGATAAACTAAGTACTAATCACGCAATCAAAACACACCTGGAACACTTGACTTTCAAATTACAAAATGAAATCCTATGTTTTGTAACTCGACTCTTGTCCTATTAAAATAAAATCGTAATATCATAATCGATTTTAGATTCTAAACTCAAACCTGACTTGATTTGACCTTATACATAAAATGGCTTCCGAATCAGACCCGGCCCATCGGATTCCAACTTATAAAATGATAGCTCAAGGTCTCAAAAATTAGACCATATTTCCGGCAAAAAAATCCTAATTTAAGTTTCTTCCTCCAGAGGGCTCTGAACGGGATAACCTGCCTTCGAACCTTTTTCTCTTTTTTGAACAACTGTTAATAAACAACCCACCTTATCTTCATTGTATTAAAGTTTAATCTTTAATAGCACACTTTGCAACCGCTCTGACTCTTATTTAAATAAGGTAGTCAGTGTGAGAGTAGGAAGGGAGAATAGTGATGTGCGTACGAAAAGGATGGAAGATAACGATGTTGCCGCGCTTTTCGGTAGAGTTGGGTGTTTATCGATACAATTTTATTTTAATTCCTAATTTGAATTTCAAATGGCCAGTAACTTATGTATCGATAAAACATAAGAGTGAATTTCAACAAGTGCCCAAAAATCTTCATTTCCGTGGATTTTTTTGTTTTTAAGTTTTTTTCAAAAATAATTAGCGTTTATTATACTTCTTGATAATGTATGTATTCTTGCTTATTATCAAGCTGATTACTTAAAAAACTAACGAATAACACAAGTTTAAAAATTTCATGCCACGGCGATGAAACATGCGTGCACGGCAATGAAACAAGCGTCCACGGCAATGAAAGAACTGTCCCACGGTAATGAAAGAATCACCACGGAAATGAAAATCCATACATAAAACATTTTTTTATATACTCATATGAGTATTATATTATCCTAACATACAATATATACACGCCTGTCTCCGAGAAGGAGAGGCATACTCGCCCAGACGGGTTATCTACGCCACATCGAATGATAATAATTGATCGAATTTCTTAATAAGATTAACATAAAACCCCTATGATATATGGCCTAAAGATTGGAAAGAATCGCATTTGATCCCCCTGCTCAAGAAGGGGTCCACAAAATTACGTGCCTTATAAGCATGCTTTCATCATACGGTCTGCCTGTTAGTTTGTGTGGGTTTATATCGGACTTCTTGCAGGATCGATCGATACGGGTCGTTCTTGATGGATGCTCGTCCGATCAAATGGCGATTAATGCCGGTGTTCCCCAAGGGTTAGTACTCATTGCAACACTTTTCCTGTAGCATATCAATGATCTGCCAAAGCCCAGAACCTATGAGTATGGAAATGATTGCACAGTTGTAGAGAATAACATATCCATCCCGCGTGCTAGTGCGGCCGAGATACAGTATTTAAGAGAGGCTAGGTCGATCACACGAACTTTTCCCTTCGGGCAGTCGCATGCCAGTAAGATTATGTTGCATATCATTCAGGATGAGCAGGCTGAAAAAGAGTTCCTTTTTCTATTTAAAATCTATGGCGAATACTATAGGATATACGAAAATATAAGTAGGAGAGTTCATCCGTGATCATGACGCTTGCAACAGCGTTGAAATATCGGAAACTCGAAATATTTCAACGCTGTATAATCATAATAATTTGAGTGCTAATAACCATGATAACTATAGAAACTATATGAGTAGCAGAGCCTTAAAAGGGTGGGAGGGAGTCATTACTGTTGGCAAGAACAAGATCAGCAACCTTCGATATGCAGATGACACTACTTTGGTCGCATCCTCTGAGCACGAACTTGCTGAAATGTTCAGCAGAGTAGAACGCAAAACCGAGACAGTAGGACTTTGGGTCAACAAGTCGAAGACAAAGGTTATGGTCACTGACCGAGCTGAACAGATCACACGCACAGGAGAATTGTCAGACCTGGAATTCATGAGCAAGTTTGTATACCGAGGCTGAACGATCAGTAATCAGAGAGGCTGCGAGAAAGAGATTCGAATTTGTGTGGAGATGGGCAAGCAATAAGCAAAATGTTGATAATCTGGAATGTCCAAACCATCTCCAAACGTAACAAAGATGAGACTACTTAGATCTCAGGTATTCTCGATATTTCTATACGGCTGTGAGTCCTGGTCTATCCACGCGCTGTAGATCGAAAAAAGATTAAGGCTTTCGAGATGTGGTGCTGGAGAAGGATGCCACACATACCGTTAACAGCGAGACGTACGAATAAGTCTATTCTAGAACTACTTGACGTAAAATCAAGACTGTCTACGATATGTTACCTACGAGTCCTGACCTACTTTGGTCACATTTGGAGCTACAACGATCATACAGCCTGGACAAGCTGGTTGTGGCGGGAAAGGTAGACCTACCCGACCTACCCGTTGGTCAAACCTGATCAAGGCAATAACAGGGCTCTCAATTACCAGCTCTGAGAAGAGCCGAAGACAGGGCGGAGTGGAACGGCTGGTACACGACTCCATTACAGTGCATCAGAACGGACACGATCTTAAGTAATCAAGAAAACGAGCTAGAAGGAGTACAGTAACAACGAATTAGTTATTTACTGTACTTATGAGTCTTTACTTAAGTCTTTTGTCGTATTGCAGAGATATTACTTGACGAGTACTGAACTGTCATTATTCGGTACACTGTATCACAGGTAAATATGTTTTCCTTGCCTAATCATACCATGGCGATGAAAATATAAGTCACGGAAATGAAAGACCTGACCACGGCGATGAAAGTAATTTGTTTTAAAAGACACGGCAATGAAATTTTTTTCATTGCCGTGTCTTTTTTTTCATTGCCATAGCAAATATTTGCTATGGAAACCACGGAAATGAAAGCATGGCGATGAGAAACGAGTCGAAAATTTAAAATAACATAAAATCTATTAGGTATCCTAAGAACTAAACACTCCACAAATAAACAGAAGAGTATGGGCATTCTATCGAATGCTCAATCAAGAGTATATACTTGTTCAAATGGAAGTTATACCTATGCACGGCGATGAAAGAAAAACTGTCCAGTAACAAAAATGGGATACACTTACATTTATAGCTTGAAAACGCAGGCACGTGGACACGTCCTTCCACGTCGAGCACTGAGGCGGTACTATTGGGCAACGTTTAGCACACAGAGAAGGAGACGCAAGTCTTTAGTTGGAACAATATGTTTAAAAATGTTTTTGACATGGCGATGAAAGGAAGTTCTGGGACAAATGTTTTTCTGGTAACCATTCGTTGTATTGTTTAAATATTTGATTAAGTGTATTCCGTAACGATACCTTAACTATCCAAGTATCATATAAAACTAGGTTTCAATGTATTCAACCAATAGGTTTTCATCAAGGAGGTATAATACACATCAAGGTGAGTTGTGGACAGACACGGCGATGAAAGATTTAGAGGTTTAACATTTTTTTCTGGAGTGCCTATTAATCCCAGTAATGAAATATTTAGTGCCTCACATAGGTGACTATTTCATCTAACCAAAAAAAAAGTTTTAAACATTATATCTATATTTTTTAGTACCGATTTCATAGTTGCCACGCAAATTTAGGCGCCGGGATATTCACTCATAATATTTTTATAAAGATATAAAAAATATGGTGATATAATTAAATTTTATGTTAAATAGACAAATATGGAGTGGTATACCTACGAAAATGTTATGGTTTTTTGTTTGTCGGTGTTAGATTAATATGCGAATAACAATATGGTTAGTCATAGGTGCGTTCGTAATTACTTTTTATACCTAATTATTATAATATTTAGAAAGTAGTTTGAACTCTCTCATTGTTTAAAATTTTAATTTGCAACATGATGAAAGTAACTAAATAAAATTAACATTAAAAGTAATGTGTTAAAATGTTTTTGTGTTTTACTTTTTAATTATGTTTTTGTTGTTATTTTCACAAGTTATTATGTTGTACAAAAACACTATTTGTAAAAAGTTAACTAATTAGTCAGCGTTATCCATTAAAAGATTTAGTGTAAGTTTATTTCTTGCAAATTAATTATTTATTCTTTCTTTGACATATAAAGTTACTAGTAAATTGATACTTTCTAGATGATCACATTCCATCTTAAGCATCTTTACATTACATCAGACGAGTTATCAAGTGCAGGCAATAAAACAATACTAGAAATATCGTCAAAATATTAGCTAAAATCAAAACTATCGATAAAATATTAATTGTAGGTACATCCCTAGCATCCAGATGGCGTCGACAGGCACTGCGTGCCGACAACTTCGGCCGGCCCGTTCGGAATTCCTCGCGTCGCCTCCCGTCTCGCGTGACGCATTGTCCGAACGCATGTTTCGGGATCCCAGCCAGCCAGCATTCGCTTTTTGAACTTTCATTTTTATTACAAAAGAGTTTTCATATATAAAAACTTTTTGACACTATTTTAATGTCATCTGTCATATTTAAATGTCACTGTCAGTTTTAGTGCTTAAGTTTTTCAATACTTAATATTTTTTATTATATGTCTTCTAAAGATTATATTATGGTAGAGTAAAAACTGTTAAAACTTTAAAACTGGAAACTACAATACAAAGTACTAATAACAAAAGTTCAAAAAACTTAAGTCACAAAAATTCCTTACCAAAAAAGTATGAACGGTAGCCTCGTCTGTTTGTTTAACCATTAGCACTTGAAGATGTAAACTCCGGGATACAAAGTTAATAAAAACTGTTTTAGCGTATTCCCAAGCCGGCTATTGTC
This sequence comes from Timandra comae, assembly GCA_958496195.1. Classification (NCBI taxonomy): domain Eukaryota; kingdom Metazoa; phylum Arthropoda; class Insecta; order Lepidoptera; family Geometridae; genus Timandra; species Timandra comae. The sequence continues at coordinate 1,607,521 of OY292362.1, read as the reverse complement.
TTAGCCGGCTTAATGCTTTAAACTGTACTACCAACAGAGAAAAATTAAGGACCAATGTTGGTATTACTATTTAAATCGGAAGGAATATTCGAGTAATTAAGTAGTCCTAATTTAAAAATGGAACGGTAGCTGCGTAGCAGTTTTATGTTTTAAAGCTCGAATAAAATAGAGTTCTATGTTCCAATTTTAAATTATTTATTTGATTTCTGTCATACTAAAAAAAGTCCACGAAAAATAAACGCATGTTCTAATTTCAAAATGTATGATAGAGCGTAATAATAACGTAATAACATCAAAAAAAAATTACTACTAACTTATACAATGGCTTTTTCCATAACGTAACAGTTGAAAGGGTAAACCCGTCGTTTACAATGAATATAAAACCATTTTTAGGAAATCAAAAATCATCCCACGTCCTTACTGCACGTAGTCATGATGTATGTACAATGTGTAGGTATATAACTTATGTATAATGTACAACATAGTCTCAGAACGTAGGTTTGGACAACTAAAGTATTTTTATTGAGATACATAGTACTTTTGACGGTACTAAGTCATGAGCGATAGCGGGGAGTTTGGATGCCTTCTACTATAAAAGCATTTTTGTACAAGTTCTATTTTAGTTCATTTTTCAGTTGAAAATGTGTTATTTTATCAATTACTAACTTATGCGAAGTCAATATTTTTTTTTCTAAAATCTGGCTTAGGTTGGTATTTTAGAGTCATTGTAGTTTACTGACTGTGAACGATTGTGAACATCGAAATATTGTCTTCTACATCTAAAATACAAAACCTTTAAATAAATAATTAAATAAAAAATATATTTATTTATTTTTTTTAAGTTTTTCCCTTTCGGGTTAGGTACTTGATTTGACTTGTTTCGGCCACATTTTGGTACTATTATAAATACGAAAAATTGTATAAATAGACAGACAGTATGTGTATTGTAGATGGATGTTTATTACTCTTCCACCTCAAAATTCTGAGGGTTCTCCTGCAGCACTTTATAATATTACCTTAAGTACACCTCAATTTCCTACACATACAACCCCAAACCCGCTCCTCCTTTCCCCTTAGGCTGGTGGTCCAAATCCGTCCGTTCTCAGTAACCCCCTATCTCACCCGTTATCGTTCACGTCCATCTATTCGTGAACCTCCGACGATATGAGTCTCACTCAGTGACAACACGGCATATTGTTAGTTTTGAAGTACGCCTTTCACTTATACTAGTTTTTAGCTTTTAGGCAAATTATTTTGTGGTAATGTCGGTTTTGTAGGCAAATAGTTAATTTGTAGCCTTGGTTTCATGGGTATTGATTTTATTAAAATGGAAATTAAACTCCAAATTCTATATGCTAAGTGGGTCTCAATTCTCAAATAATCTCACGGCACTGAAAAAGCTTAAAACATTTTAGAAACGTATAGACTTTGTGTCTGTATCTTTTTTAAAAGTAAACACTTTTTGAATCCTTCTCTCTTTATCCCTTAAGTTTTCCGAATCGATTTATTTGCATTTACATCTATTTCTATTAGAATAGATAATGGATTTTATCACCAAACGTGGTTATACATAAGGATCAGGCTGCAAAAAATATCTATAAAATATCTATCTATATTTTTAATTTACGACTTTTAATTCCTAAAACTTAATAATTAAATTATATTTCTATTTTTCAGGTAAATCGAGATTAAGATCAGACAGATTTACGGTGAGATACATCTTTGTTATAAAAGAAACGGAAAAATTAATATATAAAAAATATATAATATAATAAAAAATATATCATTGTTATTCTAAGAGTGTGCGCATGAGTCGGTTTTGTCGTTAAACATTTCTTGGTTCTTTAAAAAATGATTTAATGCAAGTAATGTTAAAAAAGGAGGATATTGTATGAAAGTATATATTAATGAATGGTTACTATCCTTAAGATTACATAATACTTATACTCCAAACACAAATCAAATCAAAATATTTTCTTTATATTGTATATAACAAAGTTACTTTCACCCTCAGATGGAAATTTTAATTACAAATACAAATACAAAAAATACAAAAATAAAATCAGTCAGACTGACTCATCAATTGCCGCCTTTACATAATTATAACCAAGAACTTTTTTCCGAACCTTTTGGGGTCGATTTTCAGTTTAACCAGATTTGGCGGAATGACAGTATTTTACGTGACTGCCATCAGACCTTGACAACCCAGAGGGCTATACAACATTTTTTGGTTAAACCAAATGTTAGAATTTTGAGGGCTCTAACTATCCGTAACGATTGTCAATGATGTTAGTACGACAGCCGGGACCGACGGCTTTACGTGCCCTCCGAAGCACGGAAACACTCATGAAATTGAAAGTAATTTTTAGTAATGACCCATCACAGTCATGACTGTCCCAGACGTTGCTTAACCGCGTGATCACAAGTGATCCGCGGGTTGCACTGGGCCATGAGCGTTTCATTATTATAACCAAGGACGCAGTCAACTTAATAAACACGTCTATAACATAGGTAGTAGAAATAACTGGCTCAACTCTAGACCTAATAAAAACTACTGGATTCCTATAAAACTAGGAATAACAAGGGATTGAGTTAGTTTTACTTGTTTCTATTTGTTACTCCATTACTTTATCTTTTTCTATGAAACTCGATCGTTTAGATAGATCTGTTTAAGTGAAACATTCCAGGTTTGAGGAAATTAAAGATTTTATTGCACCTCCACCACGAGGACCACCTTACACCTTGCTGGTTCCAAATTGGTTTATAGAGTGTGGATGGAGGTTAGAGGGTTTCACGATTAATGAACTTAGATTTGATACCTTAGATCAGCAATTAATTTATTTTAGTACCAGTTTATCCGTTTTTCTTTAATAGAGTAGCTTTTACGATAACACGTATATTTATTTATTTTAAATTACATACTCTACCTATAAGTTAAAAAAGTCTAAACTAATACTCGTATTAAAAAGAGGAAAGATTTGATTGTTTGTTTGCAACGAATAGGCTCCGAAACTACCGGTCCGATTTAAAAAATCTTTCACTAATGGAAAACTAATTTATCAGTGTGTGACATAGGCTTTTATCCCCGTATTCCCACGGGAACGGGAACTACGTGGGTGAAACCGCGGAGCGCTACTGGTATTATATATAAATCCATTACATAGTGTAACTGAAAGATTTAAATGTGCATAGGGACATGATGTAGTGATAAAAAAACATAAATACAATTGCATATTAGGTCACTTTATCATATAATTCAAAATATCAATATGAATTGGATTATAACAATTAATCAATTAAATATGCAAAGATATGTTTGGTTTTAAATGTTTATTATTTGTGATGTAGCTACCACTAAGAGATGGAGACTATAGGTGTAAAGTTTTTCTTTTTACCGTGTAATTAATCAACACTGACTGACTGATAACAACAAGTTTAACGAGATATTTAATATTTAATCAGAAAACGGCATCAATGGCGGACACAATTATTATCTTCTTTTATTTATATGACAATTTTTATATTAATAATACATATAAATGCCAAGGTAACTTTTAAAATTAATTAAAAATATGTATATTTTATTTTTAATTGATAATGTTGAAATTAATTGAGAACTTGAGAAGCCTTTGCACTGCAGGAGAATCTTACAGGTCAGGTTTCTTTTTAGAATTCGATTTTAGTGTAGATAAATACCAATTATGATGAATATCTTAATAAAAGATCTAACTCTTAATTAGTTATATAATAAAAAAGAGTATCTAGGGTTTATAGTACATAATAACTACACATACAAACAAAAAAAAAACACAGGCAAATATTTACAAAAAATCCCTCGCCCAAGAATCGAATTCACAATCGCACGCGAGTAATTTAAAGAATAAAATATCAAAATAAGTACGGGTGCTTTACACCGCAGCCATGTTTCCTTAAGTAGTGGTTGACAAATAAACTATTGAAGTTTATCGACATATCGATAAATGCTTACGTGATTGCAATTTCGATAGATGCGATAATAAGCGCCGACGCGACCCTCACGCTCGAAACTTCCTTCCTTTTTTACTTTCCATCGATGAGTTTATCTCAAATGGTACTTACTCAAGCATAAACGTAAAAAGCCAAGCAATTCGCAACCATATTACAACGTGATAAGGACTTCAGTAAAGTTTATATCATTGTAATTTTATATCCAGTAAAGGGTAATAATATCCTTTCATGATTCAAATAGCAATAAACTTTATGAAACTAATTTTATTATCGACATTATAATTTTATGAAATAATGCACCTATTTTTTTAAGTTTAATATCTTTTATTTTTCAATTTAATCGAACGTAGGAACTTGTTAATGCAGATTTTATTACAATTAATATCTGAAGAGATAAGTTTTAAATGCTACTGTATATCAAAGACAACCGTTAACTGACTGACTGACCTATCAAGACAGCTCAAACGCCCGAACAAATTGCGCTTTTGTCGCACGCAGTTATTATGACATTGTAATCCACTATCAAAGAGTAATAAACGCGAGTAAAACCACGTGGCACACCTAGTTTTAAATATTCCAAGTAGCATATATAACTAGTAACAGCATCGTAATATAGGAACGTTGACATCGCAATGCGTACATAATATCCATCTCACATATATTACAAAACCAATTGTATAAATATGATTTTATTAGCTATTCCATTGATACCGCTTTCTACCATAAAGACCATTTCAAAAAGACCTCCCGTCCTATTTAAAAATGTAACAAAAACTCATTCGAATACAGTTCAAAATAAATTGGCCGTTACAAAATGTTCAAATACACCGAAAAATGGAACGAGAAAAAAATGAATTCATAAACGTTTTCGGAATAGCAATATCTTTCTGTCTGTTTGTTTGTTTGTTCTATGTCTGTTGAGGTGTTAATGCGAGGCTTAGCACGTATTGAAATATGAATTATTGAATAGGTTGTACTAAAGAGTGACACATGAGGAATGCCATAACTAATATTCTGTTAACATGTTTTGAAATTCGGCACTTACTAATGAAATTCCAATGCACATCCCTAGTTTGGGTGCTGAAGTATTTTATCGATAAAAAGTATCGAATTATTGACGTCACTTTTATTTCAATTTTAATTTATCTTTTATTAACTTTCCATGCTAAAATAGGGGTGTTATGAGTTTAACGTATCTATGTCTGCACCAATCGGCTAAAATCAATTTGATTATGTTTTTTTAAACTAACACTGACCGACTGATACAATGACAAAACGACACTATGCCGAAACACCCATAATACGTGTTCTCCTGATGGTAATTTGTTTCAACTTTTCCTCTATAATGAGTAATGACGAATAGTGTAAGAAGTTGAAATGATTTCCGAATATTTCAATATGTTAACTAGGTTGGTTTATTAAATGTCATGAACTAGTGTTGCTATTGTGTTACATTATTGGTGTCGATATGCGGTCCCGCCTCTTATATTCTGCCGTTATTTCTTATAGGGTTCCTTTGTTAAATAGAAAACGTATTTTTTAAGTAAATTTTATTTTAATAGGAATTAAGATAATTTTATAGATAGATTACACGTAGATCTATGATATTTTCTTAAAGGCAGAAATAAAATAACTTAATTTCTGTTTTTTAAATAGCTAATTTGCTGTGTTTTTTGTCTTACAACGTAATAAATTAAATATAAAACATTAAATTAAAAATGTAAAAAACCCGCTACACAATTACTTTCAAACCCTCATAACTTATAAACGGGTCAACCGTTTTGCATCAAACATGTCTAAGAACACTCGTACGTAAGTCCCCTTTAAAACAAACAAAACTAAATTAAAATCGGTTCATCCGTTCGGGAGCTATGATGCTACAGACAGACAGATACACATACACACACACGCGCACATACACAAACAGACACGTCAAACTTATAACACCAGTCTTTTTGAGTCGGGGGTTAAAAAGTGCAATTATTTAAGTTTAACACACAGATTTATAAAGCTTGTATCAGAAAAACTAATATTTTTCTTTGTTCTTGTTATTTGTCTTATTTTATGTACGGGATTCCATTCCACGATATCAAAATCACACTTGTTCAATTTATATTTTTGATTTGTGACAGTCCGTTGACGCCTGGTACGGATCGATTTGAACTATCTTTTTATAGTAACTTAACAATACCAAGCAAAAAGTTGACAAAAACATGACTCGACAATTGTAGAACTTTCCTGTTACTTATATTCAAATAACTTCCATTAATATTTTAAACTACGTACATTTTTCTCACACATTTTTTCTTCGCTCCCAAATTAAAATAAAGTTTACTTTTTATTAAAAACTAATTTAAATTTCATGCATTCCCTATTAATAATAGTTTGATCACTATTTAATTTATTGGCGAACGAATCGTCGCAATAAAATCAAAATTGATTTTGATAAGTGTACGAAATTAATGCGAATTGCTAACAATAAAAAATGGTAAAATAAAAACTATGTTATTGCCCACTACAATTAAAATTAACCTCGGCTTACTGTATCGTTAAAGTTATAATACCCATTAACCTATTCGACGATAATTACATCGCGTTTATACTTGGAGCGATTTTATCCTGAAGGAATCTGTTTATCCCGTTTCGCGGTACGTATATAGTAATTGCTAATCTGGAACTCTTTTATTTTTTAAACCCGCCCGGTAACCTGACACCTTAAGATGCCGGCTTAAAAGGCAAACTTAGTAATGCGTTCACGGCATTCGCTTCGTATTATGTCAGTATATTGAACGTGTACATTTTTTATCGATATTAAACTAGGCACAACACTAGTTCGTTTTAATTGGTGCGAGTTGATCCGCGGTTGAAGGATGTGTTAACGTTTTTTTAGTTCTACAAGTTCGTGTTTAATTCGAGTTCTAATCAATGATGATTTCAGTTTTATATCTCTGTTATCGGGGTTATAAACGTTGATGAGAGTGATAAATACTGAGTTTTTACTTCACTCTTATACGATTTAAATTAAACGTTAGAAAAGCTTATTACAATATGAAGAAGTAATCATACGATCATTTATTTTATTGATCAAGTAAAAATAATTGTAGTTAACACGAAGTGCTTGGCGGATGGTTAAATTAACTTTTTAGTTAAATTAACTCTCCTCTTTAAATTGTTATTAGGCAAAATTACAAATCAGGTATTTAAAGAAGAAGAAAAAGTTGGAAATTCAAGAGAGAGATACAAGTTAAGTATTTAACTTTAAATTAAATTAGTTCTAATTGAAGTTTTTGTAAACATTTATGTAGAATTCACGTAACTTATAACTGAATTTATAGATTTGTAGAACTAGAAAGCTGTTTAATATAAACTGTCTTTATATATATAATTTATCTTCGTGTAGATTTTTCTTTTTGAACATGATGATCCTTTAGATAAAAGAAACTAACATTCAGGGAATAAATACATTTTTACATTTGTAATAGACGAGAGAGACTTTGTATCCTACTTTAATAATCTCACATCAAACTAACCACAAACTACAACTACAAAGGAAATCTAAAACCCGAATAAATCGATACACATTTAAACTGTAGTTTCACATTACACAATCACTCACATTTCTTAGAAACATTTTAAAAATTCCATAACTACAATGTATAAAATTGTGATTTAGCAACTTTGTTTCTTGTATGTAAAGGTGACTATAGACAAGTCAGTTGAACTGATCAGTCCAGATATAAAACTGGTCACTCCAAAAGTTTTAGGCCAACTAGATTTCCCCACTGAAAACTGCAAGCGCTCTGGTGATTGACGACCATTTTTGGATGGACGCCAGTTCAACTGATCAGTTTGACTGACTCGTGAATGGCTACCTTAATAATAATATAGAATATTTCAGTAATACATTTGCGGTTCATCAGGCAATTTGGTTCATGCGTTGGACCGTGAATGTGGTCGATGAAATGAGAGAGGTACTCAGATATTGAAATGTAATCGTGGGTGAGCTGAGGTGAGAGTCTGTGGACTTTTAAAGCATATTTTTTTAATTTTTTTTCTTAATTATGAATGGACAGTGCACAGAGGTTAAACTATACGACAACCTAAAATAATTTGAAAGAAGAAAGAAAAGGCATTTATTTGTAATTAGACAGTACATACATATAAGTATAAAAAGTTTCTTAATTTAATCTAACTACAAAAAGGTCCAAGTTCAGCGATTTCTAATTTTTTTTTCTTAATTTATGAATGGCCAGTACACCAAAATGCGGGATTCTTTCACACGACTTCCAAAAAAGTGTGTAACGTTTTTAATAAGGACGAAAATGAATATTCGGACTCTAGTTTCTAAGGTTACCACAAATATTAACTTCAATCCATTTTCCTCCATATGTTACTTACTTAATTAGATTTTTCATAATTTCCACAAGCGAATTTTACGCGAGTGAATTTAGGCCTACAATTAATATCTTTTTACGGGATATTGATTTGATGAAGGCCACCGAATGTGGCTGAAACTAGTCGAGGGATTCGACTTATACGTACGTGGAAATATCCCGTAAAAGATATTAATTATAAAGAATGACGTACGTTTCGTTTAATAATAAAAATGAATTTAGGCTGTTTACCTTCACAATAAGGTTTGATTATAAAGCTTTGGTCGTAAACAAGATTGAAAATCCCAGGAAATCTGCTGAACTGATTTTGAAAATCTCATCTTTTAGAACATTTAGGAGATAATGTTTTTATGTGGCCATTCGTTGGTCTACGACCTCAAAAACAAAGAGCACTAAAATTGAAACGAAGATATCAAATAAACGATTTGCGGTTATGAAACAATTTATTTTATATTTATTACTTGTATTCGTTTTAATATTTGCCGACAGTTCTATATAAACAACTCTATTCTGATGAGTATAGAGTGCATTTTCAAATGATTTTGCGGCAGAAGCTTTGCTGGAAATTGGAAGGCGGATAATTTTAAACTACAGAAAATATCAAAAGCTCTTAATATTTTGAAGAAATGTTAATAAAATTTGAATGTGTGAAACGCACAATTAATTATATTTAAGTACGTAATAGTGAGACAGTTAAGAAAATCCTGTCAGATTTTTATCAACTGTCACAATCTATGGTAGATTCTCGAAGTGCTTAAGGAAAGAAAGCACGTCTTTGCAGTTTGCTCTTTTGATATTCTATTCTATTTTTATACACACATCAAAAGTGTCTAGGGATCAACATATATTTTTGCAATAACTTTTCTCCTGATTGATATTAATTAAAATTTTCTTTAAGGATTCATCAAATAAAGTGTTTTCGTTTGTCACAGTAACGATAAACCAAGTCACCTTTGCATTAATAAAGAAATTTGCCATTTTCCTAATAAAGGGATTTTTGACATTTGAACCACTAACATTAAAGTTCGAAAAAAAGACTGAAATAACAGTTTTCTTTAAAATTTTATTGGGTAACTTAAACAATTAATAATCCGTGTTTCTACCGCGAACACTAACAACACAAGAACATCGGTTTGGCATACTCAAAATGAGTTCATCCAAATCACGCTGTGGAATGGCCGCCCATGTTCGTTGCAACAACAAAAAAAGGTCTTCTTGCGACTGGATACCCTCCATATTCGGCAGAGCTCTTCTCTGTAGCATATCCCATGCATGCTCAATCGGGTTCAAGTCTGGCGACTGAGCAGGCCAGGGCAGGACATTGATGTTAGCTGCGGCGAGAGTCTGTCTTACAACTCTTGCGGTGTGCGGTCGTGCATTATCATGCATTAACTGAAATAAGGGACCGATTTGCACTTGTAGAGGAACGATGACGTCTGATACAATCGTCTCAGCATAAATTTAAGCGTTGAGTTTGCCTCTGATCCAAATCAACTCAGTTCTTCCGCCGATCCAAATACCCGCCCATACCATGATGGTTCCACCACTATAAGGATGGACTTCCTGGCAGGATTTTAATCGCTGTTGGCGTCCAGGGGTTCTCCAGTGTCGTATACGTCTTGTATCCGGTCTCATACCAAAACGAGACTCATCAGAAAAGCACACGAAACGCCATTGTTCTTCTGCCCAATTTCTGTGTTCAAGAGCCCATTGATATCGAATCCTACGATTGTGCATTGCTATAGGTGGTACCCGTAGCGGTCTTCGGGAATGAAGGTTCACTTCATGCAAGCGGTTTCTGACTGTTTGGTCGCTAATTAAGTTCCCTGAAGAGTGATGAAGCCGCACGGCTAACATCATGGCGGTTATTGTTGGAGCTCTTCGAGTTAAGATTTGAATGTATCGGTCTTGTCTCCGTGTGGTGCAGCGATACCGTCCTCCATGGCGCTCAGCCACGGTACCAGTGCTTCGGTAACGTGTCCAAAGTCGACTGATAACACTCTGACTTGTATTCAGAGCTAAAGCCACAGTACGTTGCCGGGAACCAGCTTCTATCATTCCCACGGCTCTGAGCATTTCTTCCCTGCTTAAATGACGTCGCCGCTCCATAATAACGTTGGTTTTAATCAGTAGTAGGGAAACAGTAGCACTAATAATGTCTTCAATGCGTTGTATGTTTTTATAGGGAAAATATTGACAGCTGATTTTCATCTTTTACTCGAATTTGATTCACAGTTCCTGATTCAAATTATGAAATGCACCAAAAAGGATCCATATAAATTTATAAAATCATAAATTTATTACAAAGCCACATCTCAATCTCAAGAAATCCGCATAAAAATGCTTGATCCCTAGACACTTTTGATGTGTGTAGTATTATAAACGCTAATAGTGTTTTTTTAAACTAATTTGACGGCAAAATGGAATAAATGAATAATTTTGAAAATTCTTCGAGTTCTAAATAAATCGAAACAAATGAACGCAACAATTCTATTTTTGATTTAATTTTGCAATAAATAATAACCTAAGTACTTAAGTTTCTAATTTAAAATCACTTTACAATTGCCAGAACCAATAATTATTTAAATTGCCAGTAAATTATTCGTGAATCCAACTAAATACTAACAAGAAAACACTAGAATAACGGTTAAATCTAGGAATCCTAATAAAGGTGTACTATTTGAAAGGATTTAAGACGTACAGACCAACTATCTTATTATACTGATCTTTTGCCTTGGAACAAACTAGAATAAATAAATTAAAGCAAAATATACTCTAAGTTTGTACCAATAAAGTGTAAATTGATTTGTTTTGAAAACTGTAATAGAATTTTAGAAATAAATTGCGAGTGTAACTAAGAATGTGATTTAATTTGCTTTTTTCAAAGGAAATACTTATGGATAGGGTTAGTACATAAAACAAACAGACTTTAGCTATGATTCAAACAAATTTGAAATTGATTTCACATTTCAATACACATGCTAACTTATAAAATAAGATGATACCTAATTATTATGTTAAATCATAGAAGTCTATGTTTTAAAATTAGAACTTTCAAAGAATGCAGTTTAAATATTTAAAAAATCTGAATATTAAAAAAAAAGTAAACACAAGAAACAGATAAAACAATATGGAAATTTGAATTTTTAAATTTAGAACTCGTCGAAGAATCGCATAGAACATTTCTTTTTTGTTAAAATGTAACTCAACGCATTTAAAAATGGAATTCATTTTTATAAAACCACAGATTCAATAAAGAAACAATTTACATTTAAAACGTGGAAGAACGATAATTGAAGTCAGTCATTCCTTATTAGACACTAACGTCTTCATGCAAGTACAGACGGACAGACAGACGGACAAAAACTAACCACCTTTTCCTACAACTAGTCTTTAGAATGTAGTCTTGAAATAATTGCTAACTACTTAGTTCAGTTTAATAATGTATTGCTAAGATGGCAACCGATTTATGGAACAGGAATCAGTTTGTTTTATGAAACGTTTGTACAAATTGATGATGGTGTCCTAGAAGTTTGTGTTTAAGGGATGAGGTTTAAAATAGTTTTGCAAAAAAGCGTATGTTATTTTAATATTACATTGTTTTATAATAGACTAGAAGCGCTCCGCGGTTTCACCCGCACAGTTTTCAATTTACCCCCCTTTTCTCTGCCTAGGGGGCGAATTTCCAAAAATCCTCTCTTAGTGGTAGCCTACTCCCCCCAACAAACACACGCGCCGAATTTCAGCTCTCTACGACCAGTAGTTTCGGCTATGCGTTGTCTGTCAGTCAGTACATCATTCAGTAACGGAAGAGTTTTATATATTTAGATTTACACTATACTAAGTATTAATGTATTTTTGTTTTTCTGGAATGATTAGCCACATCTAGGTTCAATAAGTATTCCTGTTTAACAGTTGGAACAAGGATCTCGGTAGTTGGTTAGCGTATCGCCATGGTCCTGGATTTAAATCCTAGGTGTTTTTTGTTCTTCTAGCATTTTAGCAAGTAATATAAATCCTTGACTTGCGGCTTCGATTCCTATACAACTTCCCACAAAATTACGCAACAAAAGTCAAATCAACGAAAACAATTTGAATGTAATGTAATCGTCGATACTGGATCATATAAACATAGAAAGTTAACCGGAGTGTTTGCGACTGACGATGTAAAAGCACGCACCAATTAGCCGATCGTCGCCGGCGGCGGTGTGACGTCATAAATCGAAATAACTGTTGTTGGTGGATAAGGGGAAGCATGCGCGGGAGCAAGCGCGATGGTGATTAGAAAAAAGTATTTTTGAAAATAAGGTTTTAGCTTGAATAATTAACTTTGTGACTAGTTCTCATGTTCATTTAATAATATATCGGTCTGTCTAACGAAGAGTTGTGGGTTCGAATCCCGAAATGTATATTTTTGTAAGTATTGATGTGAGTGTGTGCGTGGTTTATGATAATTATGATACAGCTAAAGTTGCTATGTAGGTATGATTGATTGATTATAATAATTACTTACCTACCTATATAGAGCTAGCAGATAACGATTTTATAGTCTAGTCTAAAAGTTTCCCTAATATTAGTTAAACCCAACAGAAAAAACCATCTCGTAATTTCCATTTAAATTACGAACAAAAACTCTTTGACATTTAAATAAAGTTGACTATTAATTCAAGTTTTTTCACAGAAGCATTTAACAAAACGAATCAATTGTATATGTATATTAATCATATCAAGTTAAATATCGCATCTATCTGAATGTCCTGTCATTTACATGCTGCAGTTTTATTAATGTATATTTTTATGTACATGTTAAGTATATAACAAGAGTCCTCCCAACATACAAGAACATAATCAATATTTTACATAACACCGCCCTTTCCTTGTACTAACAAAATTAATCAATAAAATAAAACGTAATTTTCATAACTACGATAATAAAACAATATGACTTTCAATTATTTTTCTGCTCTATTTTATTATTATAATTGTCAAAGAGGTTTTATGTTTGGTTTAATTACAATTTGTTTTTAATGGTAATTGTTAGCTAAATAATTGTGAATAATTGCAGTCCAGTTAATAGTTTTTTGTTTAACGAGGTTGTTTGTTTAGCTAGAATTATGGATAGTAAAATTGTTTTTTAATAGATCTTCTTTTGCTTATGCAATAACAAGTTCTATTTCCGAATAGAGGTAAAACATACCGTCTATGGATTCCCCATCTCTATATATAAAAACTAGCGGCGTCTCACGGTTTCACCCGCGTGGTTCCCGTTCCCGTGGCAATACGGGGATAAATATAGCCTATGTTAATAAGGGTGAATATAACTTTCTAATGGTGAAAGAATTTTTTAAATCTGTCCAGTATTTTTTAAGTTTATTCGTTACATACAAAAATACAAATCTTTCATCTTTATAATATTAGTGTAGAATAGTAGATGAATCCCTATTTCCCTTGGTCATAGCATCACGCTTGAAGTAATGGACCGATTGACTTGAAATTAGGTCCTGTACCCAATTTCAAGTCAATCGGTCCATTACGTATGGCGTAGCGTATGGTCCGGGGAAGGAAGGTTTTATCCCAAAATTCCCACGGGATTGGGATTTACGCGGGTAAAATCGCGGGGCACCGCTAGTAGAGTATAAATAACGGTATAACAGATTTGGAACCAGTCTTTTTCTTCTTTGCGTGTCGACTCATATTTTTGAGGACCAGAACTCGGCCACCGATATGGCACTATCAGTGGTCTTGTAAAGGTCCTCGCGTGTGCAGGTGTAGGGACACGCACGGCAAGTTATTTGCCGTTGAGTCGTGGTGGAAGGATCGGCTAGTCTGCGTTACCGATTTGCCGTCTGCAGACCATTGCCCAGGGTGCGCCGGGCGTATGCTTGTTATATGCGCCACTCGGGGAGACTCCTTCCGTGCACACCCGTTAGACATTATCAGTTTGGAACCAGTTAGACCTTATCAATAATGATGTGAAAACCTCACCCTGGCAAGTTTTCTAATTACAAAAGCGAAATAGTAAACTTTTCATCGATTTATTGGCAAGTCAAAGGTTAATTAATTAATGAGAGTTATATAAAATAGTTACGTGCGAGGGCTGGGAGCTTAATCGTCATTTAACTTATGTGGTGATTGATGGTCGGTTGTTAATAATATTATTTAAAATCTGATTTTATATTTATAAAGATACCAGCTGCTGCTGTGCCCCGCGGTGTCTCTCGCGTGGTTCCCGTTCCCGTGGGAATTTCGGGATAAAACATAGCCTATGTCCTTTCCCGAATCATAAGCTACCCCTGTGCCAAATTTCAAGTCAATCGGTTTAGTAGTTTAGCTGTGAAAAGGAAACAGACACACAGACAGACATACAGAGTTACTTTCGCATTTATAATATTAGTTAGGACTAGCAGCTTCCCGCGGTTTCACCTGCGTAGTTCCCGTGCCCGTGGGAATTTCGGGATAAAAATATCCTATAATGTCCTTCTCCTAGTTCTTAGCTATCTCCCTACCAATTTTCAGCCAAATCAGTTCAGCCGTTCTTGAGTTATCATATTATAACTAACACGACTTTCTTTTATATAATATAGATGGCTTTTGGCTTGTTTTTACGTGAATTTGTATTATTACTTCTCAGCATATAAAAATAAGTATATAGTTATTTATTTGATAAAAATATCTATAAATTAATTATTACTTATATGTACTCGTATGATTTTTTTTTGCTTTTGACGGCTCTAACTCTGTCTGTCAATGTTGTAAGTACGAGAATACATTGGTCGACAATGCAGTCTTTTGCAGATCTAAATAATAAAAAGGGTAGTAAACTTTTTAGAAATATAAGAAAAAAACATAACATAACATATAATCATTCACTACATCATCTCATTATAGTAACTGACCCTAAACTAAGTTCGAAACTTGTATCTAGGGTATCAGAAACTACGCACAAACTCATTCACACACACCCAGACCGAGACAAACATTTGTGGTTCACACAAATATTCAGCCCGCGTGGGAATCGAACTCGCCACCTTACGGATGGCAAGCCGGCATGGTGCCATCGAGGTCATCAAATCTTTTAGATTCATTTTCATTCATTCATTAAAACACACTTAATTAACACAAAAGCCGAAAATATTAACAAAACATTAATAAAATCGTCAACATTATAATTGTTTTAAAATAAAAGGAAGCCTGTTATTTAGTTAATTATAATATTTTCTTTGTGCCCTTATATTCAAGTTAAAAAATTAGTTGGTTTCGAATTTAAAATTGCAAATGTTGCAACATTGTTGCGTACAGGTTCAATCGGTACAAACGATTCGAAGAAATTTGTTTTGTTTGAACAAACGATTATTTATCTCGATTGTTGGGAACAATTATTGAATTATTATCAAATTTCTATATTAATTATAACGTTTTTGTCTTGGAAAATCAAGCTATCTTAATTATCTGTCCGCGTTTAACTTAACACTTTTGTAGCGAACCAACTTTGTTTTACATTTTCTACTGTTTAATTTACTTGTAAAATTAATTGACAAACATTCGGATTTATTTATTTATTTCTTGCTTATACATGTTGTTATACAAGTAGGTGACTTAATGTATATAATACAGAGGTTAGTATCAACATGCACCCTGTAAGGGCACAGCATAAGAATTATTTATACAATTATATTAATAATGTTTACAAAAACAAGTTTAAAAAAAAATAGAGAATTTTCTTCGTTATAAAATTATCATTAATAAAGTTTAACAAAAAGAAGATAATTAGAAAAAAAGAATAAAAATAAAATATTTGGATACTTAGTTAACAAGATAAGTACATATTACATATTGTTAGTACTTAAATTAAAAACAAATAACAAGATATAGTTATAGTTATACACACTTAGACTTTATCATTAATAGAGGTAAAAACAAATATATCAACAAATGAGTACTTACTTATACTAATTATTACATTTTAACAAATTATAACAAATCACTGAAGAAACTCTGACAGTGAATAAAAACATTTATCTATTAGGAACTTTTTTAATTTAGCCTTAAATTTTAATAAATTTTCTTGTGTATGAATGTAATCGGGGAGTTTATTATAAATTTTTACAGACATCGCATATGGACTCGAGTGGACAATTTGTAATTTTGATATTGGGGGGGCTAGTTTTGTATGAGGACGCAGATTTTGTGGTCTAGAGTATTGTGGGAATAGGTGCATATTCTTTCGGACGAATATACTTATCTCCAATATGTATACAGATGGGAGGGTCAAAATATTATTTTTTATAAAATATGGTCTACAGCTGGTTCTTGCATCAAGATTAAAGATTATCCGTAAACATTTCTTTTGTAATATGAATAGTGAATTAATTTCGGTACTGTTTCCCCATAGTATGATCCCATATTGAAGCCACGAATGAGCATAGGCGAAGTATGCACTAGTTGCAGTCTTTATGTCTGTTACTTTTTTTAAATTATACAACGCATATGTAAACCTAGCTAATTTTGAAGATGTTTGTTTAATGTGTTCTTTCCAATTATTATTTACTAGCTGTGCCCTGCGGTTTCACCCGCGTAGTTTCTGATCCAGTGGGAATTTCGGGATAAAACATAGCCTATGTCTTATTAATTTAAAAGAAAATGTATACAAAATTTATACTTTTGTATACCTCATCGTCCACATCAAATCCAAACGATTTCTGTACTCATATTATTGTACATGACTGTACAAGTTGTATGCATTCATATTTTCTACTTTTATTTGGTATTGCCAATTAGTACGAACATTAAACCCGAGTTGCCATTACATGACTTTCTTTTACAATGCGCTTGCGCACCTGACGTTGCGTCCGGCAGTATCGCGCATTGAAAGAAAATATTCTTGGTAACATTTTACTGTGTTTTTCAAGTGATATTTTATATTGACATGAAATTACTTTTATCAATACTTTTTTAATTAGATAGAGAAGGAATTGTAAAATTAATTGCGTTTAAAAATATGTTGTAGACTCTTCTTTACAAATATTTTAGTACCATGAATTTTGAAAATTTTAATTTGAGAATAAATCTTAGTCTATTAAGAGTTACCGTTTTGATTTTTATTAGATTCATCATCATCATCATCAAAGGCCTCTACATATGTAACAGATGATTTAAGCAGTGTCTGCTGAAATGCGACACCTTCTACGGTGACTAGTTAAACCGATTATAGATTTAAATAGACATAAATACACACATTAATAATTAAAAGGCAAAAAGTTAAAAAAACAATTTCAAAATTAGCAAAATTTTGGTACATAATATGTATTATTAGATTTATTAGTTTATGTTGTACATAATATGTACTTATTATTAGTTTAGGTAGTTGCGGAAAATTGTTAGCTTACAAAAACAATAATACATAAGTAATTTAGAACTTTCAATAATTTATTAAAGAGACTCAAACGATTGTGAAACCATAGTTAGAAAGATATTTTACTAAACCAAATCTATAGACAGAGTAATTGAACCAATTAGCAAATAGAGAATTAGAACTCGTATCTAATTTACTATTCAAACATAAATTTCAATTAAGACCTCTACGGTATGATACCCATTATACTCTTTACAATAGGGATGACGACTAATGAAAATGATATTCTATTTTATCCATGAATGTAATGATATAAAAACATTGGACACGTTGTTTTATCAAATTAATAAAATTGACTTAGTTATTTATAACGTATTAAAGTTGAGGAGTGGGGGCTTGTGACGTCAATTATAGGTAAAAAATGTACCTAGCTATGACGTCACACGGGTTTTCTATGCTCTGTATCTGTATTTTTTGGCATCAAAAAGAGAAAAAAAACGTGTGTAATATATTTTCGAAATCTGAGGCCTTGTGACGTCAATTTTAGGTAAAAAGTGTACCTAGCTGTGACGTCATATAAGTTTTTTATGCTCTTCAGCGTCTCAATTATTTGTATGCATCAAAAATACGATGACTAATTAGTTTTTCTAGTCGTCAGCCCTAATTCTTCAACATATTAAACTAGTATTAGGAAATTTAAAGTCGCCGTTATAGCGTGGGTTGACCACCAGTGACTTTTTGTTTATAATTCATTATTTATCTCATAGAAATGGCGTTTTTATTTAAAATTACAAAGTATTCAATGTAGAAATTATGTTTTTGTTTCTTTTGTGAGATTAGATTTGTTGTACGAGCGGTTACATGGGTTTGATGTTTTACGTTGGTTTTTAGAAATATTTTGAATATTTGGTTTTATTTAAATATGTATGTAGTAGTTTGAAAAGTAGTTGTTATTGTTTTGTGGAGAATTTCAAAGTTTTTTAAGTGTGCTTGGATTATAATGTTTCATACATTATACTTGATTATTCTAGTCATGTACTTAAACTAGCTGTCCCCCGTGGTTTAACCCGCGTATATCACAATCCCGTCGGAATCCTTTCTTAGCGGATGCCTACGTCATAACATCTACCCGCATGCCAAATTTCAACCAAATCCGTCTAGTAGTTTGGGCTGTGCGTTGATAGATCACTATGTCAGTCAGTCACCTTTGAGTTATATACTCGTATATTTAGAAAAACAATCTTCAAGTTAAACTTCACCCACCTCATTAAAAACAACAATAATCACAGTCCCAGAACCCTTTAAAAATAGAATCCAATACAAATCTATTCGGCCACGACTTTCGTTCCAATCAGGAATCAAAGTGATGTCCCTTAGATTCATAGGGACGACACGTCACCGATTAAGGTATGGTGTTGTATAACAGGCTACACCTTGTTAGTCCACACGTTGTATAATTCAAGACAGATTTATTCCAACTACAAACTGTATATCGTAGGATAAGTGTAAAATTGTATAAAAAATGTTGCTTTGTTCCAGTATAGATAGGGAATTGATTGGTCTGTTTGTTGTATTGAATTTGTGCTTTATTAAGGACGAGCAGCGCCCCACGATTACACCCGCGTAGTTCCGGATCCCAAAGGAATTTCGGGATAAAAAGTATCCTATGTTCTTTCCCGGACTATAAGCTAACCCCTGTACCAAATTTAAAGTCAATCGGTTCAGTAGTTTAGCCGTGAAAAGGTAACAGACAGACAGAGTTACTTTCGTATTTATAATATTAAGTAATGATTGAATAGGTTATATTTGATGAATGTTGATTTTCAGAATATACGAGTACGTTAGTATTTTTGTTCTTGCTTTGTTTTTTATAGTTATCATGGATATTTGCACTCAAATTATGACCTCTCATCCGTGATCATGGTTGCAAGCAACAGCGTTGAAATATCGGCAACTCGAAATAAATAGTAAATACATAGAAATATATTAGTTTGTTTCTCGTAATTGAACAGTTTTCGTCCTAAGGCTGCAAATTTTGACATTCAAGGGCTTTAACTTTCATTAAGTAGATGATATAAGAACAATAACGAGGTAAATGTTTTCAAATAATACAAAATGAACTTAACAATAAACCAAGTAGCATTACTATTCAGGAAATGAGACTTGAAAACATTTTCAGTTTAAATAACATTGAATTGTTTTAAAGTATTCTAAGGTTCACGAGAACCTTATTTAGTTGGAAGACAATAACAGCGTTAGGTCCCACCGACGTTGGTACAAATACGTCGTTAAATAAGGCATATAACATGTACCTCGGTGCTTCGAGAGAGTACAGCCGAGGCTTTATTAAATCGTGGGTCGTACACACGGGTTTCGAGAACAGTGAGTAAAATCTGTAATTCCAAAGATATGTTTCAAATGACATAATTTTTTGATGTATTATAACAAGGAAGTGATAACTAACCGCCTGAAAACCAGCGCTGTACTGTGTATCTCGGTCTCAGTACTATTAACTATAAATGTTTTGTTTTAACTATTTCAATCCATATCATTATTTTTAGCGAACATCGCACAGGACTTCCCAAAACCTTTTCAACTATCGCTATGCTTTTCAGGCTCCTTAATTGAAAATGAGGAAAAATCCACATTAGAAAACTTATATTCGATTGAAAACTAGATCGAAACTTATATAGACGCTTAAATGCGCTAAAAATTAGGAAACTAAATAGTTATTGATCTCAAATGATTCCCTACAAAAAGTTCTCCAACTTCCAAAGCAGTGTTCCCCAAAGCGCATCTCCCAGATAATCCTGAGATCTAGAAACGGTGAGATCTCATCGGGACGCGATACAGCTACAATGGTTGTCGTTTAGAGAACAAAACCTTGTTACTCCGACGCCTACAGTCACATTTCACACCAACTACACGTTGGTCAAACAATTGTATCGAATACTTATAGAAGGAGTGCGCGCGAATCAAATGTTATTGATTTTTGTTGTGTTCTTTCTTATTTTGTTATGGGTATACGTTGTGTTAAATCGTGCTGAAGAGGGCATTACTGCTTT
Source organism: Timandra comae (assembly GCA_958496195.1). NCBI lineage: Eukaryota > Metazoa > Arthropoda > Insecta > Lepidoptera > Geometridae > Timandra > Timandra comae. The sequence continues at coordinate 1,586,723 of OY292362.1, read as the reverse complement.
GTCGTGCTAACATCATTGAAAGTTGTTATGGGTAGTAAGAGTCCCCAAAAGTTGAAAAGGTGAATAAAAATTCTAGTATCGCATTCTGGGTTGTGAAGATCTGCAAATTACTTATTTCTAGTTTACGATATTTCATGGTAAATATCCCGTTAATTATAATGATTTGAGTGCTTATAACCATGATAACTATAAAAACTATAAAGATCTGCAAAGCCGATACTAAGATAAATAAAGTTAATAATAAATCAGTCGTTGCAATATGAAAAGCCCAATTAAGTGCCTATAGAGCCTTTCTAATTTTTCTAGTCTAGTGTTTGTCTAATCTATACCTTGAAGTCGAATAATTAATTTAAAATAAATATGTATATTTTTTATTTCAATTGTCTAATCTAATCTATAACTTCAAGACCACTTAATTAATTTAAAATAAATAGGTAAGTATTTATTTTTTATTTTAACTTCATTCAAAAAACGTCTACTCTTCTCATTTCACGAAGATTTGAAAATCATTTTATAGTTTGTTTAATCTCGTAATGGCACTTTTCCTCAATAAGACATCTCCAGTTTGCTTCCTTTACGCGTTTATAATTTCCTTAACATTTTTATAAACTCCACTTCTACACATTCCTCGGTCTACGCTGTAAGCAGTGCGGTCTCAGAATGCAGTGCTCCGGCGCACTATTTCACACACTATCAACAACACTCGATTACACTCGCATGCGCTAGCGCTGCCGCCATTCCATGGACCTGCGCCTGCGCATATTTAAATTGGAGTACAACTTTTTATTACTCCATTATTTGAACGAGCCATTCGCGATTTTATTTGAGGTTGTAAATTTATTTGGTGAATCTTATAGAGTTTTGTGATGGATTTTCTATAGTCTGTGAAAAAATAATAATATTATAAATTACTTTATACTGTTTTCAACCTTTTTGTCAAATATTTTTTTATTTACTTCGTATAAAACTACACATTAAAATAAAACTACTTCAACGGATTTCGGATTATCTAAAGAAATCCTGTCTACCTTTTATGAAAATTTAAATTATTTAAGCATCAGAAAACGGCTACAAATACAAATAAAGAAATTGAATTTTAATGTTACAAGTAACATAATGCTCAAGACAGGAATAAAAACTATTAATCAAATCAATTTACTTGCAAATTATTGAGAAAATTGGTGCTTAATATAGTATTCAAATATTTTAAACACTAAATTATAATATTCTCAGGTTTTTATGCATTTAAGTGGGAATTTAATTTAAAACAAAACGAATTTAAGTTCATTTTCAACACATTTTTGCCAAGTGAGGCACTAATAAAGTATTTATTTTCTTATTTATTCAGTAGCTGGTCTATCTTATTGTCAAAGAAACTAATAAAAATGTAATATTATGAATATTTAAACGGTCTAGACTGTTTGAATAGATTAATGATATCAAAGTTGATATTTTAGGGATCCTTAAGTTTTCAAGAGTCACAACATTTTTCGTTGCTTATAATTAAATTAGTCAAAGGGCTTCCGTGTGTTGGCTTTGGCCCCATACTAGCCTTCCAAAAGACCGGGACTCCTTAATAGTCCCGTGAATGGAAAAGATTATCATACTGTAGTAGCCATAGTCCCCATAGTTCCCCAATATCCAGTCCGTTAAACACCCCATTCCCATAACCCAGTCGTAGTTTTCCATATATTTGCAATATTCCCAGCAGAACTGGAGACTGTCCTTGGATGCATTTTATAGTGTTATACAGGGATAGTCACCGGATTGTGAATCCTTTACACAAGATTAAATATGTCAAAGAGCTTCCGTGTGTTGGCTTTGGCCCCATACTCGCCTTCCAAAAGACCGGGACTCCTTAATAGTCCCGTGAATGGAAAAGAAAAAATCATACGGTTTTGTAACAAAAAAGAAAATTATTTTCTTGCTTCATTTCTCTATAGCTTTTATCATTTAGATTGAAGATAGGTTAAGATAGGAACAAGAAAAAGTGAAAGTCTTGAGAATGCGAGTTTAATATTTAGTTTAATCAAGGCTTCTATAGTTAATATTTTAAAGCTAAGTTAATGATGAAGATGATTTTATCATATTATTATCTAGCAATTGACCCTAAATAAAAACTCAAATCTTTACTCAATAAAATATTATGCAGAACCATAGAATGCATTTTAAACTTAACTAAAATGCCGACATCTGTTTCAAAATTAGTGTCATCGACTTTTAAATACACTGAACGACATTTCGTTTTTTTTGTTCAAACATTAATTTATGCAAATATCGTTAAGAATTCTCTTCCAGTGAATTTTGAAAATACAACAAACGTTCTTTGAAATCAATAATTTCGATCTTTTAATTCGAATCTATTTAATCTCTTCCTTATTAGACGATAATAAATATGTCATCACGTTAGTAGTTTTGATTTTTAATTGGTTTCTCCTTAAGTAGGTGTGTTGGAGTTTTTTCGTGAATTTCCTTTTAATGAGGTTTAGTAGATTTTTTGGATTTATTGCATTTTGTTTTGGCACAAACATTGATTCACTTAGGAAAGTTTTATACTTACCTACTTAATTATTTCTACCTGGTTTTATATCTAACCATTTTGTTTCTTTTTACAGGTAAGAACGAATAACCGAGTCACAGACTTCCAATTCGGTAATTTTACTTCCGGAAAAAACATGATAATGAAAAAAATATGTTACCAAACATATTTTTTTTGTTTCTTAGTAAAAGTATTGAGTAGTATTAAAATATATGAATGAAATTTATTTGGTAAGTATCTATCTATCTATCATTAAATGATTGACATTAAATGATGACTCGTATACCTAGAAACCTTTAAAAAGTCGACAACTAACCCAAATTTTAGCGGTCTATTTGCTGAAAATGGCTGAAAATTTATGCCCATTTAAGAGTACATACATGGATATAACGTACCAGGCTATATTTTATCCCAATTTTCATACAAAATATACCTCAAAACGGGTACAATCACAGGAAAAAGTGTACAACATCCAGCCCACCTAGTATCTTCAATTCTTCAACAATACACGTTGGTCACTTCACCTATAACACGTCGAAACACAAAATGCATTATTCCACACCTATTATATTCATGTTAATGGGATCATACATCGGTTCCGGGCTATCTATCGCTGTCTCTCTCTATATACCAATAAATGAACGTGTACGAGAGAGATGCAAGCGTGTTGAAGGCATCTAGTTTGACGGGATCGTATGTTGAAATACACGGGACGCGGATTAAAACTTGAATGTTGGTTTGTAGGGTCGGAAAAAAGGAAAATATTTTTCTGTTAAGTTTTGGAATGGTAATGCAATTTTAATTGTATTTTTTTATCTAACCGTGTGCTATTTTATGAAATATATTTTTGTATTACTTATTTATTTTATATGTATACATGAAATGAATGGTATTTTGATTTTTATATTGTGGTTAAGTAAATGATTTTAAAGAACGTAAAGCATTGTCTGGCAATTAAATGCACTGCACATTGTTAAATCGATAACTACAAAGTGACCAGAGCGAGTGCAATTAGACAAGGTAATTGAATTGAAATATACAAAAGCTTTTTTGCTAACCCTACTTGACGAAAACTCACGCAATGACCAAAGTAAAACTGTCACAATAGGTTTTATATAACAACACATATCATCGGAGCGGATAACATCTCCAGCTCAGCTATAGGTCGAGTGATCGATGACGTCACAGGCGTCTCGCATGCGCACACGCACCCTCAGGGCACCGCGCAATAATAACAATTACTCTCGTGTACAACAACCTTATTCAATTATAAGTATTGAAATGCTGTTTTATGTTCGAACAATTTCTTAGTAAAAATCAATTGAATATAAAGCTGATAGCATCTGTACTAAAATTCTTTATTATAATACAAAAGTCTAGCAAACATTTCGAATCATTCATCATATAAGAATAAGAGAAAAACCTTCATCTTTACGAAATATAAAAAGAAATTATAAGAATCGACCCCAAACATACCTTTTCAATGCATTTCATATTCCAAAAATGAACATTCGAACTTGAAGGGGTCCTTATTCTGAATGCCGCTTCCTCCTGTCGTTTTATAGTGTTCACACTCCATAGAACAAAAGAGAATAAAACAATACGCCGTGCTTGCACCGACACCTGACTGAAGTGAGAACGAAACACGATACCTCGCCTCACGCAACACAACAGACCAAATACCACCCTAATTCCTCACACACAAAACACAATTTACAATAACACACAACAACTAACACTTCACACGTATCAACACACAGATTTATTCTTTAAACGAATGTGTCATAAAGGCGATTATTTTATAAACATTCACAACGTATTAAGATTCAGACTGTACGTGATACGGTCTGCCTTTCGCCAAGTAGTTTTGTATTGGAATAATTTTATAGTTATTACAATATTAGAATGCTATCGTTGACTTGTATTTGAAAATAGAACCGTAATTGACTCCATGACTTATAAAATTAAATAAAGAATTTGATTCGAATTTTTGCTTTCTTTTTTCAAAAATTTCTTTCTGGCTGGCGGCGAATAGACAAGTTTATTTGTAGCACAGACTTAATATGATTCGGCCTTGTCGAGTCAACTGGCAAGGTATTTATGTTAATTCGAAAATTAAAAAAATGTCATTAGCTTTATTTAAATCATAGACTATCGAGAAATTTATCTGATACTGGTATCTGTGGTGCGTTTAGTTAAAAATGCATTATGAAATGTTGTGGGCACCCACGATCTGAAGGCGTTGACCCCAAACTGGTATGTCTAGGTATAATAATAATATAAGTAATAAAGATTGCCTTTGCATGGTCTTAATTACTATTTTCGAAGAACAGTAAAACAATTTTGTATCGTCGCGGTAACATTATAGATTCGGTGTGTTTGTGAATCATGCGCGGCCAGCGCGATTTGTAAAAGTTATTTTAATGGTTATTGCCTTTATAAAGTGGCTAACGAGAACTATTTTATAATATTTATCATCGGTTTTCTCGTTTTGATTATTGATTTGATTTTATTGTATATCCGCCTATCGATGTTTTAACGCCGGGCAACAGTCGTTTAGTTTTCATCAAGTAAATTATATTACTAGTTACGAGTATAAATAAAGATACTTAGACAGTATTTAACTTAATAAATGTAAAATTTGTTAGATGAGTTTCAAAAAATATTGTAATTAATTGTAGAGACCACTGTAGAGCAAAGGACTCTCTCTCAGTATTAGTAAAGTCAGTAGGAATGGGCCTAATCACCATGCACGATGAAAATGTTTCAAATATCACTTGATGAAATGACATCAATCAAAAACTCAACTTATTCCACATTAATTTCTGAAAATAGTACATTTTGAAAATATTATAAATATCTAGTAAGTACATAACAAATGCCAAATACAATCTAAACCATAGACTACACGATCGTCAATAGACTAAACAGAGCTTTCAAAAAGGCATCAATTAAATGTGCGCGGGCGCAATTAACGTACGGTAGAATGTCCCAATGATGGTATCTGAATGACCTGGGGCTATCTGTAGCCGGTTCGAGTCCCGGCTACCGGTGAACGTTGGTGATTTATCGTGGAAAACCGTTTGTTTTGCTTGTTTCGGGGTTAATTGAAGTTTTCGGTTCATACAATTCGTGTTTTGATTCCTTGATGTTAGTGTTTAGTATTTACTTGTGCTAATGATGGTTAGTGGTTAGGTTAATTAACTAAGTCGCGTTGTTGGTTGGGTTTAATGTTAGTTTATATGTAGTTAATTTTAAGGTTATCATTATGTTGGTTTAAGATTAAACTTTTAACAAAATTCCTCGATATTTAAATAATAATCGCATATAATATAAGCACATAAACTAAAAAAATATTTAAAAATCAAATAAAGATGTTCATGTATCTACTAAAATATTTGTCCTCAATAGGAATTCAACCTGCAACCGTTAGCATAACAAACAAAATTGCTACCAACTACGCCACTCGGTCATAACAACATAAATAAACATAATAACATGTTTACGTATTTTTAATTCCATCAAAATCCTTCGTCCCAAAATCTAAACATTAAATTTCTTTTAAAGGCAACACCGTTTATAATCCAGTTTGACAACCACCAAACCGTTTCACTCGCATTCATTTTAAATCAAATGAATTAAACCCATTAATTTATTCGCTCGATTTTCGGCGACTGGCAATAAATAGGTCCGAACGTCAGACGAATATCTGGTATACTGTATAAATACTCTTTGGTTGCATGGAACGACTTTAAATTAGTTTTAAACAAGCAACTTTAAGACTTAAAGCTGTACAGTTAAGGCCGAAAGTGGAATAAAGAAAATAAAAATTTAACCAAAGACAATACGTTATTGTTTTTAAAGACAAGTGGAGGTGACAGCGGTCGGTTTTCGGCATTTAATTCGCGAATTTCGGCTTCAAACCGACATGACAATGGCGAGTATTGTAATTCGATATGGTGACATTGATGTATTTGGAGATTCTAAGGTTATTTTTAGGTTAGAATAGAATGGATGCGAATTTGAATGAGACATTATAATAAAACGAGTTAAAGTATATGAAAACGAAAGTGAAAAGCTTGGAAGAAAAAGTGTTTAATATTAAAAACTCAGTACAGCGAATATATTTTGCATATTTCATTTAGTCACAAACATAAATTAACAAATATTAAATTTTTACGTCCCAATAGCTTCAAAATGTTAGAATATTACCAAAATTCGACATAAATACTAAATATATCAATTATAAAGGTACCCCATTGTGTTAACAACAGTGTCGATACCATTGGTTAAGCAGGAATTTTGTCGAAAATGCTTCATCACACCCCATTACTGGACAATAACTGGACAATCTCGACAAAAAGTAAAGAAAAAATTGTTACATAATCCATGTGTGTACGCATAAAGTACTGTCGTGGACATAAATTGTTGTACATCAATAATATATTAAAGTTGTTCATTAATAATATGACGTTTTTTTAACGAATTTTGATGAATAATCAAAGTTAATGTAAATACTTAAGTCCATTATTTGGAATGTATGTGAATGTAGTTTTTACTTAAAAGTAGCTTTATGTGACTTAGTAGAATGTAGAATGTAGCTTCAGCTATCAAATCGAGAAAGTTCTATGAAAAAGAATCATAAGTAATATAATGATCCACATACATACATGTAAGCCAAAGATAAATTTTAAGTTACTTATTATCAAAACAGATGTTTAAAATCCTTCATTAGTTCCGCCACATCCCACCAGAGGGCACTTGCAAAACGTACAACGTTTTACGACGAACGTAACGTTCACATTAAGACGAAAACCCGGTACGGACAGCAAGAAAAACTTAAATTAAAGCCACATATATTATTAATGGCAATCATAAAGTATTACATCAATTTATGTGCCTGATTGTACAGTTGGTAACAACAGTAAGTAGCCAACTTTATTCCGAATGTTGAACGGGTACCGAATTATCTGAGCGCGTATCAAAAAAGGCCGGCAACCGAATGAAAAAAAGAAAAAACGTACAACGAAGAAATTATGATACTACCAAATACGAAAGCAAAAACTTGATTCTATATATTCTTGTCGAGTTTTATAGCGGATTCCGGGACAATTATCCGTTTTCGCGGTCTCTCTCAGTTAATGTCAACCAATTACATTTGTTTGCTGACTGTACTTAAAACATTAGGTTTTTAAATGTTTTAAATTTTATTCTTTCGTTCGATATTTAAAAATTGATTAGTACTTTTGGTTTTATGGGTTTTAATTGCGAGTATTGAAAGAAGTCCTTGAAGTATAAAAAGATAATTAAAAACGAATAAACTCGTAGTACTTTTATTCAATTAAAACATTTTTTATCGAACACTATAACATTCTCATCTGACCCCGATTGTTTCTCTCTCAAATGAAGACACAAACGAATTTCCGTATCATCTATCCCCAAAATAAAAATCACAAAAAGTAATTCCAACTTACTTAGGGCCTATTTAAGCATCTTCAAGTAACTTTCCGAGTACCTACTCACATGTTTTTTCTTTGACATAAAGTAAGAAAGAGATAAAACTAACTTTACTTGGTGAGTAACTTTACTTGAAAGTCGTGAAATACATAAATTAAGAGATAAAACTACCTTTACTTGGCGAGTAACTTTACTTGAAGGTCGTGAATTGGCCCTTAAACGTTAAAAAACCTACACTTACAAAACTAATATAAAAAAAGCTCAACATTGTTCTAGCAAGTGACGTCATTGAACTTAGTCTTGCACAAAGTCTAAACCTGGCCTGGCGATACCTAGACTTAGATAACAAAACAAACGAGACCTATTGGTCAGTGTCAACGAGAAAAAACAACATTAGACTAATTAGAAAGAAAAATGGCGATCCATCTTTAGTTTGGTTAGGGTTAGCAACTAATATAAAGAAATAAGAAAATTGTAATACATAGTTATTAATGTGCCAATTGTTATAGACCTTAGTTAAGTATAATTGTATACGTGGTCGCTAATGACCTTAGTTGTTTAAAAGCGACCTTAAATGAATAAATAAAAAAAAAATATCCATTGAAAAAAAGCGAATTATTATTTACTAGCGACGCCCCACGGTTTTTCCCGCGTAGTTCCGGTTCCCGTAGGAGTATGGGAATAAAATTATTCTAAAAACCTTCCCACTGAATCACTCTATCTATTAAAACAAACCGCATCAAAATCCGTTGCGTAGTTTTAAAGATTTAAGCATACATAGGGACATAGAAAGCGACTTTGTTTTATACTATGTAGTGATTCCGTGAGAAATTTTGGAATAAAATGTAGCCTGTGTCCTTTCCCAAGCGTTAGGTTATCTGTGTACCAAATTGCATGTAAATCGGGTCAGAAGTTTTGCGTGTTTGCACGACGGACAGGCATTATTTTCGCATGTATAATATTAAAAATTGTAAGGATTTATATTATAACTAGCTATGCCTTTCGGGTTCTTCCACATTGGTCTTTCTTCAATAAAAGGGGTATCTAATACGTTTTTCTTTTTAAATCCCATTAATAGTTTCTAACCCCCTTATTCATAAAAATAAAATAAACCTATTTTAGTTGAAATATGTTTTGTCACTTTCACACTTTTACAAACGATAGATGGTGTGACAGGCGCTTAACACTTTTTAACTAAAATAGATTTATGAAATGTTTATGAAAGGCCGTAAGTTTTTTAAACTAACAACTTACACATTAGTAAGATAACTAAAACTGTGTTAATTAGTTTGTCCGTCTTTCATTTTAATAAGTAACGGATATACTTGATTTTTTGCATAAAATTAATAAAAAATACTCGAACACACATCACACATCGTAATTTAGTTCCAAACTATGCAAAGTTTGTACTATAGATATGTATGTATATAGTTAGACAACGGATAAACATACGTTTAAACATTGTTTTTTGTAATAAATGCTAAAACACCCAGCTCAAGACAAATGGACATATTCATGTACACAAATATTTGTATGAAGCAGGAATCAAACCCACAACCATGAAATCTAAATTTAAAATTGTTATCATAGACTCTAAAATAATTTAGTAAAAAAAATCGTGGTATAAAACTTTTTCATAAAGGCTATTTTATGGCGTATATTCCCATGATATTAACGTAGGTAACGCCGCGTGAAAAAGCCAGTATGTTATAGAAATAATGTTTTATGCAATGCCTATGTTTTTATAATAACTTGTGAGTATTTCTGCGACGAAAGGTTTTTTAGGGTTCCGTAACCAAAGGGTAAAAACGGGACCCTATTACTGAGACATCGCTGTCCGTATGTCCGTCTGTCACTAGGCTGTATCCACAGAACTCGGGTTCTTGAGATACAGCCACAGAACTCGGAATACTCTATGGTAAGTAAAGAAGTCTGACAGACGCGTGATATTGTCGCCGCAAGGTGTGTCCCATACGACACCATTCACCAGTATTGTTCAATTGCGTTATAGTACGTCAATGTGTTGGTCACTGTCAACTGGCGACACGCGTCCCAATATAACCAGAGAGTAGATAACATGTCTATACGTACGAGTATTCCGAGTTCTGTGGCTGTATCTCAAGAACGGTGATAGCTAGACAGTTGAAATTTTCACAGATGATGTATTTCTATTGCCGCTATAACAATAAATACTAAAACCAAAACAAAATAAAGAAGTATTTAAGGGGGATCCCATACAGCAAATATGTTTATTTTGTCGTATTTAGTACGGAACCCTTCGTGCTCGAGCCCGACTCGCACTTAGCCGGTTTTTTATACGACCGTTGCATGTTTGTTTTTATTTATTATACCATAGAAATATACATTCAGAATTGGCTTGGTGGAGACATTGCAAACGTTATAAATAAGAGTGAATATATTACTTTAGTTATAGTTAAAGGCTCTGATTTATTTATGTTTTAATCTGTGTTTACTAATATTCTAAAGAGGGTTTATTTTTCATAGAGTACTTTAAAAAATAAAAAAATCTTGGAATATATTAGGATTTTAAAGTATTTTATTGAGGGTAATCTAAATATTATAACTCAAAGGTGATTGACTGACTGACTGACATAGTGATCTATCAACGCACAGCCCAAACCACTGGACGGATCGGGCTGAAATTTGGCATGTAGGTAGATGTTATGACGTAGGCATCCGCTATAAAAGGGGAAAATCCCTAATTCTGCCGGAAGTCATCATTCCACGCGGACGAAGTCGCGGGTAAAAGCTATAAAAAAAACCCCTATGAGCTAAGTAGAAACTTATTTATATAGATAAGCTAATTACGCAATTAATTTAATATACATTTATTTAAAATAACTAACCAATAATATTTACTTATATCAAAAATATTTGCTTAAAAATTACAGTTTGAAATCCAGTTTTGTAATTTAATATACTACTGCGAAAGTGTGTTTATTACTTTCGACTTATTTTTAACCAATAAATACTGTTTTGCTTACTAGTTCAGTACGAAATTAATGACTGATAATAAGAAACTATATTTTTATTCCTGATCTACTAGTTCAGTTATCCTAACTAATCCTAATCTTAACTAATATTATAAATGCGAAAGTAACTCTGTCTGTCTGTCTGTTACCTTTTCACGGCTAAACTACTGAACCGATTGACTTAAAATTTGGTACAGGGGTAGCTTTTGGTCGGGGAAAGAACATAGGCTACGTTTTATCCCGAAATTCCCACGGGATCGGGAACTACGCGGGTGAAACCGTAAGTATAAGTAATACAAACTCTTGGTATAGACACAGATTACTAACCAGTTACTACGTATAGGTAATACGAACTCACAGATTACTAAATAGTTACTACGTATAGGTAATACGAACTCTTGGTATAGACACAGATTACTAAACAGTAACTACGTATAGGTAATACGAACTCTTGGTATAGACACAGATTACTAAACAGTTACTACGTATAGGTAATACGAACTCTTGGTATAGACACAGATTACTAAACAGTAACTACGTATAGGTAATACAAACAAACTTTTGGTATAGACACAGATTACTAACCAGTTACTACGTATAGGTAATACGAACTCACAGATTACTAAATAGTTACTACGTATAGGTAATACGAACTCTTGGTATAGACACAGATTACTAAACAGTAACTACGTATAGGTAATACGAACTCTTGGTATAGACACAGATTACTAAACAGTTACTACGTATAGGTAATACGAACTCTTGGTATAGACACAGATTACTAAACAGTTACTACGTATAGGTTATACGAACTCACAGATTACTAAACAGTTACTACGTACATATATAGCTAACTAGCAGCGCCCCGCGGCTTCACCCGCGTAGTTCCCGTTCCCGTGGGAATTTTGGGATAAAAAGTATCCTATGTGTTATTCTGATGTATAAGCAAGATTATTGTAAAGTTTCATTAAAATCCATTCAGTAGTTTTTGCGTGAAAGAGTAACAAACATCCATACATACAAACTTTCGCCTTTATAATATTAGTAGGATACGAACGAACTCTTGGTATAGACACAGATTACTAAACAGTTAGTACGTATAGGTATTCAGGCCGCTTCTGTCCTGCTCCCGCGGATCAAGATAGTCCGAGAGCTCCCACTAATGAAAAGCACCTTGTTCGCTTTATTAACTCTAATGTATTCAAGAGATGAGTGGTACGATACCAGCCAAATGTCACAGTGTACTTTTGTTCGGGATTGACTGTGTTTGGAGCCGCTCTGCGGGCGGTATGTCGGTACTATTAGCGTTTGTGTGTTTGTTTGTTCGGCTGATTGTTTGGCTATATTTAAATAATTAATAATTCCTACTAAGACTTCATTAATACTATTTTGCACCTCTATCTATACAGTGTCGTAAGTTAAAAATAATTATTGTACTTAACTATGGGTTTTTTGTGCTTGAAATTAATGACTTTAATTATTTTTATTATTTATTTTGCGAGGGTAATTTTTTAACGTTTAAGTAATTAGTTTTAGTGTCACTTAATTTTTTTCTATGAGTCACATCTTATTCCTGAATAACACATGGAATACTTTTTTCCCGAAATTCCCATGGGATTGTGTATAAATAATCGTATGTTTTATTGTTAACTTTTTGTATTCGCAAATCGTACCAATAGATGGCGTTGTTACTTAATTTTTTAACACACGATGGTGAATTGTGCCGCGATTGTAGGGAATGATACTACGAGCTACGGATTCACGCGGGACGCAGCTAGTCACTACTAATATTATAAATGCGAAAGTAACTCTGTCTGTCTGTCTGTTACCTTTTCACGGCTAAACTACTGAACCGATTGACTTGAAATTTGGTAGTACCGGGTAGCTTATGTTCCGGGGAAGAACATAGGTTATGTTTTATCCCGAAATTCCCACGGGATCGGGTGAAACCGCGGGGCACAGCTAGTTTTACTATAAAAAACAATCTCAAACTACAGACGCAATAAAAAATCCACTCTAATTGTGAGTGTAAAATTTCATATTCACATTCATGTGAGTGAATAGGTATGATTTTATTAGTGCCCAGCTGTTGGCGGGTTAGCGCAGCAATAAATGTTCACGAGTGATGGAATATTTTCTTGAATTCAAACCGTTTATATCCAAGTTTAATGGATTCCGAGCAAACATATGAAAACCACTTAGATTTAGTTTTTGTCTATCTTTTGAAGTCGAGTGCGAGTTTTCGCGTACATTTGACTTGGGATTAAATGTTTATAATATTTAGGTGTTATATTTATTACATGTTGTTGATTGATTTAATGTATTTGTGAATTTATTCTTTGTGAGGTACTCTGTGTAGGTGATTGCAATTTTATATAGGACTCAGTATGTGCTAAGTGTATATCATAACGTGTTAGTTTTGAATAAATTATTGTGCGTCTATGTTACTGATATCTAAATATATTATACAACTCAAAGGTGACTGACTGACTGACATAGTGATCTATCAACGCACAGCCCAAACCACTGAACGGATCGGGCTGAAATTTGGCATGCATGAAACCGCGGGGCACAGCTAGTTAAATATAAAGAGATAGACTTAGTACAAATAAACATATTTTTCAATAACCTTTTATAAATAAGTCAATTTCAATATTAAAAACAAAAACGACGACGTTATATGTTAATACTTAACAACTTTTAAATCCTTACAAAAAACGCATCCCTACTAATATTATAAATGCGAAAGCAACTTTGTCTGTCTGTTTGTTACCTTTTCACGGCTAAACTACTGAACCGATTGGCTTGAAATTTGGTACAGGGGTAGCTTATGGTCCGGGAAATAACATAGGCTACTTTTCATCCCGAAATTCCCACGAGAATGGGAACGACGCGGGTAAAACCGCGGGGCACAGCTAGTATTTTATAAATAAGACAATTTCAATATTAAAACCACAAACGACGAACTTTTAAATCCTTACAAAAAAACGCTTATCTTATAAAACTCCCACTATTTTTAAACAATAACATCTACAAAACAATCCACTAGCACTCATAAAACTTCAACACACGCCATCATTACAAGCGTTTATCTAAATTGTCCATTTCAATAATTTTCTATTCGCATTCGAATTCCTTTCGCGTAAAAAACTTTAGACGTCTTTACTCGTCAACGTTGGGAACGTTCAAAGAGTTATACAACACATTTGTCAGTAAAAGCCGATTTATTTACCTATTTATCTATTCCTTTTTTGGTTTGATCGCGGTTTTATAATGCTTGGTGTACGTAGAGGTGTATTGTGTTGTGGGATAGAGTGAGAACTGGTGAGGGTGAACAGTAAGTGCGAGTAAGAACTTTGTACTTGTTAATTTGATGATAGCAATGTTCAGCTCTTGCATCTTTCTTGGAACTTTGAATATATTTTTGAACATACGTATATTAATAAAAAATAAGAATGACGCAGTTTAGTGTCATTTTTCGACAGTGACATCGATTTAAACTTGCATGATTTCCTGTTTAATATAAGTACCTATATCAAAACATAAATTACACTTTGACATTAATTATAATGTAATTTTGTATGTGTGTGTGTAAATTAATTACTCCTTCACACTAAAATGTCTGTACAGAATTGGTTGCAATTAAGTACACATACGAGTATAGTTTATTGCCTGCATTAACATATGATAGATACTTTATATCCCAAAACTATAACATTCATTTTTACTTCAACTGACTTCCATACGATACTAGCCCTCTAAACCTTTTTTTATCCTATTTCTATCCTTGTGATTTTTTTCTACCAACCACATTGACAGATTGCTTTATTTCTTTGACGAAACAACGTCAATGAGTTGAGGGAAATGACGTTATTAGTCGGCTCATTTGACGTACGTGGATTTAGTAGTGGTGGATGTAAAACGAATGAAATATATTTGCAATTACTACGAATGTTGTAGGAGTTTGTGGTAGCCATGGATTTATGTATGGTAAGATATGTTTGGGAAGATTTTTTTAATTAAAGTTTTCTAGTTTTTATTCGACAAGATTAGAATGTAATGTGTTTGCTTTTATCTTATGATTAGGCTTGACCAGCCTGCCTAGCATGACTGTGAGTGATAAATGATATAGACACCACGAAATAATATCGATTTCGCGAGCATGACATAATGAATGTGGCGTAGTACGATTTGATAAAATTAAATATGGCGGCTATATTTATTATATTTTGACAGTTGGATGTCAATTAATAGCTATATCGATTTCGCGAACATGACCAAATGTCATAAAATTAATCATGAGGCAAAATTAAATATGGCGGGCATTTTTATCAAATTTTGACAGTTGGATGTCAATAAATCGCTGTATCTATCGCGTTTTCGAAGTCATGCTAGCCTAGCAGACTTGCTAATTTAAGTAGGCTGTTTTATAAATCTTTAAATGTTTAAAATTTCCGTACTATTAAAATTGCGGAATAAAAATATGATACCATAAGTATTATTTGTTATTAAAATACACAGAAGTTATCGCCAAACATCAAAGGGCGACCACCCACAGCAAAACGCATAAAAATCAAAGTTTGACGAAATTTAAAACATATTAATTTCAAGAAGTCTGAACTCAAAATCATTAAAACATTACTTATCCTTTTTTACCCAAAAACAGCGTTAAAGATCAATTTATTTCCATTTTAAAACTAAGTAAAGGATGTTAACAAACAGATATTTGGAAATAATCGGAAATGTTGAGTATTTTCGACCTAAAGTCGCATCAAAACTTGCACGATCGTTAAAAATAACATTGTAAATGCAATTATTTAAGAACATTCTCGGAAACATGGCGGCGATGAGGACTTAACAGTAAATGATCCAGTTTATTCAGCGCAAGTTATTAAAAGAGATTTAAATTCTAATAATATGGTTCGTATGTAAATTAAAGAAGTTTTCGGAATTAAGTCTTGGTATCTTTTAACCGAATGTAGGGTCTTTTTGTGGACGTTCCTGGATTATTTAGTGGGATATCTTTCGCAGGTAACACAGTTATACGAGTATTTTGTTTGCGACGTCTTAGACTTACTAGAAGTTGATCTATATTATGATATTTATAGTAATTGAAGTTACGCAAAAGTCGCAATCATAAAATTCGGAAATCATAAAGCCTATATTTTTAACTAGCGTGTAACCCCAGGTTAGTTCTATATTGTTCGCTATGTTTTAGATTTTGACCTGTATCATTTTAAAAATACCTAAAGTTATGAAAAAAATCACTATCATGATATAAAGTCTCTATTTCTATTTTATTTTGCACGGATACAAGTGTCACATTCACTCACTAATGTCATCTGTGAGTGAGTCTCTAACTAATGAGTTCATTCGTGAGTGAACCTGAACATAAATGAATGAATCATTAAGAGAGATGTTTTTAATCAATAATCATTAAGCTTGTTAATTTATAACATTTTTTTGCTAAAAAATCATCAAAATTCTTGCTAAATCTTCCCATCACTGTACATAAATAGTTCCACGTATATTTGTACGGTTACGCATACAATAAATAAAACATTTTACGGTTCACTAATCGCTTCGTCAACCCGACAACTGAAACAATTGTAATTAACATTTAAAACTACATATTTTACGTGGTAGCTTTGAAAGTATACAGAGGTTTACTAATGAACACGCAGCTTTAAAAGTTTATGAGATTCTGCTCTTGTATGCCCGTTATTGTGTTTTATTCTTGATTGGGTATTGTGTGTTTTAATTTAATAGTTATTATTATTTTTAATCTATTTAAATTTATATGGTAATTAATTGCCTTTTGTTAGTTTTGCAAAAAGTTTAATGATTTGGATTGGACAATCACTCAACTGATTTTACTTTCCACAGTTTTACTTACGTTACGATTTTTTCGGGAATAAAGGTATCCTGTATGCTATACCTGAATAATGACTATACCTTTTATGTCCAAATTCTGTACCAAGTTTCACTCAAGTCAATTCAGTCGTTCTTGATTTATAAATGCTATAACTATTCAAACTATTTTTTATTGTTATTATATAGTAGTTATCTTAAATACATGATCAACCTTTCTATCTTTATAATATGACAACTTACCCCTAACTAGGTTTCTATTATCTATATCTCTCGCAAACATATAAACATAAATTAAATTGAACATCCAGCTGTGCGAATAAGACTCTCCATTCCCCGTTATTCCCTAAACTAACCCCTAAATGGGATCAGAAATAGCATCTAAACGGGCTCAGCCAATACTTGTCGCGTTACATTAAACAGTGCAATGTACAGTCAGCAGAAAAAGAGCATACGAATATAGACTTTAGCACCCAAAACTTAAGGGTGATTTTAGCCTAACTTTAGCTAGATTGCATTACAGTGTACAGTCAGCAGAAAAAGTTCAAACTATAATTGACTTTAACAGTCTTAACATAAGGGTGATTTTCGCCTAACTTTGTCTAGATTGTACCCAGTTTTAATGGTAGGAATTCTTGGTTTATTCCAATTATGGCCTTATTCGGGTGTGTGGTATTGTGGGCCAGTTAGAGCCAACACTGTCGTTGCTACGTAATTGGCGATCAGCATTAGAATTTGACGTAATAATGAAATAATTGTATGTTAATGGTTTTTGTACTAACTGTACTTATTGGTACTTGTATTATTTGTAGCGTATGTTGTGTGTCTTATGGTACAATATGAACAGTATTTGAGCGTCTGAATTTTAGTTATTTATTTATATACTTACCTAATATACATTTCAGGTTTTTAGTTATTTTTAAACAATGAAAATCATCCATCTTATTGGAAAATATGCTTGGCTTTCGTCCTCAATATTCTTTGTCATTCATCCGAGAGAACCCAGTACCTTTACCAAATACAATGATTACCTTTGATAAATCCTATTAGCCAATCTTCCAGATTATTCTTCCATTTTATATCCTACTAATATTAAATTTATAAAGCCGAATGTTTGTGAGTGTGGATGTTTGTTCCTCTTTCACGCAAAAACTACTGAATGGATTTTAATTAAATTTGGTACAGATGTTCCTCATACCTAGGAATAACACATAGGATACTTTTTATCCCAAAATTCCCACGGGATAAGGTTCCACGGGGCACAGCTAGTTATAGATAAAAGATAATCACCTAGTTATTTCAAAACAGTTTTCACGCTTACTTTGTCTAAACACATTTAGCGTTCGTGATCTCAAGCCACCGTGGTAGCTATAATTGTCGGTGTGCATACATAAATAGATTTTATGTGGGCAACGCTTCCCAAATATGGGCACTTAGAGAGTGGGAGTCACGCCTTGGACCAAGGGATTGGCCTCACTGAAATTATAGGTGTTGTTCATGTAAAATAGTGGGATAAATAGAAAAGAAATGCTATTTTGTGGATTTTTTACTTCTTTTAGAGATAATTATTTAAAAAAAACATTTATTCCTAATAAGTTTTAACAATACATAAATAAGTTAGTTACAGGGACAATCTTTTAAGTAACAATATACATACTTGTGATAGAATAAATTATTTTGATTTATTTTTTAAATTAACTGTAACTCAATACTAAACATTTTTACTCATCTTGTAGGCAAATTATGTCCATAAAAAAAGCTTAGACTGTTGTTAAGTACCTAAGTTAAATATGCAGCAATGTCTGTAAGTACTATTAGATACTAGACACCAGATAACCAGATAAATCATACTTTTGTAATACATAGGTGACAACACATCTAATATATAACATTCTCGTGTCACAGTTTTCGTTGCCATACTCCTCCGAAACGGCTTGACCGATTCTCATGAAATTTTGTGAGCATATTCAGTAGGTCTGAGAATCGGCCAACATCTATTTTTCATACCGAAATTCCTACGGGAACGGGAACGGGAACTACGCGTGTGAAACCGCGGGGCGCAGCTAGTAATATTATACTTTTGTAATGTAATATACTTAGGATAAATAGAAAACAGTGAAGATTACTAAAGGATTTAATCTGAAGTAAAACGTGTGTTTTCAACGTTTATGCCACTTGTAAATAAGAAATAAAAATCATTACAACCACATAAATATATTCACCTATATTCCTACCAACATTAGGTAAACTTAAAAAGACATTCTTAAAAAAATATGAATTTCATTCGTATCCCAGCAATCAAACTACCAACATAATTATGTATATTACCCAATAAATGTACGTATGTAGGTACATACTAAAACACACCGTCATCATACGATG
Source organism: Timandra comae (assembly GCA_958496195.1). Lineage (NCBI taxonomy): Eukaryota > Metazoa > Arthropoda > Insecta > Lepidoptera > Geometridae > Timandra > Timandra comae. Next base: position 1,567,481 of record OY292362.1, on the reverse strand, counting down.
ATTCAAGTCAATATATGTCAATTAAAACTGTACCTTTAATCTTGGAAGATAAAGTCGGATTTTGATTGAAGTGCGTCAGTCTTTGAGATTGGTTGTAAAATTATAGGTTTTTTTTTCATCTCTCAGGCCTTTTTATGTACGGTATAGTAGTTAATGGAGGTTGTATAATTTGGTGAGGGCTGGTGGTAATGATAGGTGGCGCGGGTGTGTCATTGCGTTTCTTCTGTTCTAATACAACTGAAATTAAGGTTCGTACCGTCTGGGAATTCGCCGCGGATTACGAGGTTGTTGAGGCTCTGATATGGACTTTACTGCTAAATAGTCTGTAGCTTACCTGTTTTGAGAAATGAAGTTTGTAGTACCTTAATTTAAGTACAGTTTTTCATTGGAGCGTTTATGTTCGAGTTACCTATAGGAAAGAAAATGATAGATTCAAAATGAGGTAAAGAGAAAAATTAGGATTTCTTATAGTTTTTATACACTTAGGTACTCTGAAAATATATGCTTGTATTCAAATATTTTCACCTCAACTGGTAATTGAACCTAGAACCTAGTCAATGGTCAACGTATAGATGATGTCAAGCTACGATTTTCTCGAAATCCATCAAAAAATCCTTACATACGACATCATAAATGAATTTATTAACAAAAATATCTAACACGAAATATAATTTTACTATTTAACCAAACTACGGTCCATTTCTGAAGCCTCTAGTCATAAAAGCTTGAGTAATGACCTCCCGTCTCCTACTTTGATGTTAAGACTAATGTGCATTAAAATTCTTCGGGATTTTTGATAGATAGTCCTTAATTATGATGTGAATTTGAAAATAAAATATTACAATTCATTTGTTATGTTTTGAACTGATGTTCTAGTTATGTGATTGGTTGGTACGATGTATGTTAATTGTATTATGTCTTTACTGTCTAAGATTTGGCTTTAATCGTATCTTAATTGTTAGCGTATGTGGAAGTAGAGGGATAAGTAAAGAATAAGTATATTAAATTTTTGCCTTGCAATTGACAAAAGTTGAAGAACAATCGAGGAAAAATTAGAATAAATTTTAGAAGGAAAAAATACCTTCATATGCATATCAACGATCCCCTAAAGAGTTGGACCTCTTTAGGGGATCGTGGCATTCTTAAAAAAATCATTTCATTATATGAAAATACCAGGAAATCATAAACTTTAGATATTTTATATCTATAATCATTTCGTCAACTATTTTACTACAAATTTTCATTGAAGTGTTATAATTCTATCTATTTTGTAACTCTATATTTGCACTAACATTAAAAACGTAAGAATTTAAATCGCTACATAAATTCCCGTCGACATTACATTATAATAACTCTTGTACACGCAATACTGACATTATTCTACTATCATCTCAATTTAAAACTTGGTGATGTCACCATTAACAGCTATTCCTCAAATAAGTTCAACTTTAAGTGCTTGTTCACATCTTCGTAATAAACTTACTAGATATAAAATACTTTATTGCTCATAATACACACACAAAGATACAGAAAATAGGAAAATGTAACAACAAACGGTACATGGGCAAAGGCGGCCTTATCGCTACTAGCTGAGTACTGCAGTTTTTTCTGCATTATAATTCATTTATAGGTGCCCCAGTGTACCTTTATTTTAACGCAAAACTTTAGCCTGTATAAATCTTTCTAATGAATCGGTAATAAATTCCCTATAATTACTGATGATCAATGTATAGCTAAATGGTGACTGAAATTAAAGTGTATGTTTTATTTGATCAAAATAATGCTTAGCGTGATTCGGGCTTTGACTAAGGCTTAATTCAGGGTAGGTTTCTCGTCAGGTCTCGGTGGGGATATCGTTATATGGCTGATGATGATGACAATGCTTTATGTAGAGTTTTTTTTTACTTAGTTACTAAGTTGGTTGTAGCTGAGTAAAAATAAGCAAGCCAGCTGCTGGATACAGTAAGCTTAAAATATATTTAAAATGTGTTCCTATATCGTGCATATAATCACTTTGATTTTATATTTTTTACTTCACACCACAACAGACACAAAAAATGTCACAAATATTAACTAAAATAAAACATAAAGGTATCATGATGAAAATTGTTACGAAATTAGGGTTTTAGATATGTCATTACAAACAGATTAAGTTAAAATTACTTAGTTGAATCATATTTCTTAGAATATTATAAAACTTTTTGTGATAATTTTATTGCAAAAAGATAATTGTTTACATGAATCATTTTTAAGTCGGTAAGTATGTAGTTTTTTGGTTTGTTGCTAAGAAAATTATGTACATAATTACAATTAAATATTTATTTATTTATGTGTAAAGTTATCATTTTCATTGTATTAATATTATCAACGAGAGATGCTTTTGTCCTTGAATTAGGGTTTTAAAGGCTACACACATCAAAAGTGTCTAGGGATCAACATATATTTTTGCAATAACTTTTCTCCTGATTGATATTAATTAAAATTTTCTTTAAGGATTCATCAAATAAAGTGTTTTCGTTTGTCACAGTAACGATAAACCAAGTCACCTTTGCATTAATAAAGAAATTTGCCATTTTCCTAATAAAGGGATTTTTGACATTTGAACCACTAACATTAAAGTTCGAAAAAAAGACTGAAATAACAGTTTTCTTTAAAATTTTATTGGGTAACTTAAACAATTAATAATCCGTGTTTCTACCGCGAACACTAACAACACAAGAACATCGGTTTGGCATACTCAAAATGAGTTCATCCAAATCACGCTGTGGAATGGCCGCCCATGTTCGTTGCAACAACAAAAAAAGGTCTTCTTGCGACTGGATACCCTCCATATTCGGCAGAGCTCTTCTCTGTAGCATATCCCATGCATGCTCAATCGGGTTCAAGTCTGGCGACTGAGCAGGCCAGGGCAGGACATTGATGTTAGCTGCGGCGAGAGTCTGTCTTACAACTCTTGCGGTGTGCGGTCGTGCATTATCATGCATTAACTGAAATAAGGGACCGATTTGCACTTGTAGAGGAACGATGACGTCTGATACAATCGTCTCAGCATAAATTTGAGCGTTGAGGTTGCCTCTGATCCAAATCAACTCAGTTCTTCCGCCGATCCAAATACCCGCCCATACCATGATGGTTCCACCACTATAAGGATGGACTTCCTGGCAGGATTTTAATCGCTGTTGGCGTCCAGGGGTTCTACGTCTTGTATCCGGTCTCATACCAAAACGAGACTCATCAGAAAAGCACACGAAACGCCATTGTTCTTCTGCCCAATTTCTGTGTTCAAGAGCCCATTGATATCGAATCCTACGATTGTGCATTGCTATAGGTGGTACCCGTAGCGGTCTTCGGGAATGAAGGTTCACTTCATGCAAGCGGTTTCTGACTGTTTGGTCGCTAATTAAGTTCCCTGAAGAGTGATGAAGCCGCACGGCTAACATCATGGCGGTTATTGTTGGAGCTCTTCGAGTTAAGATTTGAATGTATCGGTCTTGTCTCCGTGTGGTGCAGCGATACCGTCCTCCATGGCGCTCAGCCACGGTACCAGTGCTTCGGTAACGTGTCCAAAGTCGACTGATAACACTCTGACTTGTATTCAGAGCTAAAGCCACAGTACGTTGCCGGGAACCAGCTTCTATCATTCCCACGGCTCTGAGCATTTCTTCCCTGCTTAAATGACGTCGCCGCTCCATAATAACGTTGGTTTTAATCAGTAGTAGGGAAACAGTAGCACTAATAATGTCTTCAATGCGTTGTATGTTTTTATAGGGAAAATATTGACAGCTGATTTTCATCTTTTACTCGAATTTGATTCACAGTTCCTGATTCAAATTATGAAATGCACCAAAAAGGATCCATATAAATTTATAAAATCATAAATTTATTACAAAGCCACATCTCAATCTCAAGAAATCCGCATAAAAATGCTTGATCCCTAGACACTTTTGATGTGTGTATTTACGAGGCCTTATCTAAAAAAATCAGCGTAAGTCGGTAAAAAAATGAACTTTCATTGGACAGGTAATATTAGGGTAGAATTAGTAATAAATGAATGAATAAGAAACAATTGTTTTACATATTGATATCTTTGATTTACACTACAACTGCCTGTGTTGCTCAAAACAGTTTGAACAGAGTCTCATTTTGAAAATATAACCATGATAAAAACAAAACCGTTGTTTTATTGTAACTGTTTTGAGTAACACAGGCAAGAAAACTGTAAATATTTTCATGAACTATTGCCAACTTCGAACCCACAAATCCATTTTCCTTACAAAATATAGCCTAAACCAAAAAATAAAAGGAAATAACGGTCAAACTTAAAAAAAACCTAACGATAGACACGTATGGCCGACCATTTTTTCCAATCGTCATTACTGAGTTTTTGTTTCGAGTCTCGTGTGTTCCACGGTTCCACCTAATGATATGGAGTCAAATTATAAGGCTCTGGGGGCCTATTACCATACCTAGCCGTGCGCGAGTATCATTTGCTTTTGGTAATAATGGATGAGAATTTGAAAATTTTGGAACTCTTGACTATTATTTGATGTGTAATCTTGTGTACAATTTTGATTTAGTTCGTGTAATTTTGTTTTGGTGTAGGTTTTTGTTTTTTAAAGAATATTATACTTTATGTAAGTTGAGATAAAGTCTAACCCACTTATCCATAAGCATTTCATAAACCTATTTTATTTAAAAAGTGTTTTGCGCCTGTCACACCATCTATCATTTGTAAAAGTGTGAAAGTGACAAAACATATTTTAAATAAAATAGGTTTATTATATTTTTATGAATAAGGGGGTAAGTTTAATGGAAAATTTCGGGAGAAAAATAGGGTATTTAAAAATATTTTTAAATACGTAAACTTTACATTATATTTTTGTCCAAAATGAAATGATAAGAAAAGGCTAATAACAACTATACATTATTTGCTACAATAGTTAATCACATTTGTTAACATAATTACCCAATGAGTTAAAAACTTAAATATACAGTTAACAAGAAAACAACAGATAAAACTATGAGGCACAAGGAAAAAGACTAACATAAAAACAATTTATGACATCGCAAACATTAATTGGTATAGTACTACGATGCCTCTAGGGTGTGTTGGTAAATTGAAATACCAATTGACTTTTACATAGCTTGATAGAACATCCAACTGTATTTATATTTACAAGATAAAACTTTCTTTTACAAGATAATACTTTTCTTCTTTTTCGCGCTGGTGAAAGACATTGTCGTCTACCACCGGGAATCAAAGGGAGGATCCTGGTTTTTTGTCTCACATAATGTGGGGTAAAAAGTACCTTACTTGGTATTAATTACTCATCAATTATTGCAGTAGTCTACACCAACAATATTATAAAGAGAAAATATTTGATTGTTTGTTATAGTTTTTATAGTTATCATGGTTATTAGCACTCAAATTATTATAATTAACGGGATATTTACCATGTATATTATTTGTTTCGAGTTTCCGATATTTCGACGCTGTTGCAAGCGCCATGATCACGGATGAACTGACACAACAGCGTCGAAATATCGGAAACTCGAAACAAATAATATACATGGTAAATATCCCGTTAATTATAATAATTTATGTTTGTTTGTTTGTAACGAATAGGTTCCGAAATTTCTGAACCGGTTTCAAAAATTCTTTCAGTAATTACTATATGTGAAGCATGTAATTGGTTTATAGTTACTCATTTGTTCCTACTTATTTTGTTAAGACAACTGTTTGCTTTCCTAGTAAATAAAAAAATAAAATAAAATTAACAGCAAATTTTGAAGTTTAAACTTCTTTAGCGGCGCTGAGCACTTTTTTTGTATGGGTAAAAACTTTCAAACTCGCGTCAGGGTCACGTGATGCTGATCGAAAAAGCGTAAGATTGTCATATTTGTGTACGATAGCGCAATAAATAAACATTGTATTCTACCTCATAAATGATAGTACTTTTATACTTATAATTGAACACAACGTTAATATTGAAGTTTTCACTTCTGCCGGCACTCCCGGAGTGCTACCTTTTTTTTAACATGGGCTATATTTTATCCCTATATTCCCACGGGGACGGGAGCTATACAGGAAAAACCGCGATGCGCTACTAGTTTATTATATACTTATAATAATTATACACTTTTTTAAATCTATTTAATTTACAATTATCATATATTTGTTATCTATATTGATTTTATAATGTTTATTGGCTTGTTGTTTTCGTTGTAAGAGAAGATTTTTTCAATCTGGTTTTTGCTTTATTAATTAATTTTAATTTGGTTATTAATATATCGTAATTAAATTAAATTTGTTGATGTTTTCCTAATAAAAATATTTTTTTTATAAAAAAATAATAATATTGTAACACGTACCAAGTATCCTATAGTCAAGTCAAATTACGGAAACCAATTGTCAACTTACGAGTGCAAATTGTACATACAGATATACCATCATTGTTGTTTACATTAGAAATCCTAACTTCCTAATGCTAACTAATATTCCTATTCCTAATTCCTAACTAATATTATAAATACGAAAGAAACTCTGTCTGTCTGTTACCTTTTCATGGCTAAACTACTGAACCGATTGACTTAAAATTCGGTACAGGGGTAGCTTATAGTCCGAGAAAGGACATAGGTTACGTTTTATCCCAAAATTCCCAAGGGATCGGGAACTACGCGGGGCACAGCTAGTATTTTAATGTGATTTTCTAACAAAAAAAATATCGTAGCATGCGCCAATTTAGTACACAATATTTGTGGAAAACTGTCTGTTTACGAACAGTCTTAATGTACTTATTGCTTTTTTTACTAGACTATCTATATTTTACTTCAATAATCCCACAGAGAGACAGAAATCGGTCAGTATTTTTAAAAACAACAGCAAACTTTAGCCTTGAAATTCTCAAATTGACGTCTCAACAGTCTTTTATTTATAACGTAGGTATTAAAAGTTGTTTTTTGTTGTCAAACAGATGTATATTGAAATTCACATCCAGATACTAAAATAGTAGCCTATCATAAAACTAAAGCTCATTGATTTAACAAAAATAATTCAGCAAAAAATATTGCTATAAAATGGATACTATTTTTTATAAAAGTAATTTTATCATCAGTTTTTACGATCGTTTATAAAATTTAATATTTGCTTAATTACAAGTACAAAATAAGTTTTTATTACTTTAATGGAGATTTTAGGACGTGGATGTCTATTAATCGTTATACAAGCTTTACGTACCTATGGGTATTTTATCTTTACCACTTAGAGTATATAGATAGAACGTAAAAATTCACTACATCATCTCTATAGACGACGTCGATGGCAGAGTGGTCACCATGCCGGACTGCCATCCGTAATCCGGGTTCGATTCCCGTGCGGGGTGAATATTTGTGTGAACCACAAATGTTTATCTCGGTCTGGGTGTGTGTGTGTGAATGATTGTGTAGTGTGTGATTGCGTAGTTTCTGATACCCTAGATACAAGTTACGAACTTAGTTAGGGTGATGATGAGCTGATGATGATCATTGTCTGGCAGTTAATATGTTATGCCTCATTTACACTGTCATCAATTTTATACAAGCACTAGCTGTGCCCCGCTGTTTCACCCGCGTAGTTCCAGATCCCGTGGGAATTTCGGGATAAAACATAGCCTATGTCCTTTCCCAGACCATAAGCTACCCCTGTACCAAATTTCAAGTCAATCGGTCCAGTAGTTTAGCCGTGAAAAGGTAACGGACAGACAGAGTTACTTTCGCATTTATAATATTAGTTAGGATTAGGACTAGTTAGGATAGGATTAGAATTATTAAATGACGATAGATGCTCCAAGACGATTGAATACTTGCTAAGAGTTTGAATAGATTAGTGAATTGTGATTAGTTGTCTCGACTCGGCAAGCGTGTAAACGAGGCGTTGGTTTTATTAAGTGGAATATGTAATACGATACATCCGCCATTAAATTAAACAGTATCCAAAAACAGAAGATAAAGTATCAATTTTATCTAAGCTAACAATAAATTAAATGTAATTACAATAAAAATATATCCTTTACAACCATTTCCAATAAGTTATTAGTTCGACTTCTAACATTATAAACAGATTCAATTACGTCATCCTGCATCCGTTGTTTTATCATAAATGGCTTAGCAAATATTTTGATTGTGCTATAAATTTTAATATTGTTTTAAGATATATTACTGAACAATATTATTTAATGTAATTGAGTCATATTCATAAATTATTGTGTTGATTATCTATAGAAATCGATTTAATCGTTTTCAAAATCGATATTATTGGTTGTTAACTGTTCGAATATTCGATTCAAAATGTGTTTTACTATTATGCAGTATTTAATAATAAATTAACGCATTTACATAATAAAAAATTATTTCTTTGAGAAAGTTAGTTAAAAATAGCAGAATTATAACTCAAATAATTAAAATAACTGAGTTCGTCAAAGCTATCGGCAATCACTATTGTGCAGCGAAATCCTGGGTTCAAATAAAAAAAATCTTAGAAAGAACATCCCTGGGAAAATCAAAATAATTAACTTTAACTTGATGGTTAAGTTTTCAAATATTAATCGAACGATGTATCGATCAATCGGATAACTAATCAAACAAAACAACACGCGAACTTAATAAAATAATTATTCGATTGTGAAAATCGATTATAATCGGATACAAATATATTCTTACTGTGACACACCACTTAGAAATTTAACGTTAATTAAAAATAAATATTAATCCAAGTGTGTTTTTTAATAATTAAATTCTTAGTTACGGTGTTTATTTAGATATTATTTTGTTTTCATGGGAACAAACCAATCAGCAGATAACGGGATGATGAACGTTTGAACATTTTATAACCAAATTATTTTCCGATGTGTTTTTGTTGGTGTTAAGGCGATGGTGGATTGTAAGTTGTTGAAGAAGATATGTTTCTGACATTGAAAATGGATGGACAAATATTCTTATCTTACGTTTGTTTGACTGCAAGAATTATTCCCACCTGTATTTCCTTTAATAAAAAACCTATTCTATTTTTCTATTATAAAACTGTCCTTAGAACAAAGAAATGTATTTCTAACAAAAATATATTTTTAAAGCAATATTTCATTTAAATAAACTGCTTAGTTTTAGTAATTGTCTTACATTTTTTACGTTTAGGATTCTTCACAGAATTTATATCCATAGAAAACTGAAATGCTATTTACTTAAACTTATATGTTTACGTAAACTAAAGAAATCAATACAAAAATTACAAAAATATTCAAGCGCACCACACCGCCTTAACAAGATGGCGGCCTATCGATTACCGATTGGTTACCCTCAATCCGTTAGCACACACCGCGCCCAATCTATCTCTCGTCATGTTTAATTGTTACATAAAACGTTTAATGAACTACTCAAGGTTTCCGACGGACTAACAAAAGGTACATCAACATACTTAGTTATATACATACATAAATATATCAGTAAAATTGCGGGTACTACTTTGCGATTTATGCCTGCAGTTTTACCCTTGTAAGTCCCAATCCCGTGTGAATTTTGGGATAAAAAGTATCCCATGTGTTATTTCTAGTTATAAAGAACATCTGTACCAAATTTTATCCAAATTGGTTCATAGCTTTTGTTTGAAAGAGTAACATGCATACATCCATTGCTCTATATAACCATGGAATTAGATAAATTTATGCGCTAGATATCGCAAAATAGAAAAACTGGAAAAGCTACATTATATGGGAAAGATAACTCATAACAGTCATGTTTTACTAAACCTCTTTTCCAAAGTTGGTTAACAACACAAAATATGATATCAAATACCGAACACAATACATTATTTTTCCATATAATAATAATACACACACCCCAACAAATTCAATTCTATCACGCTCAAAATAAAGTCGAAAATTGAACCACCAAAATTAAGTATAACTTTCAATAGTAAAGTTTATACGTAAATTTTACAAGCATTTTTATGAATGCTATAAACGTGAATTGTTGATGCATAGCAAATGACCGGACAACGTTTAATTTGGTTGTAATAATGACTATTGAGTTACCATTTTGTTTTATTTTTATACGATACTAGTAAGTATATAAAATACTAGTTTTTTAATGCGACTTTACCGTATCGAACAATTACACTGACTTAATAGTTACTTGAAAGGACTGATGCAGTTTTATTACTATAAAAATGAAAATTTAATTAAAGATGATCATCTTTTTGCATATATTTTAAAATTAGCGTAAAGGTGGTCATTGAGTCGGTTTAACTGATCAATTGAACTGGCGTCCATCCAAAAATGGTCGTCAATCACCGGAGCGATTCCAGATTCCAGTGGGGAAATCTAGTTGTCCTAAAACTTGATATCTTTGATTTATACAAACACTACACATTGAAATAAAACACTTAAACGAATTTTTGTCGTGGTTGTATTTTGTTTTACATTTTCTGACGTTTCGGATTCTTTACAGAACCCGTGATCACAGAAGACTAAGAATGAAGAAGTCTGTTCTGTACAACGTAATGTAAAAAGTTTACTACCTTCAATATTTTGAATATAATTTTAAATACATTGTGAAACGTCAAAAAATGTAAAACAAAATACAACCACGACAAAAATCCGTTTAAGTGTTTTATTTCAATGTCCTAAAACTTTTGGAGTGACGCCAAGTTTTATATCTGGACTGATCAGTTCAACTGACTCGTCAATGGCCACCTAGAGAGTGGAGTACTAATATGAGAAAATACTTAATTATAGAATACGTAATAATAATTATGAATTTTAATACGTATCAATTAAATAAATAATTTTTATTATGCTATAATGTAAGTTTTTAATTATCGAAATTAATAGGAATGATATCTACAAATCATACTTTTAGATCTATTTCAATATTACTACTCACTACTACGCTACTTAGTACTCATTCTGTGTCATCACTACATAGTATAAAACAAAGTCGCTTTCTCTGTCCCTATGTATGCTTATATCTTTAAAACTACGTAACGGATTTTGATACATTTTTCTTTGATAGATAGAATGATTCAAGAGGAAGGTTTTAGCATAATTTTATTCCCATATTCCTACGGGAACGGGAACTACGCGGGTGAAATCGCGGGGCGCCGCTAGTATAGTATAAAATAAAGTCGCTTCCCGCTGTCTGTCCCTATGTATGCTTAGTATCTTTAAACTACGCAACGGATTTTGATGCATTTTTTTTAAGGATAGAGTGATTTAAGATTAGAATAATTTTATCCCCGTATTTTCGCGGGAGCGGGAACTCCACAATTCACTCACCGTGTCTGGCTTACATCTCTTATTTTTTTGACTGCACAATAAAAATATTTCAAATAATATAACTACAAAAAATATATTTGTGGAAACTTGTAAATGGCCTTTAGTAACTGTTTATACTTTTATACATGTATCTAGCCGTAAGTTTCCCTAAGACTAATATAATAAAATAAAATAAAATATTCATATCATCTTTGATAGTAAAAACATTTTCACACAATATTATAATATTCACTAATCAATTCTTAAAAAAACGTTGATCTATTTATATTTAATAAAACTGATAACATATACCTAATACAATTAAAATAAACGACCTGAATTTGCATTAAGACTGCTCATATTATTGTTATTTAATATTAACTAGCAGCGCCCCGCGGTTTCACCCGCGTAGTACCCGTTCCCGTGGGAATTTCGGGATAAAAAGTATCCTATGTTCTTTCCCGGACCATAAGCTACCCCTGTACCAAATTTCAAGTCAATCGGTCCAGTAGTTTAGCCGTGAAAAGGTAACAGACAGACAGACAGACAGACAGACAGAGTTACTTTCGCATTTATAATATTAAGTTAGGATAATGTTTAACTAATGTGGTCATTTCGTTTCATTACGATCTTTTAGCAAACTTTTAACTTTATTACACCTAGGAAAAGTATTGTAATTAATCTATAATATAAAAATGAATCGTAAAATGTGTTGGTAAGCGCATAACTTAACAACGCCTGGATCAATTTGGCCAATTCTTTTTTTATTGTGTTTGTTATTGTCAGGAGATGGTTCTTATGTAAAAAAAATTGGAAAATCAACGGGAAAATTGGTCCCGTGCGAAGCCCGGGTAGGCTGCTAGTTTTTTAATAAAATTGTTTTAATTTTTACTATGCAGGACTGCTAAAAAAATGGTTGCGAGATCATAGCCCTAACTAGGTTAATAATTGTATCGCACATACTCAATCATACACTCACTCAAGTTGACATAAACATATGCGGATCACACAAATATTTACTTCGTGCGGGAATCGAACCTTCAACCTTTAGTGTCGAAGTTCAGGCATGGTGACCATGATCACTCTGCCACTTAGGTTGTCAAACACAACTTATTTAAGAATCAATGTGGGTTAAACTCCAGGAAACAAGTAGTTATCACACATACTAACTTTATTAAGAACAAGATCAGCGACCTGCAAATAGGACAATAAGTCACAATAGTAACTCTAGACAATAAATGTTTGATAGCATATTAGATAACATACAAACACATGGCCGAAGGTCATTAAAATTGTCACATATATGTTTATGGCTTCGATACAGAAAACAAAGAATAAATGTTTATGCTAATTTAGTGGTCGAACACAGAAAATATAATGTAAATTTAAATCGGTTATTACGTGTTTATCGATTATATTATGAATGAGGTATGGCTTTATTTTTAAACTAGGTTTGTGTCGACTATTATTGAGCCTGTAGAAAATAATTCTCGTGTTTATCCATCCACTATCGGCGTCTCGCGGTTTCACCCGCGTGGACTATGGGGATAAAATATAGCTTATGTTACTCAGGGTGAATGTAGCTTTCTAATGGTGAAAGTTTTTTTGAAATCGGTTCAGTAGTTTTGGAGCCTATTCGTTACAAACAAACAAATCTTTCCTCTTTATAATATTAGTGTAGATATATCACAATTTAATATTTCAAACACTTATATGGTTTAATTTGTTTGAAAAAAACTATTGTTTTTATTTTGATAGAATGTGCGACTTTTCCGACTGTGTTTCCATTCATAATTCATTTAATGATTCTGTTTATCAACCAAAACTTAAACACAACAATCAGACATAATAAATCATAAAAAATACCATTTATAACAATGTTTCCACAATTATTTGTGGAAATGGTATTTTTAAGAAAAAGACTTTTGAAATCAAGCTTTTTTTTTGTCTTTTATTGCATCGTCATGGGACATACATAAGTGTGCCAAATTTCAACTCAATCGGAAACCAGAAGTGGTCGAAAAAAGGCTTGCAAGATTTGATTACAGACAACGGGACAGGTGAAACTAAATAAAAGCTTTTAAAAAGAAACCTTTAACCAATTAAAAAAATCAAAGAACTATTCATAAACAAATTAAATTTATCAAAAAAATGTGTATAGAGCAATTACCTTGTATAGTTTTATTCGGTGACGGGTGGGTTCGTTTCTTTCGTTTCATTATTGATCACTTAGTACTACTCGTCCGACAACAGAGCCGACATATTGGTCTGTCAGTCACAGATGACGGTGATAGAAATTAATGGATATAAGACTTACCTTTAACTTCTACAAGTGTTAAATAGATAGCGTATGCATTCTTTAGAACGGTACTAGTTCGTGTACATGGTTCTAAGTAACTACATGTTTAGTTTGCTTGCTTTAGAGGGAAAGTTATGCTCTTGGTTCTGATTGTCGTACTAACGTAATCGATAGGCGTTACGGATCGCTAGGACATTAAAAAATCTAGCAGATTTACTGTGTGTGTTTCACCCTTAAATTCGTACTCTTAAATTAGAAATATATCACCAGATAATACTCTATTTAAATGCAAGTATGATTCAATTTTATCGAAAAATTCTTTGCAATAAAGCTCGCGTATATCAAAAGCTTTCTGAAGGAAAATATCTCGTAGATTATATCATTAATACAACCGGAAAAGACGCCTGTATCCCGCTAATGATGTATGCTTAGGCATGTGGAATGATCTAGACGTGTAATAATAGATTATACACACCATCTCATTTGTAAGCAGATTTTTTAATGAATGATACTTTGAAACTTGTTTGATTAAGGTTTTATTAAGAATCTTGTTAATTAAAACTAGAGTGCTAATAGCACTTAAAATATAAATTGATCTTCAATATTTTGATCGTTTTATTTGTCAAGCGATGTATTATGCTATCTTCCAAACATATGTAGTTTAATTTTGAGATCTCTACAATGCATTAAACAGACGTGGTAATGACACCCATTCTCCTCACTGAGTACAGTGTGCATACATCTATATAGCAATATAGATTAACTAATAAACTTTATTCTAATTCAATTTACATATCACTACAAAACAAAACCAAAACTATCACAAAAAAATCTGCACAAACGCTCATACATCAACACGTTTCTCCAAGATGCCTTCGAGTATCTTAGTTTTACAACTCGGCCATAAAAAGTGCTTGTACAAATCGCTGGCAACCCACAAAGGCAAGTTATAGACTATAGAGATGAGACAATAAACAGGTCATTTGAATGAACGACCACGCACACGGTGATTGATAATTCAATCACGTTTATATTATGATCTACTCTATTCCTGTTTATAGGAATTTGTTAGGTTATCTATAGATTATATTCTACTGACTGTTGACCTGGGTTTTTTTGCGTTTTAGATTGGTACTTAAGGATCAAAATATATTTGAGTATTCCTCATAACTTGTGAGCCAATTTCATGAGTGTCGGTTAAGTAGTTAGGACTTAAAATAGCAACAAATTTTTTTTTTTTTAAACAACGGTTTTTTTTTATTCCCGTTGTCCCCACCGTGAAGCTTGGTGAGGACAGCATTATTAAAAAAATATATTTTTGGAATACACCCAAATTAACTGAGTAAAAAAAAAAAAATGCCGTTGTATTGAATGTTAAGTAATTATTTGTAAGTTAAAAAATAATAATACTTTTGAATTTCCATATATCTAGTATTTTAAAATTGATTAATAATATTCAGTCAACAAAATAACATACACAAATTAAATTATTTAACATTTTAATTTAAAGCGAACTTGTAAAAATATATGACATCCTATTATCTACTATACCATTGCGCGATTACCTAATCACTATTACATTTCAATATCAGAGGAACATCTTAACGTCCTACAACAATAGAAAACAATAAAAAATCCAACTATGTAACTCATAATCCCGAGTTATTACAAAAGGGGTCGGCTACTACAAATCACTGAGGCACTGGCACTGTGAAGCTCGCGAACAACGAACGTTGGCTCAATCCTCTCAATTACTCGCCTCGGTACGAACCATGAAGTTGTACGTAAAAATGGAGCCCACACTTGGAACAACAGCTTGAGGCAAATATCTACGTCTCTGTGGGCCGATCTCTCTTTTTAGTCAGACCCTTTCTTTCTAGAGGTTACCTTAGTTAGAAAGAGAAAGCCTGCCCACAGAGAGCGCGATAGTGATACATAGATTATGCTTCAAGTAGGTATTCGAAGTGTGGACTCCATTTTTACCTTTAACTTCATGGTACGAACACGCGTCGAGTCACTGCCCGAAGGCATCATGGCGGCGGCGTCGAAGACATTTTTTATTATCTCCCGTATTACAGAGATTAGGGACTAAACAATGTTATTTTTAAATCTTCGTTACACATTTGGTGATAGTATTGTCCTTTAAGAAGTATGGTTGGCATACAAAATTTTGATTGTTACTAATTTTACAGTTCAATTTTAAGTCAAAAAAGTGAAATTTACATCTAGATTCTCTATCATTCGGATTTGGTGATAATTTTGTCCTTTATCAGATGTATGGTTGGAATAAACATTTCGATTGTTATTAATTTTACATGTCATAAGATACGATTTACGTCTACGTTTTCTATTATTACACATTCGGTGATAATATTGACCTGTATCAAGAGTATGGATTGAACAATTTTTTTAATAATTACTTATTTTTCAGTAAATTTTACAAGTCAAAAAAGTAAAATTTTCATCCAGATCAATTACCTATTTGATGCTAATACTTATTGTACTTTATCAAAAGTATGGATAGCACAAAAGTAATTGTAATACTAATTTTACAGTAAAAATTACATGTCTTTGGTTGGATTACGTTGGTACTAATAAATATAGGTACGATATTTAACTGCCTATTGTTTTAACATAAAGCCCCCAGTAGTAAGTAAGATTTCAAAGTAAGAGACGGATTTTTACTACAAATTGCACAAGTTTAAAGCTTCAAAGAATGTTTATGAATGTAAAAGTAACGTGGAATAGTGCAATTAAAATATAACAATACAAAATAAATTTAATATTCCACATGTGTTGGGACTTTACAGTAATTTAGACCAAAAATATTTTTTACTGGAATTATTATTTAATGTAGACAAAGATTTTTAAAAATGGAATTTATAATTACATTTAGACAATCTCTTTTTTATAGATTCAACAATTATGACATATTTTTTTGCTGCCACTACAATTTTTAAGTATTTTGTCAACTTGTGACAGCTAGGATTAGAAGGATAATATTCTTTGTTTTACATTAATTCAATGAAGTTTGCTAGTATTTTGTTTTTTTATGTGTTATGGTATGTTACTACTGGGCTTCATTAAGCTGTGGAAACCTACAGGACAAAGGTTTTTCTTGATTTTATTCATTTATGTTTTTTTTACTTATTACGTATTTATAGATAATTATTTTATTTATTTATTTTAGGAACATCAACAACATGTATATTGAAATTGACAGTTACAGAGGATATGTTACAGAAAGTTCTGAATATTTTTACTTATTATTGATTTAATTTCGCAACAAAACGTCTTATTACTATACCTTAAAATTCTACTTATGAAAAACCAACTACCATACTAATATCAATCATATTATTACACATTCCATTACGTAATACTCAAAAAAAGTATCACAAAAACTCTCATTAAGTAACATTTGAACCCATAATTTTGAACGTCGATTTGTGTACAAATTAAAGGTGTACCAAAGAATATATATCAAATAATTTATCAATTCTTAACCTCGAAAGATTATTCACGGTATGGACAAATGGTATGAGTGTATTTCACGGATTTAACATTCGGTAAAGAATTGCAACTTTTTGGGATATAATTCAATATTTGGTGGTTTTTTTTAAGTTTTAAGTATGAAGCATAACTGAACGATTTGATTTTATAGGTTGTGTAATTTTTTTGAGTCGGAATTTGAAGTTAGTTGATTTATGCATGTTGATTTAAGGTATATTTTAGTTGTTTTAGTTTAGTTTTTAATTAAAAATACCAGTAAAAAATGCAAGAATATGGTATTTCTTTATAATAATAAATAAAAAATATTAATACGGCTGTAAATAATCATATTCTAAAACCTACTTAACACATTTCATACAAAAGACATCAACGGGTGCGCGTCTTAATAAAAATATAACATCTGCGATTTAATTAAAATACTAAGTATTAAAATATTACATTAATATAAAACCAGTGACAAACAAGTGTGAAAAACATTAATCTCAATTCTAAATCCTTTGTCGGTGCCACAAAAGTACAACATAACGCGATATATCCAACTTTAAACTAGAAATGAAAAAAAAACTCTGATAAATTACGTATTTACATAATTATTCCCACGCACTTTTTAATTACAAACTTGGCCAAAAATATTCTTTATTAAAATTATTCGTGAATTAATTAAGACTTGTTGTCACTGTAGAAAAAAAATAAAGCTACTTTTTCACTATGTTTAGCATACATTGACGCGTGGATTTTGAGCTAGATATAAATCTCGTGTATGTAGCAGGCGATGTATGTGAAACATTGAGGTATGAACGTTTGGATATCGAGATGGGAACGCTAATTATGTTTCTATGTAGCGCGCGGGGATGTGGCATTCCATCAGTGCGTTGAACCTTTATATAGAGCTTGTAATGCGCAGACATGACGCGTGTGAAATAATAGTTTTATGTTGAACTTTATATGAATGATAAGTTCATATCACTGGGAGAACTCGGATCTTGTAATAATTGTATAATTAATTTAAGTAAGCGAGAGAAAACGATGTAAAAAGACATTCATAGAAATGAAATACATATGTTTTTAATAAAATTATTAAATAGTAGCTTTAAATAGAAATGAGTAACCCAGTTAGGTGTCAGTGCTTTATAAAAAATAGATTCAACCATGACATAAATTCGAATGTTTTTGTACATCCTTACATATCACATTTATATCATCTTATGAGTAGCATCTTTTCCTTTTACAAAATGCATTAATATTCGTCATATAAGTAGTTCCTCGTAGTTACTACTCCTATCTAGTAGTTTATAGAGCGCATGCCCGGTGTTACCTCAGCGAGTCTGTGGCGTACAGATGATATACAGTATCAAGGTGGCGCAAATGTGTTATCTACCGGCCATTCTATTTGAGACAATCACGGACCTTTTCAATGGGAAATATTAGGGTTCCGCAGGCGGAGGTTTAGTTGGTTTGATGTAACTACTTTTTATTTTGAAATCGTTGGCCTTGTGTGGTGATGAGGTTAAGTGATAGAGAAGATTTTGGTCCGAAGTGGGATCTTAGAAATAAACATATTTTCCATTTTTAAATATTTTTCTTTTCTTACTATCAAACTACCTGTGTCAAGTTGACCCATTCGCACTTGTGCAGCTTAGGTCTGATCGCCCTAATTCCCAATAATCAAGGTAGGTTTAAGGGCCTCGGTAGAGACATATATGAACTGATGATAATTTCTGTAAAACTAACAATCAAATTAAATTCATGCATTATTTTTTAAAATATCTTGCGTACAAGGATTTTTGGTAATCTATGAAACGCTTAGACAGACTCGGTCTATCATATTATACAGAACCCGTATCCTAATAACCGAATCACGCTTCAATACAATACGCAGTCAATCTCTCCGCGGGTATTTTTAATCGAATTCGGTCAAAGTTCCATAGAAACTGGTTTAGTTATGGGCTTTATTTATTGTTAAATTTTAATACAAAACATGAATAATACTAAAGTTATTTCGTTATGTAATAAAATAATGCGAAATATGCCTTTTGTATAAGAGGTTTAAGTATAACATTTATGTGTTATTAAATAATAAAGTTGTTATAAAAAATATGACTAATTTATTTTAGCACGGTCGTTATGTATTCCTTATCATTGTAAAGTGTCCATTGACAGTTGAACTGATCAGTCCAGACATATAACTGAGGCGTCACTCCAAAAGTTTTAGGCCAACTAGATTTCCTCGCTAGAATCTGGAATCGCTCCGGTGATTGACGACCATTTTTGGATGGACGCCAGTTCAACTGACTCGTCAATGGCGACCTGTACTAATATCATCAGTGTAAAGATGTTACTCTGCAGTAGCCGATATTTTATTAACTGAGATTTTTTGAAGATATTTAGACTACAATTTAGACCTTACTAAATTAGGTCCTTTGAGTGTGCAGCAATATTTTTAATTACAATTTTAGGAGCTCTAATTACCCGAAAATGTCAATGTTAGAATGACAACCGGGACAGGAAGAAAAATAATTAACATTGCATTACCTTAAATAAAGTTAGCACAAAAAATTAAAAATTACGTTGAACAAATTAATAAAAAAAAACCAACATCGGTCAATCTGAAATGACAGATTACAAAAACTCGCCAAACACTCGTTCGTTCAAGTGATGCAGATTAAATAATTATTACAATATTTTTAAAGATTAGTGTCACAGATAATGTATAATGTATTTGTTCGTTCAACGCGATTTTGACTTTGGTGTGATATAATTTAGGCGTCTTAAATGCATTTATTTAATTTGTGACGGGGCTGAGTGTTTTTACGGTTAAAGTGTTTCATCATAAGGTAAAAGGTTCATAAATAACGTACGTAATAATAATATACGTATTCAAAAATAATAATTAGACAATTTATTCCTTTCAACCTCCGCTGGGATTCAAACACAGGACCATTCCAAACTCCTTGCTGACGTATATTGTTTTTGAAAATAAAGATCCTAAAGATTTAAAAAGTCTTACCCAATTTGTGATGATAGCTAACTATTATTCTGACGGAATATCAAACTGTAATTGAATGTAGGCTGTTGCTAGCCGTCCGCTACAATGGACGTTTAATATAATGTCATTCGTTCGCTAGTCGGATGAATAAGATTATATTAGTCGTCCGTAATTTTGAAGTGAAAACTTCTTTAGCGGCGCTGAGCACTTTTTTTTTGTATGGGTAAAAACTTTCAAACTCGCGTCAGGGTCACGTGATGCTGATCGAAAAAGCGTAAGATCAGCATCACGTGACGTTTATGATAACTGAAGTAAGAAACAAACATTGTATTCTACCTCATAAATGATAGTACTTTTATACTTATAATTAAACACAACGTTAATATTGAAGTTTTCACTTCTGCCGGCACTCCCGGAGTGCTACCTTTTGTTCCATTTCAAATATGAAACTAGGCGGCCGACTAGCATCAACCAAGACTGTCTAGTCGTCCAGTAATTCGGACGACTAATATAATTTTATTCGTCCGAATTACTGGACGACAAGACACTTCGTTGAATGTATTGTAAGTCATCGGAAATAAAGATGATACCTAATTTTCAACCAATCTATATATATAAAAATGAAACCCGTTTTCCTTGGTCACGGCATCACGCGTGAATGGTTGGACCGATTTCACTAATTCTTTTTTTCTTGTATTTGTTATTATTAGGAGAAGGTTCTTATGTAAAAATATCAGGAAAATCAACATGAAAATTGGATCCGTGCGAAGCCGGGACGGGCCGCTAGTTGGTCAATAAAAAGGACATAAAATGGTATTTATAATTAAAATCTAGTAATAAACAGTTGCACTTACACCCAAACTGGGCTCGCTAAAACCATTTAAAAACCTTATAGCGTCAAACACACCGTTAATCAGAGAAGTTATTAATTAAAATTTATACCTTTTAAGTAACTTTATGTAGTGCCAACATAATTTAAGATAAGTGTACTTTTTACCTGATGGGTAACGGCGATTTATCAAAAATATCATACGATTTGTCACTCTAAGAACACGCAAATAAAAATAAATATTATGCGAAAACTGTGAACCAGATAAAAGTTTGTAATTTTTATTAAATTATTCATAGAATTTCAATTTTATATGGTTTTATTATTGAAGGTTTTGATTATAAGTAATTAAATATTCTAATATAATGTTTCCAATTGAGATTACAATCAGTACGAAAATAAAAGATTTGAGTGATAATTTGTAAATTACTACTTTGTTTTTTTACGAAGATCACATTTTAAAAGTAGCTAAAATTTTGTGACTATAAAAGTAGGATAATAAAAACGAAACAAAACATAAAATTAATAATTAAAAACTATTTAATAAAATACGCCTTTATTTTTTTGTTTTTCTTTTGGTTGTCCAAATCATGTAGACACTTAAAAAAGCAGTTCACCATCTTTAGTAGTCACCATATTAGATTTAAGATCAACATAATTGGTTATTTTATTTTTGTTTACAACGATCTTTCATCAATGTTTATTAGAAAGAAAATCTGGGAAAACCCGAAATTTAAACATGTGCGTAATATTTAATAAATTAATTATTCAAATAGTATTCACTGTAACCGCTTCGATTACAGGGAGTGCCACATTTTGACCCCAAGAAAAACGCGAATTCATTAGAAATTTATAGTCCAATTAGTATTAATGTCGTATAAAACTCAAAGTGATTTAAGAACCATAGTTTTGCGTTAATAGTGTTAAATTATAATAAATTTTAATGACCCATAAATGACAATGTGGTATGATTATCATTATTTTTTGTTACAAAATTTTTTTATTTCGCAAATAAACTGATTGTTTTGTGTTGTAAAATGTTGTTAAAGTCCAACATAATTGGTTTATTGTCTATAAATATTGGTACAATATTTATGCTCATTAACTTTTTTAAGTGTAATCGTTTATTACACCTACTCATTCAACTTAACAGATGCAAAGTTAAAGTATTTATTTGCTTAGCATTTTGCTTAGTTTTGTAATAAAAATTAGAGGTTCTTAATCAGTGATTACATCAACATTGAGCAGATACTTTTCTCTAGAAAACATAGCTTTTGCGTCACTTGCAGATTTTCTCTAAAGACACTTTCAAAAGAAGCATTGTACTGCTTAATTTATAATGTATTATGTTATTTTCTAACATATTTTTATCAAAATTTTCACTATTCTTTACGTGAAGTATCGAACAGACATCCTAGTCTAGGATGCAGGAAAACTGCGTTCATATGTTTTTTGCTGGAAACAATTTTTTTATGTATATTTACATTTAGGAGAATATATATTTATCAGGTTACCTGGCAAAATTTGGCCATCAAGAAGACAGAAATTGGTAAAAAAACATATGTGCGCAGTAATTCTGCAGCCGGATCTCGTACTATCTAATACAGTAACATTAAAATAAGGATAGTATTAATAATAAAACTCTTACAAATCAGACACTAAAACCACACAGCCTCTAACTCAATTCCAATCGGTTAGAAGTTATAAAATACCATCTAGTGCGTTAGTTAAGTAGCGAGCGATACCTGCTCATGGAGCTATCCTCATCTCGGTCTGAGAGCAATGATTATACGAATTAAGTAAATTACGTCTCCCCCTGACGTCTGGCCCGAAGGGGGGAGGGGGGGGGGCAGGAAACAAAAAATGGCCTTCATTATACTTTGTTAGGCTGCGTGCTAATCATAGGAGCGGGGTATAATGCCAGTGGGTTTATAGAGGTGACTGACTCATATTCGCTAGTCTTCCGCCATGTTTTTAATTGATTTTTGTGAAGGAATTTTTAGATTGATAGGTTGAGAGAGATGTAGAATGTCTGATGTTCTTGAAGTATATTTTTTATATATTTAATGTAGAGTAAGAGTTTAAAGAGAGACATTATCAGTTAGTTCAGTTAATCTGATTTAAGGCTGATTTTTCCATCGTCAGATAACTTTTATTCTAGGAATAAAATTTACACGAACATTAAAATAAAACATTTAAACGGATTTTGGTAAATTTACAATGTATTCAAAATATTGAAGGTGGTAAACTTTTTACATTACTTTGTACAGACGTCTTCCATCTTAGTCTTCTGAGATCACGGGTTCTGTAAAAAATCCGAAAATAAAAATGTAAAACAAAATACAACCAAATACAACGACAAAAATCCGTTTAAGTGTTTTATTTAAATTTTACGTTATAATTTCTAAATTTTTCCTCGAAGAAAGTTATATGACGATAGAAAAAAATAGCCTTGAACTTATAAATAAAAAACTGTTGCAATACAAAGTTCAATTGAAGATACCAAAAAGCATCCAATTCAGCAAACTTTTTTTTTATATTGTCCCACTGCTAGGCAAAGGTCTCAAAAAATCCAATACTACGAGTACTATATTAAAGGTACCCAGTGTGAATGTGAATGCCAACTATTTGCTTGTAAATGGATAAAGTAAAACTTTAAGCTTTAAAACAGACAAGTAAACCTTTACATAGACAAGTTGATTTGTAAAACATGTAATTTACACATTATTATCGGATTGGTACAAGTAACAATAATATTTTAAAACTACATGATTGAGTTGTAACATGCTATTCTTGTTCGATGTATTTTTTTAACGTAGTCATGTTTGTTTTTATTTTATTTTGGTTACATGTATTTTTTTGTTTTTTCGTAGTTTTGCTCATGTCATTGTAGCGTAGTTTTGATAAGGGCAAAACTACGCTATATTACAAAACTAGCGGTACCCCGCGGTTTCACCCGTGTAGTTCCCGTTCCCGTAAGAATATGGGGATAAAATTATGCTAAAAACCTTCCCACTGAATCACTCTATCTATTAAAATAAACCGCATCAAAATCCGTTGCGTAGTTTTACAGATCTAAGCATACATAGGGACATAATTCGCTACAACGTCATTCGCTACAACGTACGGGACCCCATAAGGACATAGGGACAGAGAAAGCAACTTTGTTTTATACTATGTAGTGAAGTTCGTGAATTAACCGACCAAACATATTTTATTTTAAAACATATTCTTTTACATTTTTCATGCTCTTTGTATAATTTATGAATTGTAATAAATTAATTAGCGATTATAATTAAAATTTATTAGTTGAATAATTAAATTAATTAATTGTTGATTGTAATTTGAATATAATGTGCTAATAAATATTGTTTTTTGTTTCAGGTAAAAAAATTAAAGAATAATTTGTTATATTTTAATAATAGCTGCAAAGATTTCTGTTTTGTAAATATTTTGATATTATTAGTGATTTCATTACCAATAGAGGGGGTAAAATTATTCATGAGTCATATTATCTAAAAATGTTAAAGTACATACCTAATCATTCACTACATCATGTCATTACAGTTTCTGACCCCTAACTAAGTTCGAAACTTGTATCTAGGGTATCAGAAACTACACACACACTCATTCACACGCACACCTAAACCGAGACAATCATTTGTGGTTCACTCAAATATTCACCCCACACGCAACCTTACGGATGGCAGTCCGGCATGGTGACCACTCTGCCATCGAGGTCATCGAATTTTAATAAATGATTTGATTTGATATGACTATCTATTATGTCGGTTCAATTCCAATTTCAAGTACACATCTTAATAAGACGAGCTTCAACAAATGTCTGTTAGTATTCCCCAAAAATACCTAAATCAAGTTTGAGTCTAAATTAAAGGTTACTAAGCAAGACAAGAAATTCTGTTTTGAATCTAGAATATTTCCCAAACAGATGATTGTAATACAAACAAATTCAAAATTCAAATATATCAAGCTAAACCGATTCCATACATCAGTTTGATGATCATCCTCTCTCGAACCTCGGACCTCAGATCGCAGTCAGAGGTCACCCGTTAGACCGGACATGTCTCGCAGATGGATGTCGTTATGGTTATGGAGCTGTTAGGGCTTATAACCTTAAGCTAGATCTAGAGTGTGTTAGATTTTTTATTAAATATGGAATAGATAAATGGAGTTCAAAATAAGAACGATATTATTTTTTTGATTTTTTTTTATGTCTATGGAAATAAAGTGGAAGCGGGGAAGTTGGTTTTTTTTTTGTTGAATTTTAAATTCATAACTGTGAATAGCTCTGAATGACAGTAAAATATTTACAGCAGACATGCCTTATTTTCGTGAACGCATATATTACAAATTATATTACTAATGTTTGTCTCGGTCTGTGTGTGTGTGAATGGGTATGTGCGTAGTTTCTGATACCCTAGATACAAGTTACGAACTTAGTTAGGCGTTAGTTACTATAATGAGATGTAATGAATGAGATATGTTATACTATTGCAAATTTACTATTCCATACGTCTAGTGTTATTTGATTGTCATCACCACTCAGCATAAAAAAGCAGTACCAACAAATGACATTATCACAATAAACCATCATTCATAGACTACATAACATAAACCTGCTTCTATTTACATACATCTGACGACACATAAAGTAATATCGTTGAAGCGGTGCCTAGAGCGAGCACTCGACGAAAGCCGCTATCAATTGCATTAGATTAGCATTAAAAGTGCGCAAACGCAGGCCTACGCACATCTCACTGTACTGATATTTATGAATAATGATACGTGCCTGTGATCATATACTGTAAAGGAAGGTGACATTTACACTAAGTATATGTCTGGTTGTATTAAGAAATAAAATTTTGATTTTTAGTTCTTAAATTGGAGTGAAATGGTTAGAAATAACTGCTTTGAAAAAGGTTTGGAGGATGTATCGAATATCGGCACTTGTGTTATAGGGATAAGTAGATAATTTGATTCATTGATTGAAAATCAATAAAGTTTTCTAATTCATTGTGTATTTTCGTAAACTATACGAACCGGGGAAAAAAAACCATCCACATAATTTTTACATGGATAACTCTGTTGCAAGTACCATGATAACTGTAAACTTGACACTTTACATATGCTATTGTTACATTTTTTTATTTAGAAAATGTTTTACAATACTTTAATACCTACACCCCTTCATCTCAAATCGCCTCATGTGCTCCAAGCTTTAGCCAACCCATCAGCGACCGCCTAATACAAATTCCGTTTATCAGTCACCCCCTGCTTGGCTCACTTTATGACTGACAACAGACCGTGCCATTTTATGTACATATGAAACTATGTGATTCCTGTTTTGTTTATGTTACGGCTGTATCTGTGGGCTGCCGTGCGACATGGCTTGACAAACTCGGATCGTTTTAATTTTCCATGATTGTGGTCTGCCTTCGCTTACACCCCTGCTGAGTTGCTGACGGTTTATCAAAGGATTTATATTATATATTTTAGTTCTCTTTTATGCAGATGTTTATCTAATGTATTTCTTGTAGAAAGTTCTAGGTGGTATGTTACAGTGTATGGAAATGTTTTAGTCTTGTTTAAAGAAATGTAAACAGGATTGTATTTTTAGACATTTTTTAGTAAAATCTTGAAGAACCTTTATTTCAGAGGTTTTATATCAGCAATTACCATATCAAAATATATTCCGTGATTGAAAATCGACGTCATAATTTCATGGGTGCCCAAATGGGAAGGTACCGAGATGGGAATAAACCAAAAGCTATCCGCTATTTACAAATTAAGCAAAGAAACAAGCACATCACACGCTGAAACAGAACATCACTAAATAATTAAAAACCACACATAAACAAAACATCGTCAGCCATCTTTTATTTGCATTAAACAAAAAAGCCGCTCAGTAACTACCCACCATGTCATTAAACCAACAAACAGACGCACTATCTCAAATCTAATATAATACGGCGACAAATTCACATTACTTCCTGCATGTCATTGTGAATAATGTCTCATGTAACGCCATGTACATACACACACATACATACATGCATACACACATACATAAATACATATTCATAACGACTCTGAACAATGTGTAGTAATGTCTAATGATTTATTAGTTATCGACAATTTGTTTTTGTTTATTTGGTGTTTTAGAGCAAACGTTAAGTTAGACATAGAAACAAGACATGCTATGCCATGCTTTTAGTAATTCTAGCTGTGGCACGCGGTTTAACCCGTGTTATCTTCGCTCGTTTTGGTAGTAGAGTCGAAGCGTTATTCTATTTAGTTTATGCCTCCCTGAATAGACTATATCCAAAACTAAGAATATTTGATTCGAAGTTTCCTATTCAGCTTTGTAATATGACTAGCAGCGCCCCGCGGTTTACCCGCGTAGCTCCCGTTACCTTCGGAAGTTCGGGATAAAAAGTATCCTATGTGTTATTCTGATGTGTAAGCTAAATTATTGTAAAGTTTCATTAAAATCCATTCAGTAGTTTTTGCGTGAAAGAGGAACAAACATCCAAACTTTCGCATTTATAATATTAGTAGGATGTATCAGTTAATTTTATAACTACTAAGTAGTTAATTAGTAGCTGTGAATAACGGACAACGCAGAGTTAACTACTAAGAAGTAAATGCTTGTAAATTAGAATAATAATGTGTCTGTACTCTTAAGTGGAAGGAATACGAGAATATAAGTACAAATTATTAATTTTGTTCAAAATTTAGGATTGATCAAACCACAGATCATGGAGTCAGTTTAGGACGTCCGTCAAGAGAAAGAGATGCCTAGTTCTCTTTTCCATGGATTAAACTCATTTGAACTAATCCTGCTTTCCACACAAGTAAAGTTTACGCATCACTACATAGTATAAAACAAAGTCGCTTTCTCTGTCCCTATGTATGCTTAGATCTTTAAAACTACGCAACGGATTTTGATGCGGTTTATTTTAATAGATAGAGTGATTCAAGGTTTTTAGCATAATTTTATCTCCATAATTTTAGCCCCATATTCTTACGGGAACGGGAATTACGCGGGTGAAACCGCGGGGCGCCGCTAGTCAAAGATAAACTTAACAAGTACACATAAAAAGGTTATCATTACCAAGAAAAAATTGAAGAATAAATCTTTAATTAACATAAAACTATCGTTAAACATTTCATCGAGCCGTGTAAACGTCAACAGATTTCCTTAACGTAGGAATAGTATCTCCAGTCACATCTACAAAGTAACTTTTGCATAGTAAATCTAAATAAACGTTATGTGTTTAACGACTGTGTTTATTTCAAACTCCATAATCGAACAACAGTATTTTTACGACCATTTTACGACAACCTACCGCCCTCTATGTGACAAAATTGGAATCTTTTACGTACATTTGTATCTGCATATTGATGTACACCTGTTTCACTTAGCTCGTATTGTTTACTAGTTCTTGGAAAAACTTAAATACGTAAATCAAATAGAATATATTATGATGACTTGAGGTGTGTCTTGCAGTTTGTCCGTGTTCATTTATAGCTTAAAGATCTAAAAGTGTAAAGGCCTTGCAGACGCATCTGTGTTTTTAAAGACAAAGCCTTCATCTATCGATAACCTTTATCTATATGTACCTACTAGCAGCGACCCGCGGTTTCGCCCGCGTAGTTCCCGATCCCGTGGGAATTTCGGGATAAAACGTAGCCTATGTTCTTTCCCGGACCATAAGCTACCCCTGTACCAAATTTCAAGTCAATCGGTTCAGTAGTTTAGCCGTGAAAAGGTAACTGACAGACAGACAGTTACTTTCGCATGTATTAGTTAGGATAAAAGTTTTTCCAAAGGTAACTCTGACTGACTGACTGATTTACCAACACAGTTCCAACCATTGAATATATTACACTGAAAGACACACTGGCAATTTATTAGTACTTCGACAAATGCTATTAAATAAATGTACCTAAGTAAAACCATGGGATACAGCTAATCCTACTAATATTATAAATGCGAAAGTTTGTATGTTTGGATGTTTGTTCCACTTTCACGCAAAAACTACTTTATCGATTTTGATTAAATTTAGTACAGATGTTCCTTATAATTAGGAATAACACATAGAATACTTTTTATCCCGAAATTCCCATAGGATTGTGTATAAGTAATTGAGTTTTATTGTAACTTTTTGTAGTCACAAATCCTGCCAATAGATGGCGCTGTTACTTACTTTTTTAATACACGATGGTGAATTGTGCCGAGATTGTATGATACTACGAGCTACGCATTCTCACGTGAGCGGGTAATACGCGGGTAAAACCGCGAGGCGTTGCTAGTATTAAAATAAGTGCTTTACTGTTTTAACATATGTATTACGTACATAGTTGTTAAGTATGTACTTATTACATGTTACTTGGAAGTTATTACAAGTTACTTTAATACATTAGTGTTCGCTATATTTATAGTTTTCTCAAATACTTATTAAACAATATTTTGTTAGATTTTATTAAAGCTAAGATGGAGTATAGATTAACAGACACGCTTGTAATGCGTGTTGGTGATCTCAGTAAACTGAAGAGGTCGAATGGTAAAATTATGAAAAAATAACATAACATAATCATTCACTACATCATCTCATTGTAGCAACTGACCCTAAGTTCGAAACATCATCTCATTGTAGCAACTGACCCTAAGTTCGAAAATGTATAAAACATATAAATATTTTGAAATAAAACTACTTGAACGGATTTTTGTCGTGGTTATATTTTGTTTTATATTTTCTGACGTTTCGGACTCTTTACAGAATTCGTGATCACAGAAGACGTATGAACCGAAAAAATTTTTTTTTTCAATTCTTAAGAATATGGAAATATATTATTGAAAGTAAAACTAACACAAAAAACTAGCAAGAAACAACAAACATAAAACAAAAAAAAAACATATCAAACTCTTAACTTCACATTTAACTTAACTATTAGACTTTATCAAGTTCAGTACATACTTTAACTGACAATTAGCATTCTGACCATAATCCACTCAAACAAACCAAAACGAGCTTTATTACTAATTAAATTAAGGTCTACAATCCTTTATCAGTTCACATTATACTGAAATAGATCTTATAGAAGAAAGAATAGAGTTGAAATTCGAATATAGAATGATATAAGTCGGTAAAAACAAGATGGCTGCGTGTTATGATATGAGCGGTACTTTGATGGTTGCTCAATATACATTCAAGTATTATGTAAGTATCTGTTATATTTGCTAATTAAGTTTTATCAGTTCGTATCGTATTGAGACAGACTAATTGCGGGAATTTGCTGGAATGTTCTGGAATTAATGAGTTAGGTCTGGTTTTATAGAATAGGATTAATGGAATGGGATTAGGTTTTGAAAGGGTTGATTTGGTTAAGAGTTTTAGACTTTTGAGGATTCTATTATTTATATACAAGTACTTGGTCTATTGTTACATCACTACATAGTATAAAACAAAGTCGCTTTCTCTGTCCCTATGTTGGTATGCTTAGATCTTTAAAACTACGCAACGGATTTTGATGCGGTTTTCAATAATAGATAGAGTATTTCAAGAGGAAGATTTTAAGCATAATTTTATCCCCACATTCCGATGGAATCGGGAACTACGCGGGTAAAACCGCGGGGCGCAGCTAGCTAGTAATAAAGTTCCAAAAAGCGCTGTCAGTAAAGTCTTTTGACTTGGTTCTTGAAGAAAGTTTTGAACTCATGTTTGATAACATTTTTTTTGACTTTGTAAAAAAAAAGAATTAACGTAAAAATTGAGAGTTATAATTATAAATTTCGATGCAGTTTTTGCAAGCTATACGCGTACTTACATTTCGGCATTTAATTTTTTTAATTATTTAAATTTTAAAAGAAACTAAGGACGCCAATACTTTGTAAAAGGTTGATACCAGAATAGGACGAACCCCTTATCGATACCTCATCCAGAACTTGTTTGAACACTGTCATGTTGGTACCTCTTCAAGTGCGACATTAAAAAAAAACAAATCCAAAAATAAAACTCATTGAAGGCGTCGAAGTGACACCAACATGATGCTAATTAAACACATAATACCTCATACTAAGATCTAAATTATCATACTTAAGCTGTATTACGTCCCAATAAGGTTTGAATTAGCTTATCAGAGTTCAATCGAATGTTGTTCCCTGATCAGTCTTTGAGCATTGTAAATTGTGCTTTATTATAAAGTATCTAAGGTAGGTTTTAGAGTGATGTCGGTATTGTCACATCGGCATTTGGTTGACTTTGACCACCGATTGAGCGATCGGATAGTAATCGATAAGAAATGGAAAGGATATCGATTGAAACGACTCGTCTCGTTATGGTTGACGTTGATTATTAGGAACAATGTAGCTTGCTTTGAGGTAGGTACTTGTGTTTCGTGTTTTGGACCTTATTTCCATAGCATTATGTAATAAATTAGTTAGAAAAACATAGATTGTAGTAGTAGGAAAAAAAAAAGATTGTCTCAAGTACTTAGGTTGAAAACAGTACATTAATAATTATGATTTCAATGAGCTTTTCAATCAATTGAAAAACAAAATGATCCCACATGAACATCTGCTCCCAAAAAATCATCATCAACTACTTCAATCCACTGCTGGACATAAATGTCTTCCAATATACACCTGAGTCCTTTCAAAATAGTTCTTATTAGATTCAAAATAACTCTATACACTTTACTCCTACAACACTACCCATAAAAGATATCTAAAAATATTTTACCACAAAACTGTTTGCTTATCCCCAGTCGAGGGCCCTCTCAAGTATAAGTGACCTCTTATGCTTCTGTGTAGCAAGTACTTCACGAAGAAAACAGCAAAACATACACACTGTCATTGCATATTCACGTCAAAGTCATCAATTTCTCTTCGAACCATTACAAGCATATCTTTTAATGCGTTCCAAAAACAATTTGCCATTGCAATTTCACCTTTATGTGTTAACAGTAAGGTTATAGTGGAAAAATGAATTGGTTACATAAGCTTGTATCCGCAAACCACTGAAATTCGAACCTGTTGAGGAAAATATGTGGGTGAGTAGGCATTTATTTTCTTTGATATCTTGTTCAAAAAAAGGTTGTTACTTATATATCTATGTATCTTTAGAGTACAAATAAAAAAATGCAAAACAATTCAATAAACTACCCAAACATACTCTCATTCAATAACAACATATTTAGTACAACACAACCCGTGAAACAATAAACCAATTACATAATTAAACCTTCACAATACAATTAGTTAACAAACATTATTAAACAAATCAAAATTACACCATTTTTTCCGCGCATCACAAACATTTCGTACCACGTGACTTGCCATTTGTGACGCCATGTTCAGCCGCGCAAAAAGCTGTGTCCTGCGCATGAGTCCCAACTGGTCTCGACCCTAATTGGTGCCTCGGACGGAGCGTGTTCATTGGCCGGGAGGCGGCGCGTAATTATTTTAATAATCCCACCCCCCATTTTTAATTAAACTCGTGTACTCATGTAACTTGAGGTACGTAATACGATAGGGGTCTAGGATGGCTTCGATGTGGGCTCGAATAGAAAATAATCAATTATAACGTATGGGAATCGGTAAGAACATGATACAAGTGACTACATGCAAGAAAAAATGAGAAATTGTATACCCTTTCAGTGCTCGCGTATGTACATACTTGTACATGTGTAAAGTAGTATGGTTTGGTCTAGGAAAGGGATGTTTATTAATATTTTTCTAAAACTAGTGGTTTAAATACTTTGTTGCTCATAAGAATTACACAAATTCTGGAAATAATCTTCTCTTAGACCAAATCTCTATCAAAGGCATTTGATAAGTCTGTCACTAGAGACGGCAGATGGCAAATATAAAAAAAATCTAAGAGCTAGACTAATAGGCATGTCCCTTAAAGACAATAATGTAAGTCTAAGGGTCTTCAAGTAAATTTACTCACCAAGTAAAGTTTTGTCTCTTTTTATCAAGTGACAAAGACAAAACATGTGAGTAGCTACTCGGAACGTTACTTAAAGATGGTGAAATAGGCCCTTTTTCGGAAGTCTTTGATGAAAATTATCTTTAGCTAAATATCATTTTCGACCGCAAACAATGATGGATGCCATTGCATTGACCAGAGTCATTACTCAACAACCCATACGAGTAATCAAAGGTATAATTTTATCAAAATTAATACAGTTTCTGAATTCACCACCCAAACCACACCGACAACTTTAATGCGCACCAACTGTGCATGATAATTTTGAATCAAACATTTTAAGAAAATTATCAGACAGTTAAAGTAATTTTTGGGAAAAGTATTAAATGCATAGTAATTTGATATTGGTGTATATTTGGTACTTTGTACTGTAAAATCTTTGAAATTATTCTTAACTAGCGGCGCCCCGCGGTTT
Source organism: Timandra comae (assembly GCA_958496195.1). Classification (NCBI taxonomy): domain Eukaryota; kingdom Metazoa; phylum Arthropoda; class Insecta; order Lepidoptera; family Geometridae; genus Timandra; species Timandra comae. The sequence goes on along the minus strand of OY292362.1, from coordinate 1,534,137 downwards.
CACCCGCGTAGTTCCCGTTCCCGTAGGAATATGGGAAAAAAATATGCTAAAAACCTTCCCACTGAATCACTCTATCTATTAAAACAAACTGCATCAAAATCTGTTGCGTAGTTTTAAAGATCTAAGCATACATAGGGATATATCAGAGAAAGCGACTTTGTTTTATACTATGTAGTGATGCAACTGTTAGCAAGAGAGGTTATAAGAGCAAACGCAATGTAATACCTATGCAATGAGTAGACAAAATCATTATCACAAGAAAATATAAATTCATCAATTCAATTCACATCTATACTTACGTATAACATTACTCTTCTTAAAACTCTTTGAATGTTCAAAATCCTTCTTCGACTCCCAAAAAAATGGCGTCTCTAAGCGGAAGCAAATCAAAAAACTTAGCAGCAAAACAAACCGTCTTTGGGAATCCCAATGGAAATTCTAATCAGACCTACTCGTCCTTCATAACGTCTTAAATACAATATTCTAGACGTGCCTTCAAGGGTAATTTGAAACAATGATAATAATAATCATCAAATTGTTACTCAAGGGACCTCCTTGGATTTTCCTTAATTCAAATCATGTGCTTTATTGCCAATATTAATATTTCGGATGGTCACTACAAAAAGGTGTATTAACACACAAAAGATTTTTTATGTTAAGTTAGGTTAATATTCTTTCATTCATCATTTTGATTGTTTAAAAGTAAAATACGGAACAATTCCCTGACTTTTCAAGTAAAGTGTCCTGTAGGTGAAATCGTGTCTTTTTTACTGATTAAACTATTACAATGTTATATTGAGCTTGTAATTTAAACTTCTTTGGTGTCATCATATCAGGCAGGGTCACTTTCAACTTCTACTTGGTCGTCAGTTGCGTTATGAATATATTTAATTCTACATTCTTTTCACATAGCTTTTTTTACAGTATCCAATAATGTAACACTCTTGACCTAACGCCATTACAAATTGATCATCTCAAAGAGCAAATCCCAACTAAAATAAACAAAACAACACATTTTCGTTCAGAGCAATTGCAAGTTATTTCAACAACAATTGCTTAACCGCGTACTAATCTAAAAACCAAAAAAATATCAAAGAACAAAAGAATCCAAAACGCATCACCGGGCTGTAATGGAGATCACGTAGATGCGTCTGATCTCTGATTATACCTCTCACTTTAATTTACGGCAGGTTGTGGAAGTGCGAGAGAGATGGAATTAATAATGGCCTAACCGCATCCCGCACTGTTATTAGCTGGCATCCCATTTGTTGAAGATGCTTGAGTGTTGTGCTTCGGATCAACTTGGAAGCTGAATTTGGGGTTAATACCTGATGTTGGAATACTTCTGGTACTAGAGACCTCCTGTAGTGATTATGGAGATATTAAATATACAGGTGACTTAAAGGTGATAGTAAGAAATGAACTTTGAACAACACATACGATGTGTGAAGTTTCTGATACCCTAGTAAAGGTAATGAACTTATTAAGTCAGTTTCTATATAATGATGATAGAGTCATTGATTATGTTATACATATCACATAATATTGTCTTGATGATTTCAAATATGAGTCATTTTTGGATTATAACCTTTATTAGACAACTCAAATCAAAATCATAACTAGGACCTCCCGCTCGGCATCTGCAAAACAAACAATATTAATTTTATGATCATTTGAAGACCTTATACTTAAATTACACTAAACCATACTTGATGAACTCAAAGGCAGTCCAAGTTCATTTGAATCACAATAAAATATCAACAATTTTCGCCAAAGTTCAGGATCATCAAGAGTCATTATCCTCAACGGTCAAATCAAATAAATGTTTTTTTTTTGTCGGCACCGGAATCGAATTTGTTTTTATGTATTTTGCGGACAGACAACCGCCGCTCAGAACGTTTCCACTTATTATTTGTAATTTAACATTTGTGGTTTATATTTTAAAGGTTTATTATGGTTTTGTCAAAGCGTGATGTCATTATCTTGCTTGATTGCGTTTCTGGATATTGAATTGTATTTGTGCTTAAGTTTTTACGAATAAAACAGGTCATGAGACGCCTAGTTCCTTTCAGTAGCCGCTTCTCTGCGCCATCTTTAAATTTCAATGTTTTTTATCTTTCTTTCATGTCACGTTTATTATAAACAAATATTGATTGTTTAATCCAAGACTGTTAAGGAAATTAAGATATTCAGGTTTTTTTCTAGACATCCACATTTTTATAAGAAATCGCTCCAAGCATAAATCAATCCCCTAAGATATAAAATCTCCTAGCAATGCTCAAACCTAAGATACTAAACACAATTGCAGTAAAAGTTGGCTGTTACAAAATGGAATAAACTCTAAAACAACATAAACCTATTAAACAGTAATTACGGTCAATCAAAATGGATTTAAATTGATAAGATATTCATTCACCGTTACACGTAAAGGTGCATTCACATTCACACGAGAACAAAACACAACGAAATTACTGAGTGTACTCGTTAACCTAGCTTTCATCGCGTTATTAATACATCATAAATGTACAAGCAAATCGTGCTGGTGAGACAAGCTTGAAAGTGTTTCGTATTGTTTTGTAAGGTTTTCAAAGTTATAGTATTCTATGAAGTAAGGATAATTGGAAGATATTTCACTTAATGGTGTATACTTTTACCCTAGCGGCGCCCCGCGGTTTCACCCGCGTAGTTCCCGTTCCCGTAGGAATATGAGAATAAAATTATGTTAAAAACCTTTCCACTTTCACTCTATCTATTAAAATAAACCGCATCAAAATCCGTTGCGTAGTTTTAAAGATCTAAGCATACATAGGGACAGAGAAAGTGACTTTGTTTTATACTATGTAGTGATAGTGATTTACGGTGTATATTGTGCTAAACCGTGATAATGCTATAACTAAATAGGCAACCAAAATTCAAACCCCCAAATGGAGACAACTGGAAATTTTATTTGTCATATGTTCCCAAATTCATATATGGGGACAAATGGAAACCATTTTTTTTCTACTGTGTCTATCCCCGAAACACGAAAGAAAACACATTTAGTTATCATTACTAGGTATACTTTTTTTAAGAAACCCGTACACCAAACTTTCCGCTAATTAACGAATCAATTTTAAATTACAAATTATAGAAAATATTTAATTAATCGTTAAATTATGTGTATGGCAAGTATTGAACGAGTGACATTCCAATTTAGTCCGATACAGTAACGTTCTTATCAAATGCTTACGAAAAATACATTTTACTAAACAATTTTAATCGAATACTTTAAAATTAGCATACAAAGTATCAATTTTGAAACCATTATGACTGACCATCGGCTTCCAAAATATCAACAAACTATCATCGTATCGGAACGGGTTTAGCTTATCAAGAAATTATGGGTGCTTCCGTTTTCTACCCAAGTTTTCTACCCACGAAATAAAATAAATAATAAACATTCCGTTTTAAACCCACAACAAAAATAGATTTTTAAAACATTCCGGTTTCAACCCGCGACGAATTAAGTACTAGTAAGTAGTGTGATTGCTTGTGTAAGGCCAGAAGAAAAATACGTATATTTATTTTAAACATTTATTTTTAAATATCACTAGATTAAAAAAAACAATATAAAATAAATCACATCATGCTATCTTTTAAACTCTTTCATCTTAGGGGTTAGCGTCACTAACCACCTCTTAAACGATAATATAAAAAAGTATCAACATTTAAAAATCACAGATTCGTAGGAATAATTACTATTATTTTCTAGGTAACAAGTAATAACAAAGAAACATTTAAGTCAAAACAATTATACATATAATTATACATACATAAATCACATCAAATGTAAAATATGACTATTTCTTTTATAACGTAACATTATAAATTACATAGTACTTAGTTTTAATAATCTAATTTGAAACAATAAACTATTTGTCAAACCTATAATCACAGTTGTCAAAATAAATGTAAACTTAGGAACTAAAATTGTAGTCATAGAATCAACTAATACTTCCAATAAAATCACAATTATTGACGTTAAAATCACACACAATTATGGAACTAATTTCTCTAGACAGTGTCCAATGTTAATTTTGCCACAAGAAAAGTCCTTTAACACCGATTCAATTCTTTTTTCTCTCTCTAAAACGTCACTGCGACGGGGCCTTGATAATGAAGTCTGTCCAGTGAACCGTATGTTTTGTATCTGAGCATCTTTATATAAAATTGATAGAAATTGGAGCATGTTAAGTTTCTTCTTTTTTGCCACGAAGCGATTCAAGGTTGCATGCCAGCTTTCGAGCGTGTTTGTAGTTCTGTGCCTACAAATATGTGCAGACCATAATGTTGGAGGATATTTTCCACCAAACATATAAGTTTGGACAACATAATCATTAAATTTCACTACATTTTCATTTGTAGATGAGTCTTCCATTATATATAGAAACGCGTCATCTACCATTTCAATTGGGATCAAAGGTAGAGTCAACATTAAAGCCACATGCCTTTTTAAGTTTTTCTTTTTAATTAAATTCAATTGTTTACCTTTTTTGTAGAGGGCTTGGCAAAAATGAAAATAGCAAGCCCTTGTCTTGGCCTCTGGAAATACAATTTTTATGGCCTCAAAAGCTGCTGGTTCAAAATCGGTTAAAAATTCTGACGGCTTCCACATTGGTATTTGCGATAGGATAAGTCTGAACACCGTTAAATATGTTGTTTTATTTTTATTCAATAGGAGGCAGTATACGAGTGGTATGACGCTGGTTGTAGTTTCTGTGCTTCCCATGTCACCATGAATAACGTACAACTGCATAAATGGATTGATGCAACATTTAAAAGTGCCATCTCCAAAAAATAATGTCAGTTCAGCCATTTTAACTCGTGCTTCTTTGGTCGCAAAAGCTATAATTCTATTATCATTATCTTCGTAATCAAACAATAAAAAATCTTCAAAGGTTTTCGGTATCTCAACTTCACTTTTGTTTTTAAATACTAGTTTTGACACGTTTTGACTTTTATTTCGAGCATCGTAAAATGCTGTCTTCACATTTGAAAACTTCGGAATTTCTTCTAATAAATCCAGACCTTTTTCTTTTATTAATAAAACTTCGTCTTCGTATATCCGTTGAACAGGGCGACCATCAGAAGATTTCATCTTTTCTTTAATGTTTTGCATTGATTGTTTGATAAAGAGCTTATTAGAATTTGGTTGGCATCTAATGTTGTGTTCACCTCTTTTAACAATCACTCTGTCCAATGTTTTTATAGTACCAAAGCAAGAAGGTGCTTTTGCGCATCGCCAAATAATCGAATTATCCTTATTGGATCTCTTCTTATAGAATTCTCTTCCACCACATACTAAAACTGGTTTATTTCGCTTTGACAAAGTCAAATAATAATCTTTATCGACTGAGTTCGAGTCCTTACTGGTACTTGGAGTTTGCATTGTTAATAATTTAAAACTAACACAACAACTACTTTTGCCTTGCACTCAAATGTAACTAACAGATAAACAAAGGGCATCCCAGATTAGCTATAATCTTTACAAATATATCTTTCTCTGTCTCTACCTGCTTGGTCATACGAAATAGATAGAGATAGAAATATCATCCATTAAACCTATTTTGGTTTTTTACTTGTGCTAAATTTATGAAAGTCACAGGTACTTACCCCTTAGCCAAAATTACAAGTAAGTATCTAACATTACTAATAAGTATTTATTTTAAAATTAATTTTCTGTCTGTACAAAAAATATGATAAAATGCTATGGGTTTAAACCGGAAAGTATTTTAGGTAGAAAACGGAATAAAAAATGTATATTATTATTGTGGGTAGAACACGGAATAAAAATTGGGTTGAAACCGGATAAAAATAATCATGGGATGAAAACATGGGTAGAAAACGGAAGCACTCGAAATTATGTATCATGTTATAATGAATTAATGTTGTTAATAGAATTGTTTTTCTTAGTATTTAAAGTTATTTAAGTATATTGGAATCTGGGGGCACGGCAGTGCCCCCCGCCAAGTCGAGCGCGAAGCAAACACTGCCGTACCATCCTTTACAGGAACCCTTTCGCCGCATTTTCAGGCCCCTATTTAAGAACCTCTGGCTAAGCCCAGAACGCTGAAATTTTCGTCATCCAGTAAGCTATACAATCACATACTTAAAATAAAATTTCAAGTCTGTAGGTCATTTAGTTCCGAAGTTATGCGAAAGCAAAGTTTCGTATTTATGACAGACACTCACTCACTCACTCACTCACTCACTCACTCACTCATGATCATCAAAATAGAACTAGTACTTCCCATAAACTTAGAGAGCTGAAATTTGGTACAGAGTTAGGGTTTAATGGCCACATAAAGGGAAAACTATAAAAACTAGGATAATCGAACGGGAACGGGAGTTATACGGGATCGGGAACGGGAATTGTAACTCAAGAACGACTGAACTGATTTGGCTGAAAATTGGTGGGGAGGTAGCTTAGAACTAGGAAAAGAACATAAGATACCTTTAATCCTGAAATTCCCACGGGATTGGGAACGGGAATTTAAAAATCAAGAACGGCTGTATTGATTTGTCTGAAAATTGGTGGGAAGGTAGCTTAGAACCAGGAGAAGAACATAAAATAATTTGAATCCCGAAATTCCCACGGGAATGGGAACGGGAATTTATAACTCAAGAATGGCTGAACTGATTTGGCTGAAAATTGGTGGGAAGGTAGCTTAAAACCAGGAGAAGAACATAGAATACTTTTAATCCCGAAATTCCTACGGGAGTAGGAACAGGAATTTATAACTCAAGAACGGCTGAATTGATTTGGCTGAAAATTGGTGCGGAGGTAGCTTAGAACCAGGAGAAGCACATATAATACTTTTAATCCCGAAATTCCCACGGGAATGGGAACGGGAATTATAATTCTAGAAAAGCTGTACTGATTTGGCTGACAATTGGTTAGGAGGTAGCTTAGAGCCAGGAGAATAACATAGGATACTTTTTATCCCGAAATTCCCACCGAAACGCGAACGGGAACTACGCGGATGAAACCGCGGGGCGCTTAATAATAAAATACTACTCCTAAAAAGAAAAAACGTGTCAAATAAGAAAATCTAATAAAATAAATCAATATAAACACGTTTCAACAAAAATAAATGAAATCCCACCAAAAACATTCTGTAAAAAACTAGCCAAGTCTCGATGGAGCTGCTTGTTTATCTCTAAAAAGTAATGAAATCTAGACAAAGTCGTGCCAAGACTTCCAAGAGTTCCTTACTGCGATTTCTTTATTATTATAGTTAATGTTGTGTGACTTGGCCGTTGAACATTGTTTAAAACGTTAGTAGTGGGTACAAATAAATTATGTTACACGTAATGTTATAACATTATTGAAATACGCAGCTTTATCAAGCCTACAATGGACTGGATATTGAATCAACGTTATTTAAGTGGCAATTTTCTATCGTCAATGGGTAGCGGTTCTGGCGACAGATTGGTGCAATAGTGTCATGGAGCACCTAGTTTTGTACCCTCGTGTACATGTGTACCCTTGAACGGCCAAGTCACACAACATTAACTATAATAATAAAGAAATCGCAGTAAGGAACTCTTGGAAGTCTTGGCACGACTTTGTCTAGATTTCATTACTTTTTAGAGATAAACAAGCAGCTCCATCGAGACTTGGCTAGTTTTTTACAGAATGTTTTTGGTGGGATTCAATTTAAATGATTATTTGTTAATCGATCTATTTTATTCGTATTCAAGCGATTCTAGTTATAGCGATAAAATTATCTTCAAATTTGGATTTTGGCATAGCGAAGGATGTATATGTGCCTTTAAGTTTCACCTCCGTAGTTCTCATTCATTAGAATTCTTATTTTATCGAAATCCGGTCCATAACTTTTTCTATGCCGCTTTCAACATAAGTAATTGTTAAATGATAATCAATTGATAAATAGTAGTTTTGACGTGAAACGTCTTTAAAATCGCGCCAAAACATACGGGTACCAGGTTTAAAAAGTGGACCGTAACGAAAAAGTCTATATCAACGTACCTTAATAATTACAAAACTATTAGTCTTAGAAACAAAAATGTGGTGTGAATATTTCACTTATATAGTCAGCTCACTGTTATGATATTGAATTTTCTTGTTTTCATTTCAATCTTTTACTTTAAGCCGATTCGCTAACAAAGACTTTTCACGTTAAAACCAACAGCTGTGTGCCCAGGCACAGCCCCACCCGATTTTATTATAGTTAGTACAATAAAAAGCACCTTCATTTTTGAAGTCTTAGCAAAAATATACATTAACTTAACATTTTCGCTATCAATCAATCATAAACACAAGTTCTGTCTAGAATCACGATAACTTGATGTCTAGAGAAATTATAAATTTGGTTTTTGTGTAATTATACAAAGTCGTGATATCATGTCCGTCCGTTTGTCTGAGATAACTGTTCTTACGTATAAGGATATGTTTGATGTTGATACTCGAATGAAATTGTAATTTAAGTAATGAGTAAAGGTATTAATTTGTGTACTTGAATTCTAGTTACTTTACTTATACTTAATTTTCTTTTTGACTTTCTTTTAACTTGAAGCTTTAAATAGTTTGTAATAGGTTTTACTTATTTTTTTACGAAAGTAATTTATTACATTTTCTATTTTAATATTAAGTTATAAAGAAGACAAATAAAACATTTTTTTTTGTTTAAGTATATTGAATAGTCTTCGAAACTACTAGACCGGAATTTCAGAATAACAATATTTTTTATCCAAATTATGTTTTTGGTTCCAAACATCCAAATCCATCCACCCTTTTTGGGACTTACAAGCAAACAAACATTGATACACAAATCCTAACTAATATTATAAATGCGAAAGTAACTCTGTCTGTCTGTCTGTCTGTTACCTTATCACGGCTAAACTACTGACCCGATTGACTTGAAATTTAGTACAGGGGTAGCTTGTGGTCCGGGAAAGAACATAGGCTGTTTTATCCCAAAATTCCCATGGGATCGGGAACTACGCGGGTGAAAAGCGGGGCACAGCTAGTAACTATTATAAATAGAAAATACATACAAGCCAATGTAAGTGGAACTAAGTCAACATACATTTCCACTAATAACACAGACACATAACAGTAGTTTAATACATAATTCTACCTATTTTAGTATTGACATTCATTTTCTAAGCATTGATTTAAACGTTAAATATCAGTAATTTACTTAAAGCCACAATAATTTTATTTGATTTTCTATGTAGGGTAGAGTTATGATTATGTGTACGTTTCAAATGATGTGTTGGAAAGTCGACCTGGATAGATTCTAGTGCTTTTAATAGTGATAGTGGTTGTATCGTACTGTTGGTTACGACAAAATGAATAAAGATACACTTATATATAGCTACTAATTGGACAAAGAATGGGATAGTAAGTAAGTATCCGAAAAGTATCAAAGTATATGTGAACTAAATTACATTAAAATCTGTTTAGCTGTTTCGGCGTACTCGTACTTGTAAGCGGGCTTTCCGCACCTAGTTTAAGCGTAAAGAAATTACAAATATAATAATTTATACAATTGTAGACAAGCAAAGAAACTTTCGCTATGTTTTGGAATTCTCAGTTACATACAAATGTTTGTCTCGGTCTGGGTGTGTGTGTGAATGAGTGTGTGTAGTTTCTGATACCCTAGATACAAGTTTCAAACTTAGTGGTCAGTTACTATAATAAAATGATGGAGTGAATGATTATGTTATGTAACGTTATACATAGTATTCATATTTCCATTTTCTCGTTAAAAAGTTCACAAAACCAGAAAGAACCCTAAGGATTTAACTTTTCATTCCTAAACTGTTCCCCAAAGAACATTCGTACTCTTATAAACCATAACCAAAAACGTGACTACCTAAAAACTGATGTAATTTTATATATATTACATGTAATACACATATAAAATAACGTATAACGATATTATAATTGAAGAATAATGTTCAAACTCCACATTTTACTGTTTCAATACACCCAAAATGATTTTAAAGTATTTTAGTGTTTCATTTTGGCATGCGGTTTTTTTGTCGGCAACTTATTTTTGAATTTGATCGTTATTTATTACTTTATATGATGCGCTGCTAGTCGCCTCGCGGTTTCACCCGCGTAGTTCCCGTTCCCGTAAAAATATGGGGATAAAATTATGCTAAAAACCTTCCCACTGAATCACTCTATCTATTAAAACAAACCGCATCAAAATCCGTTGCGTAGTTTTAAAGATCTAAGCATACATGGGGACATAGGGACAGAGAAAGCGACTTTGTTTTATACTATGTAGACTTATGTAGTGGACTCAAAAGATTTCATCTTCGCCAACATCGCCCCAAAATATTTTCGCAACAAACAACTAAGAACTTATTTAAAATTATCATAGTTATAACATTGATAATCATATCTAAAACATGTCTTGTAACATTATGACAACCAACCCTGACTTACAATAATTACAAACATAATATTCATAATAAACAAAACACTACAACAAAATACTTTGACCAAAAACAATTATGAACTTAATATTCATAATAACAAACTTCACCGTGTCCACCATTTCGCGTGCCCAAACTAAAACGCACAACAAAATGGCCGCCACCCATTTCGGCTTGCAGGAAACGAGTATCTGTCAACGGAGCTGCATTGCAAGTGGGCATTGTATGATAATTGTATCGGCACCGACAGAGATACAGCGGGGGCTATTAGCGAAGCGGGTTTATTATTTTTGTTTTAACTTTTTGGTTATTTTGGGTGGAAAATGAATTTTTGGGTAGTAGGTTTTGTTTTAACGGTATTTAATAAAATTAAATGCTATATAGAATTTATTTAAAATAATTAATTCGAAAAAGTATAAAAGTGAATCTTGACAGGACAAAAATCATGGATTTTGTTAAAAGATATAGTTTACAAAAAAAAATTTGCGCTCCATCTAAAACATCAAAATGAGTATTTTCGGTATAATTTTTATGTAATGAACACACACAACAAACAAGCTTTTACAGATAAGATTATTAAATACGCAGTAAATTAATTCAATTATCCCTTTCACTGATTTAAATACGCTAATACTAATAATTACAGTCAAAACAAGGAATTATGTCAAAATCTTGTAGTAATTCGAAGTTATGCGCGGTGTAACTCGCTAAGATCGTAAATATGACAGATGTGACAGCTTGATGAAGTTATAGTCTGTGGCCCCGCTGATTTATCTGTGGTTGTTTACATAGATGTTTGTAAATTGTAATTAGTTCAAAGATTGATTTGTAAACTGGCGCCAATCCTAAAAAAAAATATTCAGGTATTTGTAAAGTGTTACGTTTACTTTAGAAATAGATTGAGTTTGCATCGGTATGTCAGAATATAAGTTTTCATTCATTCTTATGTAATTTATATTCAACCGGTCAATTTATCTTATACGTTCCTAGCCGACTTCATAAAAGGTCGTTTGACATACTAAAGTTATATCAGCTACGTAGTGTTTAGTCCTGGTTCGATTCGTGGTTTAAGTAAGGCATGTTTAATATTATATAAATAGTTCGGAGGTGAGATCACCAACTCGCTTCTGAAAAACTAAACAAAATATTATTATTATTTCTCAACACCCGCTAGTTGCGTGGCCTTATACTAATTCGCTTCTCGTTTGTGTTATTCCCTTATCCGCAAAGAAATATGGATATTATTGTTATTAGAGATCGGTCGTGACGATCGGTGGTCATCGACGGGTGTGAGTGAATGCCGGTGTGAGTGAACGTGTTGTGAGTGAACGCCAATTTGTGGAATCGTGTGGGGATCTGATTAGTTATGAAGTTGAATACTATTTATTATATTTCTTTGCCTGCCATTTTACTAAGTTGATTCTATTTTGGTGGACCGTTATATGAATGGACTAAACTGTGCTCAGCGGTTAAGCCCGCATTAGCTCTATTTCTACCTACTGGTCATAGTGTGATGGTACAGCCTTTCTCGATAGACGGGACATAAAGAATTTTCCCATTTGTGCCAGTAGTTCCTGCGATAATTGATAGATAATTATACCATTTGGCTGTTTAATGTCTACACATAATGCCTTCCTTGATAAATGAGCTATTTACCATTGAAAAATATTCAATTTAAACCAGTGTGGTTTTTGATTAGTTAATTGAAACAAAGTTTTTTAACTCAAACCAGTTTCTTATTGCGCTTTCGGTCAAAAACACATGAGATAAATGTTGAAGAAGGCAGAAGAAGAAGGGTGTTATGTTAGCTCAAGAAATCAAAGTTTACCTTAAAAATCTTATACATAAACAAGTTCACGTAATTAGAGCATTAAGTTGCGTAGATGCACCTTGTTGCAGAGGTTATGAGTCAGTGCCATCCGCTTTGTAGGGCCGCGGTCGCTCCGCATGTTGACAATTTGATTTGCAGATGGTGTGTGGGATTTGTGTCGACTGTGGTACAAGGAGAGAGGAGGGAGCGGTTTTGATTTTGGTCGTTTGGGAGTGAATGTGTATCAATTGCAACGCAGAACGGCTGTACCTATTTAGCTCATAAAATTTTTGTCGTGTTTGGATAAATCTTGTGTGAATGTGTAAAAGAAAATTCAACTTCGGTCAGGTGTTTTTGATCTTTCAATTTCTAATAAACTCAAAATTATGAATTAGAATTAACTTATGTTGTACCTGAAATACAATCTAAGTATATGGGGTCGTCAGTATGGGGTTCGTTGTGTATTGTTGAATGAATAACACGTACACGTTATGATCACACGTTTTATAGTTTATTGTTTTAATTTAACATACACAGCACACCCTAAATATGCTCAGAAGGAGTGTGAGCCAGATAGTACAGAGGACAGTAAGCACAGCGAAGTATTATGTGACTAAGTGACAAAGCACAGGTATCGCGTAGCGTGGCTTGGAACGCACTGTCTCGGGCCGGCCGGCGCGGCAGCGATCGGCCGGTCCGTAATGTAAACAAACGTTGGTATGCGCTTTGTGCACGCGCATGCAACGTGATAGACGGATCGCAAGTTCTTGTGTCCATTGTTGCTCACGGTTTTATTTAATATTATTTAATTATTAATTTTAATGTTTTTATAATTATGTAGTGATATAAATAAATAAGAAGATAATAAATATGTGTATATGAGATATAATAATAATATTATAATAATTATGTATGTATATTTATATATGTATATAAATTATATTATATATATAGAATAACGGTGTGTGTGTGTGTGAGATTTTATGTGGTATGACGCCACATCACCCCCCTCCAGAGACCGACTCAAGGGCGATAAAAATCTGGAAACCGGACTCTGCGTCCAGAACGGGTTGTTCGGACGTTAGGGTCGGTAAGAATTGGTTCTTCGGGAGTTTGTAAGTCAAAATTGGGTGTCTCGGTGACTACGTACGCCGGTTTTAGACGGTCAATAGACACCGAGACGTCTTTACCCTTGACTTTAATTTTAAAAACTTTGCTCCCGACTTTTACGACCTCGTAGGGACCTTTATACGGTGGTTGTAAAGAACCTCGCACCGCGTCTTCTCGAAGGAATACGTGGGTGGAGTTAATTAGGTCCTTGTGGACGAAGATTTTATTCGTCGTATGACGAGACGCAGGGGAAGGGCGGAGTTTTTCCGCGAAGTTGCGTAAGCGGGCGGTAAAATCGGTGATGTCCGTGGTACCGCTCACTGTGGGGTTAAAGAATTCTCCGGGCAGTCTTAACGGCTCGCCGTATAAGAGTTCCGCAGAAGATGTGCCTAAATCCTCCTTTAAGGCACTCCTAATACCGAGGAGGACTAAAGGAAGAGATTCTGTCCAAGAACTGTCTGCGTGACACATAATGGCCGATTTTAGTTGGCGGTGGAATCGTTCCACCAGGCCATTACAAGCTGGATGGTAGGCGGTGGTGCGTCGGTGGTGGAATCCGGCTATCTTGGACAGATATTGGAACAGCGCGGATTCAAACTGACGACCGCGGTCTGTCACAATATCTGTTGGGCAACCGAAACGAGAGATCCACCCCGAGAGTAAAGCTTTGCCTACTGTCTCCGCAGTTATGTCAGCGATTGGGATCACTTCAGGCCACCTGGTGAAACGATCCACCGCTGTTAAACAGTATCTAAATCCTTGTGAGGAAGGAAGGGGACCCACCAGATCGATATGGACGTGTGCAAACCTAGAGTTTGGAAGCTCAAAGGTACCCAACGGGGAAGTCACGTGTCGGGTGACTTTAGAGCGTTGACACGCCATACATGCCCGTACCCATTCACGGCAGTCTTTTCGCACGTTGGGCCACACATACCTTTGTGCAACAAGTGTAGCGGTTGCTTTAGCACCAGGGTGACTAAGGTTGTGTAGGCTATCGAAGACTTGCCGACGGTATGGTTTGGTCACGAAAGGTCTTGGTGACGGAGTACTGGTGTCACAATATAGTTGTGTCTCGCATCCGTAAAGATTCATCTTCTCCAGACGAAGTGAGGTTTCACTGTTCAGCAGTTGCAGTAGCTCTTGATCAGTGTTCTGGGATTTTGAGAGCACTTCAAGGTCCACTGGATTCTGGAGTTCATCAACACGGGACAGTGTATCGGCAACAACATTGTCTTTACCGGCAATGTGTTGGATATCCGTGGTGAACTGAGCGATATAATCCAGGTGTCTGTATTGACGTGGTGAGCAGTTGCTTTTCCTTTCGTGAAAGGAATAAAGCAACGGCTTATGGTCAGTATAGACCGTGAAGTGTCGTGCCTCTAACATATGTCTGAAATGCTTTATCCCCTCATATATGGCCAGCAGTTCTCTGTCATATGGAGAGTATTTCTGCTGGGCTGGGCTAAGCTTTCTAGAAAAGAATGCAAGAGGCTCCCAAGCTCCGCCTTTGTATTGCTGTAGGACTGCTCCCATTGCTAGGTCAGACGCGTCCGTGACAAGAGCCAACTTAGCCTGAACGTCTGGGTGAGCAAGTAGTGCAGCATTACAAAGGCTTTCTTTCGAAAGGTTGAAGGCTACCAACGCGTCTCCGGTCAAGTGTACTGGTTCAGAACCTTTCACCGAGCCAGTGAGCAAGGCATGTAAGGGCGCCTGTACTGTAGCGGCTTTGGGGATGAAACGCCGGTAAAAGTTTAACATTCCCAGAAACCGTCTAAGTTGTTTGACCGTTTTTGGGGGCGGGTAGTCTTTGATAGCGGCAACCTTTGTATCGAGCGGTTTGGTACCTGCTTCTGTAATATGGTAACCTAGGAAAGTTACCTCCTTGGCACCAAAAACACATTTGGAGGAGTTCACCAACATGCCATACCTCTTCATCCTGGTGAAGAGCTGGTCCAGGTGGATTTCGTGGTCTTCTGGGCTCTTAGAAAACACCAGGAAGTCATCCAAGTAGGGATAGACATAATCAAGCCCACGAGTCATCTCATCAACCAACCGTTGGAATGTTTGACCTGCATTTCTTAGGCCAAAGGTCATGTATGGAAATTCATACAGGCCAAACGGGGTTGTGATGGCAGTTTTTGGTATGTCCTCCTCGCACACTGGCACTTGGTTATATGCTTTCACCAGATCAATGGTAGAAAACACCGTGCAGCCAGATATGCTGTGCGCGAAATCGTGGATATGGCGGATAGGATACATATCCGGTATCGTTCTTGCGTTGAGTTTCCGGTAGTCTCCGCATGGTCGCCAGCCATTGTCCTTCTTTGGGGCGAGATGAAGTGGAGAAGACCAAGGGCTCTCCGATGGTCGTGCGGTCCCGTTACTCAGCATGAGTTCGAACTCGCGTTTCGCGATAGCAAGTTTGTCCGGAGCTAATCTGCGGGGAGCACAAGAAATAGGAGGCCCAGGTGTAGTGCGGATGTGGTGTACTGTCTGATGTGTAGGTATGCGTGGGGTGCCAGATGGGCGTGTTATCTCAGGGTATTGAGCAAGTAATTTGTGATATCTGGTGTCACCTTCGCCACATAAAACTTTAACAGAAAAAGTATCAGGTACAGTCACATTACATACAATAGAAGCTACCGACAAAGAAGTAACATTATCAATTAATTTTTTATTAGAAACGTCTACTATTAGGTGATAATAATTTAAAAAATCAACGCCTATAATAGGTTTTGTTACGTTTGCCACAATAAATTGCCACTCAAAGTCTCTACGCAGTCCGAGGTTGAGTTTAAAGGTGACGTAGCCATAGGTGTCAATGACACTGCCATTGGCTGCCGCCAGCTGATATCCGGTCTTTGTTCGTTGATCCCGAAGATTGGCCAAAGGGAAGACGCAGAGGTCGCTGCCGGTGTCAACGAGGAACTGGTTTCCCGTGGTGACGTCGGTGACGAATAAGCGACCGGAGTTTGTGTTGGGACAGTCGTTGGTCGCCATTACCGACTGCCCTGAGAGTTTCCCGACTTAGCGAAGTCGCATGGCTTGATACACCTCGTCGATCTGCTTCCAAATCGCTCGTGGTACCAACAAAGCGGGTGTTTGCGGTATGCTGAGTCGGAACGTCTCAAAGAACGGCTGCGGTTGCGCTGTTGTTTCCGATCCCGGGAACGAGGTCTGCGGTTGAGTTCCACGGTGAGGTCCTTGACCATCTTACGGAGCTCGGCAATTTCTTTCGCCATTGATTCCACGGACGATCCAGGGGCTGAAGTAGCGGCGACGTGAGGAGAAGCGGAAGCGATGTCTTGGACTTGGTCTGCTAGCTCTGCAAGAGATTGTAAGTCACTGTGTCTCTGCGTCGCCAGGAGTGCTTGGTTGTTCTCAGGCAGTCTGTTTGTCCAAATTGTTTGCAGGAAATCCTCTGGCACGTTCTGACCTGCCAAACTACGGAGATGACGTAGGAACTGTGAAGGTTTCCTGTCACCAAGTTGCTCATGCATGAGGAGCTGTTTGACCTTCTGCTCCTTGGAGGTGGTCAATCTCTTCACAAGCTCTTGTTTCAGCTTCTCATAGCGGAATGAACTGGGCGGGGACAGCAAAATGTCCTTAACCTCTTTGATGTACTGCTGGTCCAAATTGCCAACTACGTAATTAAATTTCGCTGTTTCGTTAGTCACCCCAGCGTTCGCGAAGAGTGCCTCGATCTGCGCAAACCAAATCTCCGGGTCGTCCGGCCAAAAAGGTGGTAGTCGAATGCCGGTACGGGAAATGTCGGATGTCCGGTCAGTGGAAACACGCCGCATGGTTCGAGGTTTACGTTGTGTTATCTTTTCTTCGTCGTTTTGGGATGTCCAGGATTTAGCTGATTCTACGTCACTCATTCTGTACTCACAGTTTTAGTCCAATGGGGGTCACCAGTATGGGGTTCGTTGTGTATTGTTGAATGAATAACACGTACACGTTATGATCACACGTTTTATAGTTTATTGTTTTAATTTAACATACACAGCACACCCTAAATATGCTCAGAAGGAGTGTGAGCCAGATAGTACAGAGGACAGTAAGCACAGCGAAGTATTATGTGACTAAGTGACAAAGCACAGGTATCGCGTAGCGTGGCTTGGAACGCACTGTCTCGGGCCGGCCGGCGCGGCAGCGATCGGCCGGTCCGTAATGTAAACAAACGTTGGTATGCGCTTTGTGCACGCGCATGCAACGTGATAGACGGATCGCAAGTTCTTGTGTCCATTGTTGCTCACGGTTTTATTTAATATTATTTAATTATTAATTTTAATGTTTTTATAATTATGTAGTGATATAAATAAATAAGAAGATAATAAATATGTGTATATGAGATATAATAATAATATTATAATAATTATGTATGTATATTTATATATGTATATAAATTATATTATATATATAGAATAACGGTGTGTGTGTGTGTGAGATTTTATGTGGTATGACGCCACAAGTATTTTCATACCAAACTTTTACTGAGATATTTATACCGTTTATTTATATTAAGGTTTTTTAACCCCCGACGCAAAAGAGGGGTGTTATAAGTTTGACGTGTCTGTGTGTGTGTGTATCTGTCTGTCTGTGGCATCATAGCTCCCGAACGGATGAAGCGATTTCAATTTAGTTTTTGTATTAAAGGGGACTAACGTGCGAGTGATCTTAGGTATGTTTGATGAAAATCGGTTGACCCGTTTAAAAGTTATGGGGGTTTGAAAGTAATTGTGTTTTAATTTTTAATTTATTATACCATTTATTAATTAAATGCTCAAAATTTCGAACTTTTCCGTTAGTTTAAGCCGCTCAAGCTTACCCCTTGCACCACCCAAAGGTCTACGTTATCTCTGGCAACAAAAGCACATTTCGCAGTCCACGCCTCCCATTCAGATTAATTAGCTTCACTCATATGAATTGTAAATTGTATTGTTTTATTTATTTTTCTTCTTCCGGACGTTCTAATTTTGTACCTTCATTGTTTTAAGACGTGTCTAAACCGGTAAAATACGTTGAACTAGGGTTGTAAAACTTCACAAATAAAATCAATTATCGTCTTCATGTAGCAATTGACCCTTGGTTTGTAACATGTATCATAGGTATCAGAAGCTACGTACAGTTTAAATTCATACATAAACTCAGACGGAGTTAAATAATGATTGTGGATCACTCCAATAATTGGTCGAATTTAAAATCATAAACTTTGATTTTGTAATAATTACTTTGATTCAAAATACTAATAATCTTTTTTTGTTACAGGTAAAGTCCAGAAATTAAAAAAAAAATGAATTTGTGAAAGTATTTACAGTAAGTGTGTATTTATACCTTGTAACGCTTCCATGTATACCTATGACAGTTCATAAAGTCAAACACAAAAATATTACGAAATTGGAAATCAAACTCGCAACCCTGTGTTCACCAGTCCAAAATGGCATTTTGCCACATACTTAGTACATAACATTAACATCCCTTTACATCATTTCATATGCATTACAAACATTTTGCATACAAAACACTACATGACCTTTATTCAAATATTGTGAAGTACATTGACGCGTCTTGAACGCAAACAAATAAAAAAAACCGGCCAAGTGCGAGTCGGACTCGCGCACCGAGGGTTCCGTACAAACCTGCAAGGTTTACAAAGTTCGTTCATTACGACAATCGAGTCATAACTATGGTATTTTATATATATTTTTATTTTGTAATGTAACTAAAAATTTAAGGTTTTCGGAATTTTTCCTTTATGTGTGCTATAAAACGTTGCTTCATGCCAAATTTCAAGATTCTAGGTCGACTGGAAGTACCCTTTAGGTTTTGATTCCCTTGCGAGTACTTGCGAGTTTCAAAATATGCAGCTTAAATTGCTGTTTCTTTTGATTGCGTTGACATAGAAGTTTGATTTTGTTACAGCTTAAAGGTATTATAGACCTGAGTATTTGGTATGAATTTCAATTTAATACCTCTACGCGTTTATGAGGAAATGGGTAGTAAGGTTAAAATTATTAAAAAAAAAAATATTATGTGATGTAACTAAAAATTTATGGTTTTCGTAATTTTTCCTTTATCTATGCTATAAGACGTTGCTTCGTACCAAATTTCAAGATTCTGAGTTCACGGGAAGCACCCTGTAGGTTTTGATTCCCTTGCAAGTGTCGAAAATTTGCGGCATAAACGGCTGTATCTTTTGATTGCGTTGGCTTAGAAGTTTGATTTTTTCACAGCTTCAAGGGACAGTAGACCTGAGTAATTGATATAAATTTCAGCTTCATACCTCCACGCGTTCCTGAGAAAAAGGGTCTTGACAGACGGACGGACAGACGGACAACAAAGTGATCCTATAAGGGTTCCGTTTTTTCCTTTTGAGGTACGGAACCCTAAAAATGAACATTAAATGATGAGTACCAATTTGTGACATTCGATTGTTTAATGCTTTAAATAGTTATGCAAAGTCGATGTCAAGTTCATGACCAAATTGAATTTTAAGTTTGTTTTGATTTGTACTCTTTTATACATATAAAAGACAATTGTTACTCACTGATTGTGATCTATTAATACACACACAAACACAGCTTAAACTATTTATTTGCCTCCAGGCAGGAAACAGGGGTATACGTTTGTATAGAAAGCTGATGCTCGACACCTCATTCAATTCAATCAATCAAATTTGGCAAGTAAATGGATTTCAATAATGACGTAACGACACTAGAATATGAAAGTTAAAAACAATGACAAATCGACACCATGACGAAACACTCCTAGGGAAGGTTCATATCTGACGGAACATGCGTCGCGTATTATCGGTCGCGTAACGCCAGAACAGATAAATGTATAGAAAAACACTCGACCGTTCACATTCAACCGATTATACGTTAGTGCGTTGAGTGTGAACGGTCAAGTGTTTTTCGATACATTTGTCTGTGCTGGCGTTACGCGACCGATATACGCGACGCATGTTCCGTCAGATATGAACCTTCCGTTAACCCACAAATGGCTATTACGAGTATGACTAGGCATCCACTAGAAAAGAAAAAATGTTTGTAAATCACAGTACGCATATCACAAACAAATATTCATTGAATAGTGCAATTAATACAATAAGATTTAATAATCAATATTAAAATGTAATCCGACGATTACAAATCAATGGAGATTCATAAATGGTTTGTGAAAATCACGACTTTTTCAATATACATCCATTTTCCGCTAACCAATGGTGAACATATAATTTATTGACAACACCGTTCGAAAGCAGAAACTATCCGTGTAACAGATCTCGGAACTGGTACTGAGAGTACCCGATATCGTTTATAATAGAGTATTTTGTACTAGGTACTTTTATTCTATAAAAATATTCGTTAAGCCTCTTTCCTTGTTTCGAATAATTGGTAATGTTTAAAAGAGTTACTTAATTAAAAGTTCGTAATTAGTAATTGGATGATGGTTTGAAAGAAGAAAATAAAGTAATAAGACGTTCTGGATTTGATGTTACTGACTAAGCAGGCGAAATAGCACCTGCTTGCTGAACGGCCACCAAAAAATCTTCTTAAATAGGTCATAAAAACTAAAGAAAAATGAGCCTGATGATTACTAAAATTTTGACGGAGACCAGTACCCAGTTAAGGCTACAGCATAAAAAATGTATCTAAAAATGAATCCTAATCCTAACTAGTTCTAACTAATATTATAAATGCGAAAGTAACTCTGTCTGTCTGTTACTTTTTCACGGCTTAACTACTGAACCGATTGACTTGAAATTTGGTACAGGGGTAGCTTATGGTTCGGGAAATAGGATAGGAACATAGGATACTTTTTATCCCGAAATTCGTACGGGAACGGGAACTACGCGGGTGAAACCGCGGGGCGCTGCTAGTTTCCCATATAAATCCCGTCCTAACCTCCCCATAATAACACAGCATAAACAATTGGAAAACTATTTGGCAATACTCAGCTTTTAAATCACGGACATAAACAAGTTACTCGCAGACAGTTGACTCATAAATGTAAAACATTAAAAGGTGGCCATTGACGAGTCAGTTGAACTGATCAGTCCAGACATAAAATTGTAGCGTCACTACAAAAGTTTTAGGACAACAAGTTTCGAACTTAGTTGCGGGTTAGTTACTATAATGAGATGATGTAGTGAATGATAATGTTATGTTAACTAGATTTCCTCACTGGAATCGAGAATCGCTTCGGTGATTGATGGCCATTTTTTGACGGACGCTAATTCAACTGATCAGTTCAACTGACTCGTAAATGTCCACCTTCAAACACCGGAGCGATTCCAGTTTGCAGGGAAATATAATTAGCTTAAAACTTTTAGAGTAATTGACGACCATTTTTGGATGGACGTCAGTCCAACTGATCAGTTAAACTGCCTCGTTAATGGCCACCTTAAAACATTACACTAAAGAATTAACATCTTCAATGCGTTGGCACGGACGAGCAACTTGAATTATTAAATTTTATTATAAAACTCCTTTGTTTTGTGTTATCGGTTTTTGTTGATGAACTTAGGTATTGTTTTTGTGTTTTATAATCTATATTTTTTAGGATTTAAAAGAAATTTTCTTGTATAAGAGCTATAAAATATCATATTTGCTTTAAAATTGGGATTTGATTTGTGGCTGAGAATTATAAGTTTTCTTTTGTAACCTTTTTAACGTTTATAAACTTCTTTGAGACCCAAACTAAATAAAACATTCTTCATTCAAACTCTTAATCAAATAATTCTTCATTCGAATTTCAAATCTTACTAAAATAATCAATTCCTACTCAATCTAAACGTCCACAGCCAATCAGAGCGAGTTCGATATTCAAAATTAAACTGTCATTTCCATCATAAATCCGGTATTAACTAGATAACCAGTGACTTATATTTGAATCATTTTATACCTTATTAAGTGCACTTTAAGGTATATTTTCCAATAGAGTTTTGGTTACAAGAAAATAAGCTTATATGCGCTTGAGTGGTTTTTCGATTGGTAATAGAGTTACTATCTTTCTACATTACTAGAAATACCAATAAAAGCGATGGGTGCCAATCTCACGGATATAATTTTTAGTAAGATGATAAATATTTTATGCTCATAAAACTATATCATTATTATTAATTAAATTAAGTTTCATAAAGGTTTATTCGGCTTTTTTAACTTTCGCTAAAAAAAAATTTTCACTCGTCGGTTTTAATTTATTTCATCTTGCCGTGGGGCATAATAATATGCTTAAATATGGAAAATTACTTTTTTCTCCAAAATGTTTTAGACACTCAAACAAATCCACAGTCTTAAACTAGTACATTATCACACAAACTCATAATAAAAACAAAATAAAAAAAAACAATCCCACAAACATAATTCACTTAAATTTATTGAAGAAAGTGTTAATTTATCACACCACACTAAAATAGGTATAATACACATTTTTTGTACAGAGAGATGTGTATTTACATCTCACATAGAAAATGGTTAGGAAAGTGAATTGTATCGTCGTTCCCACACCAAGGCTTTCACCAGAGGTCACAGAAGGAAGTTTATTTACGCGTTGCCATGGCAACTGTACTCACACCCGCAGCGCTAAATCATTTGTAGAAAGTGATAGTTCCTAGTACGGTGCAAACGGCCATTTGTCGATGGATAATAGATTTTGAAATTGATTTGTAGTTATGTTGCTTATTTTATTATTTAACATTTAATATTTTAATTATGTTCTTGAGGCAGTCTAAAGTGTACTTCAATAAAATTAATAAAGAAGTAAGCTCCAACGTATTGGAATGAAGTTCCTTATTGCGCGTTGCGAAATGGGGCTAGACGGAAAAAAATAAGACGAAAAGTTGTAACAACACTTTTTTTAGTTGAATTCAAATTTCGAACAGCCCGTTTTGTTTACGAGTATAATTATTAAAAAGGTAAATCATCATTTATTTTCTTCTTACTTTGACCATTGAAATTAATTATTAATGTAACTTCGTACCATCCGGGTGTCCCATGACACCCCTCAATTTTTTTTTGTTATGTATAACTAGTAAAAAACTACTGGTACTAACATTTATAAATGTTGGCTAGAATAAGATTGAATATTTGGTTCTAAATTCAAGAAAAGTACTGGCCACTTACAATTATCATAAAATGTACGGAAAATGACTTCATTAAATAATTTGTTCTTAATTCAAAAAAAATATAACAAAAAGAAATCTGTCACATCTTGCATCATTAAAAATACGCTTTGGTAACAGCCACCCATCACTATAACAACAGTATCAGACGTTGCTTTACCTTCTAGATCACTAGAAATCCGTGATCATTAGGTTTTGAACACTTCCTCTCTTTTAATACATGTATAATTAGAATATAATAAAGGAAATGTGGACTATACCGTTGTTGTTCGTGTTTTAATATGACTTTCCTTATAACTCCGAACATTGGAAGTCGTAAAGCTAATAATAATAGTATTTCAACGCAAGTAAAGCAACAGGAAATAAGTGGTGCCACAGGAATGTTTCCTAATTAAATCTATACAGCTTCTTCCTTCTAGCTTGACAACTTAATAACATATTGCACAATGAAAATAGTTGACATAGATGGACTAAAAAAGTATTAGTTACAGTAGTTCAACTTAGTTACTCTGGATCAACCAATCATCTTTTTATGCGCAGATTGATAGAAAATAGTCTAGTTTTGACACTTAACTGTACCGTCAGCAGAATAAGGTTGAGGTATCTTAGTAAGGTAGGGTTCGCAAAAAAAGTGTGTGTATCTGTTAAGGATCGGTATTGCTTCATTAGGAGTGATATGCGATACGTATGTTACTTAGGGCCTATTTCACCATCTTCAAGTAACGTTCCGAGTAGCCTCTCACATGTTTTATCTTTGTCACTTGACATAAAGTAAGAAAGAGACAAAACTAACTACTTGGTAAGTAACTTTACTTGAAGGTTGTGAAATAGGCCTTTAGTATTTGTTTGTGTTCTGTAGCTGGTTTAAACTACAGAACTTTTAAATAAATATATTTTATGAATTTGGGGATAATACAAGGTAAAGTATACTAGTGACACAAATAGCATATTAGTCAGCCTCTATGTGGGTTTCAAGAGTAGCGGGTTCGATTCTCGTGCAAGGCAATATTTGTTTGATTCACTAATTATGATAACGTTTCTGTCATTCATTCATGAGCAACTTGATCTTTTATTTTTTATTTATTTGGGATACATACTACAATAATTATATTTTTTCTTTATAATAATTTGGAAAGGACCTAGAATACCTTTTATCCGGAAAATAATGAAAACATTTACATACTCTGATGCAACCAGACACAGGTTAAGCCGCATTACAGCCTATTAATCTAATAAATTAAGTTATCAACTAACAAGTCCAGTTACTTACACAGATACGGAAAATGTGGAAAGACATCACTTATCCGCCATCAATGCTCAACCACAACTAATAATATTATGATTAAAACAGTTTTAAGACTAATGCACTCAAACATTTCTTTGAATTTAATTATAACAGGCAAATCATGTGCAATTTTGAACCGTTTTGCAAAGAAAATAAGAGTGAACTATAAAAAACTGTTAATTTAAAGCTGATAGTCAAAAACTGTGCAATTTTAAACCTTATTGCAAAGAAAATAAGAGTGAAGTACAAAAAGTGATGTTAATTTAGAGCTGATACATAGGCAATTTAGATTATATCAAAATACTTGAAGTAAGGCGGTCACATGCAATCGGGAGGTGTGGTTCTCGATTCCCAACTCGATTTTAAACTCGATACATCGATTCCTATTGGAAGGTAATCGATGCACCTGCGTTCGCAAATAAATTAATTTTATAATGAACTGATAATAAGGTAGTATTTTAAATTTACACGTTCTACTGTATCCGATTGGTTTTTACTTATATAGATGTTAATTGCATGTTTGTAATTTAAAATCTATGAAAATCTACCTATGTTTAAAAATATCTCATTCTTTTAGTTTAACTTCAGTAAGCTCTTTACCATTCATGATCTCTTAAGCCAAATTAATAAATGATTTTGAAATTGCATTTTCTCATAAAGAGTACGACTCTTCTCTTTTTGATCTTTTTGGCAAAACAAAAAAGATATTAACATTAGAAACCCAAGCAAATGCAGCAATTTTTCGAACTCTACATACAGAAATGAAACTGTTACATGTGAAAAATGTGACAAAAATCCGTTTTTTAAAATAGAAACGGATTTATCCGTTTCAAAATAGAAACAGATTTATCCGTTTCAAAATAGAAACGGATTTATCCGTTTCAAAATAAAAACGGATTTATGTTACAATTTTCAAATCGCCTTTTGAACTAACAAACTTATAATCACTTAAAATAGTTTAGGAGTTACAATTTTACATTTAACTATAAAGTCCAAACTTAAACCGCATAAAATATGTAGTTTTATTTAAAAAGAAGTTAATAACACACTTAATTCAAACATTAATACACGATATGATCTTAAAAAGGAACATAAATAACCAGAGCCTTCAATGTTTCATTTCTCTCCGATTCAGTTATGTGCCATACGATAAGTGACATGCGACTGTAAGAGCAGAATAATAAATAATTTAAATAAGTTCCTTTGTTAATTAACTCGTGAAAATGATCTTTTTGATAAGTTTTAATATGTTTTTTATTTTAAAGGGTTAATACTTAATAGTCTAGTTGTAAAAGAATTTTTAAAGTGAATTACCTACTGTTATGTGTTTTTAGTAAAGCGTTTGAATTTGTAGTCATAAATATTGTAATATAAGGTTTTATATTAAGTGAAACTTTATCATTATATACGACTTGATAAACATAGTTACTGATAAAAAAATCTAAAAAAAAAGATCCTTACCAAGTGATCTTGTTAAGAAAGAGACAATAATAGCAATATGGTACTTTTGGGAGCATTCAAACCAAGTATTCCTGTAGAATAAATACAAAGAAACATACATACATCCTAAGTACTTTACAGAAAGTCTCGTAAGAAAGTTTCTAAACTTTTCTCCTATAAAACATTAATTCCGGATATTAAAAACATCAAAATAAATGTTATAAATCAGTTGATTAACTGTCAAAGATTACGTTTATTGCAATACATGTTTTAACACATAAAATATTAATTGTAAGGAAATGTAAACATGCTACATAATTAAGGGCAGTAGCCCACTGTACGAGCCGATTCATTACACAGATATACCAATTAGACTGAGCATCAATCACATACTATCTAGATCACGCTACTTTACTTACTTTATTGATTTTCCATAAAGACGCTATCTAAATCTTAGCACAACTAGCGGTCTAAAGATGTACGTAGTCGAGAGAAAATTGTGATATCCGGTTTTGAACTTTAATTGATTTTGAATTGGGGTCAGTTTAGATTAGCAAGATTGATTGGATAGTGATGAAAGCTCACGAACTTGGTTTCAATACTTTAAGAAGAGTTTTCGTTTCTGTTATTTTGAACTAAAATGTTAATTGAATAGTATTTTGTGTACAAATATCTTAGTAGGTTGAGTAATTTGTGTAACGTGCGTAGCCTAGCCCAGATGTTACACAGTAATGGGCACACACCTTTATCACGAAACCACATCTAGTCCCTAACTCAACTTACACAAGCCATCTTACAACCTAACAAAAGTGAATCTAGCTAATAAATCACTCCGCTACCATTTTACACCAACGTAAGGCACATTCAAGTGATAATGACAAGGATAGTTGCGCAAACGCATCGTCCCACAATTAGTTCGGAATCCGTCGCGGCACCTGACATCTCTGGCCCACATTTAAAGTAGATTTATAACTTGCGCCGGCGCAGCAGACATGCTCAGCTATTTTGTTCGCTAATTGGATTTGTTCAAATGCTATCTACATGTTAAAATGGCTCACCATAAAGTTTTGATGTTGGCCAACAAATAAGTAGGTAGGTACGTGATTTATTGCCAAGTTAAACGTACTACGATGGGCTGATAGTGTTTATACTTACATATACTTAAGGCGGAAAATAGTACTTGTCACACAGGCATTTTAATTTAGCTTGACTTGCTTACCTAGTTGAGTTGATCAAAGATCTAAAAGTGGATTTAACATAAATGTTGCAGCATATGACCAAAACTGAATGAGTGTTTGCATTGGCTAAAGGTGATGTTTACTAACAACCGTCTCACCACAACACTTAATCAAGTGTGTTAATTACGATGATACCGTATTTTTTTTAATGGTGTGAAAATGCGTTGAATCGCATACCACCGGGAGCCGAGAATGGAAGGTGGCTCCCGGTGGTTATGTGTGGCTCTCCCCGTTACGTGGGGCTCTCCTCCGATACCGTATTACCTAACATTATCATCAGTGATAGAGAGAGGGCCTTTACACTAGGCTGCAGTGGAATCCCACTGCAGCCTAGTGTAAAGGCCCTCTCTATCCTCTATCATCATCATCAATGGCCTCTACATCTGTAACAGATGATTTAAGCAGTGTATGGTGATATTGAGCGATATCTTCTACGGTGACTAGTTAAACCGATGCGGGAACGGCAACAGCCATTATATATAGACTTCACTATAATTTCAATAACGAAATGTTTATAATACAACCAATTACAAAATAACAATAAATTAATAAACCTTAAACACAACCAATAATTTTAAATTAATAATGTTATGATTTAATACAAACTCAAAATAATAAAACGTATTGATAAATGAGTTATTCAAATTAACAAAACAAAACAATAAATAAATCGATTAATTAAGAATCATTTGAGTTGTACTAAAATCGATAACAGAGTCAGAACTGTACACGATTTACACAAATAATCGAATCGGAATCGGTTTGGTAATCGATTATTTTGAGCAGACTTTGTATTACTTCCGTTCTTATAAGAAACAATGATTGTCGGAAGATAAAATTTCTATCTTCGTTAACTGTGCCAATAGTGAAATTTAATTAGAAGAGTCTATGAACACTTAAACAGCTGGAGAACTCTAAAAACTGTCTTCTTATAAATTAAACGAGGCTATGCATGTTCAGAAAAATGAAAACATACATCGCTTGACCGAAATAGACAAAAACTCCCAGACAAAAACTCTGGATTCTATAAATGAATACTACTTGTAATTTTATTCGCCTATTTTCTCGTGGATTTTCCTGCATTTTCTTTCACACAAACCCTGTCAAAAGGAAGAAAAAGTACCTACTTGTATTTACTGATCGTAAACTTATCTATTAACAAAGATTAGTAATACTTATACCTAGCCGATACCTTAATAAATTTCAACATAAATATCTACTTTTCAATAGCTTACCTTAAATAGAATAGCATTTATCTTCGTCGCACCTCGCCACCTTAAATTGCTAAGCTAATTTTCATGTAATATATTTTATAGTAAATACATATTTAAAAGGATAGTTTATTGAATATTGGGAAATAATAATGTTACGCAAAAACTATTGAATTGATTGAATGAACACTAAAAGAATGTTTTACGGGATTTTTAACAAGTATTATTTATTTACGACCTCGATGGCAGAGTGGTCACCATGCCGGACTGCCATCCGTAAGGTTGCGGGTTTGATTCCCGTGCGGGGTGAATATTTGTGTGAACCACAAATATTTTTATCTCTTTGGGGAAATTCAACTGACTACGAAAGGGCGCTTAAGATGCAGAAACGTGCAATAAGAATACTTGTTGGTGGTAAGTTTGACGAGTCTTGTAGGGAACATTTTAAAAATCTTGGAATATTGACTTCAGTATCAGTCTACATAAATGAGATTCTAAAGTATTTGAAATCGAATATTAATCAGTGTAAGATGAAAATAGTGAAAAGTAATAGAACAATAAGAAACAATAAGATTTTAATTGAAGAAACTTACCCTAGACTTAACATGACAAAAAAGTTACCAATGACCATGGGTAAATCTTTGTTTAACAAATTACCTGAATTTATTAAGTCTATTACAAATGTAAACCAATTCTGCAGCTCGGTAAAAATGCTTTTATTGGACAAATCTATTTACACAATCAAAGAGTTTTATGACAATGACTATGACCATTTCAAGCCTAACTAGGTAGTTAGTTAGTTGTACATCCCTATTTATTTTATTTATGAATATTTTTTTAATTTAATCATATCTGGTAGCCCCTATACAGCCCAAAATGAATGAGGAATATTAATTATTTATTATTTTAAGTTATTATTGTTATTTCTTGACAAAATATACTGAGCACAGCTCTTACTATATATATATTATAATAAGATGTTGTAATCTTTATGTTAATAAATGATATTCTATTCTATATTCTATTCTATCAGTCTGGGTGTGTGTGTGAATGAATGTGTGCGTAGTTTCTGATTCCCTAGATACAAGCTTCGAGCTGAGTTAGGGGTCAGTTACTATAATGAGATGATGTAGTGAATGATTATGTTATTTATTTATAACTTGCGATATAAAATAATCTTCTTTTATCGACTCTAACTATTTCGATGAAAGCTTTGAAGTATAACGGGGAAGAAAAATCGATCGAAAAAAGTCTTATATAAAAAAAAATATTTTTTTCTGTTTTCACCTAACTAGATGTCGATATACAAGCACATACTATATATTGTACATAGGTAATGCTTTCATGATTAACTACTATACCATATTCTACATTTATCTCATTCCCTTATAAGTTAGTTAGCTTGTAAAACTCAAGTTAAGTTAACCGATTCATAAACCTGTAACTAGACCATAGATTTCAGTTCTAAATAATTTCGTGTTATCTGACATTACTCTGTGGTTTATTGTCTATACCTAAGTGATAACAAGTAGAAATTTATTAGTCTATGATTATAGATTTAGAAATCTTTTACAGCTTACAAAATGGTTTATGTTAATCTTTAAAAGTTATGCAATAAATAATATCAGTCGTCATAATTTTATAATTTCGTACTGTTTCTGGTTGAGAACTGTTTCACCCGCGTAGTTGCCGTTCCCGTAGGAATATGGGGATAAAAACCTTTCCACTGAATCACTTTATCTATTAAAACAAACCGCATCAAAATCCGTTGCGTAGTTTTAAAGATCTAAGCATACATAGGGACAGAGAAAGCGACTTTGTTTTATACTATGTAGTGTTGTATCTTTTTATTTAAGTTTGCAGAATGCAATAACAGTAAACATTTTATTTAACAATTTTACAAATAATACAATATCATTATTACATATTCTAAACTAAATATAAGCGAATTTATAATCTTAAACGCAAGTCTTTCTTTGCTTGACTTTGCTGTAAAAACAGATCAAAAATCCTATTTAACTTCCGTAAGCACGGAACTGCTTATCTCAAGTAGTTTGATTTGTGATTTTAGTGTCGTCTTTTATATCGACATAGTTTTTAATGATCGAATTCCAAATTTTATTATCGATATTAAATTACTCGTCTAAAACGCTATCTTATTTATGTGTTTTTAACGTGTGAGTGCCCTTTCAACCCGTGATATGTTATGCTTACTTAATTTTTATACGAAAATATCAATAAAATGTGCACGTGTGTAAAATTTATCTAAGATTATATCGATTTTATTGTAACGAGTAGTTATATAGATTTTTCGTTCTATTTAAGAAATTAGAATCGAATAAAATAAATATTGGTTTAACTTAATTATTGGTAGTATGGTATCGAATGGTTTTTATGCACAATTCTCACGGTTTTATCTTTATGATTTTCGTTTTGGGTGTAACAGTTTTCTTGGCTAAATGACACAAACTAATTCAAAAGACATTTTATAACTCTGTCTGTTCGTAAATTATTAGACGTTGTTTTTATTATAACATTTCTGAATCAATTAGTTTTCATCCGTAACATTTCAATAGATAAATTTATCGCTGCAAAATTAATTCTGCAATACGTTACAACACTCACACCTAAACATCAAACTTAACAACCAAAGAGTTTCAACGTAAACGCTACAGAAAACCTGTGTACTTTAAAATTAAACTATATTCCTTAACATTAAGATCCAATTTCTCTTAAACTATTTAGTCTGAAAGTTAGAATAATTCATTTGAAACTTGTCAGTACAATTTTAAATTAAACCCTGTGTCTTAACATGAAGGCTTAATTTTGTCTAATCTATTTCATTTAAAACAAGTGCCCAGACACCTTCTAAAACTTGCCAGTGATTAGACATTAATATTCAATCTTGAAAACTCGTACCTAGACTCTAAGTAAACAGTTCTTACGTAAACATGGAGCAAATATCCTTAATCTCAAACGAGGTAATAAAGCCCAAGTTACATCGATAGTCGATACGAATCGAGTCGATCGAGGTTGAACATCAATTCTATCGATAAATTGTTATCGATACATCCGCAACACTTGCTCCGTAATTTATATGGAATTTCGTGTTGAAATTAAGTGAAATTGTTTATATTTGAGTAAATAAGTACTTAAAAACTTAATTTAGACTTTTATTAGTGACAAAATAAATGGAAATAAAAGAGAATATTTCTAATAAGATTTTTAATGCCGTTTTCAATATAAAGTTCCCCTGGTTATAAACGTTGGAAAATCAAAAACGTTTTGGAATAAATTTAAGGTACTAAACCTCTTTTATTATTTATAATTTATATCTTTTTACGGGATATTTACACGTACCTATAAGTCGAATCCCTTGACTAGTTAAAACTCTTTTCTTATTCTTCTTTACGTGTCATCTCAAGCGTATATTCATGAGGACCAGAACTCGAAACAGAACTATCAGTGGCCTTGTTAAGATCCTCGCGTGTGCAGGTGTAGGGACACGCACGGCAAGACAAGAGATGTGCTATATAGATTTAATACTTGCCGACTCAACGGCAAATAAAAAAACTTCTTATATTAAACGACTCAATGATAATTTGTTTTTTTTTTACCTATAATAGGCTAGCACTTGAGTGTAACTCGCCTGATGGAAAGCGATGAAACAGTCTTAAATGGAGCGTGCTTGCATAGAGGATACCAATTCACTCGCGATTTAAAAAGATCTTCTTACTTCAGAGAAAGTCTGAATACGTCATCTACTTATAGCTCGTCAAATACATATTTGTAAACAAATAAGGTTGCGGGTTCGATTCCCGTGCGGGATACAAATATTCAATTTGTGTGAACCATAAATGTTTGTCTCGGTCTGGGTGTGTATGTGAATAAGTGTGTGCGTAGTTTCTGATACCCTAGATACAAGTTTCGAACTTAGGGGTCAGTTACTATAACAAGATGATGTAGTGGATGCTTATGTTATGTTATATTAAAGAAAGTTTGAATACGTCAGCTCGTCAGAAACATATTTGTAAACAAATCAATTTGGTATTCGTTCACAACATAGTTCACCGGTGAAGTATCTTAATGGTGATCATTACTTTGCCTTGGTGAAAGTCATGTATCCTACACATTTTCAAATCGAAGATAAGTGCAGTACTTACATACGGAGCGTATTATATTATCTGTTTTAGTTTGTTATTACTGACTTTCTATTGAACAATCTCTTTTGGAATATTTTTTGGGTAGAAGCATGGATGATTCAAAACGTGGATGGTTTTGGGCTTCGATATAGGGCTATGATATATATTACGGATAGCTTTTGCCGACTTCGTCCGCGTAGAATAATGACTTCCCATAGAATTTGGGTCTTTCCCACTTTTCTCTCCCCTAGGGGGAAATTTCCAAAAATCCTCTTAGTGGTAGCCTACTCCCCCAACAAATACACGTGCCAAATTTCAGCTCTGTCAGTCAGTTAGTACATCACTCAGTAACGGAAGAGTTATAAATATAAATTTGGTGTACATCATGGAAAGTCTCAATTTCAAGTTGGTAGAGACTATCCATTACATCTATTAGTAGCAATTACGTCTACATAACAAAAAATCAAATTATTGAAATTTAGTAACAAACTCTATAAATAATCAATAACAACCTTAACTGTTTAATAGGCTTTAGAGCTACCAAAGTTATTCCATAAAAAAACTCTTTCTACTTATTTTTTCCTTTAAAATATTAGCCCAAACACTTTACAAAATACGTTTTAAACCTCACCACCACACCTACCTATCCTAAAACAAACACTTTATCAATCTATTACCATACAAAGTCCCCGTCGTGACGTAAAAAGACAGAAATCCCGGGAACATAAAAAAAGAGAAACAAATTCGTAGAGTTTCTCTGTTAGATTCTGTTTCGTACCAAATGTATGCAAGATTCTATCTCGCTTCCAAGCTGTAGATTTGCCAGAAGTCGTGGTGATGTGCCCAATGATATTCTACAGTTTTTTGTTCTTATTTTGAATTTTGAAAGTAATTTGGAATGTCATGTTTAGTTTTTTTTTTTTGTTAATGTGTCAAAAAACGTCCTTTTATAAAAATTAAAAAAAGAAATAGGTGTCAAAACATTTGGAAATGTTTTGTTTATACTCGTACAGTGAATTATTTGTGTTATAATTGAATATTTAACTTGCATTAATAAATATTATTATGGGTCTAATGGGAATCAAATTAATAAACCTGACTCTTTCATTTGGTTGAACGTGCTAAACTCAGGAACTACTTACTCGTTCGTATTTAAAATATTTTGCTGTTGAATAACCCATTTATCTAGAACCTTTTTTTTAACGCGATGAAAATGCATAGAACTACATACCACCCCGTGAGCCGATATTGGGAGGGCCCCGGGGCATGTAGGGCTCTCCCAGCCAGAAGGGCTGGGCCTACCCACCAAAAAATATCTAGAACCTACTAATCACAAGCGAAACCGCACACAGCCATATTGTAATTAGAATAAATAAAGATTAATTGAACACTAATCCTATTACCCAATATTTAATTTCAAAAATGCATCATCACAAGCATAAAATTTGCGTTAACAAATAAACGGCGAGCTTCAACATTTCGTATTTCGAATCCCGTTTTTAATTAAACTGCGAGCGGCGGGTGCGCGGGCGCATACACCGTCAGAAAGTATTAACTATAGACCTGAGATAAGGCAGGGAAATATGAGTCTCGGGGTTTTGTTTTCTTTTTCTTAAATTCTTAATCAAACCTTTATGATGATCATTGAAATTGTTTTTTTAATTGTTATTTTTAAATTTTTTGGTAGCGTTATTGAGTTACATGGAGTTACATTGTTACTTTTAAAGGAATTTAATTATGTATTGAGTAATAATTTACGCATTGCAGTTCATTATTGCATAATGCATGTTGGTAATCTTAAACCTGAGGCATGTTTGAGAAATGCAAACATGCATCGTTATATATACAGAATAGAAGTTAGAATTTAGCATGTCATGAATGACTTACAATTATATTTGCATGTATTACTTGCTCATTTATTAAAAGAAAACATAGGTACTAGTTTTCTTTTAAAAATAAACAGTATTTTGAACTCCCTAGCTCTGAGATGATAATACCCCAACCCTAAATGAGTTATGAAATGCGGTTACCTCCACCGAGATGCGGTTTCCGAGAATATTCACTAAAATGCAACTTTTAATACATTTTAGATTAAAACTTGATAAACTTTTGATTTAAAACGTGTTGTTTATTTTTTCTTTTTATTATTTATTTTATTTTCTTTTTCTTGTTATTGAAATAAATAAATAATAATGGGAAGTAAATTAATTAAACATAGTTTTTTACAGCATCCGATTTATTATAAAATACATGTACTAAATATATTTTTGGTAAAAATATTTTTTCATTATGAATATTTACTTCTTTATATTATAACCCATTCATAAAAAACTAAATAATCACTTATCAAGGCACTTACATTGCTACTATTTCGAAAACCTATATGAATCACTACATAGTATAAAACAAAGTCGCTTTCTCTGTCCCTATGTCCCTTTGTATGCTTAGATCTTTAAAACTACGCAACGGATTTTGATGCGGTTTGTTTTAATAGATAGAGTGATTCAGTGGGAAGGTTTTTAGCATAATTTTATCCCCATATTCCTACGGTAACGGTAACTTCGCGGGTGAAACCGCGGGGCGCCGCTAGTACAATATAATCCAAAAAATCAAAAATACCAAGCCTCAACTAATAAAAAAATGATACAGAAAATTAAGTTAACTTCCTCAAAATCTGTCAAGTACCACAATTATAATCTTAACATGTAAAACAATTAAAAATTAAACCTGGGTCGTTTGCGATTGCCTTCGGTAATGGGATAACTGGCTTCCCCGTGCGTTGACGTGACATATTAAAACATAACATTCTAACTGTCAGTCACCTTTTGACATGCAATTTTCGGACAATAATTTATTAGGGTGGGGTATTTTTCAATATTGTTTATCGATGTTTTTGGGATTATGATTTGTATTAATAAAGATGTTTTTGAGATGTGAATATTTATAATAGTATTGATTTAAAAAAATCTATTTAAATAAATAATCAGTTATTTATTCCTCAAAAATATTTAGTATTTCTGGATATCAAAATAATTTTACTTTAAAATATTGGTTTAGTTCGAAAAAAGTATTCTTAAATATTTTCTTTATTTTAAAAATCAATCCATTATAAATTAGTGAAGTTCCATATCGATATACTTATATCGATACTTTGACCGTATCCCATCACTACAACCGTTATTCGCCGGTGTTTTATTTTGATTGGTTTCATTCAATTTGAGTTCGATGACTCTATTGATTAGCAATTAGATAGTGATTGTAATTTATTCCAGAGTTTTTTTAGAATTCGTATGATTTAATGACTTAATGTCTTTCGTTGGTTAATTGCTAATAATTGCTGAGTGTTTAAAATCCTGTTTAACGATATCTTATTATTTTTTCTTGTATCATTTGTAGTGGTATTTTTTAATTGATTATAACATGTTTTAAAGAGTTATACATGTAAAAAGCTCGCCTTTTTCTTAGTTGAAGTTTTCCCTCGAAAAAAATGGATAAAACTTATTCCATGCTTTTAAAAGAAAGTATTTATTTCTGGATGGAAGATAGGCTGTACAAAGACCTTCCTTTATCCCAGAGATGGATTGTAATTGGTATCCTATAAAGCCCCTTGCATTTATCTCTAGAATATGTTATTTGGTCATCTGTTTTTCAGTAACATAAAAAAACTTCCATAAAAAAAACACTTCCTAAATTGAATAAAACCTTGTCAAAAACCAAACACCATTTGACACAAATTAGTCTTCCATAGTGATGGAACAATCTTATCTGTTATCGATATCGATAAAACTGTTTCGTTACGAACAACGGGCTCACGGGTGGTGGCTGTCAAGTTTGAACTTTTAACGGATCAAAATAATTAATCATTGAATTACTGAGTCGACCTCGGCCAGTGATGTGCTTTGAGTGAGATAATCAATTTGCAAACGTTAATACTGTTGTAAGAATGTGAAAGGATCAAATTGGATTTTGTAATTTGTTTGTTTGTGGAGTTTTTGGTTTTGGTACTTTATTTTTGTTTGGGTGAACTTGTCAGTGATGGTAGTTGGTTGATGTGATACGGTATAGGTTAGGAGGAATTGTTACAATATACTGAAGGCATTTACACGTAAAATATACAAGGTACTTTTAATCCCGAAATCCTACGGGATCTGATCAAACAAACGGGTAATATCAAAGTACATAGTATCGAAATAAAACAAAAGACGCCAAGTTCATTGCCCTCTCGAAATGAGTGGAGGCTAATCAAAGAAATTCACAAATTATATCACACTCAGAAAGAACACGAATTCGTATCCTTTTTTCGTATAATCAACAATTCGCCGTAATGCGAAGCTCCATTAATTTTTTTATGAGACAGAGCATCATTTTGAAAACAATTTTCTATCCTATATTATTACCGGTCATTTTGTTAAGTACGAAACTATTATTAATGTATTAAAACATAAGTATCATTATTCTCTGGAAGGTTGACATGAAAAATAGTTATTTGTTGCAAATTTTTCACATTTTATGTCGTAAATTAATAGTTGTAATTTGTATTTATTACTATTCGTGTCTTTTAGTTGAAGTTACGTTGATATCTAAGTAATGCGCAGGGTATGACTGGCATAATGAAGCTTACTATCGAGCAGAGAATAATCGAAATTGGTTTAGTAATTCTAGAGATTAATGTACGTCCTAACCTAGTATTATCTTTACATAAATACGGGAAGCTAAAATGTCTAATCATGATTTTAAAATACAGCGCTTACGGACGTGTGTAGATTTTAATATTAGTATGAATATATTTACAGGATATTTTTTATCCCAAAATTCACTGACAAAGAACCATATTAATATTGTTATTCAGCGTGTAAGAAAACGTCATGCATAATACACTAACTTTTACTTAGAAAAGAACATCTTTATAGTAATACATTTTAAAATAGATTAAATTAAATAGTTCCCATAGAATGGCATCTCCGTAACGGACAGACGGATAGTTCCCATTGTTACTGTTATCTTACTTACCTTTCACCGGACATTATAACAATTACAATATTTATCTCGATTTTAATGTACTTGTAATGTTTTATCGATATTTTTTTACATATTTTAGTTGGAACAACACTATTGTATTGATATGACACATAGAAGTGTTCGATATTTGAAAATTAGACGTGAGTTTTTCCGGCCAGTATTCTAATTTGAAAAATAGAAAATGATTTATTTTTAAATTTGTTTAAAACTAAACAATATGTTTTTAAATTCTGAATAGCACATTGACCCTAACAATTTTGTTTATAAAACATATCAGCCAAACATCTGTTACGGGAGACAGATACTGATCTAGCGAAATGAGACGAGAACGCTGAGAATTTGTATCGAGGTCGTTTGTGTACACCTATCCTACTGATTAGTGATGGGGTAGTGTCGATAGATTCGATATCGATAATAATTTAAGATACATTTGGGGTACCTTACTATTTAATTTATTAGTTGTCACTGTATCTACAAAACTAAAACAAGATTACTCAAGCTGTGCAAAAAAATGGTTTTAGAAGAAATAGGTCTACATTTAAAAACTTTTGTGGGTTAGTGTATATAATTAAAAGAAAATAAATTTAAATGTTGAAAGTTATCAATTAATAACTAATATTAAAAGAAAGAAGATTAAGTCAGGAAATTCATCTCTTCATCAACAAGTATCACCATAAAACATTAAAGTAGACGTAGACCAAGAAAATCTTGTATTAGTACTAATTAGTTCATAATACATATTATCAAACACTAGAAGCGCCCCGCGGTTTCACCCGCGCATTTTACAATTTATCTGTGGCTGTGCGTTGTCTGTCAGTCAGTACATCACTCAGTAACGGAAGCGTTTTATATATATAGATTTTGTCTATTTATTTTCAGTACAAGCTTTTTTGGCAAACCCCAACGAAAATCCAAATAATTAATAAAATATATGGTTATTAAAAGCCGTCCAAAACAACTTACCGTTAGTCCTTAACTAATAAACAGAAGCGTGATTGTAATTTTAAACGCGCGATTGGTTTATAACAATTGTTCGACGAGAAATTTGATGATTCGGAAATAATGAAACAATCAATTGGACCGTTACTCCCATAATGAATTTTGAAGCAATTTAATTTGTTAATACACAATTCTTATTAATAAATTAACCTCAATGTTGCAATGTTTTTTATTCAATAGACAACTTGTAATACTGGCTTAATTGATTTTAGAATACACTATATAAAGTATTGTAATTTGAACTCTAAGACAAGTAAATAAGGACGCATTTGTAATTGAAGTTTAAAATGCATTTGTTTATATCATTCCAGCCAGTGTGAAACAAAAGACCAATTTTCCTTTTTCAAATCAAAAAACGAACACGTTTTCCAACCACATTCCATTTTTGAAAGAACGCGTTCGGACACCTCGTGGCGAGTAGTGATGTGCGCATTATCGATAACACTCGCTTTCGAATGCGAGTGCAGTGCCCTAATCGACCTCATGTAACGGGACTAGCCGTCAATCTCACATCAACAATTTTAAGTTTACACCCGTCAATATCTATTAAGCGTACTGTATGCTCATAATACTTTGCACTAAAGTTCACAATTGCTTACCTTTGTGATCCGGGCCAATAAAATGGCTTTGTTTCTGTACATGAAGGTTCCTAGGTGTCAGATGGTTTGACGTATCGAGCCGCTCTAAAAGAGTTTCGGTTTGAACTTAGATTTGTTTTCTGTTTTACGACTCGACATTTTTGTTTTAACGATTGATCGTATTTATTTCGTCTGACGTTTTAGCATCGTGGTAAATGTTTTAGATAAGATTTTGGAGAATTTGTGACAAATTAAGTAATTTATTTGAGCTATAAGCTACGCCTCGAGGTATAAGCCCGTTTAAACCAACTCCATTAAAATTTAAATAACCAAGAAATTAAAGAATCGCTATTATGAGAACTGTTTTTTGTCGATAGCCAAATCAACATATTTATTTTACAAATAAAAACCATGGAGAAATGTTCCACAAATAATACAGTAAATCACAACACAAACGTAATATAAAGTAATAAACTAAATAGGGATGTGCTTCAAACTGTACAGTTATCGGTATACGCTAAACAGGGTTGGCGCTGTCTACTTAACGATGGTAAACGATGTCGTGGGACATTCTCACAAATTCGACATTGTTATAAAATATCGATAAGGAATAGGGATGCCAAAGTGTCGATAATAATGCACGATGATCGGCTTGACTGCGGACAAGCAGGGACAATGTTACCTACACCGCATTTAGTTGGAGTTGTACAGTTAGACAATGATTTAGAGTTGCCAGCTTATTAAAAAGTTAATTTATTGTTTTGTTAATTTGGGTAAAGAAAAATATTGTTTCATAGTTATTTTTATTTGTAAAATTATTATTTATTGTGTTTTTTTGTTGATTAATTAGTCAATATTTTCAGTACAACTTGTTAAACTTGGAAATCAATCATAGAATAGTCCAATGCTATTTAAAAAAAATCATTTAAGTAAAGAAATAAGTACAAGACTCTTAAATTTCAAAATAAAAAATGCCTACTAATAAAACTGCCAA
Source organism: Timandra comae (assembly GCA_958496195.1). Classification (NCBI taxonomy): domain Eukaryota; kingdom Metazoa; phylum Arthropoda; class Insecta; order Lepidoptera; family Geometridae; genus Timandra; species Timandra comae. The sequence continues at coordinate 1,493,727 of OY292362.1, read as the reverse complement.
ATTCGAAAAACGAATACCAGTTCCAAATTCAAAACAACAATCACAAAACCTTCCCTAAATCTCTTCTAAAAACAAAACTGCACAGCAAAATAAATTTAAAATTAGTACAAAATACTAAATGCCAGTTCTAAACTAGGCACGTTAGTTAAGTTAGCAGCCCGTTGCCGGCCAGGTTACCTTCACTGTACCGTTAAGGATATATCCTCGCAATCTCTAATCGTAAACCGGGCCCTTACAATGCGTCCGATGAATTATGTTTCAAGTTATACGCAGATGTCATTATAATTATTATGCCTTTTTGTTTAATATTACAATGTATTCTCAATGTTCTTGCTGATGTAAGCTGGCAGATTAGCTAGTGGCTATTGATATGTGACAGTGCGAAGAAATGAAAAGCGATTTATTGGAAGAAATTACTGTCATCCCAACTTTTTGAAGTGAAAACTTCTTTAGCGGCGCTGAGCACTTTTTTTGTATGGGTAAAAACTTTCAAACTCGCGTCAGGGTCACGTGATGCTGATCGAAAAAGCGTAAGATCAGCATCACGTGACGTTTATGATAACTGAAGTAAGAAACAAACATTGTATTCTACCTCATAAATGATAGTACTTTTATACTTATAATTAAACACAACGTTAATATTGAAGTTTTCACTTCTGCCGGCACTCCCGGAGTGCTACCTTTTTTTATGTATTATTCATACATATACTCCAAAAGTCTTTCACCTGTTACAAAACCCTTACAAATAGTAAACAAAGCGTAATACCTAATCGATTAAATTGAAATACCACCCAAGTGATGGGCGTACTACGATGTGTACCGTAAAATTTACCATTTAGTGATGCACCTGCGAATCGAGTCGGTTATTATCGATAAATCCAACGGTACAACCCTTTTCTTGTAAGACGATAGGTACGCACATTGCGAATTTTATACAATTAATTGAATAGGTTTAATAATTAATAATCTTTATCTGAGATGGAAAAATTGTATTATCTTTAAAGTTCATTATTTTTACTGTTCACGTTGTTATTGTAGACCAATTAACGCAAGTTAAGTTAGTATAATTTTAAGTTACTAGTCTTATATCTGTTTTTTAGTATTTATTACAACTGCATAACACAAAAACTTACAAACAAAAATACTCAATAAAAAACAAAACTCAACAATTATTGTCCATTAAATACAGCATAAACATTAAATGAACAGTAACAGGAGTCGACCCGTGGAATCCCAAATCGGAAGCAGGTCAGTGATCTCAATAGAACAATGTTAGTGAGGCTATTCGGGCAATGCATCGTTATTGCGTTTCGAAAGTGCAACACGGTTTAATATAAATAATATTAACACATCGAGATTGGACTCGGCATTTGCTGTTGGCACGACCGCGGTATTTTCAAACTTGTGTTGTGGTTTGAGTGAGAGCGGGCAGCGGTTTATATATTATTACTTACTGACAATTGTATTAATTGGAAAACTATAACCTCTAAGTTTAATATTAAATCCAAATTACAAAATAGGTTTATTTTATAATGTTGAATGACCACAATCTTGAACACTTGAACAATGTCTTACATATTTAATTATAACTTTAGTAAAAATAATCTTATTTAGAGTAGGTGGTCCCAATCTCAATTAAAAGTAATTTTTGGAAATTGGAAAACATGTTATTTGACATACAAATTGAACCACTGCACCTTGGTAGCAAATACCATTGGCCTGCCTAAGCGTAAATTATAAGCTTGCTTCGTGTTTCATTATTTTGATCCATGCTTCTAATCCTAAGCATTTTTTTTGCTCCGCTCAGCGGGTAAAATACATTAAATCCGCTACAACTACCACCCCACCCAATTATAAGCGCACTGATTACAAACGAAAACCACTGGCATTTGTAGTCCTCGTGTACTCATACACAGGGTAAATATGACTTATAATATTACCCAATATTACTTACAGATATAAGATAATTAAAATTAATGTTTTCAATAAATGTTAACTTGTCATGCTTGTATATCGGGTTTTGTAATCAATTGTTCGTTTGTATGAGAGTTTTACATTTTAAGATGACTTTTTGTTTTCACATGTGTGTTTTAAGCCATTTAAACCATTTATTTCTACACTACAATACATAAAAGTTTTGATAACTAAATAGTCCAAACCATTGATTATAAATGCATGTTGGTGATCTCAAACTGTGATCGATGAATGACAATCTCTGGAACCAGAAATTGAGCAAATACACATGCCACTAAGACCAATCAATTATAATTATTATTAAAAGTATTTATTTACATTATTTTATGAACTCAACATTACACATTTTTATGGTAAAACGCTCAAGCTCCTTTCTGCAAAAAAAGCTTTCGTACAACGTTCATGGGAACGTTATAACAGAAATACCTATATACTTTAATTATTCAATACAACTCTACGGCGTGAACAATAAAACTAAAACACAATAAATAAACATAGAACAGGTTTATGGACAACAACTAATAAAATCTGCAGCTCATAAACAACATAATTCATGATTTAATTGTTACAAAACAATACAAAAAATAAATTTAAATCTCAACGCAATGAAATCGGAAACATTTATCGATATAAAATAGTGAAATATATCGATACGTTTTATCGATGACCATTTTATCGATATAGTTAGGGGATCGATTTTATCGTATGCACTTTACTAACAATCGGATCGAATAGTTGTTAACTAGTTCACGTGAATTTATTTTTGTTTTAAAACAATATAAGTACTAAATGTCAGTTGTGGTTGGCGCGAAATATATTTTTTTTCTTAGTTATAAATATTAAGGGATACAACCCTATTTGTGTGTGCTCTGGTTTCTAGACATTTGTCTTTCTTTTGTTCGTCTTTTGTCTAGAACTTATATAAGTAGTTTTACGTACTTTTGCATTTTATTTTTCACTACATAAGGGGATAATATTCCAAGTAGTTCAGTACCTATTTTGAGCTCTGACATAAAGGATCAGTCTGTCAGTTAGGACAACTAATATCCACTAGTTTATTCCTTAAAAAGATCTTACTTAATAAAAAGTTTTGCAAAAAAGAACATTATCTACATTATTGAAAACTAGTAGCGCTCCGCGGTTTCACCCGCGTAGCTCCGATTCCCGTGGGAATACGAGGATAAAATATAGCCTATAGCACGCACTGATAAATTAGCTTTTCATTAGTGAAATATTTTTTGAATCGGACCAGTAGTTTCGGAGCCTATTCGGTACAAACAAACAATCAAATCTTTCCTTTTTATTGTTTTAGTTTAGATCAAGTAATTTTACATTTACAGATGTATTTACTTAAATTATTTCACACCTACCATTAAAATATAATAAATAAACTAATTTAAATATCGAACGATTCCCCATGCCAACAAACGTCAGTGGAATCGATTAATAAATCGAATATTATTCGATTATAGATCGAATTTCTAATTTTATTGTTTCTATAAAGGTCTTTGGCGAAATGTTTACCATTAAAGTATATTGGCGTGAAATCTGGAGCTCAAGGAGGTCTCCACTTGTACCTATACAATATATGACCCCAGTGACCTTAATGCGATTGAACTACATGGGAACTTCATATTGTTATTCAAATCAATTTTTCTATATCTATACTAATATTATAAAGTGGAAAGATTTGTTTGTTTGTTTGTACTGGCCTCCGAAACTACTGGACCGATTTCAAAAATTCTTTCACTAATGGAAAGCTAATTTATCAGTGCGTGACATAGGCTATATTTTATCCCCGTAATCCCACGGGAACGGGAACTATGCGGGTGAAACCGCGGGGAGCTACTAGTATTTTATATGTAGTAACTGTGTGTCTAATAAGGACTTGATAGTCTGTTGAATGTATGATTTCTGGTTTGAGTGATACATGTATGTTCTTTGCCAAACTTGGTTTGGGATTGGCATCACCAACACGCAGCTGCAGTGGTCGGTCTATGATTAGAATTATTATATTAATTTGTGTATTTGTTGTTTTCAGGTAAATTCCTGTTACGTTATGTACTACGAACTGAAATATGGAGTAAGTAAATATAACAATATACTAAGAAATGACTTATGATACCAATACAGTTAGGAGGAACTTTTCATCTCAATGACGCCATTCTAATTTCTACATAATAAAACAAAATTTTTAACATCTTCATATAAATATACTACCTACTATGCAAAGACTTATGGTACCATACCAGGCGAATGGAACTTTTCCTCTCCATTATGTCATTAAAATTATATTTCTACAAAATATATTATTTTTAAAACATCTTCATAGTTAATAATTATAAAAGAAAAGATTAATTATTAAAACTTGTACGTTATCAGACAATTTCAAAATTGACAGCCGAGATAAATGTGGTCCAAGATTATAGTGTCTGTGACAACACATACCGACAGACCCACTATCTAGCTTTTTATATACTTATACAAAAACATGGTGATTAATATATAATGTCTTAATTAGCTAAATGTAGAGGTCGTTCAACTATAGAATGTGGTCACCTATTTAGTGGTTAATATTTTAAATGTTTAAGTATTATTATTTTTGCTTAAGTATTATAAAGATTCATCTTAAGGCAAGCTCATCACCCCTAATAAATACCTACATGTTAGTGATCTCAAAGTCCAGACATGCCTGTAATACAACAAATGTGTACCTATTTCTTGAACCCAGAAGTCTGAGTTTTCATGTCAGTTAGGGGTTAGACACATTTATTCATCTCCATTCAGCATTTGTCCATACAAAACAACGATTTTGTATAGCGACGATTCTGCTGAATGGATGCGTACGCGTGCGTACGCTTCTAATATTAAATTGGGAACTATTTATAAAATTACTAGCGACGCCCCGCGGTTTAACCCACGAAGTTCCCGTTCCCGTATGAATATGGGGATAAAATTATCCTAAAAACCTTTCCACTGAATCACTCTATTAAAAAAACCGCATCAAAATCCGTTGCGTAGTTTTAAGATCTAAGCATACATCCCTATGTATGCTTAGATCTTAAAACTACGCAACGTCCCTATGCCCCTGCATAGGGACAGAGAAAGCGACTTTGTTTTATACTATGTAGTGAAGCGGCTCAGTCATACAACAACATCATACAATTTCATTGTTTTAACATTACCTCCTTGACCCCGAACATTTTCATTAAAGTCCCCGTAAACTTCATTCACAGACCGCTCAGTTACATACAGTGTAGTCACCAATACAGATATTCAGCTACGTAATCGTATATTGTGTGTATGCGTACCTAACTCAGTAAATGCTAATTGATCACTTTGCGCTCACCGCACGAGGGTAAAGTTAAATTATGCTAATGTATTTTAGCATTCCACATTTACCTACGTTTGAAGTAAAGTGGCTCTCTTCCTGTGACTGTTGTCACGACTATGTATTTTTTATTTTATTTTATTTTCTATTAGTTGTGACCCGCGGTTTTTTTGTTATAAAGCTTCCTCTGGATGAAGTTTATATTAAAATCTATTGTGTAGTTAAAAAAATCTGCATACAGCGGAAATACTATGTAGATAAGCAATCTATCTTATTTTAGAAAAAGGTAGACACATATGTATGTAAGTTAAATAGTATTAGGTAAAATTGAGTTGTCACCCTGTTGTCCCCACTCTACGTGGCAAAGCCTATCACTGATGATAGTACATTAAGGACTATTCTTCGAATTGAACCTGTGACATAGGGCTTAGCAGGCAGATGCACATTGCACATAGGTACTTATACTTTTAAAAATTCTCATGGGACCTTATGAGGGTAAAACCGCGAGGTTACCAAAAATATGCTCACTAATATTTGCCATGAATAAAAATTCTTTTTAACAGTAAGAATTTTTGATTATGTAATAAGTTAGTAAATTATACTCGTACTATTTTACTCGCAAATCCCAACAAACTACTGTATTTTAGTTTGAAATGTTCAAAACTAATAACTATTGCAGTACAATGTGCGTCGCAACACAATAATGTTACGGATATTATTGCAAAATAATTTAGTTCGTGTTCTTTTACTCTTGAAGCTTTTGAAATGGTCATTTTGCAAAGTCAATGTCGCTTACCTCTGAGCGCGTGACTAGGTGACGAGAGGTGGCGATTTATTTATTTGTGTTTAGGTGAAGGTTGTTGATAAGTTTGAAGTTATATATAACTCTTTTAAACTAGTGAAAAACGAATATGCGTATGATTTTTCAAAATATTTTGACTTGAAAATAGTATATACTTTTCTTCAAGTTGAGAATCGAACCACTGTCTTTGTATTGTCTGCTATTTTTCTAAGTATTTATCAATTACGATTCATTTAATTATTTCTTATGCATTTTAATGACTGACAAATAATTATTTGTCTATTATAATAGATAAATAAAACCAAATTTTACTATTTAAAAGACATTATAAAACTAGAAACAAACTAAAAATCGCCATCCCTCATCACTCACACCCAACCCGAAGCGGTAGCGAACCATAAGTGCTCATAAAAACACATTTACAACGTAAATATAGAAATGCTTAGTCAACCTTTTTTACTCTTACCGATGCGTTTGCGCAACTTCTCGTGAAATATTACATACGTGCGTTTTTCAACTGTATTTAGGGTTCCGTACACAAAGGCTAAAAACGGGACCCTGTTACTGAGACTTCGCTGTCCGTCCGTCCGTCTATCACCAGGCTGTATCGCAAGAACGGTGATAGCTAGACAGTTGAAATTTTTACAGATGATGAATTTCTATTGCCGCTATAATAAAATATATTAAAAATAAAACAAAATAATTTAAGGCCTCCCATATAACAAACGTGTTTTTTATCGTTTTTGGTACGGAACCCTTGGTGTGCGTGTCCGACTCGGACTTGGCTATTTTTTCCATCAATATCCCACGCCGAGTGATCTAATGCTATACTAAGTGAATTTTTATGTCCAATTGTGGGCATTTAATGTGTCTCTCTAATAGATTTATGTGTTATTTTGTCCGTCTGTCTGTCCAGTTTTTGCAGTAAAACAGGCTGTAGCAAGTTCGGTATGATTAATATTATTAGTAACTATTTTATAATGTAATACATTAATAATTCCAGTGGGATGGGTATTAAGTATCATGCATTTGTATCTTACTATTTGTCATTTAGTAATATTTTAGTATAATTATGATTAATGGTTATTATTTACAAGTAAATTTGTTAATATTTTACTTAAGTTAGTAGCTGTTTAATATTTTTTAAAGAAATAATACTGAATGCTGTGTTATGTGAATTTATAGATATGTGCAATAACTTAGTGCTTAGCTCAGACGCAGCTACTAACTAATAAAATAATGTAACTTATTATAACTATAAAATACAAGCAGGCGCCCCGGTGTCACCCGCGTAGTTTTCAACCCCACTTTTCTCCCCCTAGGGGGAGAATTTCCAAAAATCTTCTTTTAGTGATATCCTACTCCTCCTAACAAACGTGCCAAATTTCAGCTCTCTACGACCAGTAGTTTTTGGCTGTGCGCTGTCTGTCAGTCAGTAGTACATCACTCAGTAACGGAAGAGTATATGCATTTATATATTTATAATACTTTTATAAGATATTTTATTAGGAACTAACAAACATACACACAAATAAATTTTCACCTTCTAATATGGTGTGATTAGCAATTATATTTATTACTAGCAGCGCCCCGCGGTTTCTCTCGCGTAGTTCCCATTCCCGTGGGAATACAGGGATAAACTATAGCCTATGTCACTCGGTGATAAAATAGCTATCCATTAGTGAAATATTTTTTGTCAGCAGATCCCGAGATTACCCCTTACAATTTAACAAACACACAAACTTTACTTCTTTATAATATTAGTATAGATAGAAGGTTGGATAGGAAGTTGGGCAAACCCGCAGGCAATAGCTAGATTAAAATAACAATCGATTAACTAACTCTTTATCACATTTAACTTAATTAACGTTAAAGTATTTATTAAAATAGGCAGTTATATCTATAAAATATAGTTTAAGTATCTCAGTTAACTTAACGCAATGTTATACTGAATGTAAATATTTTAAACTCGATTTATTTATGTAAAGGAAATAGTACAGTTAGCATCAAAAGTCGATCAACATATTCAAATAATAGTCGTAAAACAAGGTTTCAACCTATTTAAATAAGTTTCTTAACCCAACTTATACATATCAACCTATATTGAAGCCTTTGTGGTGTAATATAGTTCATAACTATAATAAATAATCATTCACTACATCATCTCATTATAGTAACTGACCCCTAACTAAGCTTGCAGCTTGTATCTAGGATATCAGAAACTACGCACACACTCATTCACACACACACCCAGACCGAGACAAACATTTGTGGTTCAAACAAATATAATTAACAAATATTCACCCCGCACGGGAATCGTAACCCGCAACCTTACGGATGGCAGTCCGGCATGGTGACCACTCTGCCATCGAGGTCCTCAAACTAAACTATAAAAGTATTTGCAAAAATAAGTAAATAAACTTTAAGACAAGAAGTATTCGTAATGTTTAAAAGTAATTTTTAACTCTACATTTCCTTAATTTACTAATAATTTGATTTTTTTATTAGAAATGATATACTTTTTGGACATACTGATCAAAGTAGTCCCGTTACCTAGATTTGTTTCTTTTACAATTAAGGGCTGATTTTTCCATCGCCAGATAACTTTATTCGACGAATAACTTTGAAATTTTGACAGTTATTTCATACAAAATCTGTCAAACGTCAATTTTATTCGTCGATTAAAAGTAATCTGGCGATGGAAAAATCGGCCCTTAATTGGATAATATTTTTTTTATTTTCTTAGCATGTTACAAAAAGGTTGAATATTCAAATACAGAACTCCATGGTCAACTAAAATCAGATACGTCAACCGATTTTTGTATCTATCTGTACACAGTTTATCTTTAATAGTTCAAATAGTTTGATATATTGCATTCTATATATGAATACAGTTCGATACACAATTACAGTATCTCAGTATATAAAGTATAATTACGTGCTGTAAAAGTCGCGATACGACGCGTAAAAGTCGCATAAATTATATTCTAACACTTCCTCAAACCAAGTACTTATTGGCTAAACGAAATGAAACGGACACGAGTTTAGAGTTTTCAATCAATATTTAATTATATAGATAACTTGGTATGTTTCTCGGGTTTGTATTTAGAACTAGCTGTGCCCCGCGGTTTCACCCGCGTAGTTCCCGATCCCGTGGGAATTTTGGGATAAAACATAGCCTATGTTCTTTCCCGAACCATAAGCTACCCCTGTACCAAATTTCAAGTCAATCGGTTCAGTAGTTTAGCCGTGAAAAGGTAACAGACAGACACAGTTACTTTCGCATTTATAATATTAGTTAGGATAAAAGGAATGAAACGGTTTATATTTTTAACATCTCACTGACCCTAAACAGATATCCGAGAAATAAAATTGCTGGCTCTGATTTTTGCTCTGAATGCAAGTTTTTTGAAATAATAAGAACCCTCATGCTTTGTTCAAATAATTACGTATCGTTTTCTGAGTTGTGGAGGTCTGAAGCCCAAGATTAGGAGTTTCTAACCTCACTTTCTTCAACTTCAGTTTTTTTACTAATAGGAGTTTCACGTAAAAACTGTCACCAAAACTAGTTAAACTAAATACTGTTCGTTTCATTTACTTGTAAGTATCCTATACTAAAAAGGACTAAATCCGTACTAATATTATAAATGCGAAAGTAACTCTGTCTGTCTGTCTGTTACCTTTTCACGGCTAAACTACTGAACCGATTGACTTGAAATTGTACAGGGGTAGCTTATGATCCGGGAAAGAAACTAGGCTATGTTTTATCCCGAAATTCCCACGGGATCGGGAACTACGCGAGTGAAACCGCGGGGCACAGCTAGTAAAATATAAAAATACTGTATTAACATATACTACAATAATAATATATTCTTTTAAATGCTATATGTTTTTACAGGTTTACTTACTTACTAAACGAAAAAGAAACAACAGAAAAGTATCTTCGCACAGCAAAACGTAAACTCGACTAATAAAATACCGCCCATCTAAAGATCGCTACCGCCAACAATATCCAACATTAATAATAATAAATAATAATAAATATTTTTTATTGATCATAAAAGTGAGTACAATATATAAACATTACAGGTTTTACATTTGTTTGGTCAAGTACATTGTTCTCTGAAGGTGGGTGAAGCGCTGCTTTCCTAGATAGGTTACAATAACCTGTGTTAAGGATAAACAGTTCCGATCCCTTTACAGTTGGGCATATTTTGTACAGTATTTACGTATTACATAAATGATCAATGTAACGTTAACATGTACGACTTTAAAATTTAAGAATTTATGTGGTATTAAACTATACATAATATGATAAGTTTGGTATACTTATCCTGTTAATAACATTTCTTTTAAGTTTCGTAAGTACAATAAAATTATTACAAGAAAAAAAATAGTTATACAAAGTTTGAGGGTAGAAGACAAAAAGGCAGCCCGAATTTAACAAATTACTTACAGTTTAGTTGTGATCGTATGGTAGATTGGAGTTGCATTAAGTACTTATACATTTTTTTTTTTTATACGGCACTTTGCGCAGTTGCTTATGTACAACAAAATTATTTCAAACAGAGAGGAATAAAATATTTGTAGGTAGACGACAAGAGACAGACAGAATTTAACAAAAACAATGATTGCAATACTTACTAGTCGTGCCGTGATTAGTAGATTGAAATTGCGCTTAGGATATACATATTCTATAAGATTGACACACGTTTCTTAACCACAACAAACATTATTTGAACACAAATATAATTAAAATACTTATTTATTATTAAGGGTAGAAGACAAAATGTAGACAGTATTTAACAAAACAAAGCAAAAGTAAATAGTGTAGTGGTCGTATAGTAGTTCGAAGTTACAAATGGTATCGATATTTTGTGGGGTCATTAAAAACTTACTCAAGTTGTAAAATTTATGATAAATACATTAATACTATGTGGTTTACGTTACAATAATTTTCGGTACGTAAGATCTCAATATAAATTTACATTTATTATAATGAGTTGAAAAAACGTTAATTTAAAAACAGAATGCGTTTATAATTTCTGTCCCCGCAGTGACTATTGCTTCCAATTGAGTAATTAAGAATTCGCATAATATTTGCATAAAATACGATTTTATCTTTCGGTTTAACGAACTGTAACACTTGTCAACGTATCACTAGTGAACAAAGTGCGTGATTATTCTGTCACCACTGCGGTATTTGTGTGAATTAGGTATATAAGGCACGCGATATTGTTTTAATGGCCGACAACTAGGTGGGAATATATTATTGATACTGTGTGTTTTGTGCTTGTTTGGGCTTTACCAAGGAATAATGTATGTGGTGTTTTCGTATAGAGTTCGTGTGTAGAATTATATTAGGGGTATTTTAAGGTTCCTTTCGTGTTAAAATTAGCCTGTAATCTTCCTCAATAAATGGATTATCTGATGCATATAAAATATTTGTAGTACCTAGCTTCTAAGAGTGCAATAGTTCTCAAACAAACTCTACCACTTTATAATATTTCTTTTGCGATGAAAACTAACGCAAATAAAATGTGTTTGTTTTGACGATTTTAAGAACTACTACGAGTATTATAGCCAAAACTTAAGCTACTATTAACAAAAAATACCTATATTTATTGTCAAAAAAAAACTTTTTAATTTTTATTACAGACAAAATATTAAAAAAGCAAAGAGATTGTGAGAGAAGACATCCCAAGTAGGGGCGATTGAGTAATTATGAGTAATTTTCGTTTGGCTCCCCGTGCCGGCGTCCAAACATTCCCGAACCACGAGTCGTATCATTTTTTGTCTCTCTCAGACCGAAGCGCGGGGCTCGACAATTTTTAATTAAAATTTCGTTGTTTATTATGAAAACTATTTGGAGGTGTAAACTGGGTATGAGAACACACGTTTTTGTTTAGTTCTTTGTGCGAAACTTTTGATTAAGAATTTGCTTTCTAAGTGAACTAAAATTACTTCAAATTAGTTAAATTCGTATCAATTAATTCCTTAAACGTTATATTTAAATAATTAAGTACATACTTATTATATACAAGTGCAAGTAATAATAGATTTATTGTGACAAAACAGTCATTTCATCACCTAGGTATATATCTATTTTTTTCACCTCAATTTCATCGACCATTACGCTAACACAAATCACTATACAACCACTCATCAAACTAGATTCTGGTACAAAAGGCGAATAATACAGTTTAAAATACGATTTTTCCTAACTGCTGATTGATCAATACACAGCGCGATAAGGCGACAAGTTTCGAGACGATACAACACCTCAACGATACCACTTTTTATAAATTAAAACAAAAATGTCACCGCCCCACGCGTTCTTATATAAGTGTCTCAGATATTCATGTATTTTTGAATTTTGTATGGATTTTCGTCTTTTTAAGGCTGTTTACATGTTGTGCTGTTGGTTGATTTAGTAGTAGTAGTTAATTGATTTTTGAAGTAAATTTGTAAAGAAAATTGAAACGTTTTGGTATATTTTCAAGGATGCTTCAGTTCGTCAATCGCCAAATAAATCATTTCATTTTCGAACAATTTTTCACTTCTGAACCGACAGTTTTCCGCTACAAAACCTCTTATATTTAAGTAGGTCCTAATCCTACATTTTTTATTAAAGTCAACTACAAAATTTATAATAATTAGAGTAAAAATAACATAAAGCGCTCTTTCTCTAAAGAAATCGTACGTTAACTACAATACAGACTGTTATTCCTAAAGTAACGTTTTAAATCAGATATTCAATATTTAAATAAAACGTTATACAAAAAATTAATGATGTACTATATCAAAAACGACCACATTAACATACACATAAAGTACAAATTGGTTTAACGTTAATGTGACCAATAATAAATGTTATGGTTATAAATGAGTAATTCTGAACGGGTTTCTTGAAATCTCCATTCATCTTCCCTCTTTGAGGATTTGTGGGATTTTTATATACAATTCTTTATCAATTGCTGGTTTAAGCAAAATCCAATCCTAATCCTAACTAATATTATAAATGCGAAAGTAACTCTGTCTGTTTGTTACCTTTTCACGGCTAAACTACTAAACCGATTACCTTGAAATTTGGTACAGGGGTCCGGGAAAGGACATAGGACATGTTTTATCCCGAAATTCCCACGGAATTGGGACCTACGCGGGTGAAACCGCGGGGCACAGCTATTGAAAAATATTAATTAAAAAGGGGTATTTAAACAACTTATGAATAGTGAAAAGTCCTCAAAAATGTAACAAAAACATCGCAGCACGCTCAAATTATTTACGACAATGCCCACTTACACCACTTTTTTTCTATCCACAAGTTCCCATGTTAATACAGTATTTTCTATCAATCAAGAGTTGTGAATATGTTGTCTGTTCCCATTTGCAATTAAATAAAAGAAATTTCTCGAAAAATCCTACTAATCTTACTTATACAAGAATACAACAAGATCCCTTATAGCTATAACCTGCTACCCAGTGACGTTGTTCTAACAAATTGGCTAAGCTTCTAGGAACCAGACTGGATGAACATTAGTTATCAATTTTAACTCGCAAGCGGAACCAAGGAGAAAAATTATACAGGAAAATATACAGGCGGGCTTATCTATCATGGGGACTGGCTTCTGTGGGAGATAGAAAGGCTATGGGAGGCTATTTATTTAGTGCCTTTGTTTTATTTACCTAACTTACTTAGGTACTATTTGTCTAAGTTAATATCTAGCCTCTAATAACGAGTTGAAACGTGTCTTGGTTGTAAAATTCGTATGAAAATCGTTTCAGATATTACTCAGACTCAGTTAATTTAAAAATACTAAGGACAGTGGGCAGATTCGAATGGAGTGTTGTAGCTCTTTGTGTGATGCATCATTTGAGAAGTATTGGTTAGAGGAACAAATTATTCTATGGGCTACACAGCTGAATTCTCCGGCAGAAAAAAGTTTAAAAAAAATACCGACTTTATGCAAGGAGTTCCATGGTACAACACTTGGGACGTTATGCCCATTATCCTTTAAAATGAGCATTTACTTGAGCTGCATCCAAAAATACAATGAAACCCCTCTACATATATCTCTTATAAAAACAACATTTAAAACAAAACAGTTACCCACAACCGGTACGCAAACGTATAGTAATAAAACACAATCTCAAATCTAGAGCTAGCCCATAAAACCTACGCGAAACCTCGTCCCTGTACCAATTATGAATGTATCTGGGTGAATACAACGCAGTTCCTCATAAGTTGTGAAGCGATAATAACAAACATGACAGCTCATTTACAATGTCCAGAGAAGTTTCAATTATCTTATCCTCGGAAGGGGGTGGTTAGCCATTAAATTACACGTTAACCATCACAACTACCATCTAAATTACTGATAGTTTACGAGCCATCGGTCGATACCGCAATAATTATGTTATGTGTTTTGAAATTAATCAAAATGTTATAAAGAAATCAATCTATATCAATAATATTATAAATACGCGGTCTGGCTTTGCATAGGTCCAATTTTCACATATATTTTTCTAAATAAAACTGCTACTCAGACCTTGTCATTTTTGTTGAACAGAGCAATAGAGTAATTTAAATATAGTACAGTCGTTTTGAAGTCTTGCGTGGACACACAATTCTGGCTGGTGCACTGCGCAGCATACACCTTAAATGTATGTATTTATCATGTTAGGCAATGTTACACACTCAAAATAACTAAGTACATTCTGCAATCCGATCCTCATCAATAACCATGATTTTGTACCCTATTTCCCTGAAAATACAACTCAAATTCAATCGTCATTCGTAAACCAGACACACATAATACAGTATATACTTACACAGAAATTAAATAGTAAATTAGAGACTAAACATTCTTGATTTTGATAATTGAAATCCAAGGTATGGATTATGTTACAGTTAGTAACACTATCCATCTGTATGTAATTTAGGGGAATTAAAAAGTTTGACGCAATAAGGTCTATTTTTGTTTGTACTTTGTAAACTGACTGTTATACATGGAACCGTGATGGGTTCTATGTACTCGTATAACTATAAATTTACAAGTTATTTTAGTTATTTTTCATTAAACTTAAAAAAAGCCCATGCATAAAAAACAAAATACAAATTCTGAAGAAAAAGAAAGAGTTTAGTAGAGATGTCTGGTAGTCTAGCTAAACTATAACTTTGTTGTGTTTCGCATTTTTTAAATAATATAATCTTAGAGTAGCTTTTTCCCGCAATTTCATATTTAATTTCATTTTTTTCTTCCTAACGGACCTTCCCTTATTTCACAGGCTTAAAAGGTAACATGTTCTCGCGTTTACGTACATACGAAACCTTAATAACTTTTGTCCGTAACTGTACATCAACGAAAAACAATATAATTACATTATATTAGAACAAAATTACTTGCACGTAACTATTTTAAATACCTATGTTTAGAATAATTGAAGTAAACATAAAATTTTACGATATAATGAGAAGGTTTTTGTAAATGTTTGATTGTGGGAACACGCGAGAAGTGAGTTTAATTGATTTTTTTCCGTTAAGTTACTACGAAACAAGGTTTGGGAAACGGATGGGTGTTTAAAGAAAAAATCACTTGAATTATATATTGTTTATGTTTTTTTTTACATAATATCATCCGTATACGGAATGCGTTTAAAAGACCCCCAAAAATCAATTGCTATTTATCAATTTCACAAAAGTTAGTCATCAATTATGAAATCTATGCATTATTAAAAAAAGTTAATTAAAAATTTTGAGAGATTTGCTTAAAGTTACAAAGTATATCCTAGGTTTATTTGCTGATAGCAAAGGATAAGATAAAATACTAAAGATGTCACAATACGAAATACTATTGAAGCTCTTTTATTTTGATCCGATTGTAGAACTTTTAAGGAACGCCTAATATCGCCTATATTTTTCTAAAGGATCACTTCAAAAACAATTTAGTGAACTGAAGTAAAATCTAATTAATAAATAATTAAATAAAATCTCACGAAGCACTCGCACAGAGCCGTATAATCACAATTAAATGGGCAATAAAACAAGTAATTATATTTTGAAGAGGAATTGTTTCAATTAATTAATAAGATAAAGATCTAATAGGTGTCGAAATGTTGAAGTTTTATAACAAAAACATTTTTTTTTACTAATTTGTAGTTTTAGTTTCAAGTTTTTGCTATAATTTTGATATTTTAGATGTTTTCGTTATAATGTGTTTGTTTTGATACTTTTTAATGATCTTGTTTTTAGAGGATGTCGGATACTGTTAGTCGAATCTATACATACCTATATTATACATTTTTTGTATGCCATATTCTTTAATTATTTGTCAACTATAATGAGATGATGTTGTGAATGATTATGTTATGACTAGCTGTGCCCGCGGTTTCAACCGCGTATATCACAATCCCGTGGAAATCCTTTCTTAGCGGAAGCCTACGTCATAACATCTACCTGCATGCCAAATTTCAGCCGGATCCGTTCAGAAGTTTGGCTGTGCGTTGATAGATCACTATGTCAGTCAGTCAGCCTTTGAGTTATATATGTATTTAAGATTATGTTATGTTATGACTACAAATTTCGCTGAATATTTTAAGGTGTAATTTCCCAAGGATCAAAATCAGTTCAGTATTTTATAAACAAAAAAGGATCGATCAATTAAAATATCATTCCTTTTTTAATTACGTATTACCTTCATACTTAGTACTATACCGCTCTATTATGAAACTCTTTTCCCAGTTCAACTCATGCGCTTCACTAAATACTGGTTTCATACTGTGTGTACAATAATATTAATTGGTGGCCATTATTTCATAGCGTAGAAAGCAGGTCGGGGCGACAGTAGTCGGACGCCCTCGCATTACCACTACGGTCACCATGATTTGATGATAATTTGGGATAATTATTGTAATTAGACTTATGATTTAATGTTAAGTAAATAATATTGAAATATTATTCAACTATACTTCAAAATTAAAAAATGCATGCATATTATATTCTTATAAGTATAGGTAAATTTTTATATTCGGATTTTTGATGCACCCTATTTTGTCTCACTGCTTGAGAACGGTCATCACCGAATATCCTCATTTTTGCTATCTTTGGCGGTATCCTTAGTCAAATCTACGGAAAATATAAGCGTTATATAATAAACATAGTTACATAATGCAATATATCGCACTCCACATTTAATATAAAAACAATAAAATCGTTGTAAAGAAATACTTTTCGAAAGTTAATACTAAAAAAGCTATTCAAAGGAATAATCTTATTCTCGTACAAAAGGCGATATCTTTAAATATAGAACAAATGTATAGAATTACGATTTCAATAAGAAGTCATAACTACCGCCATAAATCTCGACCGTAAATCAATCATAAACTATAAATGGTTTGCGCATATAATGTAAGTTTTCACATCATAACAAAATTAGAAATTTTATGTTTTTTCCATAATACAACATTATCGTATTACAACGGAAGGATACGTGTTAAAATATATATTATATTGTTATTCATTTTATGTAGTATGCTTTTTCGTACATAGTTTAGTACAGTCTAAGTATTATTGTAGTACTTACTACTTTTCACCCGCGTAGTTCCCGTTCCGGTGGGAAATTCGGGATAAAAAGTATCCTATGTTCTTTCTCGGATCATAAGCTACCCCTGTACCAAATTTCAAGTCAATCAGTTCAGTAGTTTAGCCGTGAAAAGGTAACAGACAGACAGTTAGGATAGCAAAGATATTTTGGCTTAATGTAACCTATCTTAACATATTTATTTCCTCTAGATTACTTATTCTAATTTTAATATTAAAACTAAATATTTCAATTATTTTTTGCATTCTAATTATGCAATAAATACAATTATGATCTTATAAAAGTTAAGTCTGACTATAAACGTTGTTAGACATAAGTATGATTTAATTTCCAAAAGGAAACATAAGTTTAATAATAATGTTTCCTAATAGCAAGAAAATATAAAGGAAATGGAGAAATTCAAACAATGTTAACAAATTGTTTAAATGCTCAATAAAATAGCGATAAAACTATATGAGTGTGCGCTTAGCGAACAATAAATAAAATTTATTTTTGAATACCTTCTAATGAAATAATATTAAATATTAATATGGTATTTTCTTTAATAAAATGTACATACGTTTTCATATTTAATGATATGTAATGAAAATTAATCAATACTTTAATAATGATACATCCATATTTTTTTTAGTTTATTTACATGTATCATAATTAATAGGAGCAGATTATCTACATCTACACTAATATTATAAAGAGAAAAGATTTGTTTGTTTGTAACGAATCGGCACCGAAACTTCTGAACCGATTTAAAAAATTCTTTCACTAATGGAAAGCTAATTGATCAGTGCGTGACTGCTATATTTTATCCCCGTATTCCCACGAGAACGGGAACTACGCGGGTGAAACCGCGGGGCACTACTAGTGAAAAATATTTTTAAGAATACTAAACAGTAAACTATGATATTTTCACTATTTTGGAACTCATTTAATTTACAGTGATACCAAATTAGAACATTTTTATTTTTTTACCCACTCTAAAACATAATTATAAAAATAACATTCATCAAGAAAAATAGTTATAATTACATTTGCCACAATCTATACTTCTATACTAATATTATAAAGAGGTAAAACTTTACTTCTTCTTCTGTGTTTGTTAAATTGTTAGGGGTAATGTCGGGATCTACTGAACCTATTTCAAAAATTCTTTTACTAATGGAAAGCTATATTGTCAGCGAGTGACATAGGCTGTAGTTTATCCCTGTATTCCCACGGGACCGGGAACTACGCGAGTGAAACCGCGGGGCGCTGCTAGTTTATTTATAAACTAGAAATCCATTGCAATAAGTGTATCAAATATTTTATTTTCTATAAATATCCGTGATTACACTTAACGTATGGTGACATTACCGTACCTAGTACTTGGTACCCGTTAACGCTATAGTCCTGTAACATTCAGATATAATTGTTGCATCTTAATAGGTCTCATATATTCACTTTCTCTTATAGTTCGCCGGCGTTCAAATTTGTACATCTTACTTTATATGGACACTGTGATAGGTATTATTATTACACTTAGGTAATTATTTAAATATTTATTGTCAACTATGGTGGTAAAGTCGTCTCGTCACTATCATGATTTTCAATTTAAGGATCATAGGTTCGAAGCCCATGCAACAGTCATACGATTCGAAGACTTAACATTCAATAATGCAAACTTATGCAATACTAGCTGTGCCCCGCGGTTTCACCCGCGTAGTTCCCGATCCCGTGGGAATTTTGGGATAAAACGTAGCCTATGTTCTTTCCCGGACCATAAGCTACCCCTGTACCAAATTTCAAGTCAATCGGTTCAGTGGTTTAGCCGTGAAAAGGTAACAGACAGACAGACAGAGTTACTTTCGCATTTATAATATTAGTTAGGAAGTTAGGATTCGGATGAAAGAATAATTCATATTGACGTCATCACGACGTTTTTCGTTTGGTCTTTTTTACTCGCTGTGAAAATGCATAGAACTGCATACCACCGTGAGCCGATATTGGGAGGACCCCCGCTGGCATGTAGAGCTCTCCCAGCCAAAAGGGCTGGGCCTACCCACTTTTGCGTTGGGTCTTAGTTATATTTTATCTTCTAGATCACAACCAATTACATCAAAATCACTCAACTAATATTCACTAACCAACACAATTTAATATTTCTCATACTAAAAACTTCCTCAAGCAACTTTCTTAAGCTCTCATAATAAATTCTGTTGCTTCAACATTTAAATTTTATTATCTAAGATTCGTTTCGCGTCTGTTTATAGCTTAGCCTGTAGCTAGAACCTAGATATGTTGTTTAGTGCCTGAATTAAGGTTTCCGGGGCACCATCGTTTATGGTACAGTGAATTAAATTATAGAAGGCACAGTTTGTAATATGCTTATGAATTGTATGCAAGTGAAATTGTGTGTTTGGAAAACAAACATCATTATGTTTAGTAGTTAGAAAATTATAGAGTTTTTAACCCCCGACGCAAAAAGAGGGGTGTTATAAGTTTGACGTATCTGTGTGTGTGTATCTGTCTGTCTGTGGCATCATAGCTCCCGAACGGATGAACCGATTTCAATTTAGTTTTTTTTTTATTAAAGGGGACTTACGTGCGAGTGTTCTTAGACATGTTTGATGAAAATCGGTTGACCCGTTAAAAAGTTATGGGGGTTTGAAAGTAATTGTGTTAGGGGTTTTTTAGTACAGATCGGAAAAAAACTATTGAATTAACAAATAAGGTAGTTTAACGTACTTATTGGTTTTCTTGAAGTTCTATCGGGTAGGTTATATGAAATCGGAACCATAATATTAAAAAACTTCTACAGAAAACTACAGAACTAATGTAGAAAATGGTACATTTTAGAAGCAAGACCTCTTTAATTTTAAGCCCTTTCTAATAACTACATATACAGGTCAAAATATGCCTTATAACTTTTCATCAAAGTGGTAGAATTTGACCCTAAAGCAAATGTCAGGACGTTAATCAACGCGAGAACAACTGTTTAAATCAACGTTCAACAATGTTGTAACCATTGATCATTCCATAACTAAATAATTACAGATAGTCACAGATAATATCTTAACAGAAATATCTATAATTGAATAATTTGTAGGTAAATAATGATAATTATGATAATTCTAATTAATATCTACATAATCTTGATATAAAATTAGTTATTATATAATTGTTTTAATTAATTTGGCGATTAGAATACCTTACTTATTTGCAATTATACAGTGTAGTTGTAGTATTTGTACTACATATATTAGGTTTACAAATATTATTTTTTTTATATTTTTTTATTTATTAATTAAGTGAAGTAAGCTATCATTGAATTTTGATTAAATTGATAGTAATATATTCCCAAAAAGTTTATTGAAAGAAGACGCCCCGCGAAAAATATTTTCATACTTATTCATTTTCACGTATCCCTCGTAATTTATTAGTTGAGTATCTTTTCGCCTATTTAACACTCAAAAAGGTAACATTATCAGTTATTTTCCTCAGAGAGCAAGAATTACTGATAAGACATAAGAATAAAAAATGTTTTTTTTCAAAGAAAGCTTATGAACACGAATGAATTCGCTTTAGGCGGACTGTAACGGCCTATTTCACGACCTTCAAATAAAGTTACTCACCAAGTAAAGTTAGTTTTGTCGCTTTTCTACATTGACAAAGACAAAACTTGTGAGTAGCTACTCGGAGCGTTACTTGAAGATGGTGAAATAGGCCCTAAGTGTATTAAAACCGAGTTAACAATAAAATACTTATTACTCCAATTTTATTAGCATACTGCAATCAAAACCAAGGCACACAGTTGATCGTAAATTGGTTAATTAATAGTAAATATTGCTTTGAGAAGTCGGTGGCAATCGGATTATTCTAGGTCATTCCATTGCTATCATAGATTAATGTCCTACAAATAGGTATAATTGAATCCGAAAGCAAATTTGATTTACCGACCACCACATAATTGGTATTCTACGAATATCCGGTAATTGGTAAACGGTCATGCATCAAAATGAACATGAAAATGTTTAATTAATGAAAATGTCGTTTATTAAATTGCTTATGAAATAATTCAATTAATTTTAATGAATGTTTGATTTAATTATTTGTGGTTATTAAAGCCAGCTGTGGGTTTTGTGCGAGATGTTAACCTTTTGATTAATGGTAATCTTTGAAGTATGATATCTATAAAATTTTACTGTTTCGGTGGTCTAGATGGTGTTTAGTGCGGTAATAAACTATGTTTAACAATTATTCAAATAACTTGAATGGGTTAAACCGTGAAGGTGGATTATGTTCACGATTTAATTTAACTGTTTTACTTTTCCTGCATTTCAAGTTCTTTGCGAAATCATGTCATAATAATAGAACATACACGCTTATTTTCTAAAAAAATCTTTCAGATATAAAACTTAAAGTATTTCCTCCAAAGATAAACAATTAAAGCCAAACTTTAACCTCAGTCCACAAAGTAAAGTTTATAGGCGTCTGTCTCACTAATTTAATATAATGAAGAGGAAAACCGTAATCACAGAGATTCCTCAATTTGTGTTGTCAGTAAACAGTCCACCAAAGACCTCTTAAATTAAAACAAACGCAAGAACATAATTGACATAAATACGTCACTCGAAAATCGTGATATCTCTTTATTTGTAAGTAACAAACTAAGCAATCTACTCACGTACGCATTATTTATTTAGATAGAGCAAAAAAGGTCTGTGTGCTAGATCATTAGCGATAGAAACCAGTGTGCGGGAGACAGATACATCTTATTCAACTCTAGTGAGATGCACGGCTCCTGAAATATTAGGGTTGGTACAAATGTTTGTACCGAACGTTAATAGAGTGTATTTGATTATTTGTGTAGTATATTTTCAGTTAATATGGTATCCTAAAAAGCTGTTTATTTTACATCCCCAATATCGCTAAACCTTATGTTGTGTTACCATTTTACGGATTAACAGCCATTATACCTTACAAATGTAATTCATTACCAATAATAGACATATATTTTAACATAAAAAATGATTTATCTATATATACAAGCAAGCAATAAAAACAACAGAGATAATAGTACTTTCTTGATAAAAACCAACTTATCTAGAAGTTTAAAACAAAAGAACCCAACTCTTGCTAAACCTATCATTCAATAAGTTAGTTTAGTACACCGTACAAGTAACTCCGTCTGTCTGTACCGAGCTTTAGATGCAAACGAACACACAAAAATGTACAACGTGTATTAGCATACTTATATGGAGTTGTCGATTTCAATGCAGACGTCAGTCGCAGTCAAACGAATAGATTTAGTCTCTTAAATATGCGAAACTAGTCTGGGCTAGTTTAGTAAAATTTTGTTGGGAAAACTGTTGGTTTGTTTGTGTGTTTGTTGACTGTTATTTGGTAGTGGTACTTGCTAAAGGTGGCCAAATAGTGTAGTTGGTAATGCCAGCTTTCTATCCTATAAGTTACCGGTTCGATTCCCGCTAAACAAATGTTTGTGAATATGGACAAAATTGACCTGTTTTTTTTGGTCTGGGTGTGTTTGAAAATAAGATTAACTGAAAATAATTTAAATGGTTAAATTTTTACTTAAAATCAGGTGAGAAATCTACTCATATACATGTAAAAACATAACACTCCAATTTCCATAACACTTAACTAAGTATCAAACCTACTTATTTTTAATTACAAGACTTTATCTCCAACGGATCTTACAAAGTACTGCTCATTACAGTGATTGTATGTGATATTAAAAATATTATACTACATTCCCTCCAAGTAGGGTAATGTTAGCCTATCAAATGAAGTGGTAGGTCTTTACTGAGCATTTTAACTATTACCCTGTTGACATCTTACTTAGTCTCTTAATAGGTGGATCACGGATGTACGTTTACCCTCAATCATGTTGAATGAGAAGAAAATTTGTTGTGGAATTTGATTTTATAGATAACTAGCAGCGCCCCGCGGCTTCACCCGCGTAGTTCCCGTTCCCGTGGGAATTTTTTGATAAAAAGTATCCTATGTGTTATTCTGATGTATAAGCAAGATTATTGTAAAGTTTCATTAAAATCCATTCAGTAGTTTTTGCGTGAAAGAGTAACAAACATCCATACATACAAACTTTCGCCTTTATAATATTAGTAGGATAAACGTTTAATATTTGTGCCAGTTCATCAAATCAGCCAGTCAATCAGTAAAGCTTACATTTTACAAGCTTTTATTTAGTTTCACCTGTCCCGCTGTCTGTAATCAAATGTTGTAAGCCATTTTTCGACCACTTATGGTGATCCGATTGAGCTGTTTGGCATAATTATGAAGGACCCATGACAATAAAGCTTGTTGTAAAAAGGTTATTTTATAAATTTGTTCTTGAATAAAGATAATTAGTAAAGTTGGAGCTAAAAAAAGTTACATATTTAAACCTGCCTCTTCACTCCATCTATTACTGAGAATTCTGTTCTATAGTTAGAACATCTAAATAAGCATACATAAATGGAAAGAAATACGCGAAAAAATAAAAAAAGGACATACACAAAACAAATGTTACTATATTAAATAAATTAAAAGACCTTCTTAATAAATCAACACCTAATATCAGACCTAGACTTCCTACAATACCTAAATGTGATTAAATTGACCTAGATCGAACCAGTAGCGGGTTTAGCACTTAAACTCAGTGTCGCCGCGAGGTGCCGCAGTAAATAACACTTTATATACGTTATTATTTATATATTATGTATAATAATACTGTCAAGCTTGAGTTCCTGAGTCGAGCAAGCGTGTTAGCTATTTTACGGACATGGCTCGGGTTTCAGATCACCGACACGCAGCGCATTGCAACTCTAATTATAATTAAGTACTTACTAGAATAGTTTTTGAATATGGTGTCGTGACAAAAAGCTGGGTCTTCTGGTTGGTGTCGGTGGACTGAAAATTCTTTGATTTTGCGTGAATAAGAACTAATATCCATCCATTCTTTCATAATTATTATAAATATGTGCCCCGCGGTTTTACCCACGTGGAACCTTATCCCCTGAGAATTTTAGGATAAAATCCAAAATCCCATGTATTATTCCTAGGTATGAGGAACATCTGTACCAAATTTCATTAAAATCCATTCAGTAGTTTTCTTCAATCGCGTAATTTATAAAATTGTTATTTATTTCTATTTAAAATAATATGTTGTAATGAGCTTTTTATACTGTTTATTATTATAAACTTTTATAGGTGTTTAATTAGCCTGACAAAGTGTTTTAAATGTGAAATGTTTATATATATTACTTTAGCTTTCATTGTAATGTATTTGGTGTAAGATTATGAAAATAAAGAATTTTTGAAATGAAATGAAATTCAGTAGTTTTTGCGTGAAAGAGGCACAAATATCCACACTTAAACATTCGGCTTTATAATATTAGTAGCATAACTAAATTAATTATTAATTACAATTTGTCACAATAAATTTTCTTAATGATCATAAATAATAATTATAATTACAAATGTTTATCTCGGTCTGGGTGTGTGTGAATGAGTGTGTGCTTAGTTTCTGATACCCTAGATACAAGCTTCGAGCTTAGTTAGGGGTCAGTTACTATAATGAGATGATGTAGTGAATGATTATGTTATGTTACTTTCAAGTCCACCGTCTCAAACAAGTGAACTTTCTCAGGTATTCAGTTTAAAGTACAAGATAGTACATTAAACGATATTTATGTTTCTGTAACTTCGTAAGAACAAGGAACTTGCAAAACATTGATGGCTGTGAAAGTGAATTGAGTTCTGTAATTTATTTACTGATAATATTATTAGTAACTGGTTTGTTACATAAATGAAACTTTGAAGATATTTAGCGGCAAGTGGGAAACTTGGTATCCTAACTTATATTATAAATGCGAAAGTAACTCTGTCTATCTGTCTGTCTGTCTGTTACCTTTTTACGGCTAAACTACTGAACCGATTGACTTGAAATTTAGTACAGGGGTAGCTTATGGTCCGGGAAAGAACATATGTTACTTTTTATCCCGAAATTCCCACGGGAACGGCAACTACGCGGGTGAAACCGCGGGGCGCTGCTAGTTATAAATAGATGAGAAAATACGAATCTGTACGTTGGATGCTACTACAACATAATCATTCACTACATCATCTTATTATAGTAACTGACCCCAAACTAAGTTCAAAACTTGTATCTAGGGTATCATAAAGGAAAGGTTCTAAATAGTTTCTCAGATTACTAAATAGTTTCTAGAACCGTGAGAAGGAATATGCGTAAGTAATCATTATGGTTGGTGTGTGTTGGTGATTTAAAATTGGAGCCATTTTGGAAAATAAGAAACGTGGTTTGAAACACATACCAAGATTCTCGAAAATATTATTTAATTTCCAAACAGTTCATAAGTGCCGAATTTTATATTTTTTATCTCAAAATTTTCACTAGGTGCAGTTATAAATGACTCGATATGGCGGAAATTTATTTTATTATAATGTTTCCCACAGAATCTCACGTAATATAAACACATATCGTTTATACTCGCGAATAACCAGTAAAACTATAAAATATTAATACCTAATTTACAACACAGTAAAATATAACCTTGATCTAGAATTACTAAAAAAACCTGCAAATAACAGCAGGTAGCCTAATATCTAGACTTAATTTAATATATTTTATATAAGTTAGTTTCTTTTAAAACATTTATGATCATTTAATTATGAAAATAATGTTTCTTTTGTAATAAAATACTTTACATAGTGTTAAAAACGTGTAAAATGTAGAATTAATAATTAATGTTCTTTGTAGTTTATTTTTATGTGACATTTTTTAATTTTTATGCAGAGATGACCTTAAGGATATTACATCGTAAAGTGTTAATGTTATGTAGTGCTAAACTCCCGTCCAAGTGGGTTCGCTGTAAATTTTCCAATATTTTCTTATCGAATGAATCATACTTTTTTTGTGACTACATACTTAGAATAGATAGAAAACGCCAGACAAATAAACAGCTAAATTCACGCACACAAATATTTGTCTCTAACAAAAATGGAACCATTACCTTTTGGCAAAGCAGGCAAGATTCTACTGGCTATACACCTTTAAATTGATCGTTTTTTATATAATTGGCGACCAAAATCCGTTAAAGTAGTTTAATTTCAATGTGTTTGCTTCAACAATGAAGTATTATTATACAGGGTGGCGCAATAGAACGTGCATATTGCATCATCTTTTTTTGCGTGGTAGAAGGGGCGTGGGCGGGGGGAGACCGATATCGTTGGGTAGCGCGGTTCATAAAGTTTTAGTCACTATGAGTCACTTCGACGGGAAGCGTCGCGCATTTTACGAAAACTCTCGTTCGTACGTAGTTGTCAGGCGACTATTTTGTTCTGAGTATGGTGTACGGCAAATTAGGGAGGCTCCGAGTGCAAATTTAATTAAAATCTGGATAAAGCGTTTTGAAGAGACTGGATCGACGTTTAAACCACACGCGAAAGGTCGTCCACGCACATCTAGGACCGAAGACAATATTGAGAGTGTTAAGCAGTCGGTACGAGAAGATCCACAAATGTCTACTCGCAAGAGATCGTCTGTCCTAAACATATCGCGACGAAGTTTGCAACGAATTTTAAACTTGGATCTTAAATTGCATCCATACAAGCTGCAATTAACTCAAGAATTGAAAGACTCTGACTTCATAGCACGGCTCACATTTGCTAATGAAATGCTCAATCGGTTTTCAAATTTTGAAAACATCCTTTTCTCTGATGAGGCACATTTTCATATGAATGGGTTCGTAAACCGCCAAAATTGTCGTTATTGGAATAGTGAAAATCCCAGACTCAAACATCAAAAACCGTTACATAGCCCTAAAGTGACAGTTTGGGCCGCAATATCTGCCAAAGGAATAATTGGTCCTTATTTTTTTGAAAACGCACGGGGGCAAAACATCACTGTTAATACCGAACGCTATGTTGCGATGTTGGAAGGTTTTTTGGCCCCAGAACTTGAAAATTCAAGAATAAAGAACTCTAGGACTTGGTTCCAACAAGACGGAGCTACCAGTCACACATCAAATGACTCCATGGCGGTTGTGAAGCAGATGTTCCCTGGCAAACTGATTTCGAAAAGAGGTGATATCCCATGGCCTCCGCGCAGTCCAGACTTGACGCCTCCTGACTTTTTTTTGTGGGGATACCTCAAACACAAAGTCTACACCAATAATCCGAGAAACATCAGTCAGCTCAAGGAGAATATTCGTGGTGAAATGGCAGCAATCACACCAGCACTACTTAAGAAAGTTTTCGGTAATTCCGTTTGCGGTTAGAGGAGTGCCAACGTAGAGAGGGTCATCATTTAGATGATGTTATTTTTAAAAAATAAACTTCAGTTATCACTTAATAATTGCTTAGTTTTATTTTAACTATACCTTTTGTATTTATTTTTTAATAATTATTTTAAAAATGCACGTTCTATTGCGCCACCCTGTATTACATATTATTAAGTATTTTATTTGTGTTCGAGTAATTAAACCAACTATTAGTAAGTATTTGATATTTTAAAATTGCAAGTAAACCCGCAAAACGAAATCTAAATATAGATAATGAATATTTAAATATAATATCTACGTATCAGTGTATGGTGTATGCAGGTTTCCGCGTGTGTTGGTGGCCGCACGCCATCTCTCATCTACCACCGTAATGTTTCATTGTGGAATTACATACATTATAGAATATACATTGTTTTGGATGCGGTTTCTTTGTTAGATAGTGTTTTATTAAATACTTGTCTGTTTTAAACTCTTTATAGTAGTAACAGTAGTCTTAGCCCATTTCAGAACAAGAATCTCACTGATACCATTAGTACAGTGATGAGGTCTTCTCAAAAATGTACCCTGAGACTTGGGAAGCCGTTGCATATAAATGCACATGCCACTGGATCACGCTCTTGCTTGTATTGCGAGGATAACCCTATTAGTATGTTTTTTGATAACTTTTAAAAATTACATAGCCTGGATTGCACAAGAGGACGTAAGGCAACTACTTACATATTATAACTAAAACTCGTCGTACAAAAAATTGAAAAAAAAAACTGTATCGAAAATGATACAGTAATAAGGCACGCGAAAGCCTAATTAAAAACCACATCACACCCATCGCCATACTTATCACCAAACTACAAAACAAAACATGCACGTCCACATGTCGTCATCTCCATAACACAATTGACATGCCACATCCAAACCAAGTTAACTTTCATACATGAAGGGCCCACGCCAGCGCAACCCAGCTCATTCTAATTAAGCAGCCAGCCAGATTTATAAGATATAGAAGCATTAGTGAGATTTATACCAACTAGTGAATAATGAGATAAGTCTAATTACTTAGTCGTTGTGACTTGTGATCTTGGCGTTTGTTTTTATGGAAATCTGTCTAGTCTTTTAATCGTAAAATGATGATTATCTAGAATATCTTAAGGTGGCAATTGAGAGTCAGTTTAACTGATCAGTTGAACTGGCGCCCATCCCAAAATGGTCGTCAAAAACCAGAGCGATTCCAAATTCCAGTGGGGAAATCTAGTTGGCCTTAAACTTTTGGAGTGACGTTCAGTTTTATGTCTGGACTGATCAGGTCAACTGACTCGTCAATGGCCACATTTAGAATGAAATGCAGGGTTCTGTTTTCTGGTCGTGTATTCCATGTTTGATGATGGATTTAGAATCACCAAAACGCATTGGACTAGCGTCAACGTCAGGACTGTGTCAGCCAAATCAAAGGTCCTCTAAGATCGATTATAAGGTCAAGCGATGCATGTTTGCTGTATTAAGAACATGGCTAAAATTTGCAATCACCAAAACGCATTAGATAAGGGAGTGATTTCGTCTATTCCTCTTACACTGTACTAAGTCTGCAATAGCATCATACAGTTGAACTTGTACTTACTTATAAAGCCGTTGTACTTTCCCACCAACTAAAAACTCTGAAAGGAAATAGTTAAATGTCGGATTCTTTTGCCGAGACACGCAATGTATAACAAAATATAAATTTGAATTTGAACGTTTGAAAGAGCATTTGAAAACAATAGACGGATTATTTGAATCATAGATTATCAATCACACTGAATAAAAGAAAAAAGATGTCTTTATAGTTTAATGAATGAAAAAAGGTTAAGTTAAATAGTCTTTAATGATTTAATAAACCTATGGTAGCTTTGTTCTAAATATTTGTGTTGTCTTATTAACAAGACATGTTTGAAGTAATATAAAAAGCGCGAACCAAAGTGTTCCTAACACTT
This sequence comes from Timandra comae, assembly GCA_958496195.1. NCBI lineage: Eukaryota > Metazoa > Arthropoda > Insecta > Lepidoptera > Geometridae > Timandra > Timandra comae. Next base: position 1,463,758 of record OY292362.1, on the reverse strand, counting down.
AGAATATACTTTAAAAAATCTCGATAACATGTAAACAAATTGTTGATAATATTAAATAATTATATCCGTCTGCCATTTTCCCCTATATCTATAAAATTAAACAGTTAAATCTATTGCGATTAACTAATAATCAAAGCTGCATTAGTGTCGACTTTATCGATAAAGATTATTCTTGTCCACGCCTGCGCTTGCGCAACACCCGCGAGATTTATTTTCGGTACTTAGTTTTGTATTCACATCGGTACTTATTTTAATAAGTATGAATCCTACTAATAAATATGAAAGTTTGTATGGATGTGTGGATATTTGTATTTGTCACTGTTTCATGCGAAAACTACTGAATGCATAAAGAAGAAAATTGGTACAGATATTCCATTTAACTAAGAAAAACACTTAATAAAGGATTCGGATTTTAATAATTTAGTATACAGATACTACATAACCATAAACAGGTTTAATTTTAGTACAATTTTCACCAAAATCAATACAAAATTTGGTTTAACCGCAACACACTAGCTTCTTAAAACTTTAAACTCATACCACCAAACAACATTTTCATAAAAACCTAAACCTTACAAACAAACACAATAAACTTATAAACAATTTTGTATCAAAAAGGTCAAATAAAATCTGTGTGTTAATAGAGAGCCGACGTAATAACTCGCATTCATAACCAGTGCACGCGGTGACGCTCCAACAGATCGTAGTTACTTGATGAAACGGGCTTAGATCGGGCTTGGCTCAATATGTAGGATTGAGCGATGACTAAAAAGTGTTCTGTGAATTTAACACTGATTCAGAAATGATATCAGTCGAAATAATCCTCGCGAAAGTATGAAATAGGTATGGAATCTTTAATAAAAAAAAAGCTACAAATCAATCAGCTAAACAGATTAGAAACTAGAAAAAGAAGGTTATCACTGTTTTTAAATTTAGAAATGTTTTCATTTAAAACCCTCACGATCACGAGCAAAATTTAAAAATGGAACACGAACATTTTCATGAAAAGAACTTTCTGTTCGACATTTTTGAACAATGTTCTAAATTCAAATCATTAGGAACGAGCATAGAATGTTATTCTTTAATATTCCAAATTCAAATCTTTAATCTTTTTGAACGCTTTTTTTAAATGTTTCCTTAATGTTTAATGTTATTTTTCCGTATTCCAAATACAAATCTATAATCTTTTTATCGTTCAAAAATTCATTTTTTTCTTTTTCCTTTACTTTCTAAACGAAATAGTTTTCTTTTTTCGCTCAATCCCATAGATTAAGTAAATCCAATCAGTTGTACAGTAATTTTGAAATGAACTCTGGATGTCAATTAGACTTGGTCAGCGGTATCTCATCATCACTTTACGAGGTTTATTGCCGTCGGTATTCAATGCAACTCTAATTTTGATTACTTCCAGTAATTAACAGAAGTTTTTTAACTTTTTTTTCTTTATTATAAACGTTTAATAAAATGTTTTAGTATTTTGAGACGTAAATTCAATATTGAAAAGATTTCTAATCTTTGCTTTTCGAAGTTATTTTTAAATAATGTGAAATCCTAATTATTATACCCATTAAGTTAACATTCTTTATTTGAATTTGAATTTGGTATTTTTACGAGTTTTTAGCAATAGATTACAATGGACACGTGTATTCTTAATTCAAATTATTAAAATTAATACATAGAAAAATCAATTTAAAAACTTACTGACAAATTAATGTCAATATCTTATTATTAATGGTTTTATTAAAATTAATATTAGAAAAATGCAAAAACTATAATTGTTTTTTATATTATTTTTAACCAACACCTACGCTATTACAATAAATAATTAATTCTTAGCTGTCAAACATTAAAAAAATAACTTGACATATTAAATGTCAAAGACATAAAAACGAGTGATTTTTGTGACACACTAAATTGTTATCGGACGAAATTCGATATTTGAAATTTAACGAAATAAAATAAATTCAATTAAACTTTTCCATTTGTACCTTGCGATGTGAATTCGTGAATGCAAATTAATCTTTGGACTAAACAAATGTAGGTACAGATGGTGTCAAAAGTGATTTTATGTTGCAATGTGTTAAACAGGTACAGTGAGTAACAAAAGCTTTAATAAACACTTTAAATTCATGTAAAATTGTTTTATGGGATTCATTTAATGTTGTTTTGGTCGATTCAATACAACAAAGTGAATTTCAATTCATCTCCTTATTAAAAACTCATCAATAGTCCCGTGTTTAATTTTTGGATTGAACTACAATCAAATGCTTGATCATCAACATGCAATCATGATCACCAAAAGGCTGAAAAAGAGACTTTTGGCTGGGATCTTACTTTGATTTGTTATTTAAATTTCACAATGTGTTTGTGCAATTTTCATCAATATCCGTTCTTTGCCAAAAGCTAATATAGGTACAGACAGACAGACAGAGTAACATTCTTATAACATCTGTATTGATAACCACAAGTGTACAGTAAAGAGTATCAAATATCCTTCCGTAAGTACATTCGCACCGTGTCGACACCTCACGCGTACAAACGCACATAAAGTTATATATTTATCATCATTTTCGCCCACACAACTCGTTTTTATAAAATATATCTTTTTTATTATAAAGGGATGTCTGTTTAAAAGGTAAATGGCTATTTTTGTAAGACTTTTGTGCGCGATTGTATTTTAAACATCATAAATATATTATTTACGTTACACCCTATAATAATCAATATAATACTGATGTTTTACTTATAAAAAAGTAAGAAAATACTTTTATATTTCAAATAAGCAACTTTTTTTTAATTATGCTTAGTAAAGACAACTTTAATTTTATTAATAAACCTATTATTAATTAAATATTTCACTAAAAAGGAAAAAATCAAAATTCATACACTGGCTCACAAGTCTATTTTACTCACAAATATATTATTATTAGATATGAAAAGGGTTTCTTATAATTACTAGCTGGGAGTAAAGCCAAAAATTACATAATTGTTAACAAAAAATCCTATTAAAACTTCTAAGGACCTCAAAACCTCATAAAATAAACTCCTCTAGAATAACCTCTATGCAAATTAACCATAAAAGTATACAGAAATATATTGACAAATAAAACTAGTTCTTATTACTCAAGAAATAAAGCTTACATGTAATGTAGTAGCATTATTTTCATGTTGGTATCATTTTACATTGAGTGGACAATAATTGCGCATTACGTTCAGTTGATTCAGTTCATATAGAGTATCAAACTTCAACGGTAATCAATGATTTTGAAATTGTAGGGTAACTTTTTAACATTTTATTATGAAACTAGCTGTGCCCCGCGGTTTTACACGCGTAGTTCCCGTTCCCGTTCACGTGGGAATTTCGGGATGAAAAATAGATGTTGGCCGATTCTATGCCGAATATGGTCACAAAATTTCATGAGAATCGGTCAAGCCGTTTCGGAGTACGGGAACGAAAATTGTGAAACGAAAATTGTATAATATAGTAATACTTCCATATATAGTAACTTCTTTACACGTATATAATTTATTTTAATAATGCTTATTCTTGATTTAATTCTATTGAAATAAATACTCACTTAAATCAATGTAGTACTACTGGCAGAAAATATCGAAACATTAAAAAGTAAATACTGGCTATTAAATCACCAATAAAAAACAATTAAAAACGAATTGTGTAAAAGGATTAAATTTAAAAAAAGAACACGACCCAAAGGTCACAGACAGGGTTAGTCCCATTTTACTCCATTCCTTTGAAATCGAAAATAAAAAAATGCATACATGCAGTCCCAGTTTGCTCCAGAGAATAATTTTAAAAATAATATATTATTTTTCATATCCCACTTTACTCCAATCGATACTTGAATAATTTTATTGATTTTTATTTTTATGTCCCAAGATACTCCAAAAAGAGAAGTACAGTCGGATAGAAAAGTTATCAAAACATTTTATGCGGTTTATTCCCAATTCCAGGAAGATGCCGAAATGGGAAATTTAAGTGCGATTAGTTCCCATTTCGGCATCCAGATATAATTTAATAAGAATTTCGTAATTTTGTCTAAAGTACAGTCCCGACCATAAATATTATTACCTGTTTGGAGTGTTTGGTTTTCGAAAGAATTTGCGCGAATATGCTCTCCTGGTACTTCTAATAATAAATTATCCAATATTTACTATTGTGAATCAATTTAACAAAGTTTAATATAAAGAAAGACCTCTTCTACATTTCTGTTCTCCTGGTGATTAAAATTGATTATTATAAAATTTCTAGTACATAATGTTTATTTTGAACGAGCAATTTCGTTTTTTTTTGTTTGGCTCTACCGGGTGGTAGAACTATTCACCAGCAGTAGAACTATTTGTAGGTAAAACTCCTAATAACCCATGTTAGCCTGGTACTTTTGTCCACATAGTACTGTTTTATGAACAAAATATATCGTCTGATTTAATATTTCTATGTAAGACAATATGTTTTTACATTTAATAATAACACGGCCTATGGTAAATCTATAACTTTGTATTATTTTTCTTATTGATTTTTGCGTCTGACTGTATCTCATCCATAAGTGACATTACGCGTGGAGTAAAATGAAACTGAAAGTATGGCAGTTCCAAATATTGATATACAAAAGTGTATGACAGTTTGGAGTAAAATGAAACTTATTTTGAAAATTTAAAAAAAGAATATTTTTGTTTGGAGTAGCTTGGGACTTTTTGGTGGAGTAAAATGGGACTAACCCCACAGACAATGTAAATTCAGATTCAATTAAAGAAAACTACAATGAACGTCTTGTGATTGTAATTTAATACTGTGGCATTATATTTTTAATTATCCACGTTCCTTATTTAAAAAATTAAAATAATCTCATTCATTGTTGACTATACTTTCAGATTTTATTTAATCACTCGACTATAACGCTAAGAGCCTATTTGACGATCTTCAAGTAGAGTTCCGAGTACTTACTCACAAGTTTTGTCTTTGTTATTTGATATAAAGTAAGAAAGAGAAAAAACTAACTTTACTTGGTGAGTAACTTTACTTGAAGATCATGAAATAGGCCCTTAGACCTTTTATATAACGCAACGGATCGGAACGGAACGGAGTTTTCAGCAATAGATATAATTAATTCAAGAGGAAGATTTAAATGTAGTATATGTCCCCGGGAATGGGATTTTACACGGGTGAAACAGCGGGGCGCTGCTAGTACTTTATACGTCATATTTTACCGTGATTTAACACGGGTATTATTGTTTATTTTGACCACCTACAAAATAAAATAAAAAATAACAACTGACATATAAACTCCAAACGTTTTACTCTTTTAAATTGTCATAAAGGATCATATAAGGTTTGTGGTCCTATAATAATTTAGGATCATGTTATTATTTGTTCAATATGGTAGCAAATATTGATAATAAAGAAATTTAAAAGATTTTTTCTTGTATACTTTTTTATTGTATACGTATCTGTAAATAAAAAAACGCAACCTTTACTGACTGACTGACTGATATATCGACCCACAGCTGAACCACTGACCGGTTTGGACAAAATTTTGACATGCGGATAATTTTTATGACGTAAGCATCTACTAAGAAAAAAAACGAAAAGCGCATGAAACCGCGGGACACAGTCAGTCATAATATAAAGCTTCTAAATGACTTAGAAAGCGATAGAGAAATTGGTATTCAGGTCACATTCCCAGATTTATTTTTGTAATTATTAACATAAATTTTGTTTTCGTGAATCATCAACCGTATATGTAAGTAGATAAGGTTTGTTTTCGTATAAATAATAACAGTTAATGTACTAATGGCACTACAAATCCTTCTCGGCCGGGCCTGGTATTGTCCACTGGTTTTATTTGCTCTCAAACTACTGTCGCTCGATTCACCTTTTTCCTTTTAACTCAGACAATTTTTAAATGGTTTACGTTTGATACCATTATTGTGTGCCAATCAGGCTGAATTACAATGTCCTTTGCGAACGGCCGAACTTATTTTTTTAATTTTATTTTTTTCAACAAATCATTTTTATTTTATTCACTTTTTTTAGTAAACAAGACTCGGTTTTATTTAGATGAGAATGGACCAGTGTTCTGAATTTAAATAACTTGTGTTTGACATTGTTTCAGTTATAGTTTTGTTTTGTGCCAGTGTTTCATAGTTCTTTTTTTGGTGTTAACACCTTCTTGCTGGTTGTGATCTTTAACTTATTTTTAAAATTGGAACGGTCTATTATGATCTTTCTCTCGAGTATCTGCCCCCCTAGACAAGTGGCAAACGCTCCCAGTCTATTCCTTTTCTCCACAAACGAACGTCGTCTCTACAACAGCGCTAACTTCTTTGATATCGTTGGTGCACGTCATTTTTTACAATTGTCAAACAGTACAAAACGTTCCAACTGACATAGCAAGTTAATAAATGAAATGAGTTTGACATTTGCTTGTGAATAGAAATTACAAATTGGCAGCCAAGTGGCAGTTTGACAAACGTTTTCGGGCCGCGAGCGTATGAATTTTAGCGCATGCTAGGACCATGCAGAAAAGTTAAGAAGAGAAACGCTAAAACCGCGACGATTGATCAGCTGATACTTTATTTGCAAATTTTGTAGTAATGTTTGCATGAATCTTGATATTAACTAATAAATAATATAATTTCGATTAAAAGAATGTTATGTGTTCGTATTTTGACCTTCTAGTTTTTGATAAATATTAAAAATAAACAAACAAAGTAATTTAATTATTTATTATGATAAAAACTGTGTACATTATCTTTAAAAATCTAGGCTACCAACATTTTTTATCTGCAACTATCTATCTAATGCCTTAATTATTATGTATTTATATTTACTCTAGGTATTTAAGTAAGTATATAATATTCTTTAAGTTCTAAAGTTGTAAAACATAATTTATTTCATTGAAGTTTCGTTCTTATGGCTTTTGCTGGCGTCAAATCCCTAATATAATACAATGTATAATACCTCTATGGTCAAATCACACCATCCTTTTATTACAACGCCATCTTTTGGCTCTTGAAAATAATAAATTCTAATAACATGATGTCTAACCTTTGATTATAAATTTGTCCGGATAGAGTAATGCCAACAAACGATGCGTTATAATTGTCCTCAAATTGCGGAATATGTGTGAGTACGGCTCGTTTATTATTGTATTAGGTATTATGTCAATGTCAATATACCTTATTAAATAAAGTAAAATAGTAATTTGTAATAGAAAATAAATAAACTTCAATTGAACTAATTTAACATAATTTAACAGCGCAAACCGGCAAAAATAATTATTTTTCGTGAGCGTTATTCATAAGTCATTCAAATAACACTGATGTAAACAAAAAGTGAGTCTACCAAATATAGTAGACTTTATTTGACCCGTTTTAGTACGGCCAATTTTGTCCCTAGACAAGTATATAATCAAAGTATCTAACAATAAAACCGTTAGACAAGACCACTGACTTTTACCTTTAAACGAATAGACTATGCGTTCACTATGTTTTTGTACAGAGAGAATCCTGGTCGTGATCCTTATTCTATGTTTTGTACACTTGGCTACCAATTGACAACCTATTGCGCCACGGGGCGAGGATTTGGCATATATTTGGAGCGTTCGCCAGTTCGCCACAGAACACATTACACAAAGTATCTCTGTGCCATAGAATAATAAACATTTTGTTCATAATTTATTTAACTTTAAAATTTATTTTTATTCTGTCAAAATTTATTCAAGTATTTATTACCATTATATTCGTGGATCGGCTATTGTATAGATTAAGGAGTGTTAAAAGTGTTTTGGAAAATTAAATAAATAAATAAAATATTAAAAAACTAAAATTTTTGTACATTTTATAAACTTTGTGCAATTCAAATTATGAACTTTGGTTTTACTAGTATAATATTATCTGTGGTTTTACTATGAACTACAATTTAATCTTTAATATTAATATCAATAGTAAAAAAAACGGAAAATAAATGTTAATAATTCATTTTTATGAAATTAATTTTTTTTTTAAGTATATTTATTAAAACAATATTGACACAAACGTGAACAATTTGAATCAAATAAATCAATCATTCACCATTTTGAATGAAAAATGTACTACTGTGGCATTTCCTTGAAGTTTCCTTGCGAAGAAATCCGACGAATAGATAAATGACCACTTGTCTTCCAACTTCACGTTTCGTAATGCGGCAAAATTACAAGTCGCAAGCATATATCAATTTCATTTATAAAAAGGAACTTTCTGTTCTATACGTCTAACATAATTGCCATTTGTCTAGGGGGGCTGGAATCTGTTAAAATGATAGAAAATAATATTAGTTACCGCGAATTTTAATTCGTGATGATTTTAAAGAATACGAACCACTTCATTGTTGGTGTTACATAAAAATTAATTAAGTACACTTTCAATGTCATGATATCAGACCTCTACAACACATATTTGGTTACACTTTTAAGTACAAATCTTAATTAACAAAACAAGCCTTTTAAACTGTTAACTCTAATCAAAAGGTCAAAATGCAAAAAGGTAAAGAAATAATTGAGACAAACGTAACACAAGTTATCGCTACCAAGTCCCTAAGTATGCAATAAATCTCATTTCGCCATTCTTATCTATAGCTCTCACGTAGAGATACACTCGCTCTCAGCTCTCAATACAAAAGTGTCGACACTAAATAAGAAGTTGAGACACATGTTAGCGTCTGTGACATTTTATTTTAGATAAGCTCTTTGGTCTCATAATTTATAAAAGTTTAAATAAGAGTTTGAACTGTTTGGAAATTAATAAATTCGTAGCATATTTCAAAAATGTATTTGAACATACATACAATATTAATCCTAAACTTATATTTTCGTGTCACAATGTTCGTTCCCGTACTCCTCCGAAGCGGCTTGACCTATTCTCATGAAATTTTGTGAGCATATTCAGTAGGTCTGAGAATCGGCCAACATCTATTTTTCATCCCAAAATTCCCACGGGAACGGGAACTACGCGTAGTGGATGAAATAATGACGACAAAGGCAGTGTTACAAATGGAAAGAAAATTTTGCGATTCAACCCTAAACATCAAGAACGTTGCGTAATCATTTTGACCACAAAAGTAGTCAATAAACTCCTAAAAATGACCATCTTGCTACATTTAACCAAACATTAAACTAAACAGTTGTAATATCTTAAAAATACCTTAAAATAAATAACCAACAAGCGGTTAATAATTTACCGTAATTTGTGTACAAAAACGATGTCGAAAACGCCATTACATTATAACATCTTAACTTCCAAAGCCCAAATCCCATCTAAATTAACGTAACCAATTAACTTTAAAACTAGATTTTTCCAAATAAAAATTCGAGAATACAATATAATTTTACGAATATCATAAAATACATAAAAATATATGTGTTACAACAGATTTGGGAATAGATAAACTCGTATTAGAATATTATGAATTGCTAAACTGGGGTCTGGCTCTGTGTGTGGCATCGGTAACCACTCACACACACTATTTATCTTAGATCTCTTCATTAAACGATTTAGAGTTTATTTGACTTTCTTTTGAACAGGAATTAAAATCGGTAGAGTTTTCTTGGAATCGAAAATGGTTTCTTTTTAGAATTAGATCAGTAATTTAAAATAAGTGAAGATCAAATAGAATACGGCTAAATAAGACTCAAAATGAAGTTGCCATGTCCAAAAATACTTAAGAAAATCTATAGAATACATAATTAAAAAACAGCTCAAGTCAACACCAAATACGGTCAACTTAAATTAGACCATAATACACATAATGATAAAGTTGTATCTCGAGAATAATACAGAAGTATCGAACAATAAACTCTTAATCTCCGAGACACGTCCATTGAAAAATCCAATTTGGCAATCTTTAACTAACCCCATAAAGCGTCAATACCGAACCAATTTATATCAATGACTTACGAACAATGTTAATAAGGCAAGATACAAGAATGAAGCCATTAGCGAAATCACTAAAACTAACACTTCAATAGCCACCGTCTGCAAACCAATTTGTACCATAGAATTAACGGGTCTAAGTTGCAAATACCTTAAAAGCAATCTCTATAAGCAGCATAGCAGTTGCATTTACCATTTATCTTGGTATTGGACGCGGCCGCAATTAATCAAGGGCCGTTGACACATTCGTAATATAGAGATGATAAAGAGAAAATGATGATTTTAAGCTAATTATCGACAATGTTGTTCGATTTTTTTGCTCCCACTTAACACCTACCCAATTTGTCGGTACTTTAATCAGACGGGCCAAAAATCTGTTGTATTATTTCGGGTGGTTTATCAGTGAACTCTCCGGGATGTATTGAAACGTTAATTTATTTTTTATTCACCATTTTCACTCTCATTTATCATCGTACATCGGATGTGTTTTAGATTGTTTATTTTATAATGAGCCCGTGCAAAGGTCAGAATTGGTTTTGCTTTGTTTTTGTCCCCCTTTTAACACGGCCCTTGTCCGAGATAGCTTTTAAAAGATAATGATTATTATCGATTCGAACATTTTTCTCAATGAATTTTTGTTTATCGATCACTTTTTGAACGATTTTAATAACTAAGTACTTTGTATGTTTTAGTGTTTTCAAAGTCTGGTTTTATTCAAATACATTGTGAGCTAGACCTCACATAAAGTTGATCAATTCCCATTGCTTTTAAATGCTTTTTAATTAATTGCGATGGCAATCTCCGTTTCTTCGAGGCATGAACAATTAGTTTCGCGATGTCTATTTGCAGTTGGTTTAATGTAGCTTTTGTTGGCTTAGAAATTTACTGATTATGGATATTATAGGGTTTCAATGGGAATTTATTCATTAGATTTATTCATGTCTTATCTTTATTGTATTGAATATAATTTACGAGTTTTAATATTAAGATTCTTGCGTTCTTACTCCAATTTTAGAAGTAGAAATCAATAGTGAATTTCTTAGAAATAGACTTTCATGTAGAACCTAAAATAGTTATCTTGTAATGATTTATCTATTAGAAAAGTAATTGAATTATAAACATTTGCTTTTTAGGTTGAATTTTTGTGATAGCTTTCATTGACATTTTCAAACCCCCCAACCTTATTTTTATTATCAATTATGCTGCAATCTACTTCATTTTCCCATTCAGCATTCACTAAAACCTTACCCACCTCATCACACACAACCTCATTAACTCATATATCTTCTTCCAGATGTCAGCCATCGATCCTGACTGCGGAGTCAACGCTATCGTCAACTACACCCTCGGGGACACCTTCTCAAGACCTCAGTTCACCGTGAAGCCAGATTCAGGGGACCTCTGCATCACAGCGCCTTTGGACTATGAAGCCAATTCGGATTTCGAGTTCCCTGTCATTGCTACTGATAGAGGTATAGTTATCCTTACTATCCTTACTAATATTATAAATGCGAAACTAACTCTGTCTGTCTGTTACCTTTTCACGGCTAAACTAATTTGGTAAAGGGGTAGCTTATGGTCCGGGAAAGGACACAGGCTACGTTTTATCCCGAAATTCCCACGGGATCGGGAACAACGCGGGTGAAACTGCGGAGCGTTTTTTGTTAGTAAGATTCCGCTACAGGGTTTTAACCACGGTTTAGAATCTCCTACTTTTAGCCTTCATCTCACTGATAGTTTAATATAGTCAAAAGAAATAGTCATAATCAAGCAACATGCTTGACTAATGAAATTAAAATCGGGAATGTGTGCTGAGAATAGCACTCAAGATACTTTTTTTATGTAAGTTCCCGCAAAATTGAGATTTACACAGGTTTAACCGCAACGATAGCTGTGCGTGTTTAATAATATAATTACCTAACCTTACTGCTTAAACCAAGAAAGTGCCAGTACACCATTTAGTACTATCCTAAGTAGGTGAACAACATTTCTAATAGGCTTAGACCTAATAAGTCAAGATAGTAAGTAATTAAAGTAATTTACAACTTGAAATTGTCCCAGTAATTGATAATACATAATAAAACTTGCTAATTTAATGTCTTAGACCTGTTAAATGTCTGTAGTATTAATTAATTTTGCAATAATGTAAATCATGTTTATTGGTCACTTCTTTTATTTATAATCTTCTAATAATTACATCAAGGATTTTGCGATAAAAAGTATCCTATGTGTTATTTCTGGTTATAAGGAACACCGATACAATAGTTTTAATGTAAATGACTTGTTACTATTTTACTTTTAATGTCGTATAGCCCTCTGGGTTGTGAAGGTCTGATGGCAGTCGCTTCACGTAAAATACAGACATTCCGCCAAATCCGGTTAAACTGAAAACCGACCCCAAATAGACATGGGATAAAGGTTCAGAAAAGAGAGGAGTTGTTACTATTTTACGTAAAAACTACTAGACATGCCATCCATACATATAAACTATAAATACATACAAATTTTCACCTCAAAATTCAAATGATCTTGAAATTTACTCGGTTAAATCCACGGAATGCTACCTAGTACAAATATAAAAGTAGAAGATACTCGTATATAGTAAGTATATAAATTGAGTAAATAAGACGAGGCCTGAAGGTAGCCAAAATTGTGAGTAATAATTCATTGGTTAAAAATACTGTACTTGAATCGGCTCCGAAATAAATTCCGTATGTCTTTCGGCGACCCTGCCTGATTTATAGGTCCACAGTCAAGTAACTATTACCTTTTGTATTTTTTTTTCGAAATACTAACGTTACAACTTCGCCGACTGCGGCGAGGAAAAATTCGTCTCGAATTGCGAAAGTTTTCGATGTAATTCAATCGATTATTTTGGGAAAAGTATCGATTAAAGTAAATGTAGTTTTTAGTGATTTTAGAATTCAAATTTTAATTAGATTTTTTTATTTGGTAGTATTTTTTGTTTGAAAAAGAATAAAATAGTAAAGTAACGTTTGGTTGTCTATGATATAAATAAAGCTAGACAACTAAAACGCTAATTAAAACATAGAATTAAAAAGTTTAACAATGACGACAATGGCATTTTTTACATAAATGAGACCACTGATAAAAAAATATTCAATTAAAATCTCAGCCAAAACATTAATTAACTTAAAACTCAAAGAAAACACAATTAATTAAAGGCTGCAAGTAAACAAAGAACAACAAAGATATCGCACATTTGTCTATCCTGATTACGAATAAATCAATTTTGAAAGGACATGCGTGTACGCAACGACTTTGTAAGCCATTCGCAGTGTCAGGTATCATCTGTAGATACTATGTATTATCTGAACTGTGACTGCTTTTATATTATAATATACTTACTGAGGCTTCATGTAGTTGGGTTTCTTTAAGTTCTTTGGTTTCGTATTATTAGCGTTAGCGAAGATGTTGTGTGTAAGGTTATTTTTAATTGGAACATATATAAAGAAGTTAATGTTGCTACTGATGAAAGCTATCATTGTTATATTACACTAGCTGTGCCGATTTTACCCGTTTTATTTCGGGACAAAAGGGAATAAAAATCCAATGTCTAATTCTTAGTTATAAAGAACATCTGTACCAAATTTAGTCTAAATCGTTACAGTGGTTTTTACATGAAATAGATTGAAACATATGTAAACACAATTAGTTACTTACTTATCAATGAAACTTTACTCAAAGCAAATTTATTTATTTGCAGGAGGCCTATCAACAACAGCCATGGTGAAGATACAACTCCTTGACATCAATGACAACGTTCCAGTATTCACAGTCAAAGATTACAACGTATCACTCAAAGAGGGTAGAATATTAACCGAACCTATAATAGCAGTATCCGCTATAGACGCAGATTCAGGCAAATTCGGAACAATAACATATAGAATAGTAAACGGAAATGATAATGACGTGTTCAGAATTGATAGGAATAGTGGAGAAATTTTAGTAGTGAAGCCAGCTTTGGTGCAGAATAATGTGAAGTTTGATCTTGAAGTGTCGGCGACTGATGGAGGAGGTCTTAGTGCTCCCCAAAATGCTGTAGTTCATGTCACAGTGATGCCACCTGGTGCTGGTACGGCGTTATTTGATAAACCAAGATACAATTTCCGTGTCAAAGAAGATGTCAGAATAGGAACTGTTGTTGGCAATCTGAAGGCTACACTTGGTGATAGAGGTAAGTTCATATTAATTATTTTAGCTGTTATTGTTATAAGCCATACTGTCCCACTGCTGGGCAAAGGTCTCCCCTATTGATTTCCAGGTATTGATATTACTTAAGAAATTACAACAATCATCATTGGACAAATAATTACTAGGATTAAATTGTATAGAATTTCACTCAAACTTTGAGTACTATTTTAAGTGGGCGTGCGATTGAAAATGCTATGTTTATTTCTTACTAGCGGCGCCCCGCGGTTTCACCCGTAGTTCCCGTTCCTGTAAGAATAAGGGGATAAAATTATGCTAACAACCTTCCCACTGAATCACTCTATCTATTAAAACAAACCGCATCAAAATCCGTTGCGTAGTTTTAAAGATCTAAGCTTACATAAGGACATAGGGACAGAGAAAGCGACTTTGTTTATATACTATGATATTTGTCCTTGTTTTCTAAATAATAAATATCTAAACATTTTCTAAAAACTAACGCATCATGTCAGTATGACTACACATAGAAAATAAAATCTAGGATATCAAAAATGTCGGTCCGTTGCTTCCGTGAGGTTACAGCTTAATTTGCCTTCAACAAATTTATAGAAGTCGTGCAACAGTTGTTTGTATTCAAATTATAGAGAAACGACGAGAGGAAAAGCGGATAGCGGACACAGATTTAATAACTTAACTTTGGAAATGGTTCTGACATATTTTTTTATATACTTTTTAAATCTTACCAAAATATTTATTTTTTTTAAATCGCCAAGATACATTAACATAAACTTAAATCTAAGTGCCGTAGCTTGTAAATATAAAAAGTATAACCATTCTTAATATAATACATTTTCTATTGCATTCAACCCGGAAATATTTCGTAGTTTGTACAGCAATTTTAGATTTTCTAAATACAAAATAGCAAATTATATCGTTTCCTTAGTCTTTGTTGCCAATGATAAGTATAATACAATATCTTCTTCTAATATATAAAATTCTCGTGTCACAGTTTTCGTTGCTATACTCCTCCGAAACGGCTTGACCGATTCCCATGAAATTTTGTGAGCATATTCAGTAGGTCTGAGAATCGGCCAACATCTATTTTTCATCCCGAAATTCCCACGGGAACGGGAACTGGAACTACGCGTGTGAAACCGCGGGGCGCAGCTAGTATACAATAAAATATGTCGTCTTCTTACATTTAGATGGCAAGACCAAATTAACTTATCTCTATTAAACACTGGGTATTCAACTGTTTAGAACTATGACGTAATATTTTCTTATTACCTTACTTAAACCGCGGTTATTCCGCAGAATTATGACTAGGTAATTCGCACCGGGTGTCTTAACATTGGCGTATGGTCGGTCACAATAAGTATATTTATATAAATATAAAGTTTTATAGCAGAAAATGTTATGCATCTTATAATTTGCGCCAGCCATAAGGTCTTTATCGCACTGAGTGTATCTCAGTTTGCGTTCCACACATGAACTGTGCGATGCTATTTTGTTTTATGCTGAACGTAAAAACGTTAAGAATATTTCATTGCCAATATAATTGTATGCAAATAACACATGCATTAATACACACATTCACTTCCTACTATTACTTAGACGTTGATTTTACTAGTCATATTGAGATAAAAAAATCTGAATAGTTAAAAAAATATCACTCACAAAACTTAATTAAGTAAATAATTTTGAAATAAAAATAAAAAAAATATGTTTATTGTTCTTTTACTAATAATACATAAGTCTTATGCATAACTGAGATTAACATATATACATAATAAATCTGTTAAGGTTTTAATTATTGTGAAGGATCATTACGTAGAAGGATTTTTTTTTTAGTAGTTATGGACTTTACCAAATCAAATGCAAGAAAAACTATAAATTAACTTCGACCAAAGAGATATTTTTAAACATTTTAGGACTGTCAATAAGGAATGCTAAGCACAGGCACAAAAGAAAGGAAGCAACCACAATTTAACCAACCTAAACTGTCCAACATAAACTGTCCAACATCAACTGAGCCCAGTGTACACTTAACTTAAAGATGGCATACTTAAACATATAGTAATAGACTATTGTTTCAAACTGTGATCACGATGTTCAGATGTTAGGCCCTTTCCCTGTTTCCCGTATTCGTACGTTTGTTTTTATGACCCTAGTTATTTTAAATAGATGATATTTATTTGATATTTAACTTTAAAAAATGTATTGTGTTGGTACTTTTTCTATTTCCGTTTGTAATATATGTTTTTTTGGTTGTAACTTGGACTGGAGTTTTGTTAGATTTTATTTTCCCTGGGTTTGCACGGTTACTTACAAAAGACTTTAAATATGTGAAGTTACTATTTGAAAGTTTCATTCACGTACAATTTTATAAACCATGCGAAGACTTTTTCCCCGAAAACTTATCGCAACAACAAGATATAAGTACATACAAAGTTGTTATCGTTGGATTGACCAGAATATATTTACTTTTAGCACGCAAAAATGATCAAAATTAATCCACAATATTTATATGTACACCAGTAACAATTAAACAATAAACATACACCATGTAAGTTTTTTCTATTATTTCTATTAAAAGTATGTACCTAGCCGTAAAGAACGATGAAATTATTGTATCCTAAACTATATGTATTAATTGTGTTCTCATGTAAGTGACTGTTGTATCTTTTTTGAGAATAAATTCTTTAAACCTAACATGCATCTCTACAATTCTCTAAAACACCCGAAGCAAGCATCAAACGCACGCAGGTTCCTATGAATCAAGTTACAAGGTCCCGTAACTTCGTATCAATGTAACAATGGTACCGCGATTCGCATAGACAAGTGCAGCAGTAACGGTATTGAAATTCAATGATTCACAGACGAACTAAGTTGGTACAAACTTGGGGTGTGCTGCGTGTTACACTGGTCATTTATTTAGGCCATACTTATATTGTTACGTGAAAGAAAGGTTTTGGAAGAGCAGAATGGAAGGAAATCCCTTTTGAATAAAAATTGAGACGTGAAAAGATTGATTTGGGCTGTTTCTGGAGGGATAGTGTGAGGAATAAAGAGTCTGATTGGTAGAGTGCTTAGCTTAAGTTGCTCCATTTAATTTAATAGTGTTGCAAGTATAAAAGAGCAGTATTATCAAAATTATAATAAAAAAACTCAAATACAACTTAAGTATACTATCAAATAATAAATTAATATTTAAATAGCCAATACTCACATAAAGAAATACATATTAATTGAAGTAATAATATGAAAACACGTACATAATTCAAAGAAAATTACATAATAAAATAAACATTATTCAAACATCACACATCTCATGACAACATTACAACAATCGTACAACAACTCAATAACGAAATTTACTTAAATATTTTTATTTTAAACCATAAATCTCTAATCAGTGGCCGTAAGTTTAACGTTTTAACTAATTTAAATTACAAAACGTATAAAATATTATTAGATTTACGATAACGGTGTTACGCGTCTGTGTGACAGGCGGAATTATGGAAACTTTGGTCGCTTGTATAAAATATTAGTAAATGCGACGCGATGCTCGATGCTCGCCAGGTTTGAACTTGTTTTATACTGACTTCACGTTGATTTACTTCTGATATCTTTACTTCTAGATTTAGTTGCGGTTTTGGTCTATGTACATACAAATAAACAGATGAGTCAATTTGAAATGAAAAAGCATGAGATTTTTTCGCGTTGATCCGTTGGTTTTGGTTGTCTTACTAATTTTTGGGACCCTCAGAAGTTCTACATCGTCTACATGATTATGGAAAACTGCTCCTTTGTCTATAGTCACAGGTAAATATGAAAGCTTAATGGAAGGTTCGTATCTGACGGAATATGCGTCGCGTATTATCGGTCGCGTAACGCCAGAATAGACAAATGTATAGAAAAACACTTGACTGTTCACACTCAACCGATTATACGTTAGTACGTTAAGTGTGAACGGTCAAGAGTTTTTCTATACATTTGTCTGTTCTGGCGTTACGCGACCGATAATACGCGACGCATATTCCGTCAGATATGAACCTTCCTTATTAAATTAAAAATTTAAATACCCCCAACACAATTACTTTCAAACCCCCATAACTTTTAAACGGGTCAACCGATTTTCATTTAACATGTTTAAGAACACTCGCACGTAAGTCCCCTTTAATACAAAAGAAACTAAATTGAAATCGGTTCATCCGTTCGGGAGTTATGATGCCACAGACAGACAGATACACACACACACACACACAGACACGTCAAACTTATAACACCCCTCTTTTTGCGTCGGGGGTTAAAAACAAAGATAATCAAAAAGTCCCCCAAATATACGTAACCATACCAAACATGAAAACAAAATCTGCAAAACAACTACCCGTAAGGTAATCTCAATTCAAATAAATAATAAAGTAATTAGCAAAAGTTGCAATAGCAATACAGGATCGATATTACGAATCAAAGTTAAGATTCGTATCTTGTTTAAAAATCACATTGTATCTGCTGTGAATGGTGCAAGTTATTAACTTAAAGATTGTTTCGATTTAAACGGGAGTTTTACTAATATTATATCGAGAATGTATGGATGTTTGTTACTCTTTCATGTAAAAATTACTAAATAGATTTAGATTAAATTTAATGCATATTTAATTATGACCAATAATAACTAACTAATAACTAAAATTTAATAATAACTTGTTATTCGGAAATTCCTACTGAATCGGGGTTTAAATCCGAAGAACCTACAAGCTAGTTAATCACAGCAATATGTCTGCTGCTAAAACTGATATTATCTAGTTTATAGTGAAAAAAAACGTATAATTAGTGTAGGCCTATTATTAAATTTGGTACAACACACATTTAACACTTTGGGACACTGTATTACATACATATATTACTATTTTCGTACCTATCTAATTGCAGAAAACGGCTCTACTTTCACATAACTAGCTCAAAACTTCAAATTTCACCACTCAAAGAACATTCCAGACCAAAGATCGCTCGTCTCCGTTTCCGTGCATCATCAGAGACCCAGTCCTGAGTTTAATTAGAATGAGGTCCATAACATTTATGTTCAGCTTGCAAACGCTACGCCCAGCACAGATTTATAGCCGTATGCCCCGAGATAAACACCCATTAATTAAAAAATACATATAAACTCAAAAGTTTTGGAAGAGAATATTAAACACAAAATATTATTGTATGTGTATTGGTAAATAATGAAACGATTTGTGTTGTGTAGGGTCGGTGGCCTGATTGTGGGATTGTGTCTGTTTGAGCAAAGATGAGTGTGGGCCCACTAATTTCTATAATAATGATGAAACAAAATAGCGGGTTATCAATTTAGCTCGATTGTTCATCTGACCCCAACTAAACTGAATACTTATACATAGTTTTATATGCGTAAGTTTGACGTCATAGTAAATGAAAATGGTTTCCCTCTAGTCCAGACTAGATAGTCACAATTTAAGTGGACAGAAAAATCAATCACTTCTCATCAAAAATAATTATATTTAACTAGCTGTGTTCTCCGCGGATTCACCCGCGTAGTTCCCGATCCCGTGGGAATTTCGGGATAAAAAATAGCCTATGTTCTTTCCCGGATCATAGGCTACCCTTGTACCAAATTTCAAGTCAATTGGTTCAGTAGTTTAGCCGTGAAAAGGTAACAGACAGACAGAGTTACTTTCGCATTTATAATATTAGTTTGGATAAGTAACGACATTTATTAGAATTATCTCCAATAAAGATTCAGTTTTGACCTTATTTGTAGACTCTAACGAACTATAGAACAATGAAATACTTAGTTGCATTTAAATAAGGCTCTCCGGATACTATTGGGAACCAATTTTGTAGGATAAATTGGTCTAACTTTATTGTATATCCAGCCAAGTAATAGAATGCTAGTTTGACCTTTTCACAAATAAACTGCTTAATTAATGTTAATGGTATTGGGTAATAAGCAAGAAAGTTTTCATTGCTTGATCCAGAAATCGAACTCGAGATCCCCAAATCGGTAGACTAGTGAACGTGTCACTAGCTAGAACATTGAAACGTAAATAAAAAATAATTAAAAAAATCCACTAGTACGCATACAAAACAAGCTTATAATTGGTCGAAAATACTTTTAAAAATACTGGCACATAAAAAGAACAATTTTTATTTCACGCTACCAACCTCTATAGTAACTGAAATTTGAAATTCGAATCTGGATATCCAAGGATGCGATTGGGACGCGGCCGCGCTGCCGAATAAATCGTTCCGTACACCGACCCCATTTGACGACAGTTTTTGTACCTTAAACTTTTCTTTTTTAAATCCTCCGCTCGGTACGTACCACAATTATTTCCAACTTTTTCAATGGGACTTTACTCAAACGATTTATGTTTGAAAATGTTTGGTGTTGTTACCGGTAATAAGAGTAATTTCATTTGTGTTTTGTGCTGTTGACAACTAACGTAATGTGGACAGATTTTTGGGGTTAGTTTGAGGTACCTTTTTAATGACTTCAAATATATTAAGTACATAGTTTAAACATGTATTATACCTTTTATGGTAATCATGGTTCTTTATCTGTAAAGTTATTATATATAGTTTTTAATTAAGTGAAATATTTACCATAATTTAAATACTTATGTTTATTGAAACAGCGTGTTTCACACAAATATATCGAAATAGACTTTAAACTTACAGTAAAACACTGTTCAACAAAATCTGATTAAAATACGAGACAAGTAACTAATGTACAAATAAACATAGAATTTACATAACAACTTATGTAAAGATCAGTGTTTAAGAACTATTACATAGGTCATACATGGGCAGATTTATTGATATGTAAATGATTGATTTAAAGACGAATGAATGAACTTATTTTTTAACTGACAAATACAAGATTAGGCGATTTTGTAAGAGTATAAATATTTGGCAATCTCTACATTTTTTATTTAATTTAAAGAATCAGAAATGTAGAGATTTGTTTGTCCGCATGTACAATATTTTGTACTATAATTCCGTTTTTATATTTTTTATATTAGTACCTATTATTAAATATACTACAATTGTTTTTCATTCTAGAAAATACACCTACAATCTTAAAATAAGACTGCATTCATTTAATTATATTTAAAATGAATTACTTAGAGCTTAGAGCACTTTTTATCTACAACAATTCGCCATCTCGATCTCACCAACACTACACAAACTAAACAAAACAAAATAAAACAAAAACGTTTAAAAGCGCGCGATCCGATAAACAATAGAAAATCTAAAAGCGGTCCTATGTCCTCCTGTTATTCTGCCAATGATAATATCACTTCAATGTATTAGATAAATTAATTCACTACATTAAAATCTAGACGTAAACAATTCACATACGGACTATCTTTAACAACACTTAATTGAGGGAGTTTAAGTTTTCGTGAGGAAGATAATCAGTGGCCGTTAATGATTTCAGTGGGGAATGGATGCAAATATATTTAGGTATGGCAGTGGTATGGCACGGCATGTCGATCGTGACCCGGGCTTAGGTGACGCCTTAATGAATTGGAGTGACACTATAGTTCTTGGGAGGCTGAGTGTGTGCTTATAGGTAGTCTCTTTTTATACTGATAAGGTTAAGATATAATGTGAAATGTTAATGTGTCTTTCTCATTAGTTATGTTAGTATAGTAGGATAAGTATTGATAATTCTAATTACCGCTTTTGTTTAGTGCGTTTTTGGTGTTTCGAAAATAATACTGCATGTTGTAGCGATAATATGGTCACACTTAAAACATTTTATGGAAATTTAGTTGATACTATTGATCCAATTCTCAAATGGAGACGAACACAGCACAAGTCACAACTATTACCGAAATATGCACCAAAACAACACCGAATTAAATGTTATTAAATTGAGGTGAAGTTTTCCAAAATCGAAAATAGCGATGCGATAAAAAGACGATTTCAATTCCGAATACAGCCGAAATAAAACGAAGGTGGGCATCAGGGACTGTATAAAGAGGAGAGACAAAGGGACAGAGGGGGGAGGGGGAGGGGAGAAGGGAGGGGGATACCAGGACCTGTTACACAAACAAAGACTGCCGAGCATGTCCACAAATAAGAACGTATATCAATCCAACGTCAACTGTTCTGCCCAAAACGACTGCCTAAAAAACGCGAAGCAAAAAGGTTTGCGGTGAAATGTAAAAAAAAAATTTCGACAATGATCCCTTAAATCGCTGTGAGAACTGCCAATTAAAAATTGATAGATATTAAACTGTGTTTCCGTTTTCTGGTACATTTTCCTTTTTTAATTTCGGTCTGTTTGTTGTTGTGTTGATTCGAATATTGAAATTTTGAAATATTTGAATTCGGAGTGGAGACTTGAATTCATAATTTAAGATTACTATATTACGTCCTTTTTTATATTACTACTAGCTGCGCCCCGCGGTTTCACACGCGTAGGTCCAGTTCCCGTGGGAATTTCGGGATGAAAAATAGATGTTGGCCGATTCTCAGACCTACTGAATATGCTGACAAAATTTCATGAAAATCGGTCAAGCCGTTTCGGATGAGTATGGCAACGAAAACTGTGACACGAGAATTTTATATATTAGATATCTATTCAACTTTTAACATTTCAAGTACCGTGTAAATGCTAAAGATATCCTACCTTAATATAATTTCTCTTACTTTAATCAAACTTGAACATATTTTCGTTTGAATATGTAATATAAACTCAATACTTCCAGATATTCTTTAACGTTTGATGCAAACCACTTTTATCTCCGTCTATCAATCTATCAATAAGTTTATGGGATCACCTTTATATCCCTTTTGATATATGAGCTAAGTTTTGCATATTAATATGAAATACTGAGTTTATAGTTTCCGTAATCCAGACTTATACTTTTCTTGTGTATTTGACATTGTAGATACGAATATGTATTTTGTGTAATAAAAATGGTAACTTTTCTTCTTTAGATAGTATATTATGTGCTAATCAAGCGTATGATAGATAGATTACTTCCTAGATTAGCATCAATATTTCCACTAGTAAGGATGAACAATAAATGTTTTTTTTTAAGCATCAATCTATATTCACATTCAAAACATTAAATTGATTTCGGATCGTCGAATAACAAAAAGGTTCCATTATTGTTTTTGCAAGAGTTTTCATTTTAATTGTTTTTAGTAATTTTTATGTAGTTTCAAATTTGGCAATCCACGTCCTGTTAAATATTCTTACCACTAGTAAATTAGCATATTTCATATTTAGGATGTTTTTCCTACATTGAGATGTACAATATTATAATTATTTTCTTAAATCTATCTTTTTTTCCTACCAGGTAAACCACCAATCCGCTACAGCATCACCTCCGGGGACCCCAACCATCACTTCACAATCGAACCTATGACAGGTGCCATCAGAACAGCTAGCCAGTTGGACCGGGAAGCGATACCCTCATTCCTGTTGAACGTCAGAGCTGTGAACGGAAACCCGCAGAATTTTGATCAGACACAGGTAATTACGATTTTAAAGATAAAATCATGAGCAAGATATTAGTGACTATGGTAATGAGATCCTTATTATAAAAGTTATGCTAGGCATTCTTTCAAAAATATTATTGAACATTCTTGCTTTATTGTGCAATTTAGTTGCAATTATTTTAACCCACTTTGTGTAAGGTCTCTCTCAGATTTATTGTATTGCACTCTTATTTTTTTTATTTTAAGATGCAGCTTCTCCTTGTCTCTCATCCAAATCTATTTATCCGTCTAACCTTCAAAAGATAGCATTAAGATAGATAGAATCACTTACACTTACAAAACTCCAACACATCTCTTAATAAATTTTCTTTAAAACCCCCAGGTCCAAATAACCTTGGAAGACGTAAACGACAACGCTCCAGAATTTGGCACTTCATCGGTGAGGGTCTCAGTGGCAGAATCCGCGGCAGTAGGATCAGTGGTGTACGCAGCGAGAGCCACTGATGAAGACGATGGGAGGAACGGACAGATCAGCTACCAGCTGGTGTCGGCTAGTGGATCAGCTAATACTTTTGCAGTCAACCCACAGCATGGATTGGTTACTTTGTTGAGGTTGGTTAATTTAACATTTATAGAATAGCTAGATTAAATACAATTATTTAAAATATATAGATTTAAACTAGCTGTACCCTACGGATTCACTTGCGTTGTATCAGGGTTCTTGATCCCGTGGGGATACTGAATTAAAGGTATTCTACTATACTTTAAGCTGACACTAGGGTCTGCATAGATTTTACGTCTAAAGTGAGTGGGTAAGGATCAAACTCACGACCTTTCGATCGCCAGGTTGACGCCAGAGCCATTGAGCTATTGTCGTTAGAAAATGTATTTCTTTATTAATAATAATAAATAAACATCATAGTTCCCCAATATTCAGTCCATTAAATATCCCATTTCCATAACCCAGTCGTAGTTTTCCATATATTTGCAATAGTCCCAGCAGAACCGGGGACTGTCCTTGGATGCATTTTATAGTGTTATACAGGGATAGTCGCCGGATTGTGCATCCTTTACACAAGATTAAATATGTCAAAGGGCTTCTGTGTGTTGGCTTTGGCCCCATACTAGCCTTCCAAAAGACCGGGACTCATTAATAGTCCCGTGAATGGAAAAGACATAACAATAAACATAAAAGCAGCAAATTAAGAAAATTAAACAAAGAAAAAATACTAACAATTTCACCCTTCCACAGACCCCTAGACTACGAGAACCTAGTGCGTCATAACCTGATCATATCTGCTAAGGACAACGGAGTGCCCCCTCTCAGTTCCAACCTGACTCTAGTGGTTGATGTCCAGGATGTCAACGACAACGCACCCATCTTCGAACATGAAGCTTATACTGCTAATGTGCTGGAGTCTGAAGCTGTTGGTACTAAGGTAATTATGGTTATTTTAGACATAACTTGTGGCATACAGTCCACATTAAAATACGATTATTATGTGTAGATTCCTATGGGAATTTTTAAGCTAATTTTCCTGTTTAAAAAAATATATTTTATCTCTTGTACTTGATTGATCTTGTAGACTAAAATCGACAGTAAAATACATACGTACATGTATGTGTAAGAAAACCGGTAAATGCCAAAATCAAGTACTTATAAAGATCGATACAAAATAATATTTCCTTCAGAATAATTCTGCAAAAATCAAAATCAAATTAGTACCCACCATAACGTGTAAAGATTACTTATTCATCAAAAGAAACCCAACACATATATCCATGTCACTAACACTCCACAACCCATATTGAACTCAAAGTATCAATAAAAACTAAAATTATGTGTTTATTAAATTCACATTCAGAATGCGTATCACAATTTATCACAGAGATCGCTTAACAAACCTGATAACAATCTACTGGGATTGGTTTAGATACACCGGCCTGTTTCCTTATTAGGCCTCCATCGCATTCCATACCGAGCCATCCATGTAATGAAAATTCTCTTACAGGTATTAGAAATACAAGCGATAGATAAGGACACTGGGAATAACGCGAGGATAACATATAGGATACTGTCTAACAGTACTAATGACTTTTTCAAAGTACAACCTAGTACTGGATGGGTTTATCTTGCGAAGACGTTGGATAGAGAGACTATAGCACGACATAAGATGATTATAACTGCTACTGATAATGGAATACCGCCTCTGTCAGCTAGTGCTAGTCTAGTAGTCAATGTGATAGACGCAAATGACAATGATCCGATATTTACAAAGACTGCGTACGAATTCGAAGTGGAAGAGAATATGAAAGCAGGAGCTTATGTTGGTAAAATAGCAGCCACTGATGCGGATTTGGGTGATAATGCTGTACTGAGATATAGCTTGTTTCCTTCAAACACGAGCTTCAATGTGAATCCTGTGACAGGTATGTTATTTACGATTTTTTTTTTAAATTGTTTGATTAACATGCAATAACAAGTGTAAATATTGTAATTAAATGTCTAATCTAAGTATTTTAATGACTTAATTGTTATGTTTAATTCTTTAACAAGTCAAATAATTTCCCTTAAAGCAATGTCACCGTGATATTCAAATTGAGATTACCTTTCTAGTCCACATAATGTTATCGATATTTATTTGTTTGTCTGCACTCAAACCTACTGGTCACGTTACTGGATTGGTTATAAGTATACGGGCGCTACACGCGTCATTACTTACTATACTTAGTTAGAACAATGCAATTTTACCGTAATGCTTACTTTACTTCATATATTTGTTCAAGGACAGAACTATTCTACCGGTCAACAGACCACTCGACTTTTGTTTAGTTCGGCGGCGCTTTTGAAAGCTAAAACCCAAAGTGTGTTGTGCCTTAAGACTCATCGACTGAACAAACACCATGATCAAACAAGGCCTTAATACCTGCTCAATTTAAATGGATAAGGAGCAATTCCAATAGGCCACACATGTTTGTTTTCGGGTCTTCCCATAAAAAAAACTTTCTACTGACATCTGTCGCATTTTTGGATTGTAATATGATCAGATCAATTTCAATAGAGAAGATTTTTAGTGATTATATTCCACGGTATTGCGGAAGGTGGCGAAACGTTTATTCCCGTTTCGGCACCGCGTCCACATCTTGTTGCACTCACTTTGTAGGTTGTTATGTGAATATTATACGTCCATAATTCAAATAAGGGCATAATCTACACCCACATGATTCACCGATTCTTAATAGCGACGATGTTTATCTAAAGGAATCGTGTGAGTTTTTCGCTACTCAATATGGGTAGTCCGAAACGGTTGGCGTTTCGTTATCGCACCGATAACTGACTGATGAATGGTAAATCTTTTCGTCTCAATTCGGCTTATCGGCGATCAACACCCCACGAGCTAGTTAGCGAATCTTCACCGAGTTCACCCTTTCGTGGTAAGACGAAATTCGTAAATCATTGGACACGAGAGACGGCTGTATGTGGTCCCGATCGACTCCTATCTCGGACTCAGATTTGAACAGGTGCTTATACAATGTTTTTGGTGGCAAAAACTCGTTGCCTTTTATGAGCATAATCGGTTCGTTTCATTTTATTCGGCGGCGGCTCAAAAACGGTCTCACACCGATTGTTTTCTAAGTGCAGGTAGATATTCGCTATAGTTATTCGCTTATGGCATTATTTTTGTAAAAGGTCACGCCGCTCATTCTGCGCTCCACAACGGGATGCTATGCGCAATGAATTTATGCGCGTCAATTGCGAGTTATAAACGTCGTCGCGCGCGCATGCGTCGTGACCTGCCATTAACTATTATTAAAATATTGCTATGTAGAAGCCTCGCTATTCTCTCCCATGTTTTATTACAAATGCAACCACGGCCAGATACTGTCGTCGGGTATTTAATGCTCGTACATAACGAATGTACGTGTAGGACGATCTCGGCCTCTACAACTCGTTTCGTTGACGGATACCTTTTATTTTCGTATGTTTGCAAATGAATTATAGGTGTTAAATGTAGTTGGAATTACTCTCGTCTGTGCAACTATAAATTGCAATAATACTCGCCAGTTGAAACAAAAAAGGTAATTGCGATCGAGGGGCAAGGTGACGCCATTGCAAATGAATTTACAGATACGAAATTCCGGACCTTAAGTTTTGTTTGTAATTCGTCGTGTTGCAGTAACATTTATCTTCTTATGTGTATTATATTTCACCAAAATAACGTCACCGATGTAAGACAGGAAAAATAAATATATTTTTTCTAGATTTCGATTCACATCACTCATTATAGCGGTCTTTTTCACATCTTATTATCTTCGACGAGTTCATATTTCGTTATTGTAATATGAACTTTAATATTGTGGCACATAAAATCATAATCGCTTGCGTTTACGACGCAAATGATGTTCTTCATCCTTCAGTTTCTGTCATCATGCGTTTTAGATTCCCAATAAGGCATCTCCCTTTGGATAATCATAGGTATTTGGCTCCGGGCGATTTCTTTTATGAATCCCTAATTTAGGGTTCTGAGTTTATAATCATTTTGAAATTGACAAAATTCTTTTGAAACCTCTTACGGCGTGGTTCGTAAAGTTAATGAGTTTTTAACGTCATTATGTTATTTTATACAGATTTATTAAAAATAAGTTTTAATTTCAGGTGTAATTACAACAAAGGAAACGTTGGATCGTGAATTTAAAGCTTCTTATTCGCTTTTTGCTGAGGCTAAAGATCAGGGGACTTTACCTCGATCTACTCGTGTGCCTATTTTCATTAAAATAACTGATGTAAATGACAATCCACCAGAGATTATTGATCCTAGAGAAGACGTAGTCAGTGTAAGAGAAGAACAACAACCGGGAGCAGAAGTAGCAAGAGTAAAAGCGATAGACAGAGACAATGGTATCAACTCGTCTATTACTTATTCTATTTTGAATGAAAGAGACATGGATGGTAGTGGAGTTTTCGTGATTGACCCTAAGTCTGGAGTAATTAAAACTAGTGCAGGTGAGTTCAAATTTATATATTTTCTGGTTATTAACTCATTACATTAGATACTTTTTTGAATCGACTTCTAATATCATTTATTTTATAGTCCTAGATCATGAAGAACGGTCAATCTACCGTCTAACAGTAGCAGCGACTGATGGAGGAAACCCTCCTAAACAGACGATTAGACAGCTTAAAGTCGAAGTACTGGATTTGAACGATAACAGACCAACGTACACCAGTTCGAGTCTCTCATATAAAGTAAGTTATTTCTTGCTCAAAAGCTTTAAGTATTTCAAAAACACAAAACAAATTTTAAGTATTTCGATCCATTACATAAACGATCATATCACAATATTGACAAATATAAAATTTCATCCACAAAATTTAAAGCATTCGTTAAATTCAATATCAACATTGGGAACGTACCTAAACAAACAAATATATTGCAGGTAAAAGAAAACGCCAAAATCGGACACATTGTTGGTACCGTCGCTTGCTGTGATAACGACATTACTGACAATTCGATAAACAGTGAAGAAGTGAAGCAAATATCTTACTTGATAATGCCTCTCACTGCTGATCACTCACCAGGAACATTCGAGATAGATAGACGAACAGGATCCTTAGTTGTAGCTAGACAACTAGACAGAGAAATTCAAGATGAATACAGACTTGAAGTCAGAGCGCTAGACACTTCAGCTACAAATAACCCTCAAAGCAGCGCTGTTACAGTCAAAATTGAAATAATAGATGTAAATGACAACGCACCTGTCTGGCCCGAAGATCCAATAAACATAGAAATATCAGAAATTACTCCAATTGGAACAACAGTTTATAACTTTACAGCCAAAGATGCAGACTCAGGCGTAAATGGAGAATTGAATTTCCGTATCATTTCTTCTTTAATTCCTATCAAAAATGTTTTCAATTTGGATCCCCTTACTGGTTCTTTAACTCTTACATCAACATTAGATTATGAATTATTAAAAGAATACTGGCTTGTAGTTGAAGCTACAGATTTAGCTACAAATATTTCAGAGAGAATGACTACATCAGCTACAGTACACATATCAGTTTTAGATGCAAATGACAACATACCTACTTTCGTATCATCTGATAAAGTATCAGTATCATTGAATACTATATCTGGAACCTTGTATCAAGCGGTTGCTGTAGATGCCGATTCAGGAGAAAATGGCAGGATATCTTACTATATTTCTGGTGGTAATGATCACGCATATTTTTCAATGCAGTACGACAGCGGACGATTATCTCTATCAAGTAAATACTCCACTGATATATTGAGAGTTAGATCTGGAATCTACAAACTAAATCTGACAGCATCAGACCATGGTATACCGTATCCAAGACAAAGCCATATGACTCTTACCCTGAACTTGCAAGAATCTACTAATGTACCACCTAGATTTATAGAATCTTATTATAGAGCTAACATTAGTGAAGATATTCGAGTTGGAAGCTTTGTGACTAGACTTTCTGCAAAATCTACTAGAGGCAGTGCGAGTAAGTATTGTTCGTTTCATTTAAAAAATAATTTAAGTAATATTAAAATAAACAAAACTAAATCTTCTAATTTTATTGCAGGTAACCTAACTTATTTGATACCACCTGGAGTTGCTGATGACAAATTTGCAATAGACGAGCGATTAGGCACTCTAACAGTCAAAAAACCAATAGATAGAGAAGAAAAAGACCAATACATATTCCCAGTTTATGTTACGGATTCAAGCACATTTCAATCCACAACCAATTTTGATGTAACTACTGTTACTATCAGCATTATGGATGTGAATGATAACCCTCCTACGTTCAAACAAGGTTCATGCTATCCTCTAGCTATACCTGAAAACAACGAGCAAGAAGTCATACACACAGTCGCCGCCACAGATAAAGATATCGGCGCTAATGGAGTAATAACATACAGTATCACTTCAGGCAATAATGGAAATAAATTTTCAATTGATTCTACTAGCGGAAAATTGACAGCAAAAACTTTGGATAGAGAAACTCAAGGTCGATATCAATTAACAATCACTGCTTTTGATCACGGATCACCAGTTGCTCTGCAAGGATCATGCAATATAACAGTCATTGTTGAAGATCAAAATGATAATGATCCAGTTTTCGACACTGGGCATTATTCAGCCTCGATACCAGAAGATGCAATGATTGATACTTCAGTTATAAAAGTTAGAGCAACAGACGCTGATTTGGGATTCAACAAGCGCATTGTATATTCATTAGCTAACGAAAGTCAAGGGTTGTTCAGGATTGACAACAAAACGGGAGTTATTTTTACGACTGGGTAAGTTATAATTTGATTAATAATACACAATTGTTATAATGTTTTCATTCGATATAAGTTTTATTAGACATACATGATTTTTTATTGAAATAAATATTGTTTTAGGTCCTTTGATAGAGAGAAAACAAGTGTATACCACTTT
The DNA here is from genome assembly GCA_958496195.1 of Timandra comae. NCBI lineage: Eukaryota > Metazoa > Arthropoda > Insecta > Lepidoptera > Geometridae > Timandra > Timandra comae. Next base: position 1,432,714 of record OY292362.1, on the reverse strand, counting down.
GAAGCCGTAGCCACGGACGAAGGTCGATACATAGCGCGATCACAGAGAGTGTCAGTCGAAGTAACAATTAATGACGTTAACGATAACAAACCAATATTTACAAAGTACCCGTTCAGAGAACAAGTAGCTACTCTAACACCTCCGGGTCAAAGCTTGCTCAGAGTATCAGCAACAGACAATGACATTGGAATCAACGCAGAAGTTATTTATGAGCTTCTCGACACGTTCAATAACAAGTTTCGAATAAATCCAACAACTGGTGTACTCACTGCTACACAAAGTCTAGCTAGCGAGAATGGAAAACTCATACATCTCAAAGTAATAGCCAAAGATAAAGGAAACCAACCACAAAGCTCCATAGGTCTCATTGAAATACGCGTCGGCGATTTCTCCGCTCAAACGCCTACTTTGAATTTTCAAAACTCTACATACAATGTGACCATCGAAGAAAATATGGAGTACGGGAAAGACGTGCTACAAGTGACGGCCGTGAGAAGCGACGGGCGGCGACAGAAAATTATATACGAAATAGGCAGCGGCAACGACCAGTACGCGTTCGAAATCGACCCTAACTCGGGCGTAATAAGGGTCAACAACTCCGCGAATCTGGATTACGAATCGCAGCCGGGGCCCACGAGGCGGCTCGTCGCCGTCGCACGCACAGAAGGCACGCCCGTGTTGTACGGGTACGCCGACATCATAATAAATCTGGTCGACCAGAACGACCACGCTCCCAGATTTACGCAGCAGCAGTACATCGCGAACGTACTCGAGGGGAACGCGAAGGGCGAGTTCGTGGTGCAGCTGGCGGCGCGCGACGCCGACCTCGGGCCCAACGCGCGCGTGCGGTTCCACCTGGTGGACGGCAACCACGACAACGCGTTCGTGATCGAGCCCGCGTTCTCGGGCGCCGTGCGCACCAACATCGTGCTGGACCGCGAGATCCGCGACGCCTACCGCCTCACCGTCATCGCCACGGACGAGGGCGCGCCGCAGCTCACGGGCACCGCCACGCTGCGCATCAACGTCGTCGACGTCAACGACAACCAGCCCACCTTCCCGCCGCCCGCCGCCATCGCCGTCTCCGAAGGTACGTGTCCACCTCGTTTGACCGACTTGACTTTTCGGCGTTGAATTGTCGACGGGCCGCCTCTCGACTTTACGAAATAAATTGGTAGAACAAAAAGCGTTCCCCGAGAGGGAGGCATTTTACATAATTTGTATTCTCGAGTCCGCGACCGGCTCGCGTTGCGACTTTCGATTCCGGTGCTGAGATTAAATAAAAGGGACTCCTTTAGGATCGATATTTATTGGACGGTATTACATTTTTTCCGAGTGCATGTTTTAGCGGTGCCTCCCCGACGGTTCGCGTTTCGTTTAAAGTTTTTTTGTTCGTTTTTGTATCATTGTACGTCGACAGTTTTTGTTTTGAGAGATTTCGTTTTATTTTTATGGATCGTTAAAACGGCAGTCAAACGAGAGAGTTGCGTCAGTTTAAGTTTTTGTTTTGACTTTTTACAGGAACGGAAGTCGGGTCGATCCTTACATCTGTTACCGCAAACGATGTCGATACGTATCCCGCCCTCAAATACTCGCTGATACAGGGGAACAACATATTCTCTATCGACCGCTATAGTGGGAAGGTTATATTGAACAAGCCTTTGGACTTTGAGACCAAGAAACTGTACGAAGTGAATATAACTGCCTCAGATAACGAACACGTCGCCAGGACCACGCTCACAATCAAAGTCACTGACGTAAATGATAACTCACCCGTCTTCGATGACATATCTTACAACAAAATATTACCAGGTTTGTGTTTTAAATCGTTATATTAAAAATAAAATTTATTGCAGTCTTTATTCAATGTTCTTTTTTATAATCATATAAAATCTCGTGAAGTTACTACTTTTATTTGTTTCTTTTTACACTACAACATATACAAGATTTGATATGACGCTAGTCTATTAGACATATTAAATTCATTTGTTTTCTTTGCACTTCATTTCAGCATTACTAATAAGACTGATTCCAATTTAGTAGATAAAAATGAAATGAAATTTTAAATTAGTTACTGTTTACATATTTGTACCTTAAACTTATTTTTCTTTCAATGTAAATTTCAGAAGGCACAGACACTCAAGAAATAGGCTCAGTCAGCGCCAAAGACAAAGACAGCGGTGATAACGGGAAGATATCGTACTCTTTCTTGAAACCTACCAAAGGATACTACATCGACGCCAACTCTGGCGTAATATTCGTCAACTACAGCGCTCTTCAAGGCAACCAAAGAGATACACAGCTAGCTGTAGTGGCCACAGACCATGGGAAACCTAACAGAAGCACGGTAGCAGCTGTTAGAATCAGCACAGGAGCCAGTTCAGAAATCAAACCCTTTATCGGACAAGATACTTACAGGTAATGATCCTGTCAATAATTTATGACACATAAAATTTTAAGTATCTTTTAACAAATGTAAATTATACGATTATTCTTTTAATGCAAACGCTCTTTGGAGTGCCATAAAGAAACAACCAAATAACAATCATAAAAATATTAATGGATGTTAAGTGACTTTGTAATAAACTGATTTTATCTTAATGTAATCAACCAAGTTCAATATTAAATGCGAATTTTGATGTTTTCAGAATCACCGTCAAAGAAGATATGAAGAAAGGATCATCGCTTCTTCAAATTGGTGGTATCAATGACGTACTCAAGAAATATAACCTGGACTTTCACATAATATCTGGCAATGATGGAGATATGTTTGACGTCACTCATGAAGGCGCTCTCATGCTGCTCAATACTCTTGATAGAGAAACACAAGATTCATACGTTTTAGGCTTAGCTGCGATAGAACAGGGTCAAATGCTTAGCTATTACCAAAACAAAACATCAATAACTATCTATGTGACAGTGACAGATTCTAACGATAATGCTCCCATGTTTTCCACCAACGACTTTGATCTAAGTGTCAGTGAAGATGTGAAAATTGGATACACTTTAACGCAGCTATCGGCAACTGACGCAGATTTGTATGGCACCCTCAATGCAGCTATTACTTATAATATCACTTCTGGAGATGATGAAGAACTTTTCTATATTCATCCGAATACTGGAAAACTTACTGTTAACAAAACACTAGATTATGATATTGGTAATACAGAATATAAATTAATAATTGTCGCATGCGACCAAGGAACGCCTTCATTGTGTAATGCTGTATATGTTAAAGTAGAGATACTAGATGAAAACGATAATGCGCCCACGTTCCCAGTAAATGAATATTTTGAAACTATTGCTGAAAATGAAAGAGTAGGTACTTCCATTTTTACTGCAAGAGCTACCGATCTAGATCGAGGAAAGTATGGTAAACTAAACTATTCTATTGTATCTTCAAATTACAATAGAAACGACGATTCTTGGAAGTTGTTTCAAATAGATGCTTCATCTGGTTTGGTAAATACGAATGCTGTGTTTGATTATGAACAGAAAAACAAGTATGAATTCTCCATCAGAGCATCTGACTTGGGAGGCAAGAGTTCAACAGTTAAAGTAAGAATTGATATTGAGAGTCGTGATGAGTTCTACCCACAATTCACTCAAAAGACTTATAAATTTAGAGTACCTAAATCTAGATCTTTGCCAGTTGGATTTGCGATTGGTCAAGCTACAGCAACTGATAGAGATAAGGGCCTCGATGGAAGAATAGTTTACCAACTGTCCACATCACATCCATACTTTAAAATTAATAGAACTACTGGTGTTATAGTACTAAAGAAAAAGATTGATTCTGTATCCAGTTTATTTGGTGCAGATAAATCAATAAGCTTAGTAGTAACAGCGAGTTCTGGAAGACAAGGATCATTGACTAATAAGACTGCTGTAGAAATAGGAATTAATGACATGGCATTAACTGCTGATTCTGATCAAATAACAGATGCAGCAGCAGCACCAAGTGGTGGACTATCGGACTGGGCATTAGGATTATTAATAGCATTTATAGTAGTCATCATAATTTTTGCTGCGGCATTTCTATTTATTAAACTAAAAAACAAGAGACATAAAAAAGATAATAAACCAGGATTAAATTCTGAAGGCGTAGGTGCTACAAATAGTTATGTAGACCCAAGTGCTTTCGATACTATTCCTATTAGAAATGCGGGAAATGTACCACCCAATCAATTTGCTCCACCAAAGTATGCTGAGATTCCTCCTTATGGACCACATACAGGAAGTTCTAACTCGGGTGCTGCCACGACATCAGAATTATCTGGATCAGATCAATCAGGATCTAGTGGCCGAGGATCTGCAGAAGATGGCGAGGATGGAGAGGATGAAGAAATTAGAATGATAAATGAGGGTCCACTCAGGGCATCTGGTATGCATAGGCAAGCCAATGGAGTTGATGACGATAACCTTTCAGACGTCTCTGTTCATAATACTCAAGAATACCTAGCAAGACTTGGTATTGTAGATACTGGAGGTGGAGCTTCGACCTCTTCCAGGAGATGTTCTGAAAATGTTGTCAATAAAGATCCTATGCTTCACCACGCACCTATAGACTCAATGCACATGTTTGACGAAGACGGTGCTCATGAAAATGATATTACTAATTTGATTTATGCTAAGTTAAACGAAGTTACTGGTAGTGAAAGAGCAAGTAGTGCGGATGAAGCAAGTGCGGCCGTTGATAGAGCAATGGCGTTAGGAGCATTCCCAAGCGCTCCGGGAGAAAGTACAGCAGTGCCAACAGCGGGACCTTCTATGACAGGAAGTTTATCATCTATAGTGCATTCAGAAGAAGAATTAACAGGAAGTTACAATTGGGACTATTTATTAGATTGGGGTCCACAATACCAGCCATTAGCGCACGTGTTTTCAGAAATAGCTAGACTTAAAGATGATGCTGTGTCACTTCAGAGCGGCAACAGCGGTGCTTCTAGTGCTAAGAGTAAAGGAACTTCAATGTCTGGAGGGAAGAGTGTACCTCCTCCTTTGTTGACAACTGTTGCGCCGAGAAGTTGTCCAGCACCATCTTTGTCTTGTAGACAGCCTCAGTTATTGTTACCTAGGTCACCAATAAGCCATGATGTTCCTGGAGGCTTTTCAGCCGCTGCAGCTATGTCACCATCTTTCTCGCCATCTTTGTCACCCTTAGCCACTAGGTCACCTTCAATGTCCCCTCTAGTAGGCCCTGGTTTACCACCAGCCCCAGGAAGTAGGAAACCACCCCACTCAACAATGAGAATGTGAATAGTACTTTAAACTTAGATTGTATTGTTTTGTATTTTATTGTAAATATTGAATGACAATTTTGCCTATGAGTATTCATTTGTATTTATTGTGAGCCGATATGATCGGTTGTTATTTGTATGTTTAATTTTTCATTTTGCGCATATAAAGTTTGTTGTGTAAGTAAATCCTGAATGTGCTCAAAATGATTTCTTTAAGCGCTTATTACCGATTTTACGGTACTTGTATATAAATTCGGGTAAACTTTTGTAATGTAAATATTAGATTATTTTGTAAATTTATTTAGGAACATTGTAAAATATAAAATCCAAGACTGCCATGTTGTATTTTTATGAACAAACAGCTTTACTGTAAGCTATAAGTATTTTAGACAGCATTTTTGTATAAATGTTAGTAATAGAGTTGCAGTCACGTAGTTATTTCAAATCAAATGTGCCTTTTAGTAAAATAACTAGTAAATTTTACTGTGATTTGTAACGAATTGTAAAAATAAAGAATTATCTTGACTTCATCACTAAATTTATATGAATAAGTCACAAAATTTGTAAGAAATGATAAAAAAATGTTTGTATTAAAACCATATTCTTTGTATTTACCATAGAATAAAGTAAATAATAAAATAAACATAGCCCACGTGACCAGACTTAATAAATCAAATATAAATTAACTTGTAATAAAAATCCAGACTGTAAAGAGGTGTTTACACAAAAATAAATATTATAAAATTAATTAGAATGTTTTTATTTCCCTGTTGTTTTTATAGTTTAAGAACTGAAATTATAAAAATAGTTAATAATTGCTAGACAATTAAGACTAATAACGCCTAAAGCTGTGTCATCATAAGGCAAACTGTTAGCGGCCGACCGAGTTTGCGGTAGTTTAGTTAGTACGCCCTTCCCTATATTTGGAATGTAGTGTCAGTTTGCTTGTTGTTCGCTCACTATACGCAATTTGCAGCGTTACGTGCGCCGACTGTCTCAGCTAGCGGCCGATAAGCGGCTAACTCATAAATCTCATAACAGTTTGCTTGCAAACGCACGGTAAATTGATCTGAATTTGCAGTTAACTCAAAGTTCACTTCGCCCCTTTGCTGCTCTGTCAGCCGCAGTTTGCCTACTGGGGACAAATCCCATAAGGCCTTATAGTCATGATTAGAACACAGACCAAGTTATTGGACTTCTTAGTTGAAGATACTAATAACTTAGGATAGGAAAGAAAATCCGTAGGTATATTTTTCAATGATATATTTCATAATTCTAATTAATAAGGCATTATTTACACAGTCATACTTCCAAACATTTCAGGTGGAAAATTATTTTTAAGTTTTATAAAAATTACATTATATTTACTTTGATTAATATACATAATAATCATAATACCTAACTGGTCAATGCTCATTACAATTATTTTGGCTTTTAACTTTTCAAAATCTCTGTCCTTGTATGTCTATTGAATGTAATATGGGATATAAAAGATTATGAACACATTTGTCTTTAAAGGAACTATGATATAATTTTTACCAGCACAGATTTATTCAAATAAAAACAATCACCCATAAAGGGTTAAGTGTGAGTCGGGGACGGACTCACTCGAAATAGATTTTCTTATTAAAGAAACTTACAAATAGTATAACGCCTGCCGCAAGTATCTTAGCAATCTACTAAGATAGGTAAATAGACAGTTATTTTCCAGGCGTTAAATTTATTTATTTGTTTTTATTTATTTAATGCTGTATGTGTGCTAAACTTCAGATAATTATGTAGTACATATAAATACTTGTAATGGCGATTGACCATACAATACATACATATAAAATTAGTGTAGGTTAATCAAAAATTTATCACAGCTGGTTCTAAAATCTACTAGTGTGATATAATGCTGCTTTTTAACAAAGCAGTTTTATTCTACCTTTTTAAATAATTTTGCGTTATTAATTTCCTTCACTTACTGATATATTAACAGTAATTTTAATATAAGTATGATATAATTATTTCTCTCTGTTACTTTTTCCACTAATATACCACCTCAAATGAGAACATCGTCCTATTTAAAGTCGGTCAAAGTAGCTCATCAACATTTTTTTTTAATAAGTAAAGGAATTTAATTAGCAATAAACTACAATCAAAATGGACTTTATTCTTATAATATTAAGTGCTAATATTGTTTGGAAGATTTATTTAGGTAATATTATTTTCGACCGTGTTCTCTTTGGTTACGATTGCTATGAACATGGTGATAGGCGTTTGTCTATTATTTTATTTTCTATCAATTTTAGCGTGACAATGCACTAATTTGTCTGTGCTTTGCAATTGTGTATAGGCACTGATATTTTAATATAAACTATCGTAAAACAGACAATATTTGATCATGATTTCATTCATTTAGAAATCGTATTATTATAAAATTGAAAAGAACACAATTATTAATCCGATATAGGAACATTGGTTATAAATTATTGAATTAACATTGGTAAGAATTTACAAAATTTTCATTTAGGCATGACACTACTCTCCATCGATCATTGGTCAAATGTGATATTGAAATATAAACGACGATTGATCCATTCAGTTGACCAAAGAGAGCGTTCGACGATCGACCGACAAATCGATCCTTCTTTTCCGAACCTTTATCCCATGTCTATTTGGGGTCGGTTTTCAGTTTAACCAGATTTGGCGGAATGTCAGTATTTTACGTGAAGCGTCTGCCATCAGACCTTCACAACCCAGAGGGCTATACGACATTCTTTGGTTAAACCAAATGTTAGACTTTTGAGGGCTCTAACGACCCGACCGACAGATCGATCGAATGGTGTAATGTTGGCCTAAAGGAATAAAACTGATTACAAAATTGTTTTCTTATAGTTGTATAACGTGAAATGATTTTCAAAATAAGTTTCAAAGTGTTATTTGATACGTATTGTCGAACACATTTATATAAGGCATGATTATACATAATTAGTACATACATAGTTCTTGTATTTAACGAGTGTATTCTATCATTTTGAACGTCATCAAATTATTGTAAAAAAATGTTCTGTTGTTCATATAAGTATAAGTATTTTATGAAGAAATGTCCAAATCAATGCAAATTCTACGCAAAACTCTGCGATGTGAATTGCTTGTTATAAAATTGTATTATGAGACATATCTTATTTTCAACATCTTCCTTAGACATAATTTTGACACTCGTCAAGAACAAAAACTTGCATATACGAAATTAATACTCGATTCCACTATATTATCTTGAATACTAAACTTTAAATAATACAGTCAAATTAAATCTTGCTGTTCTCAATAATTCCAAACCTATTGCCAACTTTGTTAGAACATTCTAGATTCAAACATAAAGCGAGAATATCACTGATAATAAAATATGCCAGGTTTATAAGAGTCAAGTTTTTATGAATAACCAATTAATTTGAGTACTGGCAGACACTACTTTTTACCGCAAGATCGCGCTTCTAAACGCCAAATTGTTTTTTGTTTATAATTAAGAATGTACACTTCTTTAAAGATTTCTCACACGGTAATGTAATTAGAATAAGTTTCATTATTAGTATTTTATGTGAAGATGTTGTTGAAGTGTCTAAATAAATAAATAAAATAAAATAAAATCGCGGAGTCACGTGAACGCACTTTGTACGTATAGTCAACAATACGAAAAGATAAACAAATTAAAATGATTGGTAACTTTTTATGACTTTCTAAAGGCACAAAATTATTTTTGATGGTGACTGTACGTACCGGACACCAGCAAAAAAACGCGAAAACGCGCGACAGTCGCAGAAATGTGCGATCACGCGTAGTAAGTAACTGAAGTAATGTCTGCGAATCTAGCGATCTTTGAATAAAAATCCATTATTTTTTATTTGTTTGAAATTAACCACAATTTAACCGTTTACAATATTCAGTCTTCGCATCACCTAGATGTGCCATCCAAAGTTGTCAATAAGGACCCTAAATATCGTCTTAAAGCTACAAATGCCTAATTGTCTAGCACTAATAATATTAAAGGCTCGCAATACTACTGATTACCCTCAATTGACTTAGGCCTAACAGCCGCATGAACTCACTTCATTGGAATGGATTTCGGTCAGTGAACTTTTGTTTATGGCCTTTGTGATTGTCTTTGATTGATTTGTTTTCAACTGTGTTTTCGTCATTGTTTTTATTTATCAAACCATTTTCTATGGTAATCATTGTGACACGTTCTATATATTCAAAATTGTTGTACCTGGCAGGTATTTCATTGCTGTTTTCTATTATAATTGGTACAATTAATCTTACATAGTGAATATTATCAAAAGGCTTGCTATAATCGAAGAAAACATATTCCTTTTTTACACAAACGCTAGCAATCACAAATACAACGAATTGAGAAACTACCTCCTTTTTTAAGTCAGTTAAAAATGTACCAAAGTTTCATCATAATCAGACCAATGACATATAAATAAATATCAAATTGATGTTCCCCCAAAGTAAAATGACCAAAATCCATACTCCATACATTACAAAACAGACCTTATACCAAATGAATAAACACTAAATTCGTGAGATGGAATTGTGGTTCTGTAAATGCATATCGACGATGACGTCATCGGATGAGAGGGACTTCTTGCCGGGAGTCACTATACCTATATCGACGTCAGTGCTGGGGGTCAGACCGTTGGCTGATTCCTACAAAATAATAAATGAAATTTTAATGAGTTAACCAATTCTTCAACGAAAGGATATTTGTATCATTAGTTGCAGTCTTTAGGTATTTTGTAAATTCATTCAAAATTTTGCCTCTGCCGGGACTTGAACCCAGAACCATGCTGAACCATAGCACTGCATGTAGCAATTGGTCAGAATTGAGTTACCGAGGCTTCAAGGTGACTATAAAAATGGCCATATTTTTTGTCGAAATAAGATAAATATAACATATCTTACCGTACACACAGCATCACAGGCCATCAGCTCGTTCTTCGATAGATGTTCAACAACAGCAGCCGCGTAACAGTCACCCAACATGTTGTTTGTCGTTCGTATTCTGTCACTGGAACAATATTTTAGCAATTGAGATTCAAAGTCACCTTTTCAAATATTAGATCCCCGAGAAGAAATTAAAGTAATTAATAAAAATATATGGTCCATCTTAAAAGGTATTGGAAAAATGCATTGAAAATTTTCACCTCAGCTGGGACTTGAACCCAGAACAGTGCTGCACTAATCTTGAATGCTAGGATCGTGGCTTTAGAGCAAATACATTAAAATTTTGGAATCCCGAAAAAAAGTCTTCGTAAATGTGAGGTAACTTACACAAGCCAATCCACAGCGAATAGTAAAGACACATCGTGCGTAGGAGCGTCCACTGCAGCCAACACAACGAGTAACAGAACCAACGCAGCTGATGGAACTGACGCTGACGATACTGATGCAGCTGTTGACGTCAAACTGGAACGATATGAGATTAAATAAGCAACATTATTTATAATGAAATATTGACTTGCTTTATTGACTTGAATTTATTTAATTGGCCTAAATACTTGCTTCTTTTTGCCATCAGATCTCCACTACTCAGAGCCCCTGCCAAATTTTGTATTGAACAAAGACTCTCTTTCTCTCTTCCACAAAATACGGTAGCTAAGCTGACATGTCCTATCAAAGAGCTGAATGAGCTCACTGACCCTTAGCCATTGAAAGACAAATACTCACAAGATGGTGGCAAGCTGCGCGAACCCGAGCGGTACACTATTCATCTGGCAGATGAAGACGCTGGCGACGGCCACGAAGAGCGCGGTGCCGTCCATGTTGATGTTGCAGCCGACGGACAGCACGAAGCGCGTCACGCGCGGGTCCACGCGCAGGCGGCCCTCCATCGCGCGGAACGTCACCGGCAGCGCCGCCGCGCTGGGGACATGGGCTAATTAGAGAAAATGGCCAAGAGTAAAGAGATATCACGAAAGCGTCCCTGACAGTTTTTTGTTATCTCCTTACTAGATTTGCTCTATTTCACCCGCGTGATGCCCTTTTTTCAAATCATAGGAATTTCTCGATAAACATTTATGCTAGTTATGAATACTTCTGTACCAAATTTCAAATCGGTCCAACCGTTTTTGAGTCACAAGTGGTCTCAATTAAAATCCTTCTTGACTTGTTGTGTAAACCGTCAGTCTTACATATAGGTACAGTTCTTTTTTTGTTAAAAGTGTAGAAATCGCGTTATTCTTTGGAATTCCTTTTCTAAGCCTGTCATCACTGCAAGTATGGTAAATGCATTATAAAACGCCTACTTACGTGGAAGCCGTGGCGGACGCGGTCAACATAGCGTGCGACAATCCGAAGTAAAACTTGTAAGGATTCCGCTTTAAGAACACGAAGTATATCAGTTGCATCACTATCAGCTGGTATAGGAATACTCCGATCGTCACCGTCGCTATGAACCATCCCAACTGGGACATAACTTGGGCTACAACAAAAAATATATTGTTATAGAACATATAGATATTTATAATTAAGCAAAATATTATACTCGTATTATCATACGAAATAATTACAGAATACAAACATAGATTTCCTACAAAGGCCTTTAAAAATTAAACAGAATTATCGACTGTGTTCCACAAGGAAGCGTTTTAGGTCCTTCTCTATTTTGAAACTACGTTAAAGATTTTATCAATTTCTAACGTCATATTCATATTTAAGAGGCTGATGATGATGATGATTGTCATACACTTCTTTTAAAATAAATAAGATACCCAAATCTAACTTACCAACATCATTAACCCCCAATATCTTGCCAGCGATAACGCTGCTGACTCCAATTGGCGTAGACCACATAACGCCTGTAACCATCTTCATGATGACCTCAAAGATGGCTTGGAAGAAGTCTATCACTACCTGGCCTTTGGTCCCGAGAGTTCCTAATAGACTACCAAATATAAGGCAGAAGAAAACCAGACCTAGTGTGTTGGTGCCTGATCTGAAATTGATGGAAAATTACCCGTTAGATAATAATGTAGAAAAATACTCAATTGTGTTTAAACCTGGTGAAATTCAGTAGTAGAGAAAATATATTAGATTTAGATAAACATCAAAAAATTCAATTATCCAATGGATACATAATTATTCATCATGAATTAGTAAAATGTAACGTTACTTTTAAATTTTAGTTAATTTAAATTGACTTTTAATTTAAAATTATTCATGTTATGTTAATGCCCACTAACCTAATATTGAAATTTTAGGTAGGCAAGTAAATAAATTCTAACATGTGTTTTAAAATACAAAATGTTTCTATAGTAGTGTTCTTATTTACCACCTTTGGTACCAATTGATTATATAACCCCTATATATTTTTACATTAAACTATAAAAAGTATGTACACAATGTACATTGACACTTGTCTAAGGAAACCAAAGGAAATTTAGTTAAAAAGAAGTGATATTTTCTCAACATTTCGGCATTGTATTGAATGCTGCTTACATCTCGTAAAAATATGGGGAAATTATTTTTTATTTTTTGCTCCCCTCGGATAAGCGCGTGAATCCCAATCCATAGCGCGTGAAATTTCAAGATAAAAGTCTATGTGTTATAAGGAACATCTGTACCAAATTTAATGTAAATTGATACAGTAGTTTTATGCGTGAAAAAGTAACAAACATCCAAACTCACAAACATACAAACTTTCACATTTATAATATTAGTAGGATAAGATATCATTACGTACGTATTATTTTGAATGCTATTAATAAACATTATTATAATTTCTCCGCAGTTAAATTATTTTTTAAACACCTGTTTAAACTTGTAGGTATAATTTTAAAATAACAATAATAAAAGTGTGTATATTGTTAATAAATTTCACTCAAAATCAATACAATGAAGGGCAATTGACGTAATACCTAAACTATGAATTACTAGCGGTGTCTCGCCGTTTCACCCGCGTGGTTCCCGTTTCCGTGGGAATACGGGGATAAAATATAGCCTATGTTACTCAGGGTGAATATAACTTTCTAATGGTGAAATATTTTTTTAAATCGGTCCAGTACTTTTTGAGTTTATTCGTTACATACAAAAATACAAATCTTTCCTCTTTATAATATTAGTGTAGATGTAGATAGTGTAGATAGGCAGTCCGACTGCGAGCGAGTGAGCGATGAACTATCGGCGATTTTTTCGCCCAAGAACAGGACAGTGAACATACATTCCGTGTGAACGAAAGAGATGCACATATTATATAGACTATATTTATAGAGACTCGCGATACTGACCACACGATACACAGCCCATGTTTTGTGTGATTTTTTTAAATCAGTAGTAGTTTCTGAGCCTATTTAATACAAACAAACAATGTAATCTTTTTTCTTTATAAATATTAGTATAAGTATAGACTCACCTATACGACACAACACGTACCAAAACAGGCACAGTGTTGTTCTCCGTGTTATTCTTTGCAAACATATTGGTCGGTTCAACGTACACTGTGTGAGCTTGTTGGAATGCAGCTTGTACTATGTTATCTGGGAATATGTTCCTGTAATAGTCATTTAAGTTTTAGCCTTGGCTATGTTTAAGTTTGTTATTAGATTAGGAATCATCATCATCAGCCTGTGTTCATCTACTGCTGGACATAGGCCTCTCCCAACTCGCGCCAATGTGCCCTGTCAGCGGCACGTCGCATCCACTCTCTCCCGGCTACCCTGTGCAGATCATCGCTCCACCCAATTTTACTTTTACCCCCACAAATAATAAGATTGGGGATATAGGGACAATATATTATAGCATTTGCTATAATAAGTTTATTGGTAATGGTAAATAATGCACGAATGTTGATTAGTCGTGTTTAAAATACGATAAAAAATAGATAAAATGTAAACAGTAAATACTTAAATTAATAGTTAAGTTTTTTACGAATGAATATAGAGTGGAATTTTGTGGGTGTAAAAATTTTATAGTTTAGTTTAGACATCGCTATTCCTTAATTGACAGAGAAAAGCAAGAAGTTAATAAGTTATTGGGTATAAGTACGACTATTTTGATGAAAATTTATAATCCTGTCCAGGAATCGAACCAGTTTCGTATTCTTTAACTTATATTACCATAGGGTATAATTTATGAAAATCACTATCACACTCTCGCCTTAAGAAAGTCAGAAATTGGTAATGTGCATAAATCTATATTTCTTGTACAAACTTGTATTAAACTTCCAAAAAACTTTTATCTCAAAAACTCACCGACCAATATCCAAAAGACTGTCCAGTATATTATGTTCTCTTCTCTCTTCAGCAAACGGTCTTGGTTCAGTCAAATCTGGCTGTCCAGGATGTATTGCCATGGCCAATACAATGCCCAAAAAGGCGTTGAACATCGAAGTCAAAATAAAATAGAGTAAAGTTCTTACTGCTATTTTCCCACTCATTTTTGCATTAAGGCTAGCTGAGCCAGCGATCAAACTGGCTATTATCAAGGGTAAGATCATGAGTTTTAAAACCCTCATGAACAGTTCCCCTGGATACGATATGATCATTAAAGCGTCTGGACCTAAGTTATAAGGACGGAGACCGAAACCTGGAAACAAATGATTATTTGTGTTAATCTTAATTATTTTAATGGTAGCGCCAATTGGTCGTCTAATGAAGGAAAGTCTAATTGCGTAGTTATAGTGCATATGCTGTATCCAAACTTATAATGAAATTGGTAACGGTTGATATATTTATAGATATTGAGAAATAACCTAAGAGAAAGCTTTTAATACACCGAGTGCTTTGAATTTTAAGAAACACGAAGGTGTTTAAATTTTTGTGTCATAATTTTTGTAAACACACCACGCAAAAATTCTGGACGCATTTAGAAGAATTATATGCAGATGTGTCGTATAATAAAGAGTACCTAGAATACTTTTACCGAAATTCTCACAGGAGAATGGGAATGACCGCGATACATAGCATATTGATCCCTAAACCTTTTCTGAATGCTAACATCCTTTGTTCTGTCTGCTGATTCTTTGTTCGTAAAGGGAGAACAAACTACAATTACTAACAAACATTTAGTAGTCAATATTATAAACAGAAATGTGTTTGTTTGAGCGCGCTAGTCTCCGGAAATGCAAAACCGATTTAAAAATATGTTTTCATTAGGCAGTTGATAGCCCGTTTATTAATTTAGAAACCACGAGGCACGGTTAGTTTAATAGGTACTTTTCATTTTGTGTGCTAATTCAAAATTGTCTATTTTAAGTAAAAGCTTGGGCAGATATACATTCAATACCAATTTCTTTTTTTTTTCTATTTATTTCGAATAAGACGAAAAAAAATTAAGAGCAGTCTTTGAACTTATTTTATTACGCCCACCGCGAAGTTCAAAAACATTTTTTTCATGGTTTCTACTCGTATAATTGTAATGGGATAGTTTTTTATTTAAGTACATAAAATAATATAATAATTTAAATGCAATATGGTTTTAAATTAAGTACTTATTTTTAAATACACCAATGTATTTTTTATTTCTTGGTCAAAATTTATTTTAAATACAATTTTAATAACATTTCTGTAGGGCTAAAACACGTGACAAAATTTTGAATTTCGCTCCTCCATGTTTTATTAATTTACCAACAATCACAGAACAAAACATACCCAAAAACATGTAATTATAAAAAAAAAATAAGAAACTTACCTACAGCAACTCCTGCAAGGACCCCTGCTATTGTCACTACCAGCATCAGGTTATCCATGAAACACTTCCTCAGACCAGTCGGCTCGACAGGCGCCGACCTGTCTTCGGTGGTCTTCGGCCCTCGATCAGCAGGGCCCATCTTCGCAAATAAATATTCTGTAAACCGTTCACTCTTCTCCATTACAAGCTATAAACACAACCCTCCCAGACCGCGCCGGCTTATTTATAACAATATTCAATTGCTTTTAGACAACCAATTTGCATATTATAAATGAAGTCGTCACATATATTTTTTCATTTAATTTTTCATTGTTTTTATTTATTTTTATATACAGTATGTTCAGTTTCAGCACGCTGCATTATTTTCAGACGAGTTTAGCATCACTAACCTACACTGTTTTTGCAACATTGTGCTTCGATATCGACTACGACCATTTCGTTTGACGAGCGATACATTACTGGCTTTCCAAGACTGCGAAACTCAGTAGTAGGTTCAGAAGCAGCAATGTATGAGTAACTTAGTGGGATTATCAATAGGGTTCTGTTATGGTAATTGAAGGAAGCCATGCCAGTGCGCGCGCATTCATCGATTTCTTTCCATTCACTTAGCAAAATTGAATTTCTATAAATAGCATATTAAATTGTTGGTATTAGCGGTTTAAGTGAAGGATTCTAGTTTCTTCGGAGTCATTATGTAATTTTCTAAGTCATGGTATACTAAATGGAATGAAAACGGTTCTGACATGCGCGGTAGGGACAACGGCATTTACATACATGCTGTCGATAAGTGCATACTTTTACAGTAGTACGAGTAACAGATTGATGTGAAACTTTACACCCTAAAAAAATATGTTACGTATTTACGTGTTATCTATTTAACAGATTTTGAAATTTGACACGTTTTCAAGAGTACAGGAAAAAGCATTTTCATTAATAATTATTTAATGTTATCGATGTTTCTATTGTTTCGGCGATTCTCGAAAAATAATACATTTTAATATCTTCCACGTAAAATTTAAACAAAACTAACTATAAAAGTACTTAATAAAAACTACTACGTCATTTAATAAACTTTAGTAATTTAATAGAAGAGTTATTGACACTAAACGTAGTTCAAGGGCGCTACCCCTTGACTATTTTTATTCAAATTTATACTCAAGGGTGAAGGTTAATGTGAATTACTTAAGTATAACTCAGTCTAGATTTATTTACAGACTACAGCAAAATAAATTAATCACGTTAGTAAGGTAAATATTTGTTTAAAAAAAGTTTTTTGTTTAATGTTGTGCATAGGGCTCGCTCTAGTTCAGTGTTCTTTTAGGTTTCCGTACCCAAAGGATAAAAACCGGAACCTATTAATAAGTCTTAGCTGTCTGTCCATCAGTCCGACTGTCCAGGCTGTATCTCAAGAACGGTGATAGCTAGGCAGTTGAAATTTTCACATATAATGTCTATTACTACTGCTGTCTGTATTACTATTGCCGCTTTAAGAACAAATACTAAAAACAAAATAAATATTTAAGGGGGCCTCCCATACAACAAACGTGTTTTTTATCATTTTTGGTACCCTTCTGTCCGACTGGTACTTGGCTGGTTTTTACATAGAAATGAAAAGTCTGAACATACCGAATAAAATAGATTTCTTCGACTAGTTTCAGCATCCGTAGAACTGTTTTATTTAAGTATTACTAGCAGCGCCCCGCGGTTTCACCCGCGTAGTTCCCGTTGCCGTGTGAATACAGGGATAAAATATAGCCTATGTCACGCACTGATCAATTAGCTTTCCATGAGTGAATTTTTGAAATCGGTTCAGTAGATCCCGAGATTACCCCTTACAATTTAACAAATATACAAACATACAAACTTTACTTCTTTATAATATTAGTATAGAAGTATAGATAAAGAAATTAAAAACATAGTACTTACACAGCAAAGCGCAAGAAAATTAATAATCTATTAGGTATTAACCATTAACATGTTTTCTTAATATAAGTACAATGACTAACTGCTTACTTAGTTGTACAAACATTAATTAAAAACCAGCCAAGTGCTAGTCGGCCTTGCGCACGAATGGTTCCGCACCATCTTGATATCGAGCAAAAATAGGCAATAGTGGCGTTTGTTGTATGGGAACCCCCTTAACATAAATGATTATTTTATTTTGTTTTTAGTAAGTACTAGCTGTGCCCCGCAGTTTTACCCGCGTGAAACCATATCCCGTGGGAATTTTGGGATAAAAAGTC
The DNA here is from genome assembly GCA_958496195.1 of Timandra comae. Taxonomy (NCBI): domain Eukaryota; kingdom Metazoa; phylum Arthropoda; class Insecta; order Lepidoptera; family Geometridae; genus Timandra; species Timandra comae. Next base: position 1,414,557 of record OY292362.1, on the reverse strand, counting down.
AAAATCCTATGTGTTATTCCTAGGTATGAGGAACATCTGTACCAAATTTCTTTAAAATCCATTCAGTAGTTTTTGCGTGAAAGAGGAACAAACATCCATACATCCATACATACAAACTTTCGCATTTATAATATTAGTAGGATTTGTTGTTATAGCGGCAACAGAAATACATAAGTAATTTGTAAAAATTTCAACTGTCTAGCTATCATGGTTCTTGCGATACAGCCTGGTGACTGACAGACGGACAGCGAAGTCTTTGTAATAGGGTCCCGTTTTTACCCTTTGGGTACTGAACTCAAAAAAAACTGTAAAGAGTAAATAGTAAATACAAATGTTATAGTAAATGCTATCAGAAATAAAATTGAAATTGTTACAAATGCAGTGAGGAATGTACATTTTTTTCGCAATTAAATAATACTATATTTTGATCCAAATATTCCCAATATTTAAGTTGTATTATAATATGTCAGGTAAGGTTGCGGGTTCGATTCCCGTGCGGGGTGAATATTTGTGTGAACCACAAATGTTTGTCTCGGTCTGGGCGTGTGTGTGAATGAGTGTGTGCGTAGTTTCTGATACCCTAGATACAAGTTTCGAACTTAGTTAGGGGTCAGTTACTATAATGAGATGATGTAGTGAATGATTATGTTATGTTATTATGTTTTGACCTACTAATCATGTCCCATTGACCTAATTACCTTTAGTTCTCATCGCTAATTAACACAGATCAATGGCCACGCTTTCATTAGTTCCTACATAATGGGAACTATCAATATTATCGGCGCTTATGTTAGTTCGACCGTGAAAATTAAGTGAACCTATACAATATAATGATACAGATTAGTAAATAACATAATCATTCACTACGTCATCTCATTATAGTAACTGACCCCTAAGTTCGTAATTTGTATCTTGTATATTATGTCACCGGAAAGTTTATAAATTTGCTTAAAATATTGGGATATTAGAAAAATAAGTAAGAATTAGAGAATAAGTATAGAAATCGTACTAAATGAGAGAAAATTGTATTCCTATCAAAGCGGGTGAAAATACGATTTAACGTACATACATACAATTTTCATCTCATGGAAATTATATCCCTGTTACGTATTATTAATAACTAGCGGCGCCCCGCGGTTTCACCCGCGTAGGTCCCGTTCCCGTAAGAATATGTGGATAAAATTTTGCTAAAAACCACTCTAACACACTAGAAACACTCTATCTATTAAAACAAACTACATCAAAATCCGTTGCGTAGTTTTAAAGATCTAAGCATAGATAGGGACATGGGGACATCGACAGAGAAAGCGACTTTGTTTTATACTATGTATATTCACGAGGAAAACCTGGAGACATTGTTGTAAGTGTATCCACGTTTCCTTTCTTTCATTCATAAGAATAATTAATTAGGTACAGAGATACCTATAAAAGAGAGAAAATGTCTGTCTGATTACCGTTTGTATTCAGCGTTTTACATGAAAACTTATTACGTTCATAGCTTAAGTAGTACTCATATCAGAAAATTAATAAAAATGTACATACCAAAACCAACTTAAACAATTTAGGAATTAAATATTTCTACTAAACGATATTATAATATATTTTTCAGCACATATGGCTCAGTATATTTTATTGGCAACCTTTGTTAGACGAACACGTGATTCTAATTATAATTTGTTGAATAAATCTACGTGTCACTGATCTGTATTGAAGTGCAGTTGGTTATAAGATTTATATTATACTAATATAAGTAGTTATAATAATATAAAACCAAAGGCATATAAACTATATAGTTATATTAATTATTTTATGTTAGTAGTAAATATTATGGCTAGTTTGGTCTAACGTCATCACTACATAGTATAAAACAAAGTCGCTTTCTCTGTCCCTATGTATGCTTAGATCTTTAAAACTACGCAACGGATTTCGATGCGGTTTGTTTTAATAGATAGAGTGATTCAGTGAGAAGGTTTTTAGCATAATTTTATCCCTGAATTATTAAGGAAGCGGGAACTACGCGGGTGAAACCGCGGGGCACTTCTAGGTGATAAAATAAATCGTTACGAGACCACGACAGTGTTTTCAAGTAGTTTTATAGCCCTAAAAAGCATACGCAGATCGCACAAAGGTTTCGAATTAGTGAGGTCCAACTGTCTACTTATACGAGATAAATGTTGTTTTACACAGATCTTGAGATATTTTTTATTTTATCTATCTAATATATAAAATTCTCGTGTCACAGTTTTCGTTGCCATACTCCTCCGAAACGGCTTGACCGATTCTCATGAAATTTTGTGAGCATATTCAGTAGTTCTGAGAATCGGCCAACATCTATTTTTCATCCCGAAATTCCTACGGGAACGGGAACGGGAACGAGAACTACGGGTGTGAAACCGCGGGGCGCAGCTAGTCTAATATATAAAATTCTCGTGTCACAGTTTTCGTTGCCATACTCCTCCGAAACGGCTTGACCGATTCTCATGAAATTTTGTGAGCATATTCAGTAGGTCTGAGAATCGGCCAACATCTATTTTTCATCCCGAAATTCCCACGGGAACGGGAACTTCGCGTGTGAAACCGCGGGTTATCTAAAGTTTTAAAAATTAACTTAAAAAATCGATAATTCGTTTTGGTTTAACACAAAGGTATCAATTTACCCTGCTTTTTTTGGGATAAATTAGTAAATAAGTAGGTACATATATGAAATTCCCCGTTGGTTTTTTCCCCAAGAAATATGTTACCTAGTATTACCTACATACAACTTAATTTGAAGATTTTTCATACATTTCAGCATTGGGTATTAAAAATCAACTACCTATTGTTAAATTTTTTTAACTATTCAAATTCATTTTATTTAAAAGATAATTACATATAAGTAAGTATTTTTTTAAATAAATTACTTTTACGATAACCTGTTTTAAATATAAAAAAAACTACTTTCACCACTTTATTTTTTAAACTTAAAAAAATACTTAATTAAAATAACTTCAATACTCGTTTTTTAGTTTTGCAATACTTAGTACAAGTTTCTAATCCATAATATCATTTAATAAAGTTTCGGTTTGTAAGTAACGTAAGAGAAAAAAATTCAAGATAAGTAATTAATATCTTTCTGCACTGAGTGCAGAGCGAGACGCCGCCGCGGGCGCATCGCACTCATCCTCCTGATGAAGGCCACCGAATGTGGCTGAAACTAGTCGAGGGATTCGACTTATAGGTACGTGTAAATATCCCGTTAAAAGATATTATTAATTATACCTAAGCAATGACGTACGTTTCGTTTAATAATAAAGATTGTAAGTATTCCAAGAAAGAAGAATCGCAAGTTCTTTGCCCGCAAATGACATATATTTGGGGAAAGAGTAGAAAATACAATAGAAATGGGAAGAGGAGGGCGTTGGGTCCTATGTAGGTAGGGTTTGGACCTCATAATACCCACGAAACGTATGTTATGTAGTAGCCTAGTAGCTTGAGCTGATACATGCTTGACACCATATACCCTATTTACACTATGCTCCTGCTCCTGCTACTCGCGCTGTCGGAAATATTTCCCAAAATACTTCCGCGGCAGTACGCTATTTACACTATGCTGCAATGAGCAGGAAAGTGACGAGGGAAGTGGGCAGCGGCATAGTGTAAACAGTTACTCGTGCTGCTACTTGTCATGCCGCTGCTCCTGCCCCTTTCCTGCTCATTGCAGCATAGTGTAAATGAGGAGAAAGAATAAGGATCAAGACCAAGATTCTCTCTGGTCTCTGAAGAAGCCGCCTTAGAGCTGACGTTCATCTGTCAACATTATCGAGCTTCTCTTTCTATTACACGGATCGTCATATAGAGCAAACGAGAAAGCTATCAAAGCTTGACACCATAGAATAAGGAACACGACCAATATTCTCTGTGGTCTCTGCTTGACAACTATATTTTGTGAGACAAACCGTCTGCGAAATGTGGTAATCACAGTGTTAATCTACCATTATAAAAAACTTGAGATCTCTTCTCGTTTACCACTTTTGCTGCTTTGCTTTAATTTCTACAGACTTTAAAAAAATATCGAACACGTTTCTTATTCGAAGTGTCTAGTCGTCCAGTTATTCGGACGAATATAATTATTTTAGTCGTCCGAATTACTGGACGACTATTCTTATTACCTACTTAGAATACAACCCAAAAACGAAGCCACGAGCGAAAAGTTAGCGTGTTTTTACAGATAAAACTATAATCTACCTATACATTACCTACATTGTTGACATGACTAAGGAGGTCACATGAAAACTATTTTGGATCACAAACTAATTTGATATTCATTATATTCACTGAATATCTGTTAAGTGCCCAAAAAGTATTTTAGTAGGTATGTATTTCGATAAATGTCGTTTTACATAAGTAGACGTTACTTTTTTACTAATACCGTTTATTATTTTTAATTTTCATTTCAATTTGGGTAAGGGCCTATTTCACCATCTTCAAATAACGTTCCGAGTACTCTCGAGCTACTCACATGCTTTGTCTTTGTCACTTGATACCTATAAAATAAGAAAGAGACAAAACTAACTTTACTTGGTGAGTAATATTACTTGAAGATCGTGAAATATTCCCTAAGATTACTTATAGATCTCAGGTACCGGTAATTCCGGTCTTCAGTAATTTTATCGTAATTATTTTTTTACGTATTTCCTCACTCTAAAAACAATTTAAATGGGTTATAATGAGCCCCAGAACACCCCCAAATAAACATTCAGGTATCGGAGATCTATAGCGCACCTTCATTTTGCATTAGATTCGAGCAAACACCTACTTATTTATTGCAAGTTTTTTTAAATTATAAAGGTTAAAAAAAAATATTTTCTTTTTCCACAGATTTTTTATGTTTGACTAGCTGACCCGGCGAATTTCGTAGTCACAAATCATTTACGTAACTAGTACTTGATTCATGCAGCTAATTAAAAGTTGCCTGAATTTATCAAAAGAAACAAAACAACAAAGAAACTTAATAAAGTTCTATTCTAGACCCCTCTTTTTTTTTAAATCACATAGTTATGTAATAAAACATACAAATAAGGTAAAATGTTTTAGACTCGAGCAATTCAAGCATAGGTACATAGAATGAGGATGATAAAAGTAATCATAATCACTAATAATAAACATCACAACTCACCTTTTAATTTCTTAATTTTGACGATTTATTTATTAAAATCAATAAACAATCCTCAATGATCGCATGTAACTTAAACAAACTATTTAATTTAACAATTTTAATAAACACCATTTAATTATTGACTGTCAAACGAACAAAAACAAAGACTGCGCGCGGAAATTTTAAATTAAGAACCAATATTTTTTTCATTTGTTTTTTTCCGGTCATAAACTTTTTCCGTATTGCCTTTTTCTTTTCGGCCAGTGTTTTATTAAATTAACCTTTTTAATAGTAATCTCACTCATGATCTGAGATCAGAAATTCGTTGGCAGCTGCATCGCATGCTAAATGTTCACCCACCAAGGTTATTTCAATCGAAGTCGCCATTGAACTTACAAGTCGTATTTCAGTAGGGACTTGTTACTCTAATCAATATCAATGAATGCAAATGTTTATAATCAGAACAATCATGGTATTTATGTAACAATGGCGTTGATCTTACAAATTGAGATCAATTATTATGGTAGTGTTTATGAAAATATTATGAATCTGTACGTACATTGTAAGAACTTGTGCAATACAATAGATAGGATTGTAATGTATTGTTATTACAGTCAAAAATTTATTAGGAGCTATTTAAATAATGTAACATAACTAGTTATATTGTATGGAACATATTTTTTAAAAGTTAGTACATAAATTATATTCAGAATAAGTAAGAGTGTTTTTATTGAGGTATTAAAATTATATTTAATTAATTAATTATTATTTTTAAATTAAAACTTACCGAATATATTGTAATTGTGAACACTGCCATCTAACGGATTTCCCTCAAACTATTTAGTTGATTCGAATTTGAGACATGAAATTTCAAACCGCGAATATCTAGCAATATCTATGTGTTAGTTTAGATATACTACACTAGATGGCACCGTAAGTCGGTGGACGGAAGAAAGGAGGACGTTTCCTCAATTCTAACATATTAAGTAGGTATGTGGTTTTTTATAAGTATTCGTATTTCGCAGATATTAGGTACTTCGTTTAAGAAATGATTTTGATAATTCTTATTTGTTGGAAAGGTCCTAAAATGGTCACATTGTCACCAGGTCAAAATCTGATGATGGAAACCCTGAGAAAAGACAAGAAGAAAAGTCGAAAATACGGAAGATGAAAGACGAAAGTTACGTTCAGGATTCTGCTCTAGTATCCTTCTCTTCGCTATACATTCAAAATAACTCTCTACACACATCAATCACAAGACACAATTTACAACTTAATTTATTCGTAAGTGCAAAGGTGATATCAACAACTAGATTCTCTTATAATATTAGTATAGTTATTGCACTCTCTCTTTTCCGAACCTTTATCCCATGTCTATTTGGGGTCGGTTTTCAGTTTAACCAGATTTGGCGGAATGTCAGTATTTTACGTGAAGCGACTGCCATCAGACCTTCACAACTCACAACCCAGAGGGCTATACGACATTTTTTGGTTAAACCAAACGTTAGACTTTATTATAGTTATTGCACATCAAAACTTTAACCTAACTTGTAAAAATGTAGAAAATAACTTCACAATCGAACTGAAAACATAAAAATCTCGCTTGCCTCGAAAATCCCTAAAAGGTCTGGTCGGGATATGCATTCGCCGCGGTAACAAAGATACACACTGTTAAAAAGGAATACAGGTTTAGTTTATTTGTGATGCGATGTTCAGAAGTTTAGCCAAACCAAAAAGTAAAAAAAGAAATAAAAATGGAAATACCTATGCGAGTAACAGCTGGATTGGAGGAGAGAAAAAGTGGATTAACTTCATTTATCAATTTGAGTGTTTTTAATTACTAGCTGTGCCCCACGGTTTTACCCTCGTGGAACCTTATCCCACGGGAATTTTGGGATAATATGTATCCTATGTGTTATTCCTGGATATGAGGAACATCTGTACCAAATTTCATTAAAATCCATTCAGTAGTTTTTGCGTAAAAGAGTAACAAACATCCACACATCAAAACATCCAAACTTACAAATATTCGGCTTTATAATATAAGTAGGATTAAGGATGAGTAAGTAAGTACTTGTTTTTCTTTATAGCAGGGATGTGCCTTTCTTTTCAAAAGCAGAGTTTTAACAAAGCCAAAAGAAACAAAATGAAAAAAGAAAGTAAGTATAGGTATATTTATATATTGTTTGTCAGAATGCAATGCTCTGTGTGTAATGTTTGCGTATTCCAGTGATTTACTGTCATGCAGACCCTATTAAACTGTTGTTTGCGCGTCCAAATGAAACTTACGATTTATGGAGAAAATCGCACTTTTTTTTTATTTTTTTGGATTACGACGTCTCTTATGATAGTTGATTATTTTTTACTTAATAAGTTTACCATCATCGACAATCATTACGGGTAGTTAGAGCCTTAAAAATTTAATATTTGGTTTAACCAATAATGTCGTATAGCCCTCTAGGTTGTGAAGGCAGTCGCTTCACGTAAAATACTGACAATACGCCAAATCTACATGGGATAAAGGTTCGGAAAAGAAGACTTCTTCTGCCTTATTTGCGTTGCATTTTTAGTCTGGTTTAACAAAACCTGGTCAGCATTTGACAGTATTCAAAATTGTTTGTAAAACCTGGTTTAGTGCTAAACCAGACTAAAAATGCAACGCAAATAAGGCAGATTGAGTTTACCACCATTATCGTGTTTCTTTGTCTTTCTTGATACGTAAGTAGTGCATACTAAAGCCCTAAACTATGTAATCGTATGTAAAGTCGAATAAGGTACAAATAAACTAAGAGAATAAACCCAATAAATTAAAAAAAAACTTCTCTCTAATGACAACTTATTTAAGAGCCGTGATCTACCGCGCGACAACTCAAATTTCACTCACACAGACGCGCACGCGTGTCCGCATGCACACTGTCTATGTGGTGACGGCGCGCTCGCTCTGAATACTCCGGCCGAACGGTTTTGATCCATTGGAAATTATAAATTGTGTTAAAGTTATTGACAAAAGTATAAATACGAGTATATTTTTTTTACGATTCGTAGAAGGTAGTATATGATTAGATATAATTTACGTAATACCTTTCGATTCGATATTCCATTATTCACAACAAGGAATAATGAATAAAACAAATATTTAGTTTTTTGTTTTTAAAATAAGACATGATTTTTTTTTGGTAAGTAACGAAACTTTTTAAAAACAAAGCAACATACGAGTAAAAAAAAATCTATAACTTACTTGTGAATAATATATTTTTTGCCATAATGGGGTATTGATTTTTCATATACTAATTGCAGTTTTAGTTTTTATTAAAATCGCTAGCAATTTTCGATATTCCTTTCCTTATAGTTTTGAATATCGTCATCCACGCCTACTTGAAAAATGCCTCGTCTGTATATGTACAACATATATTATCGGGACAACCTTTTAGCGCTAAAAGCAGGACTTTCTAAATTATTTCGTTTCCTTTTTTGTTAAAAAAACCGACTTCAAAAACTAAAAAGTATAAAATAACAAATATGTAATGTAATACCTCTTATGCGATGTAGCACATAAATAAAATAAAAATGCGATCAATCCAAGCGGGCAAACGTTCGTTAACGGTCATCTCGAATTATAATTTTGTAGTTTATTTTTCTAATAGTTTTATTTCTTTGAGGCTTGGCACCGACTTCACACTTATCAATAGGTAACATACACACAAAAGTTTAGTATAAATTAGCATCGCATAAAAGGTGTATTAAATTAAATATTTGTTATTTTATACTTTTCAGCTTTTAAAGTCTTTTTTTTTATTACTTTTGAGTGTCACAACCTATCTGGTTGTAAAGGTCTCATCGATACAAATTAATCAAGCCCAAACACGAGGTAACTGCTGTTAGTCGTTGAAGAGTTCCCTCGACTATCTTCCAGGTCCATCATCAGATCGACTCCAAACCTTCATTTAATTATAATGCTTTAAGATAATTAACGAAAAACTTAACAAATGCACTAATCACCCTACGATTTTCTAAAGTTCCTCTCAATTTCTCTAGAATGCCATCATTAGATCCTGGTTTCCTTGACATGGGACCAAACGGCAAGTCCATTCTTTTGAATAAATTTGAATCTTTGAATTCGTCCGTTACCAGTTAAAGCGAGTACTGTGTTATTTTTTGTTCCGCAATTTTTAATCCAAAATAGTAGTAAAAACTGTATTTTTTTTATTTATGTCGTATTCATCCAGTGCCTAAAAAAGTGATTCAAACAGTAGCGAAAACTGTTCATAGAAATTCCTAGTGACTTAGAAGATATCTGTAAATAAAGTTTATGTGTGATAATAAAAAACGTGCAAACCCTGACCTACGACAACTCGCAGTTCGCCCGCTTGCGCTACGTCATCGATGCAGTTGCAATCGTCGTGCTCCATTCACACGCACTTGAACAGCTCGGAGCCTCGTTTGAATGCACTTATTAATATTCTGGTGAAACGAATTCACAAAGATGTGCAGGTTGTCAGAACACTTTAAAAGGTTTACAACTCTTACAGTGTTGTAAGTGTGATGATAAGTTTCATTATACTTGTGTAAACTTTAATAAAAAAGATTTTGACAGCTTCAGTAAAGATTTTATCCAGTCGTGGGTGTGTCCTTCCTGTCGCTGTAAAGAACCAAAGAAGGGGGACAATTCAAACACTCCCATCCGCGGCGCGATCTCACCAGCTACTAGTAGACTTACTGACAGCGCCACAGGTGCACAATACGATAACGTAACACTACGCACTAAGCCTCGCAGCTCCAGCAACTGTGACTGTTTATCTGCTGAAGCAATCAGAGATATTATAAGGGAGGAGTTAGATCGCAAGCTCAACACCAACCTCAAGGAAATAAGTAACAAGCTTCAAAATTTTGAAGAAACTCTGACGTTCTTTGATTCTAAGTTTGATTCAATAATTAAAGAGAACGAAGCCCAAAAAGTTTTGATCAATAAACTGCACTCCGAGAACCAAGAACTTCGCAATAACACCAGCGATCTGAAACAGCGTTTGCAACACCTTGAACAACTGTCTCGCACAAACAATCTTGAGATCCAGTGTGTCCCGGAACACAGCAGTGAGAACCTGTATAGCACTGTGCAGCAGCTCGGTAAAACTATAAAGTGTCCAGTAGTTGACTCGGACTTGCAGTACTGTAGTCGTATCGCCAAACTCAACACATCTAGCCCACGCCCTCGCTCCATCCTGGTCAAGTTTAGTAGTCGCCGCCTGCGTGATACGTTTCTGGCTGGCGTGATCAAATATAACAAGTCTAATCCGGCAGACAAGCTAAATACCAGTCACCTCGGCTACGGCGGATCGAAGAAGACTGCAGTTTTCGTGACCGAGCATCTTACTCCAGAGGCTAAGGCTCTACACGCAGCTGCTCGCCAGAAGGCTAAGGAGCTCAACTATCGTTTCATCTGGGTTCGTGACGGCAAGGTGTTTCTGCGGAAGACTGAAAATTCCAGTTTTATTTTAGTTAAGGATAAATCCGTTTTAAATAATTTAGCCTAGTTTTCTTGTTGTTAATTAATTTACTCTGAATAATTTTATCGGTAGTTAAATCAGGTTTTTAAATCAATCTTTTATTTTTTAGTCTTTCTGCTATCATTAATTTATTATTTATATTTGATTTTTAATATTGATTACATTTTGCATTTTATTTTATTTAAAATTAATTATAATTTTATATTTTATTACACATTCAATTATCAATCAATTATTTTTGGACATCACTTTTTTGTCTTATCTGCATGATCAATTTTTATTATCAAAATGTGAGAGGCTTACGAACGAAAACTATACAATTTTTCAACAATGTTGTTTGCAATAATTACGACGTTATCACTCTCAGCGAAAGCTGGCTGAATAATAGCGTATTTGACTCAGAACTGTTTGATAGCCGTTATGTTGTTTATAGAAGGGATAGGGAGTCCAGTGGATTTCACATGCACAAAAACGGTGGTGGAGTAATTGTTTCTGTGTCTAAAGGATTTAGTTCCAGGCGCCTACAGAGATTTGAGTCGAAATGCGAAGACTTGTGGATAGAAATTGATTGTTACAATGATTATGGCAAAAAAGAGCAGCTACTGCTGTGTGCGGTCTATCTACCTCCTCCTATTCAGCGTCATATTCTTGATGAATTTCTAAGTAATTGTAATCGTGTTTTTGAACAATATAATTCCGATAATGTTATTTTTTTGGGTGATTTTAATCTTGGTTCTATAGCTTGGGACTTCTCGGATAATTCACAGCCCTTAAATATTAACATAAACCAGGGCCTATATGCAACCATGTTGACCGATTTTACGAAGCTAAATGATCTCAAACAGTTCAATAATATCGTTAATAATAATGGAAAAATTTTAGATCTTATCTTTTGCAATAAAAATATTACCTGTCTGAACACTGCGACATGTCCACTCTCGGGCATCGATCCACTCCACCCACCTATTACTTTCTTCTTACAATTCGCTCACGATAAGAAATTCACACCCAATAATGTTGAACGGTTTTGTTTCTTTAAGGCAGACTACGACCATATTGTTGATTATTTAAATGACGTTTCTTGGGAAGTTGAGCTAAACAACTGTGAGACCATCGATGACATGTTACTTATTTTTTACAGTTACCTCCATAAAGCAATTACTAAGTTCGTTCCAAAATCTAAGCCTAAATCAATAAAATATCCAATTTGGTTCTCCCGTGACTTAATAAACTGCTTGAAAGAAAAATATAAATACAAAAATAAATTAAAAAAGTTTAATTATAATCCACTTGATCTGCTCTCTTTTTTATCTGCCAAAAGACGATTAGAACATCTTTTAACTTTTTGTTACAACATTTATATATTGAAACTCGAAGAAAACCTTCGTTCTAATCCCAAACTATTCTGGTCTTTCATCAAAATTAAAAAAAAGAGCACGAGCAACTACCCTGCACAAATGTGTCTCAACCAAAGAATGTCATCTAATCAAATAGATATATGTAACTTTTTCGCTGAAAATTTCTCCTCTGTCTATAACAACAATGGTGTTTCTGCCACCGTCACAGCAAGCTTTGCTAACAACTCCATAAGACTACCAGCATTTCCAAAAAGCAATTATTTAACAACAATCAAATTCAAAGATGACCAAATCCTTAAGATTTTAAAAAGACTTGATAATCGTAAGGGTGCAGGATCCGACGGGATACCTGCTGTTTTTGCGAAAAAATGTGCTGCAGCATTAGCTCGCCCTCTGAGAATTATTTTCAATAAATCTTTACAGACTGGTCTATTTCCATCTGATTGGAAGATTGCTCATGTTGTCCCGTTACACAAAACCGGTGGTAAAGAACAAGTTAAAAACTATAGGCCTATATCCATCCTTCCCGTGTTTGCCAAAGTGTTTGAACAACTTGTTTATCCCACATTATTGTACCACTTTAAGCATCAAATAGATCCTAATCAACACGGTTTCATGAAAACAAGATCTACATCAACTAACCTAATTTCTTTCATGGATAATATATCTAAGGCACTGGATGCCCGATCTTCAGTTGATGCTGTGTACACCGACTTTAGTAAGGCGTTCGATAGAGTCAATCATCGACTTCTCATCGACAAATTATCTAGTCAAGGTATCGCTGGCCCTCTGCTAGATTGGTGTAGCTCTTATTTAACGGATAGAAGATCACTCGTTGTTGTTGGGGGCTACTCATCTGACCCTTATCAAGTCGCCTCTGGTGTGCCGCAAGGCTCACACCTAGGCCCATTGTTGTTTAATGTTTTTATTAATGACATTGGAGATTGTTTTCATAATTCAAAATATTCCTTGTTTGCTGATGACCTTAAAATCTACAGGGTTGTAAATTCAATTGCTGATTCAACTCTGTTTCAGGATGATCTTGACCGGCTCACTGCGTGGAGCCAGGCCAATCAAATGCAAATTAACGTAGCCAAGTGCTTTTCTATTCAGTTCTCAAGGAAAATCGGCAATTCACATGTTTCTGATTATAAGCTCTGCCATAACACTTTGAACAAGGTAAATTATATTAGAGATCTGGGGGTTACACTTGATCACAAGTTACGACTGAATATACACATCGACAACATCTGTTCGAAGGCATTCAAGAACTTAGGTTTTGTATTGCGTAACTGTAAAGATTTCAAGAGCCCTAAAACTAAAATATTGCTATACAACACACTTGTTCGCAGCAGCTTGGAATACTGTAGTGTTGCCTGGAACCCATTCTATGATGTTTATAGAAAAAGAATTGAGAGTGTGCAAAAGCGTTTTCTCTGGCATCTCACTTTCTCTTGTAACTTGGCGAAAACTTTTCGATCGTATAATGAGCGTCTGAGGTATTTTGAGATGGCCTCCCTATCCGATCGAAGACGCACATTTGATCTTCTCTTCCTCTACAAACTGGCGAACGGCATGCTCGATGCTTCTAACCTTCTTTCGGAACTGAACTTTACCGTGCCATCCAAACTGCCTCGAGCTACTCGTAGTGTTCCTTTATTGAAAGAGACTCACGCTAACTTAAATATCGGAAAAAATGCTCCTTTAAATAGAATAATCCGTGAGTTCAACGCAACAGCTAAAATAATTAACATCGATCTATTTAATGCAAACATTCGCCAGTTTCGAGAGAATATTAAGCTCACCTATACCAGTTCTTGACATTGTTAATAAAACTTTTTGTATATTCTTGATATTATATACTTACAATAGTTTTTTATTCAAAATTTAATCTGTATTATTTTATTTTAACAAATTTTATTTTACATTAATTTATACATGGGCACAATTTTTTTGCATAAAAATTTACCCTTTTAATTCTATGTTTAATTCAATTTTAATTGTTTCAATTTTTTTTTTTTTAATGTAATAAGTATTCTTTATGTTTGATTTTGCATTATATACCAAATGAATTTTTATACGTAATGTTTGTACTCAGACTTTGCATGCAGTCTTCACCTATAATTACGGTGACACTTACCTTGTGACCTTTTTACTTTATTTTTATACCATTGTTAAAGTGTACATCGTGTTGGTGATCAATAAATAAATAAATAAATAAATAAATAAAAAAAGAATTTTAGTAATCGGTACAGAATTGACGGAGATATCGTTGAACATATTCATAAAAAAAAACATACCGGCCGAATTGAGAACCTCCTCCTTTTTGGAAGTCGGTTTAAAATAATGTTGTTTTATTGCTCATTATTTCTAAAACATTATTTGTTATCATAAATGTTAATATTTTTTTTTAATAAATAATTCAAATTATAAAACAAAAATTATTATCGAGTATCAAAACATGTTGATGAGTTATCGCATAAAATTCGTACGCGCCGCAAAGGTCAAACGCTCGGTAGGAGCGATACGTCCTCTCTCTAAAAAGCCTCGCGGCAGACTGATTTGAATTGTTTCGTGCGTCCGATTTTATAGTAGTTTTATGATGATTTTAAAATATTTGTAGAAAATAAGACAATTTGTTTTAGATATTTTTTTTTAGTATAATTGTTGTAGAAAATATTCTTTTATTATTTGAGGTAATTTTAATAACGTTTTGAGCATCATTTATCAACGTAAATTACGATTTTCTTGAGTGTGATTTTTACAAATTCTAACTTTATATTTTTTTCGATTTCAATAATAATTATAATAACAATTAAATTTTCCTATGAGTATTTCCTTAATAAGGATCTGGACTTTAAGTTTGTTTAATTTTTAGTGCTAAATTGGTCGAATTACTAGAATCCGAAGGCATGGAAGTTAATGCTAAAAGTGAAATTCAGAAAACATATGTTCAGTTTTCTTGATATATTTTATAAGTTTTCTGTATAATATTGTTTTTCTCAGAGTATTTTTTAGATGACAATATTTCCTTTAATTATTACCTAAAAGCATGTTTATAAAATACGCTTTTCATATAATATGACTAGATCAAAAAGTACAAAAACCGTCAATTATCGAGTTTCGGGTCTTAAGTATTTTGAAACAACATTAGCAAGCAAAACCAAAATAGAGTTACTTAGTTGAATGAGTGTGTGCGTAGTTTCTGATACTCTAGAGACAAGCTCCAAGCTTAATTAGGTGTCAGTTACTATAATGAGATGATGTAGTGAATGATTATGTTATGTTAGTTACTAACCTTCACAGACTGAGATCAGTCACATCAGTCTATTTGTTAAATCTTCACAAATCACATAATAGCTTAGCTTTCACACGTCCCACTATCAAACCTAATTATTCTTGAAGTTTCTTTACTAAATTATCACTAAAATGACGTAATAACAATAATCTTTTTGGCTATTTTAACCGACTTAAAAAGGAAGAGTTTCTCAATTCGGTTTTTTTTTATATCTAACTTGCTGTTATTTTCTTTTTACCCGACTACAACGAATCAAAAGGAGGGTTATGCTTGTTTCCCTATTTGCAGTACCGTGTTCACAACATCGTGTGTCGATGAAGTTTATTTTTGTATGTATGTAATGTACCTACACCAATTTCAATGATACATCTATATTATATCTATATATAATAGCTGTGAGGTGGTATTCTGATGACTTTTCCATATAAAATATAGTCTATCTCTTAGCTTGACTCATTGCTAGATTTATTAGCTATCTAGGATATAAGGAATTAGCATAAAAAATATCTTTGTCTTTGTTTAAAATAATAATAAAAAAAATATAGCTTTTAGAAACTATATCTAGTTTATTTATTATCTGTATCTAGGGCATCAGCAATGAAAATTGTGAAAACAGTGACACCGTAAAAGCGTCGGATAAACATAGATACATGCTGATTAAAAAATTGAAAACACTATGGCTCGTGGTGGGATTCGAACCAGCGCCTTCCAAATGGAAGTCACAGGTCTAAATCACTACGCCAACGACGCTCTACGATTGTAAGTACAATAGGTTTTAAATATAAAATGTATGAGTATACAGACGATAATGAATATCATTAACATCCTGTTGTGTTTATCTTTCAAAGACAAACTATACAAAGTTTACATACAGTAGGTAAGTTGTTTTAATATGATTTAGTTGTTTCCTCACAGATTAATGAGTCCCACGGTTAAACCGATGTAATCTTCTATTTATTTGTTTATAGTTCTTATTGATATCACTACATAGTATAAAACAAAGTCGCTTTCTCTGTCCCTATGTCCTTATGTATGCTTAGATCTTTAAATCTACGCAACGAATTTTGATGCAGTTTATTTTAATAGATAGAGTGATTCAGTAGGAAGGTTTTAAGCATAATTTTATCTCCATATTCCTACGGGAACAGGAACTACGCGGGTGAAACCGCGGGGCGCCGCTAGTTTGTTTATAAAACGGATTAGTCGACTTCCCCCTATTCTTTATTAAATTTAGTAATATTTTCGATTCCCTTCGCATTTCATTTTTTTCTAACATAATCATTCACTACATCATCTCATTATAGTAACTGACCCCTAACTAAGTTCGAAGCTTTTATCTAGGGTATCAGAAACTACGTACACACTCATTTCTTTCTCGAACTAAATTATTCAGTTCAGCGCAAACATTAAACGTAGATAGATCGGAATACTTTATGGCCCATACATACACAAAGGAAAAAACAGAATAGTTTAATATATAGTTGGTACATGGGCAAAAGGTAACCCTTTATCGAAAGAAGCTAAAAAATCGTTGAAATCCTAACTAACCCTACCTAATATAATAAATGCGAAAGTAACTCTGTCTGTCTGTAAGTCTGTCTGTTACCTTTTCACGGCTAAACTACTGAACCGATTGACTTGAAATTTGGTACAGGGGTAGCTGATGGTCCGGGAAAGAACATGTCTATGTTTTATCCCGAAATTTCCACGGGATCGGGAACTACGCGGGTGAAACCGCGGGGCACAGCTAGTTTAATAATATTTTCGAATCCCTTCGCATTTCATTTTTTTTAACATAATCTTTCACTACATCATCTCATTATAATAACTGACCCCTAACTAAGTTCGAAGCCTGTACGTAGGGTATCAGAAACTTTCTTTCTCGAACGTTAGATAGATCGGAATACTTTATGGCCCATACATACACAAAGGAAAAAACAGAATAGTTCAATATATAGTTGGTACATGGGCAAAAGGTAGCTAACCTTTTTTCGAAAAAAGATAAAAATTGTTGAAATAAAATAATAAAAGTTTTTATAGTTTTATGATACAGAATATTCCCGTACCCGTTGTAGGTCCCCCAACACAATTTGTATCATGCGACCGTTCAAAACAGATTGATGACACACTTCCCTCACTCACACACTCCTCTATTATTAGATATTGCACAAATCCCCCCTAAAAATAATCTTCTTTGTAACTTTGAAATTTTGTTTTACATTTTCTGACGTTTCGGATTCTTTACAGAACCCGTGATCACAGAAGACTAAGATGGAAGACGTCTGTACAAAGTAGTTCTTTGTATCTTCTTTCTCGAACCTTTATCCCATGTCTGTGGATATTTACATCTACACTAATATTATAATGAGGAAAGATTTGTATTTTTGTATGTAACAAATAAACTCAAAAAGTACTGGACCTTTAATAATTCTTTTTTCATTAGAAAGCTACATTATCCCTGAGTAACATAGGCTATTATTTTATCCCCGTATTCCCACGGGTACGGAAACCACTCGGGTGAAACCGCGAGACGCCGCTAGTGGGAAATAATCTTCTTTGTATGCTAACGTGACATTATTGAAGAACTTAAGAATTTAAAATAGGTTACAAAAAAATTTATAATTAATAAATAAATTATCAACCTTAACAAAACCTAATGTACATAAAATATTTTTACTTATAAAGTTGTCAATCAACGCACAGTTACATAACATAACATAATCATTCACTACATCATCTCATTATAGTAACTGATCCCTAATTAAGTTAAAAACTTGTATCTAGGGTATCAGAAACTACGCACACACTCATTCACACACACCTAGACCGAGATAAACATTTGTGCTCACAAACCCACATGGGAATCGAACCCGCAACCTTACGGATGACAGTCCGGCATAATGACCAACATAGTTTATTTCAAAAAGTAAGAAAGGAGTTTCTTATTTTGATTCATTTTTAATAATAACGGTAAATAAGAATTATATTCACATAATAACGTTTATCTACTTAATAATAGCAGTACCATGTAAACCTGTGATTCACAATTGTTTATCGCGGTCTAAGTTCTAACATTAAACTCCATTTAAACCTACTTATGAATGAGTCATATTATGGACATGGATTGGTCATCTCCGTCTTTAAACATCACTGTTCCCTTAGCATGACTATATAATATCAATTTTGCGAGCATAAACAAATGTTATCGCGTGCTACATTATGGTAAAATTAAATATGGCGGCTATTTTTATCATATTTTGACAGTTGGATGTCGATAAATCGCTGTATCATATCGCGTTTTCGAAGTCATGCTAGCCCGGCTGACCAATATTATAAAAGAAAACTAATATTACTTTTGAAAAATTGATTTTAATCATTAAAATCAATGATTTACAAGCAATATTAATTTCCATAGATTACGAGTAAACTAACTAAAAATTGTCAACACTAGTTTTTTTAGGATCATTCATCAAATTTTAGTTGGAAGCTGACGTTTGTGACTGGTATCAGATGAAATGATACGCTTCATCGTATTTATTCAATGATAAATGATCTTTTAGAGGTACTATTTTAAAAATTTTGGTAAAATATTGCCAATATTTTTAGTTTTTATCTAAAGCACCTAAATAAATTCAAATTTCTGAAAGAATTTCAGAGTTACAACATTCTTTATTATTTACGTTTTTCTTAAATTATAAGTGATAAACAACTTACCGAATTCGTGCGTTTAAAACAACTTTCTTCCCCGTCTATTATTAGATTATCGTGTTCTTATTACGAACAAATGATATTTAATCATCACTTAATTACTATTGTAAATACCTAATTAATTAATAAACAAAAACTGGCAACGAATATTGAGTCATTTGAGTGTTAGTACTTTCACCGGAAAAAGGAAAGATAAGTAAATAAGTATGAATATGTTTTTTAGTTGCTGGGATAATAAGTACGTATATAAAGTATGGGATTCTACACTGATTTCTGGACTAGCTATGCCTCGTGGATTTTCCCGCATAGTTCCCCATCCCGTGGGAATTTCGGGTGAAACATAGCCTATGTCCTTCCCCTGACCATAAGCTGTACCAAATTTCAAGACAATCGTACTCGTATTTTCGACAATTCAGTAGTTTAGCGGAGAAAAGGTAACAGACAGACAGAAAATTACTTTCGCATTTATAATATTAGTTATTTATAATATTAGGATAATAAGTTTGAAATCGTTTTCGCACGCATTTTTTGTTAAATTTAATACATGTGATTATTATAATGTTATTATAGATTTAGTATAAATACATGTGACGACCAAATGGTGTAGTTGGTAGATTCTGCCAAAACAAACATTTTTTGTGTACATTAACGTGTCTATTTCCTATGGGCTGGTTGTTTTCTAAGTACTTATTTACAAAAGTATATAAGTAAGTGAAAAAAGTTAATTGTTTTAGCTTAAGTAACTAATTAATTATTAGCTTCTAATCAATCACTGTAGTAGCCCTCCGATTGCAAGCACCCTTACGGGGTGTTACATGTTCATGTATTATTATATATTATATTACCTATTATATTATTGTCATGTGACATGCATAAATAAATAAGTATTATTTATACATATAAACAACAGTGTTTAATATCCATAGTTTATCTTTGATCAGTTTGGGACCATAAGTAAATGATGAGCGGATAACTTTTTATTGTTATGCGAAGCTAAGAAACATTTTTTTAAGACGAACTATTTTATTTAACTGACAAATAAAAACTTCTGACCTACACTAATGATTTACTTTAAATCCTATTTATCTACTTTTATATTTATTTGTATAACATATAAAGAACGGTCATTGCAATAAGTACCTTATCACTACAAAATAAAGGTCATTATCTCAAAGTCCAGTTCATATTTGTACCATTATCTAAGTAGGTAGTTAAGTAAATGTATCCAATATGCATAATTGTAAGGCTCAGTACACTTTACTCCATTGTGATAAGTAAACATAATGTTATTTATTTAAATTATCTGTGATACAAAAAATATTTAAAAATAGCATTTTTTTTATATTCAAAAAGATCGAAAACAAAAAGTGAATTCGAATTATGAATATTAGAAAAGTGTTTACGAAACAGAATAAACAAATGAATTAGTGATTCCATATTCAAATTTTTCAATGAATTATAAAAGAATAACAATTGTTTATTTTTAAAACCGTGAATATTGAAGTGTAAACAATGTTTTTAATATTATTTAAATTGTTTATTGTTACGTTGTGTGTGAATGCAAGTGGAATTTATCATGAGAACACAAAAATAACTTTTTATCCGGAATCTGACTCGACTTATTTTGGATTTACTATCCTTTTGTCTTCGAAGAAGTAAGTGTTTAATTTTTTTTTTTTTATTTGGTGGTATAATAATAAAGATTACATAGATCGGCGGGTGTCATAGTCCCCATAGTTCCCCAATATATTGATGATGGGTGGCGGATAATAAATTTTCTTTATAGGCTAATGGTGGGAGCTCCAAAGGCATACGTCACAAACCGCAGGATGACCACTGGGGCTATCTTCGAATGCCCTTTGTCAGACCTGGACGCGAAAAACATGAGCTGCACGCCAGTGGATGTCATCAGGAGAGGTGAGTCAAAATTTATTATGAACCCATGGTATAAATAAAGTATCGGTGTAATCGCATCTTTTGGTTGTCAGTTTATTGAAAATGTATCCAAATGACATTGGAGTCAAATGACAATAGTAGCTTCCAATGTTGGCCGCCGGCACAGAAATATTGTGGCACATTAGTTTAAGTATTCGTTAAACGTCTCTTATAGCCGCACTCAGAGTCGTTTAACGAATATTTAAACTAATGTGCCACAACATTTCTGTGCCGGCGGCCAAAATTGGAAGCTCCTATTGTCATCTTGACTTTAATGTCATTTGGATACATTTTCAATACACTGACAACCAAAAGATGCGATTACAGCGACGCAGTCAGCGGCACAGAAATATTTTGGCACATTAGTTTAAATATTCGTTAAACTTCTCTTAATGCGGCTGCAAGAGCCTTTCAAGGACCTTTTATCAGACGCTCAATGTGCATGTAATGATTAGTTAAGCAAGCATATAAATAGTTAGTTATGTGTCAATTGCATGACACATCCTGTGATATGATAATTATTGTTTTAAATATTTATTTCCAAGAAATTATGTTTATCATGTATTTGTTGTACTCTAAAAAACATTATGGACAGTTTCCGTGGACACGTAACTAAACTTATATGTTTTGTTTTTTCCAGCTTTGTTTAATACATATTTATCTCAGGATATGTGGGTTGGAGCGAGTATGGCCTTCTTAACTCCTGAAAAATTTATGGTAGGTAAATAATGTTTTTAAACCAAAAAGTAATAACATCGTACCTACTGGTGATGGCTAATATCTAAATTTTTCAGTCTATTTTGCTTGACAAAAAGTTTTAATAACCTATTTACCACGATTTTTGTAAGGACCTCATTAAATCCAATCCTGCTACTAGAATCTTTATGAAATTAACTAACAGCGCCCCGCGGTTTCACGCACGTAGTGCCCGCTCCGAATACGGCGTAATTATGCTATAAAAACCTTTTCCTTGAATCTTTTTATCTATTAAAAGAAACCACATCAAAATCCGTTGCGTAGTTTTTAAGATCTAAACATACATATAGACAGACAGCGGGAGCGACTTTGTTTTATACTATGTAGTGATAACTTCAATTATATTTCAGACATGCGGTCCAAGATACACCAAGACGTACAGGGATGAACTGTATTTGATGTACGGCGTCTGTTTCCTCAAATCAGAAAAATACAGGGAGCTGATTTTCCGACCAGTCTCGGACAAATGTAAGTCAAATTACTATGAATCTCATATATTTTGAAGATGTTTTAAAAATTGTGTATTTTCGCTCCATCCATACAAACAGTAACATGCAAGCGTCGCGTCGCTTTATTTCGGAATAAGAAACAAACACGTTCACATTTATAGCAATACCAGGCGCACCTAGAGGTTTTAGCCACGCTCAACTTCATGTCGTGGGAATTTTGAGATATTTCCCAGGCTCCTGTTCAGATCAAATATCAAAATTGGTCCAGTAGCTTTTACGTGAAAGATGATTAATCTTAAATTTCTTTCCAGACCGACTAGCCTACGTGACCGATGGTTCCAGAAAAGAGTATGGGGAATACGGGACTCATTTAAACTTCTACGCGTACGGCCAGGCCGGTATGTCCATGAAAGTGACTGAGAACAATACAGTCATTATAGGAGCACCTGGGTTATTGCAGTGGACAGGTAAGTGCTGTTTAATTTTCTTTAAAAACATCCTACTATGGTCTTATAAAGGGAATGGTTTGCAGAATTGCAACCGTCGCGGAAGTCTTCAAAATACAAGGTGAAAGGTTCATTATAATATGATCAACAGTTTAGGAATGCATAGAGAAAGAGGAGACAAACAAGCTTCAATAATACTTAATTATACTAAAATATAAACATAAAATCATTCACTACTACTACACTACATCATCTCATTATAGTAGCTGACCCCTAACTAAGTTCTTGTATCTAGGGTATCAGAAACTACGCACACACTCATTGACACACACACCCAGACCGAGACAAACATTTGTGGTTCACACAAATATTCACCCCGCACGGGAATCGAACCCGCAACCTTACGGATTGCAGTCCGACATGGTGACCACTCTGCCATCTAGGTCATCATCAAATGCTTTGGTTCATAACATAACTTTGCCTACACCAAAAGTTTGTCATTTTTTCAGTTTTTTTTTATAAAAATAACGCCTATAGATTTCACGCACTGATAAATTAGCATTCAATTAGTGAAAGATTTTTTGGAATCGGTTCAGTAGTTTCGGAGCCTATTCGTTAAAAACAAACAAAACTTTCCTCTTTATAATATTAGTGTAGAACTTAGCAATAATGACAGCCTCAAAACTGTACTTAAACTTTTCATTTTTCCTTATCATCGTTACGAAATTTCGATTTGCAGTTACCTTATTTTTTCCAATAACCTTTAATACCGCAGGTGGCGTGGTGACGTTACGGTTCAGTCAGAACGAGAATTCCAATTATTTGACAATGCTTACCACACCAAACTTGTATTTCACAAAGGAATTGGGGCCTGATGATTATTTTGGTAAGTTTTATAGACAACTAGCAGCGCCCCAGGGTTTCACCCGCGTAGTTCCCGTTCCCGTGGGAATTTCGGGATAAAAAGTATCCTATGTTCTTATGGTCCGGCTATAAGCTATCCCTGTACCAAACTTCAAGTCTACAAGTTTTCCAAAAACAAGTATATATTTTAATTTTGGCTTTGAATTCACACATAATCTGACTATTGGAAAGAAATGCATATGAAATGACGCGTCAGCATATATGATGACGTGTCTGAATTATTCTTTACTTTACATAGGTATAACAGTACGTATTTGAGCAATGTTCTTGTTAGAGGTTGTCTAGCAATAATTGGCAAGTAAACAGGTACAGCATATAAACAATCGTTTTCTAGGATACAGTGTCGAATCTGGAGTATTTGAGCCATTGGGGATGGTGTTATCCGTCGCAGGAGCGCCACGCTCTCAAAAAGGATATGGACAAGTGAGTAAAATATTACTCTCTTATATATTTATTTATTTATTAAGGCACATCAACAGGATAACATATTGACATTTACAGAATTAGAAAAAAAAATACAGTTCTAATATGTATCCCAATAATAGTTGTGCACAACATTTACAAATAAAAGACGTAATACAATTAAAATTAAATACACTTAAACACTAATAAAAATTATATTAATAATAAAAAAAGTATATATATTTATATAAAGTATATAATGAAGTAAAAATATAATTCATTTAATAAAACTCACGTATCTTTAAAAATAACATACTTATACACAAACCTACACATTTTTTACTCATACTTATCAGAAATATATGATCACAAAATATTTTATTAAAATTGATATTGATTTACAGGAAACATTACCCACTACCCATAAAACAATACATTACAAATCCTATGATACAGTTACAGAGTTAAAAATAAATAAAATTACAATACAAGTACATAATTGTAATATTCTCTTCACTTTAACATATCAGTTAGATAGACGTGAAGACAATAAGGGCCTATGTTCAGTATTCATACATTCCAATACTAGCTGTGCCCCGCGTTTTCTCTCGCGTAGTCCCGTTCCCGTGGGAATTTCGGGATAAAAAGTATTCTATGTCCTTCTCCTGGTTCTTAGCTACCTCTCCACAATTTTTTATTCAAATCAGTTTAGCCGTTCTTGAGTTATAAATAGTGTAACTAACACGACTTTCTTTTATTATTCCGATATGATGATGAAAAATTTAAAGAATTTGGTTTATTTGTAATTGACAAACGTCATTATAAACATTATTAATAATAATTTCAGAAACCAAAATTATTTACGCATCCTATTCACAATAAAAAAAGGTAGCACTCCGGGAGTGCCGGCAGAAGTGAAAACTTCAATATTAACGTTGAGTTTAATTATAAGTATAAAAGTACTATTATTTATGAGGTAGAATACAATGTTTATTTATTGCGCTATCGTACACAAATATGACAATTTATATGTTGTTATTTATAATATTATATCGTTATTTATATATGGATCTTACGCTTTTTCGATCAGCATCACGTGACCCTGACGCGAGTTTGAAAGTTTTTACCCATACAAAAAAAGTGCTCAGCGCCGCTAAAGAAGTTTTCACTTCAAAATTATTCATAACTTAAACCTATTTTTTCCAGGTTCTCATATTTGAAACACCAACCATTGAACATGCGCCTTTAAACGTTCGTTACAAACTGAAAGGTCCTCAACTTGGGGCTTATTTTGGAGCCAGTCTTTGTTGCTTGGATATAAATGGAGATAGACTATCAGACCTGCTTGTAGGAGCGCCAAATTACGCGACCAAAGATGGTGTGTCTTACGATCAAGGAGCAGTGTTTGTTTATATGACTGTTCCCGAACTGGTAAGTGAAAATATAACATTTGATTTCAAAAATATCAAAGTCAGTTTTCTCATATTATAGTCCAAAAAGACAAAGTAGGCATTCTATTAATGATATCTAATCTAGAAGTGTTTGTGAATTTAATAAAAACTTTTTCCTGTATCAGAGGTCACGAGATATTCAATTCGTCGGGTCGTATCTGTGTGAGATAACAGCGTGCAGCTAAAAGTTATTGTATGTTTTTAGAATCACAAATATGAGTTGCGTCCTGTCGAGTTCGTCATGGGAAGTGCCACAAACGGAGCCAGATTCGGAACAGCTATCGCAGGTCTTGGTGACATTGATGGCGATGGATATCACGGTAAAGATTTGATGATAATCTTTAAGAATAGTATTAATTCAATTCATTATCTCAATTTGCATAGTCAACCTAGTTTATATAAAAAACGTTTTAAGATGAATAAATGTATATAAAATATAACGAAACAAAATAACTGTAAATCAAAATTAACTTTGAAAGAATTTCTTAGTCAAAGCATTCGTCGTTAACGTCCTATAAATATTTTATCCTTAATATTAGGTATACAGGGTTTTTTCAATCCACTGGTTCGATTCCTAGCTAGGAACATCTATCCATCAAAAATCAAATGACGAACTTTTTAGTTTTCATCAGAATCAACCTCAATTTCTTCCAATGTCAAATAGAGTCCAATTTCTTCCTCATCTGAATGTGTCAAAAATTCACCCTGAATGTGGTAAATTTCAGAGGCAGCTATAGGCGCACCTTGGGAAAACGATGGCACTGGCGCAGTGTACATTTACAGAGGGTCTCCTGCTGGACTGACAAGTGATTACGCTCAAAGAATAGTCGCTGAGAACTCACAAAGTTTCGGTATCGGTTTAACCAAAGGAATCGATGTTGATAATAATTATTGTAATGGTATGTAAACAAATTAATGTAAATAAGTTTGTATTTAAATTGAATAGTCCTATTTTTATTTGACTTCGTCATACAATACACTAGCAGCGCCCCGCGGTTTGACCCGCGTAGTTTCCGTTCCCGTGGGAATTTCGGGATAAAAAGTTACCATAAGCTACCCCTGTACCAAATTTCAAGTCAATCGACTCAGTAGTTTAGCCGTGAAAAGGTAACAGACAGACAGAGTTACTTTCGCATTTATAATATTAGTTAGGATAGTTAGGATGTATAACTTCTTAGGAAGGACAGAAACATACAAAATTTCTTGTTTATAACCATATAGAGCATATAACCAATAGTGATTACTTATGAAGATATCGGTAATGATATTAATGTTGTGTATCCCATTCCAGATCTAGTAGTAGGCGCAGCTAAAAGCAGTACAGTATATCTATACAGATGTGTACCATCTATAGCCTTATTTGCTACCATAAAAGTGCCAGGCGCTATGAATCTACCTCATAATGCAACTGGTTTCGCAGCTTTATTCTGTATAGATGTTCCTGATACACCACTGTGGTCCCATCTTAGTCTTGGTAAGTACTTTAATTTCTTGATAAATTAAATGTCATTTACATTGACTCTACGGCCACATTGTCGTGCGAAACTGTCGCGACAAAATCCTTTGATTGTGCGCCAATTTACCGACAGCGAGTTTAAGTCATTATGTCAATGGTTTAAGGGAATTTGAGTTCGCGAAACTGATTCGCGATAGGATAAATTCTTTGACCAGACGTGTCGCGACAACGCAAATGTTCGCTTTATCGCGATAGTGTGGCCATAGCATTAGAAATAGTATAGAAGAAGCTGCTGAATTGTTTTTCTTTAGAATAAAAATAATATTAAATTTGGCTAATTGATGACCCCAGCTTTTTAATGAAGTCGCAGACGCAGATTTCTTGAAATGTTCTTTAACACAAACCTTAGCATAAAAAGTTATGAATACTATACGTTTACAAACTTACATTTCATTCGGATATTCATTTTAATTTATATGGATACACACAAAATTGTTTAAAAAAAATTAAATTACAAATTATATTTGTTACAGACGTAACTGCAAAAATAACAATTGATCCAGAAAATAATAGAGCGATGATCACAGGAGACTCGGAGTACAAAATTAATGTAACACCGGGATCTGAGAGTTGTAAAGAACACAATGTTGAAGTTAAAGTAAGGGTTCAACAATTTGCATAACTTAAGTTTGAGAAAAATATATGTAACTAGCAGCGCCCCGCAGTTTCACCCGCGTAGTTCCCGTTCCCGTGGGAATTTCGGGATAAAAAGTATCCTATGTTATTTCCCGGACCATAAGCTACCCCTGTACCAAATTTCAAGTCAATCGGTTCAGTAGTTTAGCCGTGAAAAGGTAACAGACCGACAGACAGAGTTACTTTCGCATTTATCATATTAGTAAGGATGATATTAGAAAATAATAATTTAACATACTTTTATTTTAGCCGTTAGCCGACTTATCAAAACCAATATTAATGAAATTGGAGATAGAAGCTGAGGAGTTTCTGAAAGGTAAGTATTACAAACTACAATAAAAATCTCTCTAATTGTGGAAAACCACAGATCATGGAGTCAGTTTAAGACTCCCGTCCTACTACTTTATTCGGAAGACCGACGATGCAGACGTGATATTCTTCCGTGAATTTGGTTCGATTCCAGATTCTCTAACAAAAATGTTGTAGTATATCTCTTGCAAACTAAAAAGTAATATTATTTGTATTTCCTTTAGATGACTCCACAGTATTCAACCCAAACGCAGCCAGAGTATCGGAGAGGTCTGCACTATCATCATCATTTCTAATTCAACTGGTAAGAGATTGTGGTGAAGACATGATTTGTACTCCATGGCTGGTGATGACTTTGGAACCTTTGAATAGGTCAGTTTTATTTTTAAATATTTTAAAACAACTAGTACGTTTAATTGATGTACTCCCGTTGTCCCCACTACTAATATTTTGCATGGAGCCACAACCATCTGGGGCCCGATCCTACTAAACGAAACGTTTTTGTATCGTTCGATCGATTTGACAACCCAGACTATGTTTTTTTTTCTTACCTAAAGTTAAACATGTCACACACTCATTAATAAAATATTGGAATAGAGAGAATCTGCAGGATATTCTTCGTATAAGATTGCAAATCAGCTCTATGAAAGTTTGAATTTAGTTGGCTTCTTCTGTTATTGACATCACTAATCTACGTCTAAAACCTAATAATAACGAATATTTCAGCACATACATCCCAGGAACAGATACGAAATTAGGAGCAATACTAACAGTATTTAACAAAGAAGAACCAGCCTACGGTGCTAGAGTCAACATAACTCTGCCAATGATCACTAAAAGAGTACCCAGCGAGTGTACTTTAGAAGGCTTTAAAATGTACTGTGACGTACCAGCTCCGCTTTTTAGAAATACTGAAATTGTATGGGAAATTGAACTGGAGTACGGTGTTAGAGATAGCAAACCATTCAATGTTAGTATAGTAGCTGAAATAGAAGATAGTCTTTATTATAGAAACGTTACTGAAGAGTCAAGAGTTGAATTGGTTATTGGTGTGGACTATGAAGCTAGTTTTAATGTTAGTGGGTACGTATTTGATATATTTTATTGATTTTCTCAATGGATATTGATTTCCCTTAAAGCTTTTATTCGATTTCTCTGATTGATTGTGTTTATAAGAATCTAATTAAAAACTATTCTTATTGAAATCTTGATAAGGTTTGGCTTTACTTTACTGCTTATAATAAATTGTTACTTTTTGTTTAAAATATAAATTATTGGTTTTTAGAAAATCATTACCAAACACAACTATAGATATTACAAGGGACAAATTCTATGACGCCGAAAATGTATCATTTGTTCACTTTTTTGAGGTAAGTGAACAATTTTTACTACAAATTTATGTCGTATTACTTTGGTGATCCAAGCTTATCCATATTGAGTAGGTACGCTATATTAAGTACTTAAAATCATCAGAAAGTGGTCGTCATCATTCCATATATTTTTAAAATTTGTTTCTTGTGTTTTGTACAACTTTCAGATAACAAATCTAGGACCATCAGATTGGTATGAGTTGGATGCCTTTATTGTTATACCAGAAACGGTGAGTCCATTATCCACATGCACTTGTGTAAATTGTTAAAAGTTTTATTTCAGGCGCTTAGTAAAATACTATTCTATAGCTTTCATGTAATTTTGTTCAATGAATTGCTTCGAATTTCGTTTTGAGAATAAATTTCACTTAAAACGATGATTTATAATCTTTTATTGAGTTTATATTTTAATACAAACATCATGACATCATCATCGTTACAATTTAAAGCCTTTATCGAGCCAAAATAGTAAAAAAGTACTAATCAAATAAAACGTCTTACAAATTCTTGAAATTCATCCTCCATCATGACCTTGTGTTCCAGACAAAATTGTCAAGTCCAATAAAAGGTTGTGAGGAACTAAATAACTCGATTGAATGCGTTTGGATGGTGCCCGCTAAAGTTTCACTGCCAGTGGTGTTGCCTCTGAGATTTGAACTTTCTACTTACGGTAAGAATATCTTATTTACCTTACCAATGTCTGGGCGAACTTTGAGAAGTTTGAACGGTGACCTATGAGGGTCAATGAAGTTAGTGTATTACTAGGAATCTGTAAGAATTGGTATTATTTTAGGTGTTTCTTTGTTATCTGTACCTACCAAAATTATAAAAATACTAAGTTTGGCAATTTGTTTGAACCCTACTACTTTTACAATGAGAAAAATCCGTTTTAACCCCCGACGCAAAAAAGGGGTTTTATAAGTTTGACGTGTCTGTGTGTGTGTCTGTCTGTGTGTGTGTGTGTGTGTGTGTGTGTGTGTGTGTGTGTGTATCTGTCTGTCTGTGGCATCATAGCTCCCGAACGGATGAACCGATTTCAATTAAGTTTTTTTTGTATTAAAGGGGACTTACGTGCGAGTGTTCTTAGACATGTTTGTAGAAAATCGGTTGACCCGTTTCAAAGTTATGGTTTTGAAAGTAATTGCATTGGGGGTTTTTTAAATTTTTAATTTAATTGTTATTGCATTAGATCATACAGCCCATATTTTATTAAGAAAGGCTAAATACTGGGCCATCATCATGCTACCCAAGGAAGCGGGGCAGTAACCGTTAACGAAAGTGAAATAGCAATAAACCAAACTGCACCAGCTAGTGTATAACAATTAAATTAAAAATTTAAAAAACCCCCAACACAATTACTTTCAAACCCCCATAACGTTTAAACGGGTCAACCGATTTTCATCAAACATGTCTAAGAACACTCGCACGTAAGTCCCCTTTAATACTAAATTTAAATCAGTTTATCCGTTCGGGAGCTATGATACCACAGACAGACAGATACACACACTCACACACACACTATTATTATAATACGACAAAAATATGATTCGACACGCGAAAATAATAATATAAGACGGTAGTGATAGGCACTATTGAATAATTGTTTTGGATGCTAAAGATCTTGGCTAGCATCTATCTTTATTATCTAGGTAATATATTTGTGACGTGTTCATTAATACAAGTCTTAAATTGCTTTTCAGGAGACATTTTGGAATTAAATTCAACCTACAATTTAACAACTGAAATCATAATAAATTGGAAAGAACATAACAAGTGAGTAATTAATCATTTTATTAACTGTGTGATTTATAGATAATTTATTACTCTTTTGTTTTAAATAACATTTAAATATTTAGTAAGTAGGTAACTTAAAACTACGAAAAAATATTATAACTCCTATTTCAATTGTTTAATTTGCATTAAGTAAGTAATAAAAATGACATAAAATTCATTCCATTCTTTTATTATTCTACTAGCAGCGCCCCGCGGTTTCACCCGCGTAGTTCCTGATCCCGTGAGAATTTCGGGTAAACCATAGCCTATGTTCTTTCCCGGAATATAAGCTACCCCTGTAACAAATTTCAAGTCAATCGGTTCAGTAGTTTAGCCGCGAAAAGGTAACAGACAGACAGAGTTACTTACGCATTTATAATATTAGTTAGGATAGTTAGGATTATTCGAAATTAGTGAAAAATAAAGTAAGTAAATGTATTTTTCTATAAGTAACTGTAAGTAAAGTACTGACCAGTACTTCACTATTGTATTTGGTGGATGTAGAACATTTGGACGTGGACACTTATGACTGATAACTTCGGATATAAACTCTTTTGAAAGTGTCCACATATCCTTAATCAAGTCAAGTGTAAATTGAGTTCATTTGGTCGAAAATCGTACATAGATTGATAAATAGATAGATATAACTCTTTATTGCCTTTCACAAATAAAACAGCTAAGTATACAAATGTATACAGTAACAATAATAACTAAAATATAACACATAGAAAGAACAATGGGCGGCCTTATCGCTAAAAGCGATTTCTTCCAGGCAACCTTAGGATGAAACAGTCTCTGGTTAAAGTTTAACTTGGGCAACAAACAACGAAAGAAGAACAAAAATATGGACAACATCAGTATATTATTATTAGTACAATGAGAATAAAGAATTGTAATCACCACACTTGCCGTGTTGGTGATCTTAAATACGAGCCATGTTTCAAAACAGAAAACTTGCATACCCCGACCCATTGAATCTGAGACCACAGTCTAAGCGAGGCAGTTGCACACGCCTTTAGACCTTTGAAGCGTCTACTTTAAAGCAAGGTGCACAAATAATTAATAAAAAACGTAATAGACTTTTTTCCATTTTCAGAAGTGCAATAATAACCACGACTTTAGTCCTAGAACCAGCTCCGTCTTTATGGCCGTTGGTACTCGGAGTGCTGACCGGTATATGCTGTGGATGTCTGTTGTTGGCTGGTATTATTTACTCTATGTACAAGGTGAGTTTATATAGCTGGTGCAGATATTCTAAGGGTCATTTTTACAAGCTCGATTCCCGTGGTCATGTTTCTAAAACTTCTTCTTCTCTTTTTCCAAACCTTTATCCCATTTTTTTATATACTTATTTTTTTTTTAATAATCATTCACTACATCATCTCATTATACTTAGTAACTGATCCCCTAACCAAGATTGGAGCTTGTATCTAGGGTACCAGAACGCACACACTCATTCACACACACACCCAGACCGATACAAACATTTGTGGTTTACACAAACATTCACCCCGCACGGGAATCGAACCGGTATGGCAGTCCGGCATGGTAACCACTCTGCCATCGAGGTCGTCAAATTCTAAAAATAAAAAAAAAACTAACAAGGTTCGATTTTTAATTTAACTAGACTGGATAGAACGCCAGTATTTTATGTAAAGCTTATCAATTTTCTCAAAATAGAAGGAACTGAGGAAAAAGAGGGATTTGTGTAAAGGATTTATGCGAAGAACAAGTGAATGAATGAATGAATTATGTTGAGATGTCGGCTGACCGAGAAGAATGGAAGAAAAAACATATTAACATATTATGCCGATCATGGATATTTTCATACTAATTTTCACTTTTCCAGCGCGGTTTCTTCTCAAGAAGCAGACATGAGCGGCTGAAAGAACTGAAGGAATTAAGCCAACCCCTCACTGAGGACGAACACGAGGAGACTTCATCGTCAGGTGAAGGACACCTTCATAACGAGTCCAATAGAGAACTGCTTTTTGAGGATTCTGATTAAAGTATTAAGTAGTTAAGTACTTATTTTTGTTTTTTGATGTATAAGTGTTGCGATAAATATCTGCTTATTGGACATGGAAAGTCATGTTAAGAATAGTTTCTATTAATAAGAATAAATGTAAGTTGTTTCCGTAAAAATGTGATATCTCAATGATGGAAATAAAGTACTTACATCAGTCGAATAAAACTGGCAAGAAACTGAGTTTTTTTCAGAAAAGGCGTTAGTTCTGCATTAGTCATGGTGATATTAATACTGTTCTATAATATCAATAATAATCTGTATGTGACTTCTATAAATGTGCTATATTTTTTTAATGTTTATAACCTAAACACAATGTTGATAAAATAAGTAACCAGCAGCGCCCAGCGGTTTTACCCACGTAGTCCCCTTTCCCGTGGGAATTTCGGGATAAAAAGTATCCTATGTTTTTTCCCGGACCATAAGCTACCCCTGTACCAAATTTCAAGTTAATCGGTTCAGTAGTTTAGCCGTGAAAAGGTAACAGACAGACAGACAGAGTTACTTTCGCATTTATAATATTAGTTAGGATTAGGATACAATTATCTAGTCTTATAATGATTATTAATGTAGACTGTGAAAGGCAGACCGCAGTCCTCATCATCACTGCCGCATACTTTGTAGCAAGTTGATAATTTTAATGAACTTATAATTGCTACATTTAAGCGATACAATTAGGATGAGGCCAAACGAGCGTAATTTTGTGAGTTGTGAGTTGCGTAAAATGAGTCGCGAAATTTACGTTCAACTGAAATTCGGTAAGACTGCCACACGGACGGACGTATTTTCAGTTGTAATCCGAAACGTACGGATCCTTGTATCATGCAAGCTCCCCACCTCACCCCGACCGAAATTCAGGTGATATTATGCGTGTGAGTCGGCAGACAACTCATTTTGTGAATCAAATAGGACTTTTCTATGAAACTGAATGCAGCAGAATTTCTGCCAACGAAATTCTGCGACTCACGACTCACAAAATTACGCCCGTTTGGCCTCACCCTTAATGTGAAAGAAAAGTTATGAGCAAGAAGTGTATTGATAAGATTGTCATAAGTAAAAAAGTATTTGTTAATTATTATTTTAAATAGAAATACAATTTTTTACCAAAAATATATGTAATTAGGAAATAAAAGTAATATTATACTTACCTATTATTTAAAAAAAAATCAAAAATTATTTATTCAATTAAGGCCTCAATGAGGCACTTATGAACGTCACTGAATCTACCACCACCACCATTTATTACTATACCATTTATTTACTTCCTACTAATATTATAAAGGCGAAAGTTTGTATGTATGGATGTTTGTTACTCTTTCACGCAAAAACTACTGAATGGATTTTAATGAAACTTTACAATAATCTTGCTTATACATCAGAATAACACATAGGATACTTTTTATCCCAAAATTCCCACGGGAACGGGAACTACGCGGGTGAAGCCGCGGGGCGCTGCTAGTATACCATAAATTAAAGAAATAATAATATTTTATACATTAACTATCATGTTTTATTATCTACCTTTTTAATATACCTACTAAAACTTGTGCCTATTTCATGATCTTCAAGTAAAGTTTCGAGGAGTTACTCACAAGTTTTGTCTTTGTCACTTGATATAAAGTAAGAAAGAGATAACACTCACTTTACATGGTGAGTAACGTTACTTGAAGATCGTGAAATAGGCCCTAAGTACATAAAAAACCATACTTCAACTAAAACATACTCTTAGCTCGACCTATATTCGTGAAGTGATCCAAATCAAGCCAGTCACGATAAGGAGCGTGCCAAAACTAATGGTTTGTTTCCGGCGTTGCTCGCGCCAGCGGAACAGCTAAGCTAACGTTAAGTCTGGGTTTAGTACAAACATTTGAACACTTGTAATGTTCTACGCTAGCAAAGTGTGTAGTATAAGTTATTGCAGTAGGGAAATGTAAGGAAATATCGTCGATTTTAACTCTAAAGGTGGCCATTGAGTTAGTTGAACTGGCGTCCATCCAAAAATGGTCAATCACCGGCGCTATTCCAGATTCCAGTGGAGAAATCTAGTTGGTCTAAAACTTTTGAAGTGACGCACAGTTTTATGTCCGGACCGATCAGTTTAACTGACTCGTTAATGGCCGTCAAAGGACGTTGGAATTACTTACAATTAATGTTTTTTTCGTTTCTCTAAAAACATGGCAGTATAACCCAAACTAGAGAGGTCTAAAAAGTGCTGCGAAACATTGACCGCTTACAGTACATGTATTATATGATTGACGAAAAATCTTAACTAACTATACCAAGGGCCTATTTCACATTCTTCAAATAAAGTTACTCACCAAGTAAACTTAATTTTGTCCCCTTCTTACTTTAAATTAAGTGACAAAGACAAAAATTGTGAGTAACTACTCGGAAATTTACTTAAAGATCGTGAAATAGGCCCTCAGTATAATCAAATCAAATCAATTAAAATCAAATTTATTTATATTAATTTGATATATTAACTTTAACTAAACATTAACTGATAATTATCTTCTAATACATAAAATTCTCGTGTCACAGTTTTCGTTGCCATACTCCTCCGATACGGCTTGACCGATTCTCATGAAATTTTGTGACCATATTCAGTAGGTCTGAGAATCGGCCAACATCTATTTTTCATCCCTAAAATCCCACGAGAACTACGCATGTGAAACCGCGGGGCGCAGCTAGTACCTATCTAAAAATTTAATAGTATGGTCACCTTTAAAAATCTCATCTAAAATCGTCTCTACCTATGTTTAGAATTGTAATACTGTGTATTTATTTATACTGTGGCATAAGGTTAGATGATAAATTTCCTCTCGCGGCTAATCTCGACTAGAGGTTGTTATTGCCTGTTACATAATACAAAAAGTATATAGTATTTAAGACAGTTAACCAAAATTTTGTTATATTTTGTACCTCCCTTCGGTTTTACCTGCATTTCGAGTCAACTATTACGAATTTCAAAATAAAAAACTGTGTGTAACCTTTTCATAAGCCGTTATAATGTACAGAAATGATACAAACAGACAAAAAGACAATCATTTTCACATATATAACTATAAAATAAAATATAAGAATTTCACTAAAAATAAAACGAAAAAGCAACTGTTTCCGCCCGGGATCGAACCGGGGACCTTGTGCGTGTGAAGCACACGTGATACCCGCTACACTACGGAAACTTGAATGTGGACGTCGAAATGATTGATCTATTATTGTAATGAGTTACAGATGAATATTTCAAGTATATCGCCTTTTGCATAGCGACCATGCGGACGGATTCGAATACGGATTGTTAGGTTCATATTTTTAATAAAATTTGGTTACCACAACGACGATACTAATATCTCGTATGTAAGTATATTGATTCTCAATCATTTATTATCACTACATAATATAAAACAAAGTCGATTTCTCTGTCCCTATGCATGCTAAGATCTTTAAAACTACGCAACGGATTTTGATGCGGTTTGTTTTAATAGATAGATAGAATTTTATCTCCATACGACGGGAACTACGCGGGTGAAACCGCGGGGCACCGCTAGTATTCCTATATTTTTTAATACAAATTATTTTCTTAAATTTCGTTTTGTAGTATTAGTGAACATAATATTTATAATATAATATTGGAAAAACATATTTAGTCAATATAATTTAGTTTTAACAAAATGGTTTAGTAACTTAAAATAAAAGAAACTTATCGTAAAAGCACAAAACGCGAAATTAAATATACAAAACTTAATATATAATGTTAACATTAACTATAAAAACTAAACTATTAAAGCCAGACCTTTCAGTCCGCTATTGATTTTCTTCTTTTCAACTATCATTAAAGTAATTTCTGCGTCTGATAGAGTCGTTAAAAGTTGACAGAAGTTTCTTAACAATAATGTCGCACTAAACTGTTAGATTTTATGCAGTACTAGCTGTGCTCCGCGGTTTTACCCGCGTGAAACCTTATCCCGTGGGAATTTTGGTATAAAAAGTCCTATGTGTTATTCCTAGGTATGAGGAACATCTGTACCAAATTTCATTAAAATCCATTCAGTAGTTTTTGCGTGAAAGAGGAACAAACATCCATACATACAAACTTTCGCATTTATAATATTAGTAGGATTTCTCTGAACACTTAGATTATATTGTAACTAGAGAGAAAATTACTCTAAGTTCAAACTAACTTAAAAACTAAATTACTCTTAGTTCTTATATCAGGAAAAACGCTTATTATCCTAATCCTAACTAATATTATAATTGCGAAAGTAACTCTGTCTGTCTGTTACCTTTTCACGTCCAAACTACTGAACCGATTGACTTGAAATTTGGTACAGGGGCTTATGGTCCGGGGAAGGACATAGGCTGTTTTAGCCTGAAATTCCCACGGGATCGGATTCTATGCGGGTGAAACCGAGCTAGTTTACTATAAATTTTCCAGCAGCAGATAGAAAAACGAGAGTAAATTAGAGAAGAACTTACATCAACATTTTAATACAGATGATACAGCCTTAAAAGGGGGATGCTCCTCTATAAGGTACACATTCACTCGAATATAATAATTCGTTCACCACAACATCTCATTATAGTAACTGCCCCCTATCTAAGATCGTGAGTGACTTGTATCTAGGGTGTCAGAAACTACGCACACACTCATTCACACGCACACCCAGACAGAGATAAAAATTTGTCGTTCACACAAATATTCACCCTCCACAGGAATCGAACCCGCAACCTTACGTAGGCAGTCCGGCATGGTGACCACTCTGCCATCGAGGTCGTCTGAATATAAGTAGAGATTTACCTTTACAAACCACAGGAAAAATCCATATTTTTTTCCAAAAAAGTAAACTCTACATTCGGCCAAACAAAACGTGAAATCCCAGAGCATTAGTGAATGAACAAAGCGAAGTTGCTACTAAAAAAACAATAGCTAGCTTACAATGGGACCGCACGACGGTATTGTTTTACATGTGTGGACGCGGCTTATATCACAATGACTAGAATACATTATCTACTAATATTAAAAATGTGGAAGTGTTTGCTAACGCAGAATTTGCTATTTTTATCCAACTTAACCCATACAAGCCTTGCGTAAGAAAATTGAGTAAATCCGCTGCACAAAACTACTTCCTACTAATATTATAAAGCCGAATGTTTGTGAGTGTGGATGTTTAGATGTGTGGATGTTTGTTCCTCTTTCACGCTAAAACCACTGAATGGATTTTAATGAAGTTTGGTACAGATGTTCCTCATACATAGGAATAGGACATAGGATTGACTTATTCCAAAATTCCCACGGGATAAGGTTCCACGCGGGTAAAACCGTGGGGCACACCTAGTTATTTATAACTAACAGCGCCCCGCGGTTTCACTCGCGTAGTTCCTATTCCCATGGGAATACAGGGATAAACTATAGACTATGTCACTCGCTGACAACATTAGCTATATTATATAGCTTTCCATGAGTGAAAGAATTTTTGAAATCGGTCCAGTAGATCCCGAGATTACCCCTTACAATTTAACAACCACACAAACTTTACTTATTTATAATATTAGTACATATAGATTTACAAATAATACTACGAGTCAACTACCCTTAGTCCCGATTGTCGTACTAACATCATGGTCAATGAATATAGGCCTACTCAAAAAGGGTCCATATTGGCTCACCTAAAGTTCTTTACCCGAAAATGTTTTTCCTAACTATTTGTAGTCCGAATGATCATTCTTCCTAAAAATTTTCATCCTAAAGTTTTAATTCATACTATTTGTAGTGCTACCGACGATGCCCATAACACTTATGAGTCCGAAAATTTTAATTACTAACATCATTAATGTAAATATATTTAAACTCCTACTGTTTTTTATCATAACGCTTTTATCCCTAAACATACTTACCATAATATTTTCACTCATGCTCAGAAAGAAACATTTACCAAGTGTAATAAAAAATATATACGGGTAGAAGATGATATTTATAGTTTTAATGATTATTATACGACTCGTTTACGGTTATGCTTATGGCCTGGGAGTTTACCATAACCATAACTAAAGGACCAATTCGGTTCTGGCACTTCGCCGGCCGCTGCCGCGGCACGCTCGCTACGCTCGCTCGGCTCGTGCGTTGGGGTCACAGTTCTAACATAACCTAAACCAATAATTAGGAATAGGACCGATTCGTTACTGGAACTTGACTGAATGATTGGAGCAGGACTCTGGTTTTTCTCGCTCGGCTCGTGCGTTATATGTTATACCTACATGTTATGTAAAAAGAAAGTTACGAAAAATTTATGTATATAATATTGATTATAATAAATAATAATAAATCTAAACAAAAAAGATATGACTTTGAATAATAGTATGAACGATGGTTATGTTGAGAAAATATAGGAAAACAAATAAAAGTGTAAAAGATGTTTATTGCTACTGACTTTATGCAGTTGAATGTTTCGGAATTAAAACATTAGTGAGAAAGATTTTAGGAGTTGCGATTGTTAGGATAAAAAATGTTAGGAAGAAAATTTTCGGATTTCCAATTATCGGAGTTGAAATTTTAGGTGAACTTTGGCGCTCCCACTCAAAAAACTACCAACCTATGACGACAAATTAAAACACTTTGCAAATTTTATTACTTATTGTATTTTTTTTTTAATTTTATTCAAGCATTTTATTTTTTCAAGATTTTATTTCTATTGTTTTCATTTTAATCTAACGTCATATTTTATGTTATATTTTAATTCTTCGCATGTTGTGGCACCTACAGGAAGTGCATTTAAATTTAGTTATTTAAGTTTTTATTTATAAGATGTAATGTAACTTTCACTGGTCGTCCTAAATAAATAAATAAATAGGCATTTAGAGTCCTTAAAGTCATTTGATTCTACCAAACAACGCCATAACGTTTCCGCAAAAGATTACTCCAAATTCTTGTCAAATTAAAACAATAGAAAATCCATTTTATAAATCGGTCCATTGTTTAGTCTACTAATCACAAACAAAAACATACCTTGGCATATCTTTATTATAGGATTCACCAGCGTATCTTATCTTGAATCACTCATTTTACAAGATTTTTAACCGACTTCCAAAAAAACAGGAGGAGGTTCTCTATTCGACGTGTATATTTTTTTTTTTTTTTGTGTGTTTGTTACGCGATTTCTTTGTAATCATGAATGGAGCATTTTAAAATTCTTGTTCCATAAGAAAGCGGATATTCGCGAAGTGGTCCCATGTCAAGGAAATCAGGATCTGATGATGGGATCCAGGATAAATCGAGGAAAAATCCGCAACAATGTAGGCTGGGGTGTCGATTGACATATTCTTGATACCATAAGAATTTCTGGATGAAAATTTTTTGGCTGTATTCTTTCGTATTTAAATCAAATGCTGTTCACAATTCATGGGTTTTATATATAAAAATGTCCTGTTTTTTAACTCGTTAACACACACTGAAATAAACCCGAACCTACAACATTTTTTAAAAAGGTTTTTTATTCTATTATCGGTACCTATTACACATATATCTTCAGTGCGTTTTCATAAAACTTTAGTAAAAAAAAAAAAAATATTTAGATATTACAAACAAACACTGCACCAGATTAGATTGTATATATTATTTTAATTAATAAATAGACAGTATAAACGTCAGCCTCTATTTTCGTTTTTATTTTGACTTTGGTTAATTTTCTAAAAAGTTCTTATACCTTTGTGGTTATAAAGAAGTTTTGTAATAAAATGATTGTTTAATTGGGATGATGAAGTTAAAACGAAGTAATAAAATGCGGGGTTGTGTTAGATTATGAATCATGTGTAACATCAGCTCATGGGACAGGATTCAAGCGGTACCCGTTGAGGTTGAACTGCTCGACACTTATAGAGCAGCGAAAAAATCCCTGCAAGAGGCTATTGCCCTCGCAACTCTAGGGGCAATCGTGGGAAACGACCTCTCCTTGCCAAATGTAGTCTCCGGTATGGTGAGCGAGGAGAGGTCTTGGATTGGAATGTCCACCTTTTGTGAGGTCGTACTCTCGCAAAAAACAGCTGCGGAGAGAGAGCGCGAAGCCCTCTCCACTAATACTATCCGCAGCAGAAGGTTGGGCAGACGGAAGCGGGACTACCACTTTGTCCTGCAACCGCCATACGCCCGACCTGCGGCAGTGATCCCCGGAGGGAGATCCACTGCCGCCATATAGGCCTCGAGGTGGCGCGCGATACTTTCGGAAGGGGGTAACTCAACATCTATCGCCTAGAGCTACATTCTAGCTCGGAGGAGAAACCCTTAACAGGGTAGAGGCGCTGTCCGGGATCGTAGTAGCGTGCAGCCGCGTTTCTTCCGGTTTCGGCCATAAGCGCAGAGGTGGCACACCAAGGGGTTTTAGTCGGTAAACGCGTCGCCGCTCTATCTTTGCGGCGCGGAGTCCGACATACCCCGTCATTCCCCTGGACAGAGGAAAGACGTAAAGTCTTCCTCCCACAAAAAAGGATTCAAGTGATCCACGAGTCAAAAGCTCTTCTGGAGGAAAATTTAAGCGTCTTTTGTAGAAGGAGACTTGCTTCCCACTAAAAAATTTAAAATAAAGTTAATTTAAAAAAATAAGAAACCGACTTCAGCACTAAAAAGTAAGAAAATAATTTTAAATAAACGATATTATTAATACATATTTACAATTTATAATTAGTTACTTTTGAAGTCGGTGACAGCCAAAGCCTTCATTAATATTATAGGCGCGTCTCGTGCTATCTTATAAGGAAAAAAAACTATCCTGG
Organism: Timandra comae; assembly: GCA_958496195.1. NCBI lineage: Eukaryota > Metazoa > Arthropoda > Insecta > Lepidoptera > Geometridae > Timandra > Timandra comae. The sequence continues at coordinate 1,372,799 of OY292362.1, read as the reverse complement.
GCTGGCACTGACTCCAAAAGTAACTAATTATAAATTGTAAATATGTATTAATAATATCGTTTATTTAAAATTATTTTCTTGTTTTTTAGTGCTGAAGTCGGTTTCTTATTTTTTTAAATTAACTTTATTCCATACCTACTTATAGACGGCCAAGAAGCGATGAACGACCAAAATATATACTAACTTTAAAACTATTTTTGACTAGCTGTGCCCCGCGGTTTCATCCGCGTAGTACCCGCTCCCGTGTTCCCGGCAATTATACCTATCCTAGACCTCCACGAACATTCCAAGATAAGATAAATCCGTTCAGTCGTTCTCGAGTTTTAGCGAGACTAACGAACAGCAATTGATTTTTATATACTTACTAGCTATGCCCCGCGGTTTCTCTCACGTAGTTCCCATTCTCGTGGGAATTTCGGGATAAAAAGTATCCAATGTCTATTTCCTGGTTCTAAGCTACTTCCCCACCAATTTTCAGCCAAATCAGTTCAGCCGTTATTGAGTTATAAATAGTGTAACTAACACGACTTTCTTTTATATATATAGATATGTATATTTAAAATTGTCTTAAAATCAGATAAACAGCCAAGACATCATAACACATAGAGAAGTTAGATAAATCGCCAATTTCCTATACGTCATAAACAAATTACGCAGTATCAATATTAGTTTACTTATGTGTACCCTAATAAAATAGTTTGACAGTTATTAGGGGACGTACCAGCGTCAGGGGTGTCGCTATCTACATTTTTATAGATTTATGAACCCTTCCGTGGATTTTATTTTATTTTATGGATTTCAACGAAAATTGGATATCATAACGTTGATTTAGTCTGTTTGAAGTTATACTATATAGATACTAGCTGTGCCCCGCGGTTTTACCCGCGTGGAACTTTATTCCGTGGGAATTTTGGGATAAAAAGTATCCTATGTGTTATTCCTATGTATGAGGAACATCTGTACCAAATTTCATTAAAATCCATTCAGTAGTTTTAGCGTGAAAGAGGAACAAACATCCATACATCCATACATACAAACATTCGGCTTTATAATATTAGTAGGATGTATATTATGGTGATAAATGTCTATAGGTAGTTACAGGTTTTGGCCCTCGTTCGCTAGCGGTATGGTCTGGGGGGCCCGCGCCTTAGTGCGGGCCCGGTGTCTGGGTGCCTGTAGTCGAATTCCTCGAGATCCTACGGCACCCACTTTAAGACGCGGACGGACGTCGTTGGGTTCTTAGTGGGTATGCCTCGCCCTTCAGGCGGGGAGAGCCCCACATAACCACCTGGGAGTCACCTCTTGTTCCTGGCTCCCGGTGGTATGCGATTCAACGCATTTTCCCAACGTTAAAAAAAAAGGTAGTTACAGGTTCGACTCCTTCTCAAGACTTCTGGATGTTTCCTATCTATTTAATGTTTATCTGTTATCTAGTATTAATAGAAAAGTAAAAATATAATCCTACTAATATTATAAATACGCGTTTGGATGGATGGATAGTTGTTTCCAACATTTTTACGCAAAAATAACTGATTTAAATGTTTGATGCAAATGTTCCTTATAACTAGGAATGGAAAACACATAGGATACTTTTCATCCCAAAATTCTTACGAGATTTGCATATACGCGGGTAAAACCGCGGGGCACAGCTTGTAATACATCTTATTATTCAAAAATATTTATTATTTAAGGTTATTTGTGTTTGACAATAACAATAAATTATTTAATAAATAAATCATGGTGAAAAAAAATATTTAATTCAAAATTAATAATAAAAAAATTAAGAAAAACAAACATAAATATTAGCTTAATTAATTATGTATTTTGGGGATGGGAGTCCCCATTTGAAAAGGGAGGATCCTCCGACCAGACGGGTGTTGTGTCTGGTGGGCAGCTGCCCGACGGTTGTAGTCGGGCTCTCGTATATATAGTCAATTACGCTGTAAATTTCGCTTGCGCGATTCAGGACTCTTCAGTTATTTCCCACAGTTGCGGATAGACGTCGCTAGTTCCTATGTGGCGTGCAGATGTCGCCACAGTATAATTGTCTAAATAAAAAAAAACATGCCATTGTCTATTATTTACATCAAAAGATTTTCTATATAAACATAATTTTATTGATCTCGTTAACAATAGGATGACGTGGACATAGACATTGTTAATTGTTGTTGTAAAGGAAAATAGACTTTGAAAATAGAACCATTTTCAAAATGGCACCGGCTGAGAAAGGTTGGCACCATGATGGCTCAGTGGCTGATTTTTACGCGGGCAAATCGGTTTTTATCACTGGTGGCACTGGATTTCTTGGGAAGGTGAGTTAGTAAATAAATATAGACAAAAAAATAACAACTTATCCGTTTGGTAATTTTATTTTATTTCCAAAATATATAAAATATTGTTATTTTAATCAATAAAATACTAGTTCTGCATCGCAGTTTTATCCTCATAGTTTAGTTGATGACGTGGTGACTTAGGGTTACGGTATAAAGTACAACTGACTAATTGGTGATTAATTTCCATCTGTATATATTATAAAACTCGTGTGAGAAAAAGTGATGTACTGACTGACAGACAACGCACAGCCGAAACTACAGGTCGTAGAGAGCTGGAATTTGTCACGTGTGTTTGTTGGGAGGAGAAGGCTACCACTAAGAGGATTTTTGGAAATTCCCCACCTAGGGGGAGAAAGGAGGGAAAAATCCAATTTCTGCCTGGAATCATTATTCCACGCGGACGAAGTCGCTGGAAAAAGCTAGTTTCTGATAAAACACGAACAGTTTATTTATTATTATTTATGAATATTTCTATACAGGTGATCGTAGAAAAGATACTATACAGCTGCCCAGATGTGGACAAAATATATATTTTAATAAGAGAAAAGAAGAATTACACAATAGAACAGAGATTGCAGATGTTTGTCAATTGTCCAGTAAGTAACAACAAATTATTATATAACATAACATTCACTACATCATCTCATTATAGTAACTGACCCCTAACTAAGTTCGAAACTTGTATCTAGGGTATCAGAAACTACGCGCACTCATTCACACACACAAACCCAGACCGAGATAAACATTTAAAAATATAAAAAATATATTAGAGAATTGGAGTAGACAACCAAACTGCCAAATAAATGATAGCGAGTTTAAATCCCATGTGAAACAAATTTTGTGATCCGGACCCGAAAAGTTATGTAAAACTTTATTTATTATTTTATTTCAACCATTGTATTATAACAAACAGGTATTCGACAGAATCAAAAGAGATATTCCTCAAAATATACAAAAAATAGTACCAATCATTGGCGACATTAATATTAAAAACTTGAATTTATCGCCGGAAAATGAAGAAGTGCTATTGGATAAGGTAACTATAATATTTATAAGTTAACGATTATTGTGCTGTTCACCTTAAAAAAAAACATTTTTATTACGTTTGTTCACTGTATTAAACTATAGATAAACTAGCTGCGCCCCGCGGTTTCACACGCGTAGTTCCCGTTCCCGTGGAAATTTCGGGATGAAAAATAGTTGTTGGCCAATTCTCAGACCTACTAAATATGCTCACAAAAATTTCATGAGAATCGGTCAAGCCGTTTCGGAGGAGTATGGCAACGAAAACTGTGACACGAGAATTTTATATATTAGAAGATTGTACTTATACACCACTATTTTAAAATTACAGAACAAATTAAAATAAGAATACTCGTATATGGACCAGTAACTGAATTTTTGATTTTTTAAATAAAAGCAAAAGATAAAAACTAACTTCACTATTATATTGTCACCCGTCGTTTACATTAGCTGTATGATTTTGTCCGGTCATTTTAAAATAGAGGGCAGTTTTCTGCAATTAGACCTTACTGACTTGGATCCCTTGTACGCAAAAGTTTTTGGTCAAACGAACTACTGCACTTTCAAGAGCTTTAACAATCCCTACTGCGATTGCCGACTGTCGATGTATAAGTACGACAACTGGGACAGACGGCTTAAATCAACTCTGTATTATTGAGTTATTTAATCTGGTAGTAGAACATAACTTGGCTTACTTTACTTTTTTAACCCCCGACGCAAAAAGAGGGGTGTTATAAGTTTGACGTGTCTGTGTGTGTGTATCTGTCTGTCTGTGGCATCATAGCTCCCGAATGGATGAAGCGATTTCAATTTAGTTTTTGTATTAAAGGGGACTTACGTGCGAGTGTTCTTAGACATGTTTGATGAAAATCGGTTGAACCGTTTAAAAGTTATGGGGGCTTAAAGTAATTGTGTTGGGGGGTTTTTTATTTTTTTTATTTTTAATCAACTTAAAAATACACCAGAATTGAGAAGAACAAATAAAAAATACATAACAACGAGATTGAAACATTAAACTAATCTAACTATTTTCCATCAGGTATCCATCGTAATACACTCAGCAGCTACAGTTAATTTTAATGAATCTTTTAAAACCACTTTTGATATAAATGTGGAAGGTACAAGAACTATGCTCGCTTTGTGTCAAAGGATGAAACAAATTAAGGTAACAATATTTAAATCTTCTTTTTTTTTCAACCGAAAGGTCTCCCCCAGACATCTCCAACTCTCCCGATCCTTAAATCTTCTATTTATTTATTTATTTATTAAGGCACATCAACAGGATAACATATTTAACATTAACAGAATTAGAAAAAAATATATAGTTCTAATATGTATCCCAATAAAAAATAGTTGTGCACAACATTTACAAATAAAAGACGTAATACAATTAAAATTAAATACACTTAAAAACTAATAAAAATTATATGAATAATATAATTCTCTAGTATTCTATAGTACTTATATAAAACTCTTCCGTTACTGACTGACTGACAAACAACGCACAGCCGAAACTACTGACCTTGAATACAATTAAATCTATATGTCAAAAAAATAGTTACGATAATATTCTTCTAGCCAAATCAACTAACTATTTATTTATTTAATACGTTTGTACATAAAAATCTCTTAAATTTAAAAAATGGAGGGCTTAAAACTATGATTTTATCGATATAAAAAAATGTGTTTCATCATAATGAAACACTTTTTTTTTAAATAAAAATGTGTAACGTCATAACGCTACATATTTTATGATACTTTATAGTCGCCTGTTTGTTATTTTTGTGTAATAAATCTATCTACTTTTTAGGTATTCATTCATATATCAACGGCTTACACAAACACAAGTGAACGCGTCTTAGAAGAGAAAATCTATCCAAATCCTATAGACCTCGAGTCTGTGAGAGACATTATCAAAAAACGTGACCCTGAAGAGGACTGGCCTACGGAACTATTGTGTTTGTATTACCTTTTCATTATTTTTAGTCCTTTATAGTAATACTAGCTGCGCCCCGCGGTTTCACACTCGTAGTTCCCGTTCCCGTAGGAATTTCGGGATGGAAAATAGATGTTGGCCGATTCTCAGACCTACTGAATATGCTCACGCGCAATATTTTGTGAGCATATTCAGTAGGTCTGAGAATCGGCCAACATCTATTTTTCATCCCGAAATTCCTACGGGAACGGGAACTACGCGTGTGAAACCGTAGCTAGTAAGATTATAAAGGTGTAGAGGTATTACCATCTTATTTACAGAGATCTAATATCATAAATCTGTAGAGTTAGTTCCATTGGTTGAACGCGTTTTGCTCAGAAAAGGTTCGGATAGCAATATTGTTTTATTGTTGGATAGTCCACTTATCGAAGAAAGCTTCACTCTACGATTTACTAGAGTGGAGTTGACTTGGACCAAACTGTGGGACACACCTAGTTGATACTATTCTTTATAACCCAATCTCATTCTCTCTCTCTTTTCCGAACCTTTATCCCATGTCTATTTGGGGTCGATTTTCAGTTTAACCAGATTTGGCGGAATGTCTGTATTTTAAGTGAAGCGACTGCCATCAGACCTTCACAACTCAGAGGACCGATAACCCTAATATAACCCGATCTCATTATTATTACATATTGTCTTAGTCCAAAGATCTATTATCTTCATCTTTGAGATCTTTTTCTAATTTAGTAATTTTAACTATGATAATTTTGTTACAACAGTTGGGAGACCAAACGTGTACACGTTCACAAAATGCCTCGCTGAAATCACAGTCAACGAAAACTGGAGTGACATACCGAAAATCATCGTGAGACCCTCTATCAGTATGTTTTATTATATTTTCTACAAAGGGACATGTAGATGTTTCATATCGCTTTTATCAAATTATTTTATTTTATCGTAATATCAAAAATTACTATAATACCAAAAGGAAAAGGGGTATTCTTCAAGTCTCGAAAAAAAAATAAAGCTAGCTAAAATTTTGACCAAAAAAGAGAGCAGTTTTGTTTTACCAATCAAAAAGTAGCATAAAAACATATTTGTAACATACACACACACTATCTAGTTCCTCTCTAGCATATCTCATAAATTCTTCTCAATAAAAAAAGAAAGAAAGACACATTTATTCAGACACCAACAACAAAATTAAAAAAGGAATCAAAATAATTAAAATGATGAGCTGAAAGGGTTCCGTCTCAGCTATTACTCCGTTCTGACGTCACAGAACGCTGGTCTAGAAGAAGTTAATACATTCTATTTTTAAAATGTTAATATTTACATTATATTAATATAAGTAAACAATATTGTAATTGAGTTGGCGATCCGTGATGACACTGCACACCCGGCTCCAACGGAAGACCAGCGTTGACTGCTGATACTTTCGGGTGTCACGCTCAACTGATGCTGAGTTGGAGACCGTTTTGTGGCCAAAGTTTTTATTTTTATGTACTCATGTATTATTATTTTTTGTTTTATTCTTTGTGTCACAAATAAAGATATGTTTATGTTTATGTTATTCTCCTTATTTCTAGTTACAGCATCAAAATCGGAACCAGCTCCAGGATGGGTAGACAGTTGGAACGGAGCCACAGGTCTGCTCTACGCGATTGGTAAAGGGTTCTGCCGGACACTGTACGCTGACAAACAGAACTATTGCGACATCATACCGGTGGATTACGTGTCAAACCTCGTCGTTGTTACTGCTGCTAAGTGTCATAAGTAAGTTTATTTATACAAGGTTGAAGAAAATTCTAAATCTTGAAGACTCTGACTTGCGGTTTCATCCACCTTAAGACAGATCCCGTAAGAATTTTAGGATAAAAAAGTCCTGTGTGATTTCAGATTGTGAGGAATATCTGTATCAAATTTGATATGAATCGGTTCAGGAGTTTCTGTGTGAAAAAAAACACACAACCATGGATATACGGAATTATCCATGGTTGTGTGTTATTTGTAACTCTTTCGTATATTAAGTACGAGTATATGGACTTATAATCCTACAAAGTTGGGTATTATTACTTGCATGCATGAACTCATCGTATTTTCTGGGCTAAACTGCTGTTCCCTTTTACTCCCCATAGAGTTTAAGGAAGTGAGTATAGCTAGATATCACTTTTTAACACAGATTTTGTTCCAGTGTAAAAAAAACAAAAGTATTCCACTGCTGCAGTAGCGCAGCGAATCCTATAAATATGACTACTTTGTCAAACACATTCATCGAGATGTTCACTCAAAAGGGATTGAGTAAGTACTTCTTTAACATTAATACTTAAAGAAATTTCATCACCATCATCATTATCTTGATTATCGACATTATCATCTTCATCATAAATAGTTTTCAATAGTTTTTCTAGTCATTTTTCAGCCATACCATGTTCTAGCTTTTTGAAAAGTATGGTAAGTATAGGAAAACATGCCTATATAAGTACTTAATGAGATAAGAACAATCAGACAAATACGTAGAAAAAGTTTCGATGTCCAAAATTATTGATCTTAACGCATTATTTTATTGAAAGAACAAAAAATAATTAACCATCTCTCTCTCTCCACTCATCTAACCATAATTGATAATGGTCCAAATGTTTAAACTTATCGGAATTTCATTAAATCTCAAAAGATTTAATTGCAAATTAAACGAATTGAATAAGCAGTTTGTCGAAACCGCTGCCGGATAAAGTTTTCTAATTAGTGTATCAATTGGGCTGTTAGGTAAATGCTTCAGTTAATCTTTCATTAATTTAATTTCTTGTTTTAATGGAGATACAACTTGTAGCCTAGTATTAAACACGGACAGATATTTGAAACTTATTGTTTTCGGTTTGGTAATATTTTTGTTGTTTTAAATAGAATATATCGCAGTTAGGCTCTGCCATTATAAGTTACTAGCTGCGCCCCGCGGTTTCACACGCGTAGTTCCCGTTCCCGTTCCCGTAGGAATTCCGGGATGAAAAATAGATGTTGGCCGATTCTCAGACCTACTGAATATGCTCACAAAATTTCATGAGAATCGGTCAAGCCGTTCCGGAGGAGTATGGCAACGAAAACTGTGACACGAGAATTTTATATATTAGATATTATGGTTCAAAATACAATTCATCTTTTTTTCAGATGATCTACCATTCTCTTTCTGCCTTATGTTCAAGTACAAATGGATAACATATATATTTATATTTTTTTTGGAAATCGTACCAGCTTATTTGGCTGATTGGTGCTTGCTGTTATTGAAAAGACCTACGAAGTGAGTAATATTATGTTTTAAGTTTTAAACATAGAAAAAGTGTGTTTTAAACATAGAATCTTTAGCAGTGAAAGAAATTTTCACTCTTTTCAATCAGACTTGCCACTTGAAGTAAGTACTTTAAAAGTTTTGAACTCATAAGTCCCTCGATACAAAAGCAAAAGACAATTAAAAAGACATTTAAAATGTTTAATGTAAACCTGATCTTTTTATTGTGATTAGAGGCTTTAGACAGAGCAAAGCGCATTGTTCATCTTCATCATTATCAGCCGATATTGTTTGTTCAATTGCTCAAAACAATTGAACAAACAATATCATTATTTCCTTTATTTTTTTTCTGTTTGGAGTCGACACGCTTAGAAGAAGCCGAAACTTTACGACCTAATTGTCGAGAGTGGTCGCCGTGCGTAAAGTGGCGGGTTCAACTCCCGTGTGTGAAATCTATATATGAATATCTCAGACTGGGTGTGTATGTGAATGAGTTTCTCCCTAGATACCTAGTTAGGGGCCAGTTACTATAATGAGATGATGTAGTGAATGATTATTATTATTTACAGGTTCATCAAACTACAATCAAAAGTCTCACTGATACGAAACGTGTTGTCGTACTTCACAAGCCACTCCTGGGTGATGCAGGTGACGGAATCTAGGAAACTATACGATTCACTGTCACCTGAAGACGCCCGCGTATTCCCATTTGTCCCAAGCGACATTTGCTGGTCGGACTACTTGGAAAACTATGCTGCAGGCATCAAGAAATATCTAGTTGATAAAATACACTGAATAAATTTATGTTTTGTTAGTAAATTTTGTTTTTAATAATTTCATTATATTATACGAATAGATGCCCATTGCCCTGTAAATTATTATTAATGACATGGTTCTCTCTATCCGTAGGTTGCCTGCAAAAGATCACTTGTTATCTTTAATCCAATTGAGCTGAAATTTTACATAAATTTTATTAGTTTCATGACAGCACATTGTAAGAAAAATAACTTTAAATTAAGTCCAATATGATGTACTTTAAAAATGGTCAACTTGTGAGCACTTATCTCAAGCACTACTAATCCGATTTGAAAAAGAAACGTTTATACTACCCTAGTGACCAATTTATCAAGTGAAATTGAAGTACAGATAGTATAATTACAATTGTAAAAAATTGTTTATTCCAGTTTATTGCCCTATTAAGTAAAAACGGCTGAACGCATTGTGTAATCCTTATGTTACAAATGCGAAAGTAACTCTTTCTGTCTGTCTGTCAGACTTTCACGCCAAATCTACTGAACCAATTTAATAAAAATGGTACCGAGATAAACTAGAGATTTGGAAAGGATATAGGCTACATTTTCCCATGAACATAGGCTACATTCTGTGCGGCGCGCGGTGCGCCCGCTAGTACATTATATTTGAAGCCGAGACCTTAAAAACATTGACACAGCATAATAGGGTAGTAAAGTAGTCCTGGGTAAGCAAAATGAAATTCTAATTAGTCCGTCAGATAGATTTCGAAAAAATATTAGACACGTATTTTTTTGTTTCATCAAATTAATAAAACTGACTTCGTTATAACGCATTAAAGGTTAGGAGTGGGGGCTTGTGACGTCAACTGTTACTTACAATTGCACCTGTAACCTTGTAACCTGTGACGTTTCACTGCACTGTATCGTCTTAATTATTTGTTTACATGGAAAATAAAAAATTCGTGTCGAATATTTTTTGGAAATCTATAAGATGGACTAATTTTTTTTTAGTCAAATAAACAATATTTACAAGTAATAATTACAACAAAATCCACCAGACAAAACTAGTCAACATCTTAACCCTATTACGTAACGGTAAAGAGAAAATAAAAAATCAGTTGGTAATATCAAGGTTCCGAGGTATCAACCAGATGAATTATTCATGGAATACTGAAAATAAAGATGGTATTTCAGGATAAGGAACGGATTAGGGCCACCCTACAGGATTTACAGAATTTCAGCTTGATCATCCGTGAATTTTTTGGAATTCTCTCTCATTGGATCTCTCGCAGTGTGCTACCGGTTTTAAGCTGGATTTAGTAAATTAACATTTTTATTTGATACTGTTTTTATTTCGTAATAAATTGTTGGGGATGTCTTATTTGGTTATTACATTGAAAAAAACTGTGGATTTACTTACTAAATTAGTTTCAATATAATAATAAATTACTTATAGGTAGATTTCACCAACTTAGTTACAAAATATAGGTTAGGTAGTATAACAGGGTGTGCACTGTCCAGAGGGGTAAGATATTATTCCTGTATCGAGCGTTGCGTGGTGATTGTGCCTACAAGTATTACTAGATATAGATGATGTCTTTGCCCTGTCTTCATATCATATCACCTTCTGGCTTATGAAGATTTGATGATAGTGACTCCATATAAAGTACTGACATTCCGCCAAATCTGCCGAAATCCAATCTCAAATAAAGATTGGTCACAAAAGTATTGAAGAGAATTACACCTAAATTATTATATCCAGTTATATCGAAACCATAACATATCAGAATTAATTACATAATGTATTGTAATGTATATAACATTGCTTTAGATACCAATTATCTCAGGGGTCAATGACAAGATAAGTAACTAATAATTATTACATTATTTACAATTCATATCGAGTCAGACACTCCGTAACTTAACCTTAAATAAATTATTTTACATACGGTACAATTGAGATACCTCCTCCATTTTCGAAGTCAATTAAAAATGGTATATCGGTGGATATATTTGTTGTTTTTATTTGGTGTTGTATGTGCGTTTGAAAGTGAGGAATATATCGATCCAATCATAGATATGTTGTTAAATGGAAGAATGGATGAAGAAACATCGATTGAGGGTAAGTTATTCAATCTATACTAATATTATGAAGAGGTAAAGTTTGTAAGTTTGTAACAATTAAATAAATAAAATAAAAAACCCGCAACACAATTACTTTCAAACCGCCATAACTTTTAAACGGGTCAACTGATTTTCATCAAACATATCTGAGAACACTCACACGTAAGTCCCTTTTAATACAAATAAACTAAATTGAAATCGGTTCATCCGTTCGGGAGCTATGATGCCACAGACAGACAGATACACACACACATACACACAGACACGTCAAACTTATAACACCCCTCTTTTTGCGTCGGGGGTTAATAAGGGTAAATCTCTGGATCTGATGAACCGATTTTGAAAACCATTTTACTAGTAGAAAGCAATATTATTGTGAGTTTCATAGTCTAGGTTGAGTATATCGTATACCCGTATTATCATGAAATGAGGACTACGCGTGTGGAACCGATGGACGCTTTTATTATGAATGAAATAAAAACATAAGTACTCTACATTCAGACATTCAAAACATATGAAACACAAATGAAACTTATAAAAACCCATATTATTAAATGAGGAGTTAAAACTATGTTTTAAACAATTTTCAGAAAATGAACCAAAATTAAACGGTGGCATTTGGAAATGTGGCAACTGTTCGGGCCTCGATGAAGCGAGTTTGACTTATTCTGAAGTGTTTAATTACTTGCCAAGTGATGATGAAAATAAGTCTGGTGAAAGTGAGGTGTGTAAAATAATCACTACATAGTATAAAACAAAGTCGCTTTCTCTGTCCCTATGGTCCTATGTATGCTGAGAACTTTAAAACTACGCAACGGATTTTGATGCGGATTGTTTTAATAGATAGAGTGATTCAGTGGGAAGGTTTTTAGCAATTTTATCCCCATATTCTTACGGGAACGGGAACTACGTGGGTGAAACCACGTGGCGCCGCTAGTCATCAATAAATTATAATTATGGTTTGAAAGTTGGTTGCGGATGTAGTGTTAAGAAGTTAATGGTTTTACATGTGTGTATAAAACCTAAACCTAAGTAACAAAGATGAATTTCATGAAGATTTATTACTTATAGCAGTAGTCAACCAAAACCAAATAAAGGTTGCAGGTTCATGTCCCGTACTAGGTAACAATCACTATTTGAATAAAAATATATTTGAGTTAATAGCTATGGTATGTTTAACTTGAAGAAGATTATATTTTTAAGAACATAATGATGAAGTTTGACTCTCTGACCACCAAGAAGCTTTTCTTTGACTGTCTCTACTATTAAAATTGCATCTTATAGTCAAATCTAATGTTTAATTCCAGTTCCAACTGACGCTAGAAGGCCTGACCTGTGTGACGGTATCCTCCTCCACGCCCGGCATCGTGCTCCACGTCACCGGGTCCTGTAACGGGACCTCTGTCACTCTCACCATGAAGCCCGACAGATATTTTGTCATACAGGGATATAATTAACTTTCTGTGGTATAGAAAAGCCTCTTAGAAAACTAATTTCCAAACTTCGGTTTCTTTAAAGGCCGAAGGGAAGGGCAATTTTATTTCTAATTTTAAATTGGTTTCCACTTTTCTGTGACTCGCTTGATAGAAAGCGATGATAAAACCTAAGATGGGGCCTGCTTGCCTAGAAGATACCTGTTCACTGGTGATTAACAATAAATAAAATTTATGACAAGCAGCCATGTTGATTGTTCAATCGAACCTGGATTCGCACCATTTGTGCACGATTAGTATAGCAAAGAGGATCAACTTAGCCTTCTAAGGGTCTATTTCACCATCTTCAAGTAACGTTCCGAGTAGCTACTCTCATGTTTTGTCTTTGTCACTTGATATAAGGTAAGAAAGATACAAAACTAAGTTTACTTGAAGGTCGTGAAATAGGCCCTAACTAATAATTTTAGTCTCAATTAAAGATTTCTCCCTTACAAAAGTACTAGTATTTGAAATGTCATTATCTCATAAGAATTCTCCTCTACAATATCCACATAAAAACTACAAGTCAACCATACAACTTGTAAATAAACTTAACAATAGTGATGCAAGTCGATTAACTCTTGAAGATATCATGTCAAACGTCAATTACTTGGTGCCATCAATCAATTTGTCAAACACGTAATTTATAGAACAATTACATTATAATTAATTAAACCTATTTCCGTACAACCATTGAATTTAATGCAAATTAGTTTTTATAATTACAGTAATAAAGTTTATAGTTAATTGTCTGTTGTTTTATTTGACTTTGTAATAATGTTGTTGGATTTGAGGAAGTAAAAATGATTTATGTAACAACTAGTGACCCGCCCCGGCTTCGCACGGGTCCAAGTTTCCCGATTTTTTTACATAAGAACCTTCTCCTGACAATAACAAACATAGCAAAAAAAGAATTAGCCAAATCGGTCTAGCCGTTCTCAAGTTATGGCGAGACAACGGGAAACGGGTTTCATTTTAATATATATAGATTATGTAATCGTTAAAGTAAATAATAGAAATAAATAATTTTAGAAACAAAGAATATTTTTTTGTAAAAATACATTTAAAAACAACTCTTAATAAATTATGTTTTAATGGCTGCCGTAAAGCCAAGATTTTTAACAGTTGAGATGAATATGCATCGTCACGGTCCGGAGTTCAAATCCTAGTCGAGTTAAAAAAATCTATGCCGAATTGGCATCTCATTTTTGGTATTTTTCTTCTCATTACTATAATTTTCATGTTACGGAGTAAGTTAATTACAATGCAGGTAAAGTCGCTGAACATAGTTTGTAATTTAAAATCAATAGTTTTCACTAAATGCGAGATTAGCAGAATAGACAAACATACAAATTATGTATATAGACCGTTTATTTTTTAATTAATGATTAGAATTGCCCACTGGAAAACAGCTAGTCTATTCTAATATTATAAAGAGGAAAGATTTGTTTGTTTGTTTGTAATGAATAGGCTCCGAAACTACTGGACCGATTTCAAAAATTCTTTCACTAATGGAAAGCTAATTTATCAGTGCGTGGCATAGGCTATATTTTATCCTCGTAATCCCACGGGAACGGGAACTACGCGGGTGAAACCGCGGGGAGCTACTAGTATACAATATAACTAGTTAGTTACCCAGCTCCGCTGTTATACGATCGTAGACTAATTAGTTTTTTCCGTCGACTTCACAGACAAGAGCTCGGATGAAACATTTTTTTTTAAAAAAACCTCAGAGTCCCTAATAAATTTTATTATGAATGCAAAAAGAAGGAAATTAATAAGGATAATATGCTGCTTAATTTTTTGGTGTTGTTTTATCAAATTAAAACTGGTTTAGTAGCATTATATCAATTCCCTACAAGTTGAATGAATACTACGAGTAATAGCAGCTTGAGAGCAAAGAAATCGCACACCTGCTCAATTTTCTGCTGTTAAGCTCGGTCAGCAACTCCAGGAGGTGAGAGAAGTTAAAAACACTTGAGCTGATATTCCTGATGAGGTATCCATTTTCTTGTTTCGGTTTCAAGTGTATATAACTGAATAAATTTCCTTAATTATTTGAAAGCGCTTCCGAAATTACAGGTTCGAATGAACTTTCAGTGATGGATAGCTCATAACGAGAGAGGTTACAAAACATCTACAGCTTATAATAGAAGAGGAGTTAACGTGTGTTAAAACGCCGGAGACAGCTAGTTTACGTTAAATGTATTGATAAAAATATTTGCCGTAAAAACATGAATTCCTTTTAAAACATTTATATACTTACCTCAAATTGTAGTTAAAATTATATCCAACATTATTGTTGAAATCAGTGACCACAGGTTTACGCAAATGGCGTAGAACGCAACCAGAAATGTCGCTTGCAACGGAAACAACCGCAGAATAACAGGAACCGCAGCAAAAATACACAGGAAAATGTTCATAAAGTTCTTTGGTTAAATATTTATTTTACAAGCATTTATTTAAATTTGCCTGTCCCGTTGTCTGTAATCAAATCTTGCAAGCCATTTTTAGAAACTACGTACACACTCATTCACACACACCCATACCGAGACAAACATTTTTGGTACAAATATTCAGTGTAATATTAATATCAATGAAAGAAATTCCGTTAATCAAAAATGAAATGTTACTGACTATGTATCTGCATATGACAGCACGACAGATTAACATTTAATCTTCTGAAGAAACGGTTAATGTTCGTCTCCGGAGATTTTCCATATGATAACATATTGATTTTACTCCGTTAAATAAGTATATGAAACGAGCAAGCTTTAAAAAGAAGATTGTGGAAATAAATCTAAATTTAATGGAATTCAATGATTATGATCAGTTTCTGATAAGTATGTATTCCTACTTCCTACTAATCTATACTAATATTATAAAGAGGAAAGATTTGTTTGTTTGTAATGAATAGGCTCCGAAACTACTGGACCGATTTCAAAAATTCTTTCACTAATGGAAAGCTAATTTATCAGTGCGTGACATAGGCTATATTTTATCCCCGTAATCCCACGGGAACGGGAACTACGCGGGTGCAACCGCGGGGAGCTACTAGTATATTATAAAGCCGAATGTTTGTGAGTGCGGATGTTTGGATGTGTGGATGTTTGTTCGTCTTTCACGCAAAAACTACTGAATGGATTTTAATGAAATTTAGTACAAATGTTCCTCATACCTAGGAATAACACATAGGATACTTACATCCCAAAATTCACACGGGATAAGGTTCCACGCGGGTAAAACCGCGGGGCACAGCTAGTAATATTATAAATGCGAAAGTAAGATTTACTTTCGCATTTATAATATTACTAGATCTATCTGTCTGTTACCTTTTCACTCCTAAACTACTGAACCGATTAATTTGATATTTGGTATAGAGATAGCTTATGGTCCGGGGAAGGACATAGTGTATGTTTTATCCCGAAATTTCCACGGAATCGGGAACTATGCGTGTAAAACCGCGGAGCACAGATAGTCTGTAATAAATATAATTCAGGATACTACTGTAATTACTTAAACTTTTAACCAACTGTGAATGTCACTGGCCTTAGAGCTATCCCTGTTTATGTGTGTGAACAATAAGAAAATAAATCATAAACTTTATTTTCATTACATATAGAGTTGATAACACAATATACAGAGACATAATATCTGTTTGTAGCGAAATATACTCGTACCACTTTTTAACCCCAACTAAGACTATTTTCTAATAACCCAGACATTTTGTGGGTGACATAAATCAAAGTCAAAGTCAAAGTCAAAAATCCTTTATTCAGTTAAGACCTCAATGAGGGACTTATGAACGTCAGAATTGATTCTACCACCGATTCGGAATTACATGTCAAAAGGTATATAAAAAAAAATGTATAAATATAGAAGTAAAATAATTACATAGGTCAAAAACTAAAAATAGCATACTGAGGTTGAGTGTGCAGAAATTTAATGCCAGTTTACGGAATCAAATTCATAAAGATTTTTGTGATTTACACGAACAGTCTACTGTGAACACGGATTCTGTAAAGCATCAGAAACGTTAGAAAATGTAAAATAAAATATGACTCGACAAAAATCCGTTAAAGTAGTTTTATTTCTCAAACAAGTTACTCTGGTATTAAAAATATCAATAAAGAACAATAAAACCCAAATTTTATTTTATTATCAATAAGCCTACCTGTATTTTGTCATACGAAGGAAGTAATCAGAAGGAAAATTACAATTTAATGGGGTCCAAATTGAATTTGCAAGAATTCAGAAAGAGATTATATCTTATAAGCTGAAGGATAAAATGGTATTGTTAATCTAGTAAAGGTCTTGCAGGGATTACGAAGTTTTACCTGTCATTTGTTCTATTTTGTTTTGTATCACTTAAGGGGGAAAATAAAGAGATAATGAACCATCAAGGGGAGTCTTTAAGCTTTCCTACAATAGGGTAGTTGCCTAAAAAAATTTTATTAGTCCGTCTTTTAGATTTCCAAAAAATATTGGACACGTATTTTTTTATTTTTCATGTAAACAAATAATTAAGACGATACAGTGCGTCGAAAACTCGTGGAACATCACAGATTGATACAATTTTCACCAACAGTTGACGTCACAAGCCCCCACTCCTAAACTTTAATGCGTTTTAGCGAAGTCAGTTGTATGAATTTGATGAAACAAAAAAATACGTGCCTAATATTATTTCGAAATCTATCAGACGGACTAATTAGAATTGCAATTTGTTTACACAGGAAACTACCCTATTGTATAACAGAGAGTCAACTTTAATGTAACGCTTGAGTATGTATTCAAGAAATGTGTTTGAATCAATCATATAGCTTTTCCGTGATGTGTGTACAAACGAAGATAGGCCTAATGCCTTATGCCTATGATGATATCTGTTTGTTCATATATCATCATATTCAAGGGGAAGGTTTTTAGTATAATTTTATCCGCGCCGCTAGTCATCACTACATAGTATAAAACAAAGTCGCTCTCAAGTCGCAAGTCATCACTACATAGTATAAAACAAAGTCGCTTTCTCTGTCCCTATGTATGCTTAGATCTTTAAAACTACGCAACGGATTTTGATGTGGTTTGTTTTAATAGATAGAGTGATTCAGTGGAAAGGTTTTTAGCATAATTTTATTCCCATATTCTTACGGGAATGGGAACTACCGTGGAGCGCTGCTAGTTAAGTATAAAACAATATTTTTAACTACTAAAGTTACTAGTTACTTTTTAGTGTAATTTTCTCTAAAATCTTGTCTCTACTTCGTGATTACCTTCATCGCCCAGTTAAGATAAGTTATTTGAATACTTCTATTACATCTTACGCAGAACAATAAAACTAAATTACGTAATAAGGTAAGGTTACGGTAGGTTGAGGTTTGTTTAATTAGCAAAGGAAATTACAAATCTTTATCCCGCCAAATGAAATAAATTACAATACCGCATCCAGTTTGGCAGCCCGACATGGCAATAAATGCGCCATTACCGTCATCATAATCAAAAACAAATATTTACTTTTATAAAATTACTAGCCGTGCCCCGCGGTTTTACTCGCATAGTTTCCAATCCCGTGGGAATTTCAGGATAAAATATGTCTATGTCCTTTCCCGGACTATAAGATACCCTTGTACAAAATCCAAGTCAATCGGTTCAGTAGTTTAGCCGTGAAAATGTAACAGACAGACAGAGTTAATTTCGCATTCATAATATTCGTAAAGATGAACTCTCGATTTTAAGTGGTTGATTTCAATCATTTGCTCAATGCCTCTTATTTATTTATGTCATAAACAAATATTTAATATGTAAATAAAGTCCTCAATGTCTATAACAGAACAGACCAAGTATTACAGATAATCTCATCATAATACTGAAATTACGTTCATGTTCAAAATCTTTCATTAATATTTAAATGGGTATTCATTCATTGATTCTACCTAATATTATCCTATAAGTATCCAGACTACTAGAGTACTATTTACAGAGTACAATTATTAAAAAAAATAAGTTTAAAAAATGATGACTTTGCAAATATACTGACTTGAAACTTCTAGACTTTTAATGAAGAAGTCTTATCTAACTAAATTGAGTAATTAGTAACCTACACCAGTTGGTACGGTTTCCTTCCGTTCGTTTTATTAGATAGGGAAATATAAAGAGATAATTATACCATCACGACAAGATATTTCTACAATTATTATAGAAATACTAGCTGCGCCCCGCGGTTTCACACGCGTAGTTCCCGTGGGAATTTCGGGATGAAAAATAGATGTTGGCCGATTCTCAGTCCTACTGAATATGCTCACAAAATTTCATGACAATCGGTCAAGCCGTTTCGGAGGAGTATGGCAACGAAAACTGTGACACGAGAATTTTATAGATAAGATCTAAATCGGTCCAGTAGCTTGCGTGATACGTTGCTTATGTGGAGGACTTTACCCTGCAATTAAATTTTACTACTAAATAAACTAAAATAATACTTCTAAATTACAAAGATATTTTACTATCAAGTCTGATCTTGACTCATTCTTTACACATTAAACTATGTAAATTAAACATTTTCACAGGTGCTTGCGAGTTTTCAAACGTTATAAAAGTATTAATATTCTTATTGTTTTTCTAGTTATTTATTGTTTTTTCTATAGTAAAGTGTTTAACGTACAATGTCTGAAAGCAAACGTTTATCTATTGTGGATTTTTACGCGGGAAAATCGGTTTTTATAACTGGTGGCACTGGATTTCTGGGAAAGGTTAGTTTTTTGTTTTAAACTATGTTGTGAAACTTAGTTGTACCTGCACGTTGTTTCTGTTATATTGAAGTGTTTTCAAATTATTTTTGGACTACACTTTTTATAAACGACATTTTATAGTTATTTTTACCATTTTTTTATGAAGGAACAAAACAAAATTAAATTGGAATCGGTTAAACCATTTTAACACCATGTTTTTTACATTGCACATGTAAAAGAGCAGAGCACAGATTAAATTAAGTTTTTAAATACGAAATATTTTATGGCCTGACTTTTTTAGGTTTAAGAACTTATTAAGGTACTTACTACGTATTAAAAACCTTGTTTGTTATTTAAAACAGGTTTTAATAGAAAAACTGCTCTACAGTTGCAAAGATATAGAAAATATATACGTTTTAATAAGACAGAACAAGGATAAAGATGTAGAAGAGAGAGTCAAGGACTTGGTAGAAACGCCGGTAAGTTTTATTATATAATTTTAATATTCAATCAAAGATTATCATTTTCAGAAGTATTTAAATCCAAAATTGACTTTTTTTAAACACAAAATTGTGTATTTTTTTTAGATGATAGCAAAGTGTTGATTGTTTGGTAGTATATGCTTCCAAATTGGAGGCCGCAGGTTCGATTTCTGGGTACAGCTTGTTTCCTATTTTCCTTACACAACTCATGTTTTAAACTATCAAAACGTTTTAGTCCACGCCAATTTTACCTCCCTGAAATATATTAATATCACCATCAATGATGTCATCTTCATCAGTTTTACCATCCCATTGTGGCTTCTCATTTAAATGAGAAGCCACAATGGTAAAACCTGCACTTATCTCTTGTTTTTCAGGTATTTGAACGTGTTAAAAATTCTGACCCGAACGCGTTGAACAAGATAATACCGATACGTGGAGATATTGGTGAAAGTAACCTCGGAATTAATGATGTTGATGAACAGTCATTCTTAGATAAGGTAAGTATATATTTATAAAGTTTCTAATTTCTTCTTTTTTTTTTGTTCGTTTCGTCTTCATTTCTAAGATTCTTAATCCACTTCTACTTTTAATTATAATATTTATTTTAGTACTCTAACAGGCTCATGCAAAACCTGCATAGAATAAAAAAAACTTGTGATTGGGAGGATAGTAATTTATTCTTTAGAAAAAAATAATAGTGCAAGTCATATTCAATACAAACATTTCGTTTTTTCTTTTTTTTAAACAAAATTATTCCCTATTTCTTTCCTAATAGGTATAATACAAACCCATAAAGGTATTATTATTATTCTATGGATGTTATGGATCTGCCAGTAATTGTCGAATTTATCGCGGACATACAGACAGGTGGTCTCCAGAGACTATTTTTCCTATTACAATTATAGATAGATAGATAATTACTTTATTGTACAACTTATACACCACATTATGAAATTACAAAATTCTAACAAAACACTTTATCACATTAAGAGAGTTGCACAATGGGCGGCCTTATTGCTAACAGCAATTTCTTCCAGGCAACCTTTGGATGGAGAAAAATAATAAAGTTAATAAAACAAAGGTGGCGCAAAAAAATAATATATATATATATATATATATATATATTTCATTCACTTTATATTGTTACTTTTTTCAGGTTTCAGTAGTATTCCACTCGGCAGCAACTGTTAAATTCAATGAACCTTTAGACGTGGCTGTTAACTTAAACTATGAAGCCACGAAGAGAGTGCTTAATATGTGTCAGAGAATGAGAAATTTGAAGGTAATTTAATACTTCAATAATAGTTTTTCAATATTCCTTTTATATGTATGTAGAATAAAGGTGCCTTTTCACTAGCGTAGAGGTGAACGAAGTAGAGTGGAGTCCGAGAAATTTTGTGCTTTGAAATTTCGAGCAATGTGATTAACTAAATATTAGACCGCTCCGCTCTCCTATCTCCGAATAAAAAAAACCTTTTTTAAATTACCTTACTTTTAAAATTTCTCTTCTCTTCTTCTCAGTCCTTAGTGTACATTTCAACAGCCTATATCAACCCTCAAAATGATGAACTGGACGAAGTGTTGTATCCATCACCAGTGACCGATACAGCGCTCTACAGTTTCTTACAAAATAAAGATAATTTCAATGATGAGAGTAAATTAAATAAGTTTTTACGTAAGTATACATATATTCTTATACTGCAAAATATACATTTATGAAATTTAAAATCTTTTATTGCATTGTCAAATAAAAGACCGACCCGCCCCGGCTTCGGACGCGTAAAATTTTCCAGTGGACATCCCAAAATTTTTTCTAATAAAAATCTTTTTAAGGCATTTTTAACCCCCGACGCAAAAAGAAGGGAAATTATATGTTTGACGTGTCTGTGTGTGTGTGTGTGTGCGTGTGTGTATATGTGTGTGTGTGTGTATCTGTCTGTCTGTGGCATCATAGCTCCCGAACGGATGAAGCGATTTCAATTTAGTTTTTTTATTAAAGGGGACTAACGTGCGAGTGTTCTTAGACATGTTTGATGCAAATCGGTTGATCCGTTTAAAAGTTATGGGGGTTTGAAAGTAATTGTGTTGGGGGTTTGGATATTATTAGAAAATAAATATCAATAATAGTTGATCACTTGAACCTATTTTTAACAGTATCAAAACTAGCTGTGCCCCGTAATTTTAGCCGCGTAACCTTATTCCGCGGGAATTTTGGGATAAAAAGTATTCTATGTGTTATTCTTAGTTATAAGGGACATCTGTACTAAATACATAAATCGCTTCAGCCGTCAAGACGTAAAAAAGTAACTAACATACATACTAACAAACTTTTGCCTGTATAATATTAGTGTGATTAACCATATTACAGAAGGGAGACCAAATACATACACAATAACTAAAGCTATAGCCGAGGCGTATGTCGCTAAGAACCACGGGAACATACCAACTGCCATCATTCGCCCGTCTGTTGGTATGTGTTACATTTATTGTTTTTAATAAAGTCAAATATTTTATGGAGACAACAGATGTTAAACAAAGTTGAGAATTTAATAATAAGTTTCTGTATTATCGGCCATTTTAGTATGCAATCTTATTGCTACATAGTATGTGTAAAACAAAGTCCCTGTCGCTGTAGAACATAAGAAAAAGAAACATACAAATGTATGCTTAGATCTTTAAACTATGCAACCGATTTTGATGCGGTTTCCTTTAATAGAGAAATTTTATAGTTGTAAGAAGGATTTCTAGCGGTGTTTCTTAGCCCAATTTTTATTTATTATGTATTGAAATGTGTGTAAATCTTTATTTTTTACTAAAATGTCTTGCCCGTACTACTTGGCGGACGAAACGGAAGGCAGGTAGACAATTTGTGGGGATTACACGTTGGTTAAGAACGGATTATGCGAGGCACAAAGAAGGTCAAGTTGTCTATTTAGTTGCATGATTTTATGACTGTAATACCAGTTTTATTATAATAAATAAAACATAGCAATCAAATTAAATAGAGAACAAGCAAAAGTAAAAAAGATAAAACCCAATTCAAGATAAAGAATAACGCTTTAAAAAGTATGAAACAAGAAATATATTCATAGGGAGATAGCCATCATCGTATACCTTCATATACGCTATGGGCATATTGCAAATTGCATATTACAAATTACGAAGTCGCACATCAAATACGCAATCAACGATACCCCATTTGTAAAAATACATGTAGCTAGTTTACAAGTTATTATAGATACTTACTGGTCAAAATCGCCTTTTACTTCATCATCATCATCAGCCTGTGTTCGTCCACTGTTGGACATAGGCCTCTCCCAACTCGCGCCAATTGCCTCTACTTTTTTACTTCACCATAGTCAAGGAAAAAATGAAGTTGTTTTTCCATCCTCCAGTTTGCTCGTCATACCACGACCCTATCCCTGGCTGGATAGACAGCTGGTCAGCCGCCACTGCAGTCGTAGCCACCACCTTTCTCGGTCAAAACCATATAATAATCGGAAAGAAAACAAACAAACTGGACTTTGTTCCCGTGGATTACGCTACTAATCTTTGTATCGCTGGCGCTGTGAAGGCTAGTAGGTATGTGAAACTGACTTATTTATTATAATATTAATCTTTTTACATATATACAGATGGAAAGTTCTTTTGCGTGGTTGAAAGCGCTAATCTCATGAAATATGGGTTCGAATTGAAAACACTTTTAGTGTTGGATAACAAGCGTAGTCATTACGCCAGCCAGTTGTTACTTAAGGGTCAAACCCACCGAAGTACACGCACACGCTACGCACGTGCACTCAGCTTCGCTTTCTATGAAAATGTATGAGGTAAAACCCACCGAAGTACACGCACACGCTACGCACGAAAATGACGTCATTGATAGATTCGTGGCGGACTCGGCTATAGCTCAACGTAGCTGAGCTGCGTGGCCGTGGACCGTGGGCGTAGCGGTGGGTTTGCGGCTTTAGTGTAATACATAATTACCATCCATTGAAGAGGAAGAGAATTTTCCATCCACATACTTATAGAAAAAGAAAGTATCTGTTTTTTTCGTTGCAATTATGTTTAAGTACTTATATTTTTTACAGCTCTAAGAATCTAGAGATATTCAACGCTTGTACCAGCGTATCTAATCCGCTTACATTAAAAGAATTATTCAAAAACGTTGTTCAAGTAACATTGAAAAATAAATATAGTAAGTATTCCTTTATTTAGTTTCGTGCTACAGTTCTTTAATTGGCTCATTATAAGGTATTTGAACTAACCAGACGGAGTGGCTGGCTCATCCTATTTAAGTAAGGACTTTCAACAAATTCTATCCAATTAAAGCTTAAAGGTATAAGTTGGTAGCCGACTGCAGACAGCAGCAGCAGACCACAAGGCACCGCCTAACGTCATCATGACACTTCGCCGTCTGCTGCTCGGCGACGCGAAGCTTCTTGTCGCCCACTACGAATGTAATTTCATAGAAATACATACAAACCAGTAGTGGCGCGGTGACGTGTGGTCTGCTGCTGCTGTCTGCAGTCGGCTACCAACTTATACCTTTAAGAATAAATCTTAATAACAATTCTTTGTTCTCAGATGAATCGCCAATATTTATCATTATGACAGACAATAAAAAATTTGAAAAACTTCTCGTACTTATTTTGGATAAAATGCCATCTTATATGGCTGATTCTTGGATGAAAATACGTGGAAAAAAGCCGAGGTAAATAATTGGAATCACTACATGGTATAAAACAAAGTCGCTTTCTCTGTCCCTATGTATGCTTAGATCTTTAAAACTACGCAAAGGATTTTGTTACGGTTTGTTTTAACAGATAGAGTGATTCAGTGGGAAGGTTTTTAGCATAATTTTATGCCCATATTCCTACGGGAACGGGAACCACGCGGGTTAAACCGCGGTGTGCCGCTAGTAATTAATATAACAATCACATAATGGGGGATTTAATTTTGCCTTTGAAAAGTTTTCAGTTTTCTACTTAAAAAAGTATATTGTAAATGTGTTCAAATTACACTTAATATTATTTTAGTTGATTTAACTTATTAGTTCTCATATTCTCGGAATATTAACCATCAATAAAGTTTAATACAAAGTCTCTATAAATATCTAATAGCTGTAAGTAAAAGCCAGGAAGATTTAAAAAATTTCAACGAATCTTTATGCCCCGCACCTCCATCCTGTAGAACAAATTGTTGTCTGCAATATTTCCGGACCGGTACAATCTCCAAACCTTTAAGAAAACTACTAAAAACTAAATTTTATACATATAATAACTATATTTGTCTCGGTCTGTGTGTGTGTGTGTGTGAATGAGTGCGTGCGTAGTTTCTGATACCCTAGATACAAGTTTCGAACTTAGTTAGGGGTCAGTTACTATAATGAGATGATGGAGTGAATGCTTATGTTATGTTATGTAATTCCAGATACATGAAACGCCAAGCCAGGGTGGGTGACCAACGTGAATTCGTCAAATACTTCACTGCGCGATCATGGAAACTAAGCGCGAAACGCACAGAGGAGTTAGCAAACCAAATTACGGATACTGACGCGAAACAATTTCAATTTAATCCGCGCACTATAAACTGGCCTCGTTATTTGAACGCGTACACAGCTGGCGTTGTTAAGTATTTGTTGAGAAAATAGTCTTAATGATTATAAATAAAGATGAAATTGTTCTGAACTTTTTTGCTTTTGTTAAGTGATTTTTTGCTACGAGTTTTCCATGCTTTTTGCAGAAAGAAAGATAGATATAGTTAAAAAACTAAGCAACTTATATTTCAAAAATAAATGTAATTTGTCCACATAACTATCGCAACAAAAGAACTTCATAGACCTATATATATGATATTTTTAAGACCATATTTACGGCAATATATATAAGTAAAAAAAAGTTACACACCACTTTTTACAGCAAACCTAACGCACAGCAAACGACATTCACATATGCCACACTTTCTGCACAAACTAATTCCCAAGAAAACCTTAAACATAAACCGTTACAATGATTCATAATAATAACCTGACTGTATTATATTTCCATACATAACTAAATATTATGTATATTATCGTAGCGACGTTAGTTATCATGGCTCGAACCACCGGTTACCTACCTCGCTCGACCCAACTTACGTGGCCTAATTGATTTCAATTAAAACATTCAACCATAATATTGTTTTATGGATGTGGTAGTAAAAGGAATTTAAATCCATGTCCCAAAATAAAATCAAATCGTGTCCGAAACTCTTTTGGTCTTATGTTAAGTTAAAAAGGAAAAATAACTCACAATATCCAAAATTGATGTTTTACAATGAACAAAGTATTTCAAATGACAAAGACATATGTTCCACATTTAATGATTATTTTTATAAAAATTTTAGTTCACCTTCAATTAATAATAATATTACCAATCCCTCGGTTGTATTTGTGAACAACACGTCTATGGATAGTTTACACACCATTAGTGTTGAGGAGTGTTACATTCAAAAATTGCTCAAAAATCTCGATAAGACCAAGGGTGCCGGCAGTGACCTAATTCCCCCATTGTTTTATGTTAACTGTGCTGAAACTCTGGCGGCTCCCATAACATGTGTTTTTAATAGATGTTTCCGCGAAGGTTACTTTCCCAGGATATGGAAAACTGCTCATATCATCCCCATTCATAAAAAAGGCTTGAAATCTCTTATAGAAAATTATCGCCCTATTTCGATACTTAATACTTTAGGCATAATAATGGAAAGATGTGTACATCACCATATTTACCCCTTCATTTTTAAAAACATCCCCCCTCAGCAGCATGGCTTTATCAGAGGTCGATCCACGAATACAAATTTAGCTGTTTTTGTAAATGATGTCGCTCGTGGTATGGAACGCGGAGCTCAGATTTATGTGATCTACGCGGATTTCGAAAAGGCCTTTGATCGCGTGGATCACGGTATCCTACTTCGCAAGCTCCAGGAGATCGGCATATGTGGGGATCTCTTGAGATGGACGGAGGCTTACCTCCGCAACCGCTGTCAAGTGGTTGTGGTGGGGGGGCAACGGTCGGACTTTATAGATATCCCCTCAGGTGTTCCCCAAGGATCAATTCTCTCTCCCCTTTTGTATGCAGCTTATTTATATGACGTGGGACATTGTCTTAAATATGCTAAATACCTTATGTATGCCGACGACACGAAAATATATTTAAATATTAAACATCCTACGGACTGCCTTAAATTACAGCAAGATTTAAATAATTTGAATAAATTCTATTTGTCAAATAACATTAAGTTAAATATTAACAAGTGCATGTATATGACCTTTTCAAGAAAACAAAATAACATCGTATTTCAATATAGCTTAAATAACGAAATTATTAAACAAACTCAATTAGTAAGAGACCTCGGAGTTCTTTTAGATCATAAACTCATCTTCGATGCCCATATTTCCGACATTATAAATAGATCATACAAAAATCTAGGTTTCATTCTACGTGTGACAAAACCTTTCTCGGATATCGAATGCCTGAAAATCTTATATTACACCTATGTAAGAAGTATTCTTGAATATTGTAGTAATATCTGGAATCCACGATATATCACATATACACAAGATATAGAAAAAATCCAATTGAAATTTATAAAACATTTAAATTACCGCTCACATCACACAACTGTCAACTACGTAGAATCTTGCAAACATCACAATCTTCCATCACTGGAGGAGAGGCGACAACTCCTGGATGTACTGTTTCTCCATAAAGTGTGTCATGGTGCTATCGACAGTATTGATCTCACTGAAAGTTTTTTACAATTACGAGCCCCAACTACCCGCACAAGACATACAACTCTGTTTCATGTACCAAACTGTAGAACTAATTACTGTAAACACTCTGTAATATACCGATCTCAACATCTGTATAATAAACTCTTCAGTTCAATTGATATCTTCCATGGTGGTATTTTTAGTTTTAAGAGGCAAATACTAAATGTATTAAAGAATAAATTATATTAAATTGGTTTATATACATATTATGGAATTATTTACAAATTATTATATACAAGTTAATGAAATTTGTTTATATAAATTAGTTGTTTATTATACTTACATATGTAAAAGTGTTTGTAAATTCTATCTGTAATTTTATAGCTGTCAAGTGAAGTGTTGTTATTGTTATTTTAATTTTATTGTATCACTATCATATACACATACTCATCTTCACCTTCACACACACACACACACACACACAACACACATACATACATACACACACACACATACACACACACACACACACACACACAATAATGTGTTTAATGTGTTCTGCTCTCACTGTTTGTTAGTTTAATTTTTGTTTCTTGTTAATATAAAGTAAATCCGTAATTGGACGTAAGATTTAAGTTAAGTATTGTTAATTATGTTAAGGTCTGTGGATTTTGTAATAAATAAATAAATAAATAAATAAAATAAATAATTGATTGATGATTTATTAACTAAGTATGTATATTAGTTTTTGTAATCATTGAATGCTTTATCAAAATAATCTAGTATTATTACTGTCATCATTTTGATTTGGTAATTTTATGCGAATATATTATAATTGTCTGGCATCGCCATAACGGGTGGACATAAAAAAATGTCTTTTAACTTCATGATCGTTTCAATACTCTGGAGGACACTTTGACCCGTCAGTCCCGGTACTAATGCCGACAATAGTTACAGGTCATTGAAGCACTCAAAAGTCTATCATTTTTGTATTAGCCAAAGAATGTATCGCTTACTGAGTTCCAGAGGACTCCTGGCAGTTGCTCTTCGTAATATACTGATATTCCAACCAAAAAGATATAAGATAAAATTTCAGACGAAGATCCG
Source organism: Timandra comae (assembly GCA_958496195.1). Lineage (NCBI taxonomy): Eukaryota > Metazoa > Arthropoda > Insecta > Lepidoptera > Geometridae > Timandra > Timandra comae. Next base: position 1,343,815 of record OY292362.1, on the reverse strand, counting down.
TCAATCACATATCAAATGTATATGAATTCTTTTATCATCAATTTGTTAATGACATTCAAACTGAATATGAATAAATAAATAACAAAATGCCATATCCAATTACCAAAATTCCTAAATGAACGTTAAAGGACATTACTTATGTAGAAACAGAGTGAACTCAATTGAATCTCGCGAAAGGCTTAGCCGCAGACTACACCATAACTTAATGCAAACACGGAGTAGTTATATAAATTTATAATATAACTAATATATTCACAAATTATGTTTCGTAACTTATGCTAAACTTCTGGGTTATGATTTAGCGAATGCTCCACTGTTTAGCGAGTTTGTAATTATATATTGACTTTATAATTGTTTTGAATAAATACATATATTTGTGTACTTCACGCAAAAGATTTGGAATGTTGTTTATTTGAAAATAATGTATGTATTTTCATGGTAAGTGACCCGAAAACCAAAAAGACCCAAAACGATCAAAGATCAAGATCGAAGATCAAGATCGAAGATCAAGATCGAAGATCAAGATCGAAGATCAAGATCGAAGATCAAGATCGAAGATCAAGATCGAAGATCAAGATCGAAGATCAAGATCGAAGATCAAGATCGAAGATCAAGATCGAAGATCAAGATCGAAGATCAAGATCGAAGATCAAGATCGAAGATCAAGATCGAAGATCAAGATCGAAGATCAAGATCGAAGATCAAGATCGAAGATCAAGATCGAAGATCAAGATCGAAGATCAAGATCGAAGATCAAGATCGAAGATCAAGATCGAAGATCAAGATCGAAGATCAAGATCGAAGATCAAGATCGAAGATCAAGATCGAAGATCAAGATCGAAGATCAAGATCGAAGATCAAGATCGAAGATCAAGATCGAAGATCAAGATCGAAGATCAAGATCGAAGATCAAGATCGAAGATCAAGATCGAAGATCAAGATCGAAGATCAAGATCGAAGATCAAGATCGAAGATCAAGATCGAAGATCAAGATCGAAGATCAAGATCGAAGATCAAGATCGAAGATCAAGATCGAAGATCAAGATCGAAGATCAAGATCGAAGATCAAGATCGAAGATCAAGATCGAAGATCAAGATCGAAGATCAAGATCGAAGATCAAGATCGAAGATCAAGATCGAAGATCAAGATCGAAGATCAAGATCGAAGATCAAGATCGAAGATCAAGATCGAAGATCAAGATCGAAGATCAAGATCGAAGATCAAGATCGAAGATCAAGATCGAAGATCAAGATCGAAGATCAAGATCGAAGATCAAGATCGAAGATCAAGATCGAAGATCAAGATCGAAGATCAAGATCGAAGATCAAGATCGAAGATCAAGATCGAAGATCAAGATCGAAGATCAAGATCGAAGATCAAGATCGAAGATCAAGATCGAAGATCAAGATCGAAGATCGAAGATCGAAGATCGAAGATCAAGATCGAAGATCAAGATCGAAGATCAAGATCGAAGATCAAGATCGAAGATCAAGATCGAAGATCAAGATCGAAGATCGAAGATCGAAGATCGAAGATCAAGATCGAAGATCAAGATCGAAGATCAAGATCGAAGATCAAGATCGAAGATCAAGATCGAAGATCAAGATCGAAGATCAAGATCGAAGATCAAGATCGAAGATCAAGATCGAAGATCAAGATCGAAGATCAAGATCGAAGATCAAGATCGAAGATCAAGATCGAAGATCAAGATCGAAGATCAAGATCGAAGATCAAGATCGAAGATCAAGATCGAAGATCAAGATCGAAGATCAAGATCGAAGATCAAGATCGAAGATCAAGATCGAAGATCAAGATCGAAGATCAGCCTATATCAACCCTCAAAATGATGAACTGGACGAAGTGTTGTATCCATCACCAGTGACCGATACAGCGCTCTACAGTTTCTTACAAAATAAAGATAATTTCAATGATGAGAGTAAATTAAATAAGTTTTTACGTAAGTATACATATATTCTTATACTGCAAAATATACATTTATGAAATTTAAAATCTTTTATTGCATTGTCAAATAAAAGACCGACCCGCCCCGGCTTCGGACGCGTAAAATTTTCCAGTGGACATCCCAAAATTTTTTCTAATAAAAATCTTTTTAAGGCATTTTTAACCCCCGACGCAAAAAGAAGGGAAATTATATGTTTGACGTGTCTGTGTGTGTGTGTGTGTGCGTGTGTGTATATGTGTGTGTGTGTGTATCTGTCTGTCTGTGGCATCATAGCTCCCGAACGGATGAAGCGATTTCAATTTAGTTTTTTTATTAAAGGGGACTAACGTGCGAGTGTTCTTAGACATGTTTGATGCAAATCGGTTGATCCGTTTAAAAGTTATGGGGGTTTGAAAGTAATTGTGTTGGGGGTTTGGATATTATTAGAAAATAAATATCAATAATAGTTGATCACTTGAACCTATTTTTAACAGTATCAAAACTAGCTGTGCCCCGTAATTTTAGCCGCGTAACCTTATTCCGCGGGAATTTTGGGATAAAAAGTATTCTATGTGTTATTCTTAGTTATAAGGGACATCTGTACTAAATACATAAATCGCTTCAGCCGTCAAGACGTAAAAAAGTAACTAACATACATACTAACAAACTTTTGCCTGTATAATATTAGTGTGATTAACCATATTACAGAAGGGAGACCAAATACATACACAATAACTAAAGCTATAGCCGAGGCGTATGTCGCTAAGAACCACGGGAACATACCAACTGCCATCATTCGCCCGTCTGTTGGTATGTGTTACATTTATTGTTTTTAATAAAGTCAAATATTTTATGGAGACAACAGATGTTAAACAAAGTTGAGAATTTAATAATAAGTTTCTGTATTATCGGCCATTTTAGTATGCAATCTTATTGCTACATAGTATGTGTAAAACAAAGTCCCTGTCGCTGTAGAACATAAGAAAAAGAAACATACAAATGTATGCTTAGATCTTTAAACTATGCAACCGATTTTGATGCGGTTTCCTTTAATAGAGAAATTTTATAGTTGTAAGAAGGATTTCTAGCGGTGTTTCTTAGCCCAATTTTTATTTATTATGTATTGAAATGTGTGTAAATCTTTATTTTTTACTAAAATGTCTTGCCCGTACTACTTGGCGGACGAAACGGAAGGCAGGTAGACAATTTGTGGGGATTACACGTTGGTTAAGAACGGATTATGCGAGGCACAAAGAAGGTCAAGTTGTCTATTTAGTTGCATGATTTTATGACTGTAATACCAGTTTTATTATAATAAATAAAACATAGCAATCAAATTAAATAGAGAACAAGCAAAAGTAAAAAAGATAAAACCCAATTCAAGATAAAGAATAACGCTTTAAAAAGTATGAAACAAGAAATATATTCATAGGGAGATAGCCATCATCGTATACCTTCATATACGCTATGGGCATATTGCAAATTGCATATTACAAATTACGAAGTCGCACATCAAATACGCAATCAACGATACCCCATTTGTAAAAATACATGTAGCTAGTTTACAAGTTATTATAGATACTTACTGGTCAAAATCGCCTTTTACTTCATCATCATCATCAGCCTGTGTTCGTCCACTGTTGGACATAGGCCTCTCCCAACTCGCGCCAATTGCCTCTACTTTTTTACTTCACCATAGTCAAGGAAAAAATGAAGTTGTTTTTCCATCCTCCAGTTTGCTCGTCATACCACGACCCTATCCCTGGCTGGATAGACAGCTGGTCAGCCGCCACTGCAGTCGTAGCCACCACCTTTCTCGGTCAAAACCATATAATAATCGGAAAGAAAACAAACAAACTGGACTTTGTTCCCGTGGATTACGCTACTAATCTTTGTATCGCTGGCGCTGTGAAGGCTAGTAGGTATGTGAAACTGACTTATTTATTATAATATTAATCTTTTTACATATATACAGATGGAAAGTTCTTTTGCGTGGTTGAAAGCGCTAATCTCATGAAATATGGGTTCGAATTGAAAACACTTTTAGTGTTGGATAACAAGCGTAGTCATTACGCCAGCCAGTTGTTACTTAAGGGTCAAACCCACCGAAGTACACGCACACGCTACGCACGTGCACTCAGCTTCGCTTTCTATGAAAATGTATGAGGTAAAACCCACCGAAGTACACGCACACGCTACGCACGAAAATGACGTCATTGATAGATTCGTGGCGGACTCGGCTATAGCTCAACGTAGCTGAGCTGCGTGGCCGTGGACCGTGGGCGTAGCGGTGGGTTTGCGGCTTTAGTGTAATACATAATTACCATCCATTGAAGAGGAAGAGAATTTTCCATCCACATACTTATAGAAAAAGAAAGTATCTGTTTTTTTCGTTGCAATTATGTTTAAGTACTTATATTTTTTACAGCTCTAAGAATCTAGAGATATTCAACGCTTGTACCAGCGTATCTAATCCGCTTACATTAAAAGAATTATTCAAAAACGTTGTTCAAGTAACATTGAAAAATAAATATAGTAAGTATTCCTTTATTTAGTTTCGTGCTACAGTTCTTTAATTGGCTCATTATAAGGTATTTGAACTAACCAGACGGAGTGGCTGGCTCATCCTATTTAAGTAAGGACTTTCAACAAATTCTATCCAATTAAAGCTTAAAGGTATAAGTTGGTAGCCGACTGCAGACAGCAGCAGCAGACCACAAGGCACCGCCTAACGTCATCATGACACTTCGCCGTCTGCTGCTCGGCGACGCGAAGCTTATACCTTTAAGAATAAATCTTAATAACAATTCTTTGTTCTCAGATGAATCGCCAATATTTATCATTATGACAGACAATAAAAAATTTGAAAAACTTCTCGTACTTATTTTGGATAAAATGCCATCTTATATGGCTGATTCTTGGATGAAAATACGTGGAAAAAAGCCGAGGTAAATAATTGGAATCACTACATGGTATAAAACAAAGTCGCTTTCTCTGTCCCTATGTATGCTTAGATCTTTAAAACTACGCAAAGGATTTTGTTACGGTTTGTTTTAACAGATAGAGTGATTCAGTGGGAAGGTTTTTAGCATAATTTTATGCCCATATTCCTACGGGAACGGGAACCACGCGGGTTAAACCGCGGTGTGCCGCTAGTAATTAATATAACAATCACATAATGGGGGATTTAATTTTGCCTTTGAAAAGTTTTCAGTTTTCTACTTAAAAAAGTATATTGTAAATGTGTTCAAATTACACTTAATATTATTTTAGTTGATTTAACTTATTAGTTCTCATATTCTCGGAATATTAACCATCAATAAAGTTTAATACAAAGTCTCTATAAATATCTAATAGCTGTAAGTAAAAGCCAGGAAGATTTAAAAAATTTCAACGAATCTTTATGCCCCGCACCTCCATCCTGTAGAACAAATTGTTGTCTGCAATATTTCCGGACCGGTACAATCTCCAAACCTTTAAGAAAACTACTAAAAACTAAATTTTATACATATAATAACTATATTTGTCTCGGTCTGTGTGTGTGTGTGTGTGAATGAGTGCGTGCGTAGTTTCTGATACCCTAGATACAAGTTTCGAACTTAGTTAGGGGTCAGTTACTATAATGAGATGATGGAGTGAATGCTTATGTTATGTTATGTAATTCCAGATACATGAAACGCCAAGCCAGGGTGGGTGACCAACGTGAATTCGTCAAATACTTCACTGCGCGATCATGGAAACTAAGCGCGAAACGCACAGAGGAGTTAGCAAACCAAATTACGGATACTGACGCGAAACAATTTCAATTTAATCCGCGCACTATAAACTGGCCTCGTTATTTGAACGCGTACACAGCTGGCGTTGTTAAGTATTTGTTGAGAAAATAGTCTTAATGATTATAAATAAAGATGAAATTGTTCTGAACTTTTTTGCTTTTGTTAAGTGATTTTTTGCTACGAGTTTTCCATGCTTTTTGCAGAAAGAAAGATAGATATAGTTAAAAAACTAAGCAACTTATATTTCAAAAATAAATGTAATTTGTCCACATAACTATCGCAACAAAAGAACTTCATAGACCTATATATATGATATTTTTAAGACCATATTTACGGCAATATATATAAGTAAAAAAAAGTTACACACCACTTTTTACAGCAAACCTAACGCACAGCAAACGACATTCACATATGCCACACTTTCTGCACAAACTAATTCCCAAGAAAACCTTAAACATAAACCGTTACAATGATTCATAATAATAACCTGACTGTATTATATTTCCATACATAACTAAATATTATGTATATTATCGTAGCGACGTTAGTTATCATGGCTCGAACCACCGGTTACCTACCTCGCTCGACCCAACTTACGTGGCCTAATTGATTTCAATTAAAACATTCAACCATAATATTGTTTTATGGATGTGGTAGTAAAAGGAATTTAAATCCATGTCCCAAAATAAAATCAAATCGTGTCCGAAACTCTTTTGGTCTTATGTTAAGTTAAAAAGGAAAAATAACTCACAATATCCAAAATTGATGTTTTACAATGAACAAAGTATTTCAAATGACAAAGACATATGTTCCACATTTAATGATTATTTTTATAAAAATTTTAGTTCACCTTCAATTAATAATAATATTACCAATCCCTCGGTTGTATTTGTGAACAACACGTCTATGGATAGTTTACACACCATTAGTGTTGAGGAGTGTTACATTCAAAAATTGCTCAAAAATCTCGATAAGACCAAGGGTGCCGGCAGTGACCTAATTCCCCCATTGTTTTATGTTAACTGTGCTGAAACTCTGGCGGCTCCCATAACATGTGTTTTTAATAGATGTTTCCGCGAAGGTTACTTTCCCAGGATATGGAAAACTGCTCATATCATCCCCATTCATAAAAAAGGCTTGAAATCTCTTATAGAAAATTATCGCCCTATTTCGATACTTAATACTTTAGGCATAATAATGGAAAGATGTGTACATCACCATATTTACCCCTTCATTTTTAAAAACATCCCCCCTCAGCAGCATGGCTTTATCAGAGGTCGATCCACGAATACAAATTTAGCTGTTTTTGTAAATGATGTCGCTCGTGGTATGGAACGCGGAGCTCAGATTTATGTGATCTACGCGGATTTCGAAAAGGCCTTTGATCGCGTGGATCACGGTATCCTACTTCGCAAGCTCCAGGAGATCGGCATATGTGGGGATCTCTTGAGATGGACGGAGGCTTACCTCCGCAACCGCTGTCAAGTGGTTGTGGTGGGGGGGCAACGGTCGGACTTTATAGATATCCCCTCAGGTGTTCCCCAAGGATCAATTCTCTCTCCCCTTTTGTATGCAGCTTATTTATATGACGTGGGACATTGTCTTAAATATGCTAAATACCTTATGTATGCCGACGACACGAAAATATATTTAAATATTAAACATCCTACGGACTGCCTTAAATTACAGCAAGATTTAAATAATTTGAATAAATTCTATTTGTCAAATAACATTAAGTTAAATATTAACAAGTGCATGTATATGACCTTTTCAAGAAAACAAAATAACATCGTATTTCAATATAGCTTAAATAACGAAATTATTAAACAAACTCAATTAGTAAGAGACCTCGGAGTTCTTTTAGATCATAAACTCATCTTCGATGCCCATATTTCCGACATTATAAATAGATCATACAAAAATCTAGGTTTCATTCTACGTGTGACAAAACCTTTCTCGGATATCGAATGCCTGAAAATCTTATATTACACCTATGTAAGAAGTATTCTTGAATATTGTAGTAATATCTGGAATCCACGATATATCACATATACACAAGATATAGAAAAAATCCAATTGAAATTTATAAAACATTTAAATTACCGCTCACATCACACAACTGTCAACTACGTAGAATCTTGCAAACATCACAATCTTCCATCACTGGAGGAGAGGCGACAACTCCTGGATGTACTGTTTCTCCATAAAGTGTGTCATGGTGCTATCGACAGTATTGATCTCACTGAAAGTTTTTTACAATTACGAGCCCCAACTACCCGCACAAGACATACAACTCTGTTTCATGTACCAAACTGTAGAACTAATTACTGTAAACACTCTGTAATATACCGATCTCAACATCTGTATAATAAACTCTTCAGTTCAATTGATATCTTCCATGGTGGTATTTTTAGTTTTAAGAGGCAAATACTAAATGTATTAAAGAATAAATTATATTAAATTGGTTTATATACATATTATGGAATTATTTACAAATTATTATATACAAGTTAATGAAATTTGTTTATATAAATTAGTTGTTTATTATACTTACATATGTAAAAGTGTTTGTAAATTCTATCTGTAATTTTATAGCTGTCAAGTGAAGTGTTGTTATTGTTATTTTAATTTTATTGTATCACTATCATATACACATACTCATCTTCACCTTCACACACACACACACACACACACAACACACATACATACATACACACACACACATACACACACACACACACACACACACAATAATGTGTTTAATGTGTTCTGCTCTCACTGTTTGTTAGTTTAATTTTTGTTTCTTGTTAATATAAAGTAAATCCGTAATTGGACGTAAGATTTAAGTTAAGTATTGTTAATTATGTTAAGGTCTGTGGATTTTGTAATAAATAAATAAATAAATAAATAAAATAAATAATTGATTGATGATTTATTAACTAAGTATGTATATTAGTTTTTGTAATCATTGAATGCTTTATCAAAATAATCTAGTATTATTACTGTCATCATTTTGATTTGGTAATTTTATGCGAATATATTATAATTGTCTGGCATCGCCATAACGGGTGGACATAAAAAAATGTCTTTTAACTTCATGATCGTTTCAATACTCTGGAGGACACTTTGACCCGTCAGTCCCGGTACTAATGCCGACAATAGTTACAGGTCATTGAAGCACTCAAAAGTCTATCATTTTTGTATTAGCCAAAGAATGTATCGCTTACTGAGTTCCAGAGGACTCCTGGCAGTTGCTCTTCGTAATATACTGATATTCCAACCAAAAAGATATAAGATAAAATTTCAGACGAAGATCCGTCAATCACATATCAAATGTATATGAATTCTTTTATCATCAATTTGTTAATGACATTCAAACTGAATATGAATAAATAAATAACAAAATGCCATATCCAATTACCAAAATTCCTAAATGAACGTTAAAGGACATTACTTATGTAGAAACAGAGTGAACTCAATTGAATCTCGCGAAAGGCTTAGCCGCAGACTACACCATAACTTAATGCAAACACGGAGTAGTTATATAAATTTATAATATAACTAATATATTCACAAATTATGTTTCGTAACTTATGCTAAACTTCTGGGTTATGATTTAGCGAATGCTCCACTGTTTAGCGAGTTTGTAATTATATATTGACTTTATAATTGTTTTGAATAAATACATATATTTGTGTACTTCACGCAAAAGATTTGGAATGTTGTTTATTTGAAAATAATGTATGTATTTTCATGGTAAGTGACCCGAAAACCAAAAAGACCCAAAACGATCAAAGATCAAGATCGAAGATCAAGATCGAAGATCAAGATCGAAGATCAAGATCGAAGATCAAGATCGAAGATCAAGATCGAAGATCAAGATCGAAGATCAAGATCGAAGATCAAGATCGAAGATCAAGATCGAAGATCAAGATCGAAGATCAAGATCGAAGATCAAGATCGAAGATCAAGATCGAAGATCAAGATCGAAGATCAAGATCGAAGATCAAGATCGAAGATCAAGATCGAAGATCAAGATCGAAGATCAAGATCGAAGATCAAGATCGAAGATCAAGATCGAAGATCAAGATCGAAGATCAAGATCGAAGATCAAGATCGAAGATCAAGATCGAAGATCAAGATCGAAGATCAAGATCGAAGATCAAGATCGAAGATCAAGATCGAAGATCAAGATCGAAGATCAAGATCGAAGATCAAGATCGAAGATCAAGATCGAAGATCAAGATCGAAGATCAAGATCGAAGATCAAGATCGAAGATCAAGATCGAAGATCAAGATCGAAGATCAAGATCGAAGATCAAGATCGAAGATCAAGATCGAAGATCAAGATCGAAGATCAAGATCGAAGATCAAGATCGAAGATCAAGATCGAAGATCAAGATCGAAGATCAAGATCGAAGATCAAGATCGAAGATCAAGATCGAAGATCAAGATCGAAGATCAAGATCGAAGATCAAGATCGAAGATCAAGATCGAAGATCAAGATCGAAGATCAAGATCGAAGATCAAGATCGAAGATCAAGATCGAAGATCAAGATCGAAGATCAAGATCGAAGATCAAGATCGAAGATCAAGATCGAAGATCAAGATCGAAGATCAAGATCGAAGATCAAGATCGAAGATCAAGATCGAAGATCAAGATCGAAGATCAAGATCGAAGATCAAGATCGAAGATCAAGATCGAAGATCAAGATCGAAGATCGAAGATCGAAGATCGAAGATCAAGATCGAAGATCAAGATCGAAGATCAAGATCGAAGATCAAGATCGAAGATCAAGATCGAAGATCAAGATCGAAGATCAAGATCGAAGATCGAAGATCGAAGATCGAAGATCAAGATCGAAGATCAAGATCGAAGATCAAGATCGAAGATCAAGATCGAAGATCAAGATCGAAGATCAAGATCGAAGATCAAGATCGAAGATCAAGATCGAAGATCAAGATCGAAGATCAAGATCGAAGATCAAGATCGAAGATCAAGATCGAAGATCAAGATCGAAGATCAAGATCGAAGATCAAGATCGAAGATCAAGATCGAAGATCAAGATCGAAGATCAAGATCGAAGATCAAGATCGAAGATCAAGATCGAAGATCAAGATCGAAGATCAAGATCGAAGATCAAGATCGAAGATCAAGATCGAAGATCAAGATCGAAGATCAAGATCGAAGATCAAGATCGAAGATCAAGATCGAAGATCAAGATCGAAGATCAAGATCGAAGATCAAGATCGAAGATCAAGATCGAAGATCAAGATCGAAGATCAAGATCGAAGATCAAGATCGAAGATCAAGATCGAAGATCAAGATCGAAGATCAAGATCGAAGATCAAGATCGAAGATCAAGATCGAAGATCAAGATCGAAGATCAAGATCGAAGATCAAGATCGAAGATCAAGATCGAAGATCAAGATCGAAGATCAAGATCGAAGATCAAGATCGAAGATCAAGATCGAAGATCAAGATCGAAGATCAAGATCGAAGATCAAGATCGAAGATCAAGATCGAAGATCAAGATCGAAGATCAAGATCGAAGATCAAGATCGAAGATCAAGATCGAAGATCAAGATCGAAGATCAAGATCGAAGATCAAGATCGAAGATCAAGATCGAAGATCAAGATCGAAGATCAAGATCGAAGATCAAGATCGAAGATCGAAGATCGAAGATCGAAGATCGAAGATCGAAGATCAAGATCGAAGATCAAGATCGAAGATCAAGATCGAAGATCAAGATCGAAGATCAAGATCGAAGATCAAGATCGAAGATCAAGATCGAAGATCAAGATCGAAGATCAAGATCGAAGATCAAGATCGAAGATCAAGATCGAAGATCAAGATCGAAGATCAAGATCAAAGATCAAGATCAAGATCATGAAAATGTATATTCGCTACCGTTTTTAAAATAAGTTGTTTCACATTTGAAAATACGTTTCGGAATGAGTATTTTCAACGAGCTCAGTTTGTAGGCAAGTCGTTAACTGGCGTTGGACTTAACATCTTACGCTTGCTAACTTATTTTGGAAGTATGAGAACGAAAGTTAATTAACACCTCGCCTAATTAAAAAAATATATATATATTGTTTAAAAACTATTTTGAAACTGTTTAAACTTGCGATGAAATTATTGTTTTTGACATCTAAGTGTTTACAGATGCTTTACAGAATCCGTGATATTCTTTATCACAGATTTTTATTTTAAATATGTATCTGCAAAAAACATACAATCATTTTCCGATATATCTAGAAGGATATGACATCAATTTTGCGATTCTGTTTGGTCATCAAAGAAGCAGTTAATTTCAATCCAATTTAATTTATTTAATAAACATTTTTTTACAATTGACATACATTTAGCGCAATTTTATGTCAAAGAAATTTCAAAAGAAAACTTTATATTAATTTTACAAATTACAAACTTATAGAATTCAACATAATCATTATATTTCAAAACTTAATAACCTATATCTCATCGAATGTCTAAATTATATCCCAACAATGAAACGCCGATGTGCTACGAACATCAGTCGGTTCGTAGCTGCCGTAGCGGTTATACGCTACGAGATACTACGCGAAGCGCTTACGAGTGCCGATAAAATACTTGTAAAATATTGGTTTCAATTTCTAAGTTTTTAAAAAATATATTTAAATTTTATTTAAAAAATATATTTTTAAATATATTAGCTTTCTTTGTTAACTTTAAAGTGTTAAGTAATTCAAACTAAACTTTGAAATATTTTGAAGTGAAAAAACAAAATGTAATTAAAATGTGTAATTATTTATAAAAATGGAGACATTGTGGTTAATATGTTTTTGTGTCTGAGGGTAAGTGGTAATAGATACTAATTTAAAATAAATGATAAGTCTATATTTTATAAGCTACCGGCACTTTCAGCCTGTAATGTAAGATTTCAGTTGTTTAGATCGGGAAAGACCTCTCTCATTGATAATAAATAGTACAGAGATAAGAAATATATTTTTATTTATACTTTAAGTACAAAGACTTTAAAGACAAGGATATTCGGCACCATTTCAACTCGCAACTAAAATACAAAAGAATAATGCATTGGTTGAAAATTTATTAAAAATTTGTCGATGTTTTACTTTTCAATTCACGATTTTTCAATTCGTATACCAAGCCGGATTATTTTCGATTTACGTGATTACAAAAATTAGAGTTAGTTTCCTAAATTCATAAAGGGTTCACGGATTGATTATTAAGTTTGTTCCTTTAATATTTTATGTGAATAAAACTATTAAGTAGTATTTTTTCTAAACTAATATTATAAAGAGGAAAGATTTGATTGTTTGTTTGTAACGAATAGGCTCTAAAACTACTGGTCCGAATTCAAAAATTCTTTCAAGCAAGCCACATTATCTCGGAGTGTCATAGGCTATATTATATTTAAGCGAGTGAAACCGCGGGGCGCTGCTAGTTATTAAATAATTTTAAATATTCCTTTGCAAGCTTTTGAAATAAAAAATAGTATATAAAGCAACTTAAAATACATAATTATTATGTATCTAATAAAAGCTTACTTATGGAAACTTTTTTACTTATGGAAACGACCCCGTTTCCATAGCTTGATCAACATCAAACTTTACATAAATATTCACTGCATCGATTTAGATAAAATTTATTACAGATGTCTCGTATAACCAAGAAAAAATACACAGGATACTTTTTATCCCCAAAATTTCCACGATACTGCTACTCTTCCATACATTAAATATTCATCCATACCATATAAAAACAAGCATTTCCATACATTAACTAACTACAAAAAATAAACCAGTTCAAAAGGCAAACAAATATTGGGCTACAATGAAAAATTAATTTAATAACTGAGTAAATTAAGTTAATTTGCGTTGTACAAACATTGTTAATTAAAAAAATACAGTTCGTTAATTATGAATTGGAGATTGAATTCACATGTGTTATGAATGAATAGACTGTTGTTGTATTAAGTTTTCATTGTTGTGAGGAATAACAAATGAATTGATCGAGCGTAAGTAAACAGAGGAACATCATTTTATCTATTTTAAAGAAAAACAATTTCCATATGCGCTTTAGCAAATACAACTAAAAAAGAATAAGGGCCTATTTCACGACCTTCAAGTAAAGTTAGTTTTGTCTCTTTCGTACTTTATATCAAGTGACAAAGACAAAACATGTGAGTAGTTACTCGGAACGTTACTTCAAGATGGTGAAATAGGCCCTTAGTCAAATAGCTTCTTTGTTGTGTTTGCTTGTTAAATATGTTGATGTTGTTAAGTCAAAATAAAAAAAAACATTTATTAAGTTATGGCGTCAATTAGTCGGGCACTTATGAAGGATAGATTCGCAAAGAACCACCGATTTGGAAATTACGTCAGCCGAGAAGAATCGGCAAGAAACTCAGGCTGGTCACCTTGCTGAACTACCAATGTGTTAGAGGTTCCCATGTAAGGTAAATTCTCTGACCAACAGATGTTCATCTCAGTCTATCTATGTATATAAACGAGTATGTACGTAAACACAGGTACCCTCAATACAGATAATGCACCGACATTTTCATAATGGCTTTCATCGCGGCTACCGTTAATGGATGGAGAAAAATTTTGGTTTCAAAATTAAATCCTTATAAAGGTGATATGAAATTCTTTAAACTAGTTTTGAATTCTACCGTATTTTAATGTAACGTCATCAGCTTGTATGTAATATCCCACTGCAAGGCTTATTTCACTGAAGATATAAGTACAGTGAGGAGGAGAATATTTGTTATTCATCATCAGCTCATACTGAGGCTACCCTGAATTAGGGTGATTAGGCCTCAACCACGCTGGCCAAGTGCGGGTTGGTCGACTTCACACACAACCCTAGAATTTCTTACCAGGTGTGTGCAGGTTTCCTCACGATGTTTTCCTTTACCGTAAGAGCGTCGAAATTTATTGTACTTATGAATTCGTAAATTGGTACGTAGCGGGACTAGTGGGGTAATTTTATACAAAGGATACTTTTTATTTTGAAATTCGGTGCAATTTGGATTTTCGTGGATAAAAACGCAGCACGCAGCTCGTAGTATTATAACAAAAGGTGATCACTCTCAATTCTAACTGAAACATATAAAACTACTAGCGGCGCCCCGCGGTTTCACCCACGTAGTTCCCGTTCCCGTAGGAATATGGGGATAAAATTATGCTAAAAACCTTCCCGCTGAATCGCTCTATCTATTAAAACAAACCGCATCAAAATACGTTGCGTAGTTTTAAAGATCTAAGCAAACAAAGGGACATAGGGACATAGATACAGAGAAAGCGACTTTGTTTTATACTATGTAGTGATAGATATGTGTGTATGGATTGTGTTCCAAAAACAAATAGCTAACAGAAATATAACTGAAAATACATTTGCAGTGGCGAGCTTTGTTTGAAATTTAGCTCAATACTCTAAATCAATTTCTTACCTGTAAGTAAATTAAAGTTATTTCACAATAACCGGCTTACATGTTTTGTTGTTTGTTATAGTGAACGGCGACTGACCCGTAGTCCAACAGTTTAGTTCAACAGTTTGAACCTCATGTTTTTTAAGTTAATTACTATTTTTTAACTAATTTCATAAAATAAAAATGAAAAAAAAAAGGATCCCAATTCTATGACTTTAATCGGAATGAATATTGTACGTTTCAGACAAAAAAAAACAAATCAATCGTAAAAACTGATAAGAACCTTCTCCTTTTTTCAAGTCGGCTGAATATCAAATACAATATCACATTTGCAGCACTTATGACATATTTATTTTATACATATAACATCATATATTATGTTAAGTACAACCGATTACGTCAATTTAACCGTTAATGCGGTGTGACAAGGTCGAAAGTCGCATCGTAAAACGTTTTATGACATGTCAATAGATTTTAATTGGCTATAAGATGGGATAACACGTAGTTTGGATATTTATTATCCACTAACATTGAACGGTGACTTTGTCTGAGTAATCGATCGATTTATTTTATTAAAATGAAACTTTCACAAAAAAGTTTTAGTGGATATTTAGGTTTTATTTCAAGAAAACTTAGCAGAGATAAAGATCTTTACTTAGATTTAAAAACTTTAAACTTACTCAAGTTTTTAATTCGACCTCAATGGTGACCTCATTGACGACCTCGATGGCAGAGTGATCACCATGCCGGACTGCCATCCGTAAGGTTGCGGGTTCGATTTCCGTGCGGGGTGAATATTTGTGTGAACCACAAATGTTTGTCTCGGTCTGGGTGTGTGTGTGCGAAGTTTCTGATACCCTAGATACAAGTTTCGAGCTTAGTTAGGGGTCAGTTACTATAATGAGATGATGTAGTGAATGATTATGTTATGATTATGTTATTCATGGTTTTAGTGAGTAGGTAGTTTCGCCGGTGACGAATCAAAAATTATAATGTCGTAACATAGAGAGTAGGTAATATCATCACTCCGACAAAAGCGACATACATACAAATATACTTCACTGTTAAGTTATAAACAAACACATTTCTTGAAGAAACACAAGCCTTATTACACACTAATTCAATAAAGGAACTAACCCACTACCCTACAACACAGTATCAGAAACCACACACACCCACCCACAAAGTTTAAACTATTACATTCGTACAAAACATTTTAAATTTAATTTGCGATCGCAACCGAACAACAAATCGTGAAGTTTCGCACCTCGCCTGGAGCGAACAGTGGCGAACCTCAGTGAAACAAGGCGATGTTCAGACCGTGGTTCAAACTTTTCGAACGAAAACAATACAAAAGGACTAGTTAACTATTCTACCATTACTGGTACTCTTACTGTTTGTTTCGAACCATGATATTCGTATTATTTGTGTTTCTAACAACGCTTGTTTAGTTCTTATTTGAGTATGTGTATTGTGGGAGTGGAAGTATTAATGGTAACAACTATTTACCTTGGAGAGAAGCTTATGATGGATTGCTTGCAATTTAAATACGTATGATTAAGCAAGGACTTGTACCGTTTTAACAGTGATTAGGACCGTTAGTCGAAGAATTGATATCGCATTTAAAATTTCGTATGTTTTAATTTGGGCAATATGGAGAAAACGTAAAGGACTTACAAATATACTTACACATCTAAATAAACACAATCTTTCAAAGTGATTTGTAGATACAATTGCTCTGTTTAAGATAAACTTGAAACATTTTCTCAAAGGTTTTGTCGTTCATACATATGTACTTTGAGGAAAAAAGAGGTTATATTAACTACTAGCGGCGCCCCGCGGTTTCACCCGCGTAGTTCCCGTTCCTGTAGGAATATGGGGATATAATTATGCTAAAAACCTTTCCACTGAATCACTCTATCTATAAAATAAACCGCATCAAAATCCGTTGCGTAGTTTTAAAGATCTAAGCATACATAGGGACAGAGAAAGCGACTTTGTTTTATACTATGTAGTGATAGTGATGACTTTGTTAAACTTAGTTCATTAATAACAGTGTTATAGATAACTAAAATCTTTAGTATTAAGCACGCATAATAAGCTGTGGTATATCGCTAGTTTACACTAAATAGCTAACAATACGTTTAGTCACGTGTCAGTACACGATACTAGTAATTTGGCTTCATTTGTTATATTTGTACCTGTTTGACGTTTGTTTAGAGGCTCAACTCAAACAAGCGGTTTAATTAGATACTCTTTAGTATTTATTTGAAAAGGGATTACAAATCAAATTATGTGGGCTAACGACCTTTGTTAATTTTTTGGGAGGTTGTACAGTCAGCTGTAATGGATTAACACTAAAAAAAAACGTTTGTTGACCTTTATAATTATAATCGGTCCATAAAAGTCTGAGTTTAACTTTATAATTACGAGATAATTAAAAATAAAACCGAATATTATACTCGTTAGCGCTTCGCTTTTTGGAATAAGTACTTATATACAATTCTGGCCAAATAATCTTGTTTCCAATTAATTTATTCTAGAATATAAAATAACGATTTCTACATTCTTAACTTAATATTATAAAGGCCAACTTGTTTCATTATTTTCTTCTTTTGAAACTTCCGCACCGACTCTGAATATTCTTTAACTAAAGTTTTCTGTAACATAATACTCGACACCATCACACCGACGTAACTTGCTTACTTCTAAAAATTCTAAAGTTTAAATAATAATGAACATCCTTCTTAGACTCATAAAGTACACACGCACTTTGTACATTTGCATAATATATTATAAGAAAATAAATAGACCTTATTGTAAAAGAATAAATATATAGGTGATCCTTATTACATAAAAAATATAGCTCAAAATCCAGTAAATATTAGCATAATATTGAAGATAAGGGAATCGGTTTTCTTTAATATCGATATAGCCATCGTTTTTGGATATTTTTACGTTATAGCTTCTTCGATATAGGTAAGGTTGTCCTTAGTTCTGAATATTTTACTTGAAAATTCCTATCTGTAGGTACTTAAGGCCGTCAGTACGTGGGTGAATTTCAAGTGCTATCAAGCGGTTTTGCGTTTTTTGAACGCGATGCTGTAAGAGTTTTAAAACGAGGTTAAAAGAGAGTAGTTGGAAGTTTGACGTGTAGATTTTAGTTGCCTATGGCGTCATGGCTTCCTAACAAACGTATGAGTTGATTTTTGTTGTTTAAATTAAATTGACTAGATTATGAATTCATAAATTATAAGTTCTAAGCGATGATTCATGATGGTTTTTCAATTTCGGCTTTTAAATGTTAAGAATTGGTTAGAGTCTTAAGTAATCTTAAATAAACATTTTTTAAACACGCGCAATTGCTCTGTTATAGATAGTGTGCGCTTGCCTTTACATTTAACACTTTCTCCAAGACGTGGCTTTGTCTCAAAGGCGATAAAATATACAGATACTAGATAAAACTAAGTGTAATAAATTTTCTATACGGCTTCTTACACGTACGTTTTAATAGTTTATGTTACATTTTAAAGTGAAAAATTACACCTATGTATTTTGATAGTTTCTTTACAATGAAAACTAACTTTCTTTGTATTCATGAATTTCACATATAAAATAAAGGTTAATTTTAAGCAAGTGATTTGTTTTCTTCCTGTAGCAAATTTCACTGTTCATTTGAAAATAAATAAATTATTATTAATTAAAAACATACATAGATCACGTTATCTATAGAGACATGTAGAAATTTATTACTAATTAAATCTAATCACGTGATCTGTGAAAACAAGCCGGACTGTCATCCGTAAGGTTGCGGGTTCGATTCCCGTGCGGGGTGAATATTTGTGTGAACCACAAATGTTTGTCTCGGTCTGGGTGTGTGTGTCAATGAGTGTGTGCGTAGTTTCTGATACCCTAGATACAAGTTTCGAGCTTAGTTAGGGGTCAGTTACTATAATGAGATGATGTAGTGAATAAACGAAACCAAATAAGTTTCTAAACTTAATACAATTTCTATGTAAAAACTTAATAGGCAAGTTGTTAATCTCGAAACTTAGTTTAACTTACCCTAAAGGGTTGCTTAAAGATTGTAAAGGGTAAGTAACAGTCGTAAATTTACCTTCGGAGGGGTAATAAAAGTAAAATTTGTGTTTTACTTTTGTTAAAGGAAATTTTAAATTATCTTTTAGTAGATAGTCGGTCTTGGTTTTATTAGCGTGAATCTTGTTTCTAAAAGAATTAAGCCTTAGTAAAATTAAAAAGGAATTTCAGCCATAACAACATTTAATCAAGTCTATAGAACGTATTTATTATCAGTTACTTCTAAGCGAGCACGCTCCATCTTAGGCTGTATCATCGCTTCCCATCAGGCGAGTTACAGTCACTATTCTGGGTACAAAAAAAATGGTTTTTATGAAGTCAGAAGATCAAGATGAGCTATAAAGTATTTTAAATAAACACAACTTTGTACACATTTAACTATAATATTTTTTAAACTTACCTACGTTTTGTTAGCATTTGTTAAATTTAATGACAAACTGTTTTTTCTCTGCAAGTGATTTGTGAATCTTTTGAGAAATAATAGTTATTTATGGTACAAGCGAGGTAAGTTGGTGATTACTTCCGAGGCGCTATTGAGGCCCGAGCCGTCAGGCGAGGGTCTGAAGATAGCCGAGGATAGTAATCATCAATACTCGCGTGTACCATACAACGTTTTTCAACACATTTGCGAAGAAATTATCATTTTTCGATAATAAATAAATAGTTTTTCTATTCGCGCGCATCCAACACAACAATGGTGATCGCCAAAGACTAAAAGAATATACTTATTAAAAAAAAATCTAATGAATGAATGAATGGAATCGACCATAGACCTACCAAAAGTAAGGCAACATAGTTGAAGTTTGTTTTTAAAATGTATGGACACCATTTTTTTGGTGTCGAAACTTTTTTTAAAACAAAGCAATTTAAAAAACAATCTATAACTCACTAGTGAATAAAACGTGTCATTATTCAACTGTTTTTGCACAAATAAGAGCCCCTTTATGAGCAAGTGTGTTGAAAATATCTTTAAACATACTTTTTATCCCAAAATTTATCCCACGCGATTAGTTAAAACAGGAAAACCCGTAAAGAACATCTAAGTACAAAAATAAACGTTTTAATATCATTACATAAAAGAGATTTTCAATTTATATTACATTTTATGGCAACTTCGATACCGAGAATGTTATGTAATATATTGGTATATTATGTGTAATATATTGAATTTATATAACGATTGCTTTTATAAACGTCCTCGTGTGATCGGTATCATCCGACATTTACAGATTTATTTGACTTTATAATTTGTTCGCAAATAAATTAAATTTTATTATTAATTTATGGTGATTCATTTAGTTCATTCTTATTTATACAATTTTCTTCTTATTGTGCTAATAGCATCAGTGAAAGAGAGACCGTTGTCTTGCAGACCCGATATTTTACAACAAGTTTTAGAACGTAAAACAAAATACAACCACGACAAAAATCCGTTTAAGTGTTTTATTTCAATGTGTAGTGTTCGTGTAAATCAAAGATATCAATAAGTTTTAGAACCCTCAAAAGTCATACCAAACAATGTCGCAGCAAGCACAAATTTGAGAGAGTCCAAATTAGAGAGGCAATTTTAACTAATTGAGGAAAACTACCTACTTACTAGTACATGGGTACAAACATACCTTATTAGCATCTGATTTTAGTATCAATTTTAGAGCACACAGCAAACTGTAAACGTCATTAAATAAAAATTATTTTATCAAATTGAACCTATATAAATTCGACTTATAGGTACGTGTAAATATGCCGTAAAAAGATATTAATTATGAACCTATAAAGGTCACAAAATCAATAATATTGTTAAACTGAAACGTTCATAACATAACAGACTATTTTCATTTCAAACTCAGTTAAAAAATCCAATACCTTGTTTTTTTCTAAAGCACTTGACGGTGAAGTTTAAAACTGGTTCGAATTCTCCTCGTAACAACATTTTCAAGTTACAAAGGCCAACAAAAACTGCGATCAAATTAACGTAAAAGAAAAACTTGGTTTCAGAGGACCGCAAAACTTAAGTCATTAACACTTTTGTCATTGAGTGTATCTTAACAAGTACTGTCGGGGACTAAAGTGAAAGCCTGTGAGTACAGTGGAGCTTAAATGTGTAATGTTGCTTGAAAATTATTAATTAAACGTTTAGTTTTTTTTCCTTACTAATTAATAAAATAAAAGTTTAAAATCTCACTCTAGAGCTAAGGCCTCTGTTACTGATGTAAAGTAAGATCTGCAAAGCCTTTTACTCACTGATGTTACTAGTACAATGAAGAGCAATAGACTGATATGGTGATCACCACGCTTATCCAATGCGTGTTAGTGATCTCTAATCTCAATCATGTTCTAAAAACATGAAACATGCAACCGATCTCAATGACATCATAATCACATTGGTCATGTTTAGAAAATACAAACAAAACTCCATGGTGAGTTGTGGATTCAATTCATGAATTTCCATAAATTTAATAAGTGCACAACTGCACATGGTACTAAATACATCGTAATTTATTAATATTTTTTTTACACAAAAATATTTATTACAGAAATTCACCATTTAAAACCTAAAAACTTGCCAATTAATATATTTGGATTGGATCGGTTCGCCATTAAATCAAATCAGTCGTTGGCATCGGCTTTTGATTACGATCAAAGGGAACATTCGTTAAAAACCATATTTATTAATTGAAATGGCAACCATTTTACAAAATATTCTCTTTTTAATGTTAATTTGTAATATTGATTTATTATATTCTATACTATTTGCTAGATTGGGATGGTATGGGCATGTGATGAGGAGGCCAGAACACCATATTGCTAGGAGAACTATGGATCTGTGTGTGAAAGGAAACTTTGGAAGAGGGAGGCCAAAGAAGGGTTGGATCGAGTGTGTGAAAAGGGATATGAATATGAAAGGAGTGAATGAGAGTATGACGAGTGATAGAAGCGAGTGGTAGAGGAAAACATATTGTGCCGACCCCACTTAAGTGGGACAAGGGCAGGGAGATGATGATACTGGGTATACTATAAAGCAACAAAATATTCTCAATGAACTTAGTATATCAAAATTAAAAAAAATATCTCTGCCCTATTATTTAAATCGCTTAAATCTAAAAACTCTACTCAAGCTGATTCTTGTAATTCCAAATGCCAAAGGATTTTCAGGATAAAAAGTATCGTTATTGTTGATCTGTTTGGATCGATTTATAAAAAACTATGTCTATTCGTAACTTATCGTATTTGAAACATCCAAAACCATATGGAACGTGAAGGAGTAACAATGATACATAACAAATATATATCTTTTATCAACACAATATGATCATTTAAATAAGATCTAAGAGCTCTATAATCATTACAAAGTATTTAAATAACTTTAGCATTTTTAATAAGGATAAAAAGTAGTAGAAAACATAATTAACTCGTCAATATCGAATGCTTTTGACGTTTAATTTCAACTTCAAACATATTTTTTCCGGATGTATTTCAGTAACATGCTTCACAAACGACATTCAGATTAATCTTACGTCTTTTAAAAGAAAATAACAAAAATTTAAAAGAGACATTTCAGTTATGGAAACATATTTTTTTTATTTACGATTTTATTTACAGATCTTACAGATACACTTTTTAAACTTTCGCGATCGGAATTCATTATTGCATAATTTACAGGTCTTAATCGCGTATAACATAATTATTATTTACCTCGACGTTTCGACCGGGTTACACCGATCCACGGTATCAACGACCACGTGCAACAATGAGATCTTACAGATACAAAAAATAATATAGACGTAAACATAATATCTAATACTGAAAGTAGCCTGAAATTTCTATAT
This sequence comes from Timandra comae, assembly GCA_958496195.1. Classification (NCBI taxonomy): domain Eukaryota; kingdom Metazoa; phylum Arthropoda; class Insecta; order Lepidoptera; family Geometridae; genus Timandra; species Timandra comae. Next base: position 1,320,730 of record OY292362.1, on the reverse strand, counting down.
CTAATAATCATCTAGCATTAAGAAGTACAGCTTAAACTTTGGTTTCTAATCGCAGCATACACATACATAATTAGATGACTCATCAGTCAAGGCTCTAAAAGTAACAGATATTGCACAAGAGCCTCATAATATAACAATATGAGTCATCAATAAGTACCCGATAATCGATTTATCAGTCATGTATCATGAATTCATGATAAAACAAACAAAGATAACAAACGAACGCAGTTGCAATCGAAAACTAGTTCTATTAACACGTATAATGGGTGTTTTTTGTCAAATTTTAATAAGAAACCCAGAAACAGGAGTCCACAAACCAGGACAAACTGTGCAAGGACTTCTCAAATATTCTATTGATGAACCTACGAAATATAAAGATATAATACTAACGTTCAAAGGAAAAGCTAAATGTGTGTGGACAGAAACAGTTAGAAGGAACAAAGAAACAAAAAGAGTAACCTATGTAGGAAGAGAGAAGTTTTTTAAAGAAGTCATAAGTTTCAGAGATAAGGATGCAGAAAACTTTGTTCTTCAACCAGGAAATTATGAACATTCCTTCACATTCATATTGCCAAAGGATATTCCACCTTCTTACACAGACAGAGTGTGCAAAATCCAATACCTGATTGAAGTGGTATTTGAAAAACCTTCTCTCTTTGCAATGAATAATAAGTATTCGACTGAAATATATGTGAGGAACAGTGTAGTGAAAAACAAATATGAAGGTAAAATTATTTTTGGACTAAACAAAAAGCTATTTAGACCTTTGGCTAAAAAGAATCACGTTATTGACCTAAAAACTGAAATTTCGGACTCTGTATTCTTTCCGGGGCAGAAGATAGACTTAGTATATGCTGTACAAAATGATACCGATGTCAAACTTCCGTCAGTGAGAACAGAGATAGTTGAATACAGAACATATACAGCTGATGTGGGTAAACAATTGAGAAAAGAAAAAATAATCAATGGTTGCACTGTCGACACACCAGAAGTTCCCAAAAATGCAATCGCTAACATGGAAAATTCGATTGTGACGCCAATGGAAGTGTTTTCTGTGGAGCACTGCAGAATATTTCAGAAGCAATATAAAGTAAAAGTGACAGTAAGACTTCCATTCCCATATATGAATGATAGAGTGGAATTTCCCATCAGTATCGGTGAAGTAATCAATGATAACGATAATCAGGTAGAAATATACGACGATGATAAACCTCCATCTTATTTTGAAGCTGTAATGAATGAAACAAGCAAAGATACGGATGATGAGACAGAGTTTGATTGTTATGAAGTAGTAGATAAAAAATTATAAGATGGTGATGACTCAGAAAATGACAATGGTGCGTTAATGCCAAGACGAGGAACCGTTCACAGGAGGACGGATATAAAAATCATGACTCAAAGTACTTATCACCAAAAATAACCAACAACGTACTTGTAATAAAACACTTTTTAACAAAAGATAAGGTTCCAATATCATTGTTATCAATATTTCTGTATCAGTCAATTAGTTAACACGGGCAGATAAAGCTGAAAGCGACTATAATAACGCAGTTGTGATAGAACATTTGTTGTGTTAGCACGTACCATGGGTGTTACTTGTCAAATTTTAATAAAAAATACAAAAGATGGTGGTTACAAACCCGGACAAACAGTACAAGGACTCCTCAAATATTCTATCGATAAACCTACAAAATATAAAGACATTAATCTAACGTTCAACGGTAAAGGAAGATGTATTTGGCAAAAAACAGTTCTTTCGCGCGTTATAACATACGTTGGAAGAGAAAAGTATGTTAAAGAAATAGTAACTTTCAGAAACCAAGATGGAGATTTTTTCATTCTTCAACCGGGAAATTATGAATTCCCTTTCAGTTTTAAACTGCCACTGGGCGTTCCAGGTTCTTACACAGATACGACGTGTCAAATATTTTACATACTTCAAGTGAAATTTGAAAAACCATTCCTTAGTGGAATGAATGAAAATTTTGTTACCGAAATAAAAGTAAAACACATCGAGCCTACTGAAAAATCTAAAGGAAAAGTATTTTTTGGACTCGACAAACAACTGTTCAGGCCTATGTCAAGTAAACAACATAACATTAACTTAAAGACTGAAATGTCTGACTCTGTATTTCTTCCGGGACAAACAATAGAACTAAATTACGTTGTAAAAAATGATACTGATGTAACAATTTCAACAGTGAAAGCAGAATTAATTGAACACAGACTTTATAAAGCTGATAATGACAAGGAAATGAAAAAAGAAAAGGTAGTCAAAGGCTGTGTTGCCGAAACACCAGCTATTGCCATCAATGCTGTTGCTAATATGGAAAATTCAATAACTATTCCAACTGGCGTGTTTTCTGTAGAGAACAGTAAAATGTTTAAAAGGACTTTTAAGGTGAGAGTAACAGTGAAACTCCCGTTGCCATATATGGATGATAAAGTAGAATATCCAATAAGAATAGTGAACCAGATTGGTGATGATGATGATGATGATGATGACAAATTGGAAGAAGCAACAAGCGTTGATCAACCTCCTTCATACAAAGAAGATGTTATGAGTACATCATCCAAGGATATTGATGATTAGAAATTTAAATTATATAGTTGCAATGGTAATGAATGAGTTACAGAGAATTAACAATGAACATGAGCGCCTTGTAATACTAATTTTGAGTTACATGACGTGAACGAAGTGGAATACAAAGTATATCGTCGTCAGCCGGGAGATGTCCACCTTTGAAGATCTTCTTATCCAGAATTCACACTGAACGATCCTTTATGCTTTAAATTGGTTCGAAACAACAGAAATGAAGTTAAACATGATTTAAATTGAGACACGCATTTTAAATAAAGGATTTATAATAAAGAAAATGTGTTGTTAATTGTTATTTCCCCAAGGGTTTTAAGTTTATTTCCCCTATAGGTTTAGTAATTAATTTCCTAATTATTTATACTTACCAAATAAAAATTATCAAAAGTCAAAAATTTACAAGTTCATAAACTATTGATAATAAAACATAACATAACATAATCATTCACTACATCATCTCATTATAGTAACTGACCCCAAACTAAGTTCGAGACTTGTATCTAGGGTATCAGAAACTACGCACACACTCATTCACACACACACCCAGACCGAGACAAACATTTGTGGTTCACACAAATGTTCACTCCGCACGGGAATCGAACCCGCAACCTCACGGATGGCAGTCCGGCATGGTGACCACTCTGCCATCGAGGTCGACAATGCTGAAGAAAATAATGCGATAACACCTTATCGATAGCGGTGGAAAAATATAACCCGGATAAGATTAGAATATTGTTTTAATGATATGGGTAGGTGTGTTCTATTATTTTAGAATGAATGATATATAATCTTCTAAAGATCTCTTTATCATAATCTAAAGATAGCTTTGTAACCTTTACTAAACACGATAAAAAGTACAAAGATAAATCTAAAATAGAAAATAAGAAAGAAAAACAAACAGACACATGATACTAGACTGCGAAATTTGAATGAATTTAGATAATGGTAAACTTTCATCATATTCAACAATAAAAAATATCTAAATTTGATTAAGATTTAGATATTTTTTATTGTTGAATATGATTATCATGCGAATAATGATTAAGTTAAGTTAAAATTATTGTAATATATAAAAGGAAATGGTCAAAATGATAAGATAACAATGACTCAGAGATATATTATTATCGAGCCTACAATCATTTACTAAGCAGTCCCGTCTATTTCTTGTGACCACTCTGCCACATACATACATACATACATACATCATATCAGTCAAATACGTAGTTACCTACATACTATGCCTACTCGTATATAGTACAAGAGACATCACTCAAAAGAAGACGTGAGATTATAAACATTATTTTATCTGTACTTAGAGGGAGGATCTCATACCTGCGTGTAATTTAAGCAGTAATTCTGCCAGCAATCATCAAATGTAACGCGTTGTGAATGTTTAATGGTACATGGTTAAGCGTTATGAGAGTTAGGGCGCCTTTCCACCAGAGCTATGCTATGCTAAACGAATTGTCTCTTCCACGTCCCTACCTCATAAGGGTGCCATCCCACCAGACCTATGCTATGCTACTTTGCTATGGATGCGTTGGATATCCAATAATCAAGTCCATTGGTTCATATAGCATCAGCATCATAATTGTCAGCTCATATATGTCCCCACCACGGAATAACAAGCTATCTCTCTCTCTCTCTTGCTCTCCACCGAGGGGCTCGAGACTACCCTGAATTAGAGCGTACCATATAGCATAGAACCCCTTTATCGACGATCAGTGTAATAGAAAGAGAAGCTCGATAATGTTGACAGATAAACGTCAGCTCTAAGGCGGCTTCTTCAGAGACCAGAGAGAATCCTGGTCGTGATCCTTATTCTATGCATAGAACTAATCAATGACTTTGATTGGTGAATATCAACACATTCATAGCAACATAGCATAGCATAGCTCTAGTGGAAAGACACCCTAATGAAGTAGGAACGTGGAAGAGACAATTCATTTCTACGTATTCTAGAGTCTGTGGCTTTGTGGTACTTGATATTACAGTTTAAGTGAACTTGTTTTATAAAGTTTTCCATTTTAGAACGAAGTTTTTAGAAGAGTGTTTGATGTGGAATAGTTTACAATGTGTTACCAAGACGCTATCCGATTATGGGTGAATCCTTATTGATATAGACAATAGGAATTTAATAATATACATAATATGAAAACAATATTATTTGACTATAGAATAATATTAATGATTGCGATACCCAGTAATTTTGTTGATGACTATGTCTAGAGCGATTTATATTTTTCATATGCGAATAAACCTAAGTGTTTCATTAAGTACCAATTACTATAAAAGTATCAATTTTGAAATGGCAGCATATTTTTATAAGTATTTAATTTAAATAAAACTAAACTACGAATTGAAAATTAACAGCAATCTTACTTAAACTGAAAATGTGGCCATATTACATTAATGAAACTCACAAAAGTGACATAAAAAGGGGTGTACTAAAAATACAGTTAATGTCCCGCCTTAGTTATTACTCTAGCACCAGTAACAATATCGTAAATTATACATCATAATCTTTTGTTACAGCTTGTGCCCTTACTACGGTGACGATTGGTTGATATCTTGTCAATCTAGAAAGTAAATTCTAATTTATAAATCTTGAATAGACATGAACATCACACATTAAAAGAAAAAGTTTTTTTTTTTTGTCAGCTTCTAATGGTGACCCTTGGTTTTACTTGCTTAAATCTTAGACTAGTTCCAGATTGTTTTAGGACTAAATATAAAGTATTTATTAATTTGTCTAGTTATGAAGAAACTTCTGTGGTAACAAATACCAAAGACGGTTCAGTATTTTCGGAACCTATTCATTAGAAACAAAAAAACAATCCTTCTTTCGTGTAGATATTATCCTACTAATATTATAAATGCGAAAGTTTGTATGTTTGGATGTTTGTGAGTTTGGGTGTTGGTTCCACTTTCACGCAAAAACTACTGCATCGATTATGATTAAATTTGGTACAGATGTTCCTTATAACTAGGAATAACACATAGGATACTTTTTATCCCGAAATTCCCATAGGGTTGTGTATAAGTAACCGTATGTTTTATTGTAACTTTTTGTAGTCACAAATCCTACCAATAGATGGCGCTGTTACTTAATTTTTTAACACACGATGGTGAATTGTGCCGAGATTGTATGATACTACGAGCTACGCATTCTCACGGGAGCGGGTACTACGCGGGTAAAACCGCGGGGCGCTGCTAGTCTTTTATAATTATTATTTTATTATTCGAAAACCCATAGTAAACATTTCAGTGACAAAAAGTCTGAATATATTTCGCCGTCAGTATGACAGCAAGTGACACCGATGTGCAAAATAAAGTATTGTGTGTTTAACCCTTCTCTCGCTCTGATGGGGTCGCGTAAACAATATTTATATTGCAAACAAAATTGTGTATTGTAATTTGTTAAGAGATCATATCTTTTAGCGTTCGTTTTTATAGGACATTTAAATCGTATTTTAGAGGGTTTTTATATTGTACTACTGCGACTTAATTTTTATATTGGTAAGTATACTATTGGTGACATTATATGAGCTGATGATGATGATACTAGGGCAATGTTTGACGATCAGATAACGTTGATTATTGCTTACGGTCGCGAGATCGATTCCTGAAAAAGGAAAATATTTTGTTGAGAAGCGTGACTAAGATTGATTGCCAAGTGTAGTCACGGTAAATGATTATATTTAAAAAAATATTAATCTGTGATAACATCTGCACAATATAATTTACAATTACAATTCTAAAAATATTTCAAAAGATACGTTGAAAAGTTTTCATATTACCATTTTTCAAACTAAAACTAAGTTTAAAAATCTTGAATAGGTTTTACCTAGACTGAGATGCGGGCAGTAAACATTACAACTTTCAGATTTTCGTTTTAGATATTTAAATCTTGTAACTAGAACGAGAAACTATTTTAAAAGTTTTTTAAAATAAAATTAATTTCAAAATAATTAAAAGTAAGAATTGTATGTTAAAACTAAAAATTAGATTGTAAATATAAAACTTATATGCATGGTACAAAAGCTATTATTAAAAATACCTATCTAATATATAAAATTCTCGTATCACAGTTTTCGTTGCCATACTCCTCCGAAACGGCTTGACCGATTCTCATGAAATTTTGTGAGCATATTCAGTAGGTCTGAGAATCGGCCAACATCTATTTTTCATCCCGAAATTCCTACGGGAACGGGAACGGGAACTACGCGTGTGAAACCGCGGGGCGCAGCTAATTTGTTTATAAAATTAGGTACAGTATAATCATCGCAGTTAACAGTAAATTACCTCACTGTATGATCTCTCTCTGGGTGGTGTAGATAAAACCTTTATTTAATCTAAACTAATATTATAAAGAGAAAAGATTTGATTGTTTGTTTGTAACGAATAGGCTCCGAAACTACTGGTCCGATTTTAAAAATTCTGTAGCTATTGGAAAGCCATTATCCCGGAGTGTCATAAGCTATATTATATTTAAGCGGGTGAAACCGCGGGGCACTGCTAGTAATTAAGTATTCAAGTACTTTAATTACTAACAAATACCTTATTCGGAGCTTTACGCAAACACTAGTTAACCGTTGAAAGAACACTACTCCTAAAACCGCATACTTAAACCTATTTAGTAGATAAAACATGTATATAATGAAACCACAAGTACGGTATTATACAACACACCCTTGCAATAAGCACTTTAACAAAGGTTTTGTACGTCCAAAAAACAATGTCACCCGCCCACTAGAAACCATAATCCTTATACCAGTCACAGATAAATGACTTCACATATATTTCAAAATTTAATCCCAACAAAACAGAACCCAACACAATTTAAAAACCAACCTTAATTAAATGCCTTCTTTTCCATCATTTGTTTTTTTAATTCTATGAACAATGGGTAAAGTTGCAATCGAAAATCGACTCTAGTAGCTCGTAAAAAGGTCGTCATTGTGGTGATGGAATTTCAAATAAAATAGGGCAGATGGGTGAGACTACTTGTGTAAAGGAGGTCTAGCGTCTACAAGTGGCTACGGGGCTCTTCATAAATGTGGACCATGGAGGTTTTTTATCGGAGTCAGCTGGTTTTGACACTTGACAATTTATTGCGCGCGATAAAGGAACACTTGTCGATGGATCTCGAAACATCTAAAGGTTAAGAGAGGAAATTAATTATGAATTGTTAATCGTTTCGTCGTAGGAATGGCACGTGGGTGTTGATGGAATAATTTAGAGCGTTGGTTTAGATTGAGGTGTTTATAGTACTTTCTATTTATACACCCTTATTTTGAAATTGCGATACCTTATCTCACAGCTAATGTAAACCACGGGTGACAATATAATAGTGAAGTTAGTTTTTTTCTTTTGCTTTTATTTAAAAAGTTATGATAAGTCAAAGATTTTCAAAATCCCACCGAATTTTATTGTTATTCTACACCGAACAACAGGCGAACGCTGCGATACACAGCTGAGCGCGGTCATCGACCCGAGCCGTCACAGAATACTTGACAGCTAGTGTGCCGTCTGGTAATACGGCATTTATTTAGTATTTTTTAAAGATAAGTAATCGACTATCATTTTTGATATTTTTATTGGATATATGGATTCAGTTACTGCTACAGATATTCTGATTTTAATAAGTCCCATCATTTCAAAATAGGGGTGTATAGGTTATTAGTTTTCTGTGTGCTTTGCGGTTATACCAAAATTATTCTGATCACTTGTTTTTTTTTAAGTATCCAAATTGCTATTTTTGGTTCTGTACCAAACACCACAAACTACACAAGTAGTTCTTGCGTGAAAAAGAAACAAACTGACATGCTTCTTATTCCAAAATGTCTAGGAGATTGGGATTTCTGTACGGGTGAAACTGCGCTACAAATTCTCATATATTAGGTAACGTTTTGAATTACATTAAGAAAGATAATAAGGCCCCATCATTCCATCACTATCACACTTCCTTTTAACAATTACCGAGGCGCATAAATAAGTCGCACTCAGCACTTTTTCTTAGAAAAAGCTGGAACTGATTTTTATCTTCTTTTGAATCATATTAAGAGGTCGTAGCTGAAGTTATTAAACTCTTTCAATTGCTCTTACAACGTAATTAATAACTTTTTAAGGCTTAATTGAACTTACTGATGCTGACTGACTTTGTTTTTTTGAAAAAAAATTAAACAATCAAAATCTTGAATTCACTAGTGACTGCCGTAACACCAATCCTGGCATTTAACATTTTGGAGAGTTCAGATATGACCTCCGTAGCTTAGTGGATTAAACCAGCTACAGTTTAGTATGCTCTATCGTGCACATATACACTAATATTACAAAGAGGAAAGATTTGTTTGTAACGAATAGACTCCGTAACTACTGAAACGATTTAAAATAATCTTTCAGTACTAGGCTATAAATTCGAAGTAAGTAACATAGGCTATATATATTTTATCCCTATATTCCCACGGGAACGGAAACCACGTGGTTGATGTAGAATATGTGTAGAGTATCTTTTGTGAAAAACTATAAAAGATTAATCCAAATTACTAAATAAAATAAACACCTACTTGAATAAGGAGTTAAAACGACATAGTGATATTTAATTTCCTTAACAAAATTCTTTCCCCAGCAAAACAGGGAATATTTGTACCTAATAATTAGTGTAGCCCTCAATTGCGACCCAATTTGACCGCAACTAACGAGTTAACAATCGCGATCAAAGTGTTTGAGAGACCGAATGTACTCGTCGAGTAAAAGTTCTTTTTGTAGTTGTAACTTGTAAAGGAATTGACCGAAAACTGCTCTGTAATAAGGCCTTGTGCGGTGCCTGTATGAGGAAAATTTAAATGTTAAAGGTTAAATTGTAGTTACTCTTTGTTATTAGTTCGGAGTTTTAGCTGTGATAATCTTTCTTTTTTTTTCTTTCTTTTTCCGAACCTTTATCCCATGTCTATTTGGGGTCGGTTTTCAGTTTAACCAGATTTGGCGGAATGACAGTATTTTACGTGAAGCGACTGCCATCAGACCTTCACAACCCAGAGGGCTATACGACATTCTTGGTTAAACTGAATGTTAGACTTTTGAGGGCTCTAACTACCCGTAACGACTGTCGAAGATGTTAGTACGACAACCGGGACCGACGGCTTTACGTGCCCTCCGAAGCACGGAAACGCTCATGAAATTAAAAGTCATTTTTAGTAATGACCCATCACAGTCATGACGGTGCCAGACGTTGCTTAACCGCACGGATCACAAGTGATCCGCGGGTAGCACTGGGCCATGAGCGCTTCTATATGATATTCGATAATCTGGGTTATAAATTCTGTTTAAGTTTTTACTAAAATATACATTAAAGAAGTTCTTTAAAAATCGAATTTAATTTGTTTCTCTAAATGTCTAGCTGCTAATTTTGGAAAAGCAAGGAAATAAAATGTAAAAAAATTGTAACATACTCTCCGGTCAAAATCATAACCCACCTTTTACTCCGCGTCGGGTAAAAAATAGTAAATTCTTTGACCCAAGAAATAGAAGTTAAAATTCATCAATTTCTTATTGTTATTTTAATTAATTTTGATCCCGGTGGCTTAGAGAGCTTTAGTTGAAGTTTCTGTCCTAAATTGAATACAAACTCTCTTCGTCCGAACGTTTAATGTCTCCAATTTATTGTCCAATGTATACAACGTTAAGGTACAATTCCCATCAAAATTATAAAAACAAATTCACATATTCAAACTTATGACTTTCCAAAGTTAAATATTTTTTCGACTACTTTTTAACCCCCGACGCAAAGTTTGACGTGTCTGTGTGTGTGTGTGTCTCTGTCTGTGGCATCATAGCTCCCGAACGGATGAACCGATTCCAATTTAGTTTTGTATTAAAGGGGACTTCCATGCGAGTGTTCTTAGACATGTTTGAAGAAAATCGGTTGACCCGTTTAAAAGTTATGGGGGATTGAAAGTAATTGTGTAGGGGGTATTTTAAATTTTTATTTTAATCTCTTATATCCCTATCACTTTTTTATTGCGCTCAAGTGACGAGACTCTCGTGGTCACCTGATGGTAAGCAAAGCAACATGCCTACATATTACAGACACTGTACTGCGCTCATCACCCCGAGACATCAGTTGGTGAGTCTCCCATTACAGACACAGTGTACAACACTGTACTGCGCTCATCACCCCGAGACATCAGTTGGTGAGTCTCCCATTACAGACACAGTGTACAACACTGTACTGCGCTCATCACCCCGAGACATCAGTTGGTGAGTCTCCCATTACAGACACAGTGTACAACACTGTACTGCGCTCATCACCCCGAGACATCAGTTGGTGAGTCTCCCATTACAGACACAGTGTACAACACTGTACTGCGCTCATCACCCCGAGACATCAGTTGGTGAGTCTCCCATTACAGACACAGTGTACAACACTGTACTGCGCTCATCACCCCGAGACATCAGTTGGTGAGTCTCCGATTACAGACAAAGTGTACAACACTGTACTGCGCTCATCACCCCGAGACATCAGTTGGTGAGTCTCCCATTACAGACACAGTGTACAACACTGTACTGCGCTCATCACCCCGAGACATCAGTTGGTGAGTCTCCCATTACAGACACAGTGTACAACACTGTACTGCGCTCATCACCCCGAGACATCAGTTGGTGAGTCTCCCATTACAGACACAGTGTACAACACTGTACTGCGCTCATCACCCCGAGACATCAGTTGGTGAGTCTCCGATTACAGACAAAGTGTACAACACTGTACTGCGCTCATCACCCCGAGACATCAGTTGGTGAATCTCCCATTACAGACACAGTGTACAACACTGTACTGCGCTCATCACCCCGAGACATCAGTTGGTGAGTCTCCCATTACAGACACAGTGTACAACACTGTACTGCGCTCATCACCCCGAGACATCAGTTGGTGAGTCTCCCATTACAGACACAGTGTACAACACTGTACTGCGCTCATCACCCCGAGACATCAGTTGGTGAGTCTCCCATTACAGACACAGTGTACAACACTGTACTGCGCTCATCACCCCGAGACATCAGTTGGTGAGTCTCCGATTACAGACAAAGTGTACAACACTGTACTGCGCTCATCACCCCGAGACATCAGTTGGTTAGTCTCGTGTGCCCAGATATTTCACTGACTACATTGCCCTTCAAACTAGAGCGCGTCTAGACTCTTTCAATATTTTTAATAAATATTCTAATGGAGATCCTATATTTATTTCTGTATTTCAGTAAGATTTTTTATATACTAAACTAGCGGCGCCCCGCGGTACCACCCGTAGTTCCCGTTCCTATAGCAATATGGAGATAAAAATATGCTAAAAACCTGAATCACTCTATCGATTAAAACAAACCGCATCAAAATCCGTTGCGTAGTTTTAAAGATCTAAGCATACATAGTGACATAGGGACAGAGAAAGCGACTTTGTTTTATATTATGTAGTGAAGTAACTCAACACATTTATTTATGTACCTATTTATTATTTATATAATTACCAATATATAAGTACATACGTATACCAATGACTTGTATATTTCGATTTACTTAATTTGATAAATATTTATACAGCTTTATAGAAATGTCAAACCTCAGACAACCCTTTTTGTACCTTATAAATATTCATTGGTGGTTTAAATAAGTCGGCCTTTTTAAAGGTCTCGTTTTTGAGAGTCAAGGTTTGTCTATATACGAATATAATTATAGAAGTAAGTACTTAAGTATTTAATTTGTTTGTACTATAAGTTCGCGTGTCCGCACGGAGAGAAACTTGTCTTGTCGGATTCAGGTAAGACCAAAACATTCATGTAAATGAGAAGAACATTGTCGAGTATGTACGTAAAAGTCTTGCCTGTTACAGACATCGCTTAATTTAACATTAAACTTTCGTTTTCTTTCAGCTAAGTATTTCCAATTTTCCCTTAGGGCGCGTTCTCGTTTGGTGATTCACATTTTTTTGATGTTAGGATACGGACAAGACAATGACAAGAACTAGAACATCAGTTACATCACTTGTGAGAAGATAAATGAAATGTCACGATAACAATACAAGAAATAAACATTGAAATAGACGATAAAAAGCGTGACGATGTGTTGTGGGAACAAGCCCTTATATTTTTACCAAATTTGGGCAAAACAAAAGTGTTATTATAATTAGATACTTTGTTTAATAGCAATCTAGCTTAATAGAGATTCAAGAATTTTAACAGCCCTGGGTCATCGTCTTATTTAATCCCGAGACGGTGTGCATGGAAGGAGCCTTCCCGAGTGGCGCATATAACAAGCATGCGCCCGGCGCACCCTGGGCAATGGTCTGCGGACGGCAAGTCAGTAACGCAGACTAGCCGATCCTTCCACCACGACTCAACGACCAATAACTTGCCGCGCGTGTGCCTACACCTGCACACGCGAGGACCTTTACAAGGCCACTGATAGTGCCATATCGGTGGCCGAGTTCTGGTCCTCAAAAATTTGAGTCGACACGCAAAGAAGAAGACCCCGAGACGATCCGACGTAGTGATTCCGCGGTTGGACACGGCACGGTACTGAGTTCAGATCACAACTGAGGTAAAAATGTTGAAAATATACTATCAGGATCAATTAGATTATTTTTTTATTTTTGTTACGACTAAGTGCGTGACGTTGCAGCCTTTCCTATAAAACCAGTTGAGCGGCGGTTGGCAACTCATTTGTCGGTCGGCGCTCGAACGGATAGGTTCTCTGTAGCGTTTCGTAACTCGGTCGGTAAATTCAAATTAACGGTTTTCAGTATATTTGGTGGTTGATTGTTTCCTTTCTGTTTTATTGTTGTAATTTGGTGATTTTTATTAGATTTTAGTATTTAAGTGTAATTCTTGTTAATTTAATAAAATATAAAAAGGTTGTTTGTGATTCCGTTTCTTTTTTTTTAATTAACTCCACTCCTGGTTCCTAAAATCAGAAGTGGGATAGGCCTGTGTCCACAAGTGTTTGTGAGGAAGCAATCAGCTATCAAATACAATGCCTCGGACCCTGCGGTCGCGTAGTAGGTCTTCTGACGTAGGTTATCGTGGTCGTAGACGCGAACGTTCTCGAAAACGGCGGAATTCGCGTGAACTGTCTCGTAGTCGGTCTAGACACTACACACCTGAGAGATCTCGGTCTAGAAGCCGTTCGCGCGGGTGGGTTTGTGATCGTGCTAGGGGTGATACGCCCGAGACGCCTCCACGCCCTTCTCGCGAACGTTCTCGACGTTATAACCGAAACCGTAGTCGGTCATATTCACGGGACATGCGTTCACGAACGCGGGACTCGCATCCACGTCGTGATAGTTCGGTAAAACAAGCTTTGAGTTCGATACTCTCACGTCTTAACGCTATAGAGGGGAGCTCTTTAGATGAATCGCGAAAATCACCGCGCCCTGTAGCTCATAGTGCCTGCCAACCAAACTCGAGTGCGCCTTCCGCGAGTAACGCGTTAGTCGAATTTTTGGGTACTGCGATGATGAACAAATCTCATAGCTATTTTGTTTCAAACTTCGATCCTTTAATTAACGATATCGCGGTGTGGTGCGAGGAGGTTGAACGGGCTAGGGTCGCCAACGGTTGGAGCGATACCGAGTGTCTTTCGAGAGTTTCCAATTGCTTAAAAGGCGATGCAAAAACCTGGCTTAACGAATGGGTTACTAACGATAGGTCATGGTCTAATTTCAAGTTAGAATTTACACCGTTGTGCCCGCGTAAGTTAGACTATGCTAATATTTTGTATGATGTCATGAACACCACCTCAGATAAATATTCGACGTACGCCGAGTACGCTCGACGTTCCCTACTGCGTTTACGAATAATAAAAGGTTTGAGTAAAGATCTTATGATTCAAATTATTGTTCGAGGGATAACGGATCCGCAAGTGCGTGCCGCGGCTGCAAACGCTGACTTATCAATTGACAATTTAGTTTCATTTTTATCAATTTACGTTAAGCCCGCCGTTACAAAATTATATTCTCGTCTACCCTCACATTTACTAAGAGGGCATAAAAATGGCAGATCTATTATTAAATGTTATTCGTGCGGACGCAATGGACATAAGAGTCAAGATTGTTTCAAGAGAGCAGAGGCGTCAAATAACGCCCGACAATCGGGAACGGTAGCCAAACCGACAACTGCCCCGACTTGTACCTTCTGTAAAAAGATAGGACATAAAGAGAGCGACTGTTTTTCTAAAGAGCGTTCGGAAGCTCGAAATAATAATAATCAGAATAGAAGGGTGAACTTGTGTAAAGAAATTTCTAATAGTTCTAATAAAAAAGATGTCGTACTGGCGGTCATTCAGGGCATCCCCGTGGATGTCTTGATAGATAGTGGGGCTCTAAACATTTCTTTGATCGCATCTGACGTAATTAAGTTGTTTTCTTGTCAGCGCAAATTTACCGAGTGCCTTATTAGAGGAGTAGGTAATAAGGAGATTTCTTGTCGCGAATACGTCACTTTAACCATCGAATTTGAGGATATTTCGCTTGATGTCGATTTGATTATTGTACCCGCTTCGTGTATGAATACTCCGATAATTATCGGTACAGACGTATTAAATAGAGACGGCATTATTTATTATCGCACCAAAGACAAACAATACTTAACTCACAGTTCGAATAGCGCAGTAATGGTTAATTCAGTTGAGAAAAGTTTAACTAACAACGTTAACACGCCACTCCGTGGTGATGACCTCGCTGCGTTGATGTCAGTAATCAATGATTTTTCAAAATTTTTAATTTCTGGTACTGCTACCACCACAGTGACAACGGGACAGATGCACATAAATCTTACTAGTGATACACCAGTAGTCTATCATCCATATCGCTTGTCATATCAGGAGAAGGTTAAGGTTAGGGAAATAATTAATGATTTATTAGAAAAGGGAATAATTAGGGAATCCGAGTCGGAATACGCCAGTCCAATATTACTGGTTAAAAAGAAAGATGGTTCCAATAGGCTGTGTGTTGATTTTCGAGCCCTAAATAGGATCACGATAAAGGACAGGTATCCATTGCCGCTGATCGAGGACCATATAGACCGTCTAGGATCTTCTAAATTCTTCACGTGCCTTGACATGGCCTCAGGCTTTCATCAAATTCCTATTCATGAGGCATCAATACACAAAACTGGGTTTGTGACTCCGGAGGGTCACTACGAGTATGTGAAAATGCCGTTCGGCTTATGTAATTCACCGACGGTATATCAAAGAATCATTAACACCACTCTTAGGAAATTGATTGAAGCTGGCAATGTATTAGTATATGTAGACGACGTTTTACTAATGAGCGAAACCGTTTTAGATGGGATATCGTTATTACGCGAAGTTTTGAAAACGTTGACAGATGCCGGATTTTCAGTCAATCTCAGAAAGTGTTCGTTTCTCACCCAGCAGGTAGAATATCTTGGTCGAGTTATCTCTCATGGGCAGGTTAGGCCGAGCCCGTGTAAGGTGGCGGCCTTGATAAACTCTCCGATACCAGGTAATGTCAAGCAAATCCGTCAGTTCTTAGGATTGGCGGGATACTTCCGCCGCTATATCGAGGGCTACGCATCAAAGACTGCAAGTATATCTCGCTTACTAAAGAAAAATGTTAAATTTGAATGGGGGTCAGAACAAGAGTCTGCCCGCCAGTATATCATTCAAAAACTGACCACTGAGCCGGTACTTGCAATTTTTGATACATCTCTGCCTACGGAGTTGCACACAGATGCCAGCAGTGTAGGATATGGAGCCGTGTTGTTACAAACTCACAGCGACGACGGTAAGAAACGCGTAGTTACTTACTTCAGCCGAACTACACAAGGGGCTGAGTGTAGATATCACTCCTATGAATTAGAAACGTTGGCAGTCGTTAGGGCGTTGCAATATCTAAGGCACTATCTCATCGGTATTGAATTTAAAATTATTACTGACTGCAACGCTCTAAAGGCTACCGAACGAAAAAAGGACTTACTACCCAGAGTTGCACGCTGGTGGATTTATTTGCAGGATTACAATTTTAAAATTGAATATAGAAAAGGCGTTTTAATGCCTCATGCTGACTACTTGAGCAGGAATCCACCAGCGACGCAGGTGAATCAGGTTGACAGACCTCGTAATTGGGCTCAAATTGCTCAAAGTGCGGATACTGAAACTCAAGAACTAATTCAAAAGTTAAACGACGGTAGCTTGGATTCACAAAGGTATGTCTGTCAAAATGATTTACTTTACTATCGTTACACTCCTGTCGGTGAGGAGCCGCGACTCCTATGCTATATTCCAAAAGGCCATAGATTGAGCCTCCTAAGAATTTTTCACGACGAACATGAGCATATTGGAGCTGAAAAGACATTACATTTGATCCTTAGACATTTTTGGTTCCCTGGGCTTAGGGCCTTTGTAAATAAATACGTGTCTCACTGTCTTACATGTATCTCAAAGAAACGTGTCCCTAGAGCTCCACAACAACCGATTACATCATGGGAGAAATCAGACATCCCCTTTAACACGGTACACATAGATGCTCTGGGTCCCTTACCCGAGTCTAATGGCTATAAATTTGTATTGGTCATTGTTGATTCTTTTACGAAATTTACTTTGTTAAACCCTATGTATAGACAAGATGCAGATGATTTGAATCGCGTTTTTAATAATGCAATTGCTTTGTTTGGTGTTCCAAAATTATTGATTTGTGATCGCGGACGTATGTTCGAAGCTTCTAGTTTTGTAAAATTAATTAACGATATGGGTTGTGACATACATTATATTACGCCCGAAATGCACCATGCAAATGGTCAAGCGGAGCGTTATATACGTACTGTCCTTAACATGATTCGTATTGAGGTAAGTAATAAAAATACTTGTTGGTCCGAATACTTGTGGAAACTTCAATTAGTTTTAAATATAACAAAGCAGAAGACTACCAAATATTCTGCTTTAAATTTATTAATCGGTACTGATGCGACTACTCCTGTACTTCGTGTCCTGGTTCGAGATGTGGCACTTGAAGACGCTCGTCCAAATCGTCTAGCGTGGCGCGAGTTATGCAGAGCTCGAGCCAGTGAGATGCTGAGAAGTAACCAAACGGAGCAAGACTCTCGTGTTAACCGGCACCGAAAATCTCCGAGGGTGTTTAAGCTTCAAGACCTAGTGTTTGTGATTAAGTATTCCCAGAGCACAGGCAAGTTGGACTCCGGGATGAGAGGACCCTATCGAGTCACCAAAATCTTGCCAAGCGACAGATATGAGCTTAAGTTATTGAGTGGTGCTCGGGGGAAAACAACACAGGCGGCAGCTCAATATATGGTTCCCTGGAAAGGAGAATGGTGTCCAGATACGTGTGCCTCTTTCTTTGAAAGTGAGTAATCGTCTTACTTATGTTACAGTTGTGAATATGAACATCGGTGACTGACATCGCTGGTGTGGTGGCTGTACAAGTGCTACTGTACATACGGAGGGTACTCTGAGAAGCCACTGTTGTGAAGAAGACTGTACTGTAGTACTGGTCGCTTTAACTGTTTGGATAAGGGTGTTTAGCTGTGTGCACACCCTGGTGGGTGTTTAGCTGTGTGCACACCCTGGTGGGTGTTTAGCTGTGTGCACACCCTGATGGATGTTTAGCTGTGTGCACATCCTGAGTGTCAGTACGATACTCGTTGATGGATGTTTAGCTGTGTGCACATCCTGAGTATCGTTAAGATATTCGTTGAGAGGGATGTTTAGCTGTGTGCAAATCCCGAGTGTCGGTACTTTGGTATCCGATGTAACTGGACTCGAACTGTGAGACGAGTCCGGGGAATGTGGTGTGGCATCTAGGTGTGGTACGGTTGTCCACACATTCAACAAATGTACTGCAGTGCATTTGGTATCAGGCATATTAATTGACATATGAAAATGTGTCAATTGATATGTAAGGGTTTGGTATGATTAGAAGCGTGAATGATTTAAATTATATTCGAAAGAGGGCCTTGAAAGCGAGATGAATGTTCGAGTATGCAAACTTGCAAAGTTAATTCTGAACTAATGCAAACAATTGTTACAATTTTAGGTAATGAGGATGTTGCTCAGGCTCAGGCCGATTTTACAGAGGCGGGACCTTCCACCCAGCCTCCTACCATCTCTGCAGACGAGGTTGCCGCTGAAGAAGTGCCCGAGGACGGACACAGTCAGGAGAGGCCGTATCAGGATCAATTAGATTATTTTTTTATTTTTGTTACGACTAAGTGCGTGACGTTGCAGCCTTTCCTATAAAACCAGTTGAGCGGCGGTTGGCAACTCATTTGTCGGTCGGCGCTCGAACGGATAGGTTCTCTGTAGCGTTTCGTAACTCGGTCGGTAAATTCAAATTAACGGTTTTCAGTATATTTGGTGGTTGATTGTTTCCTTTCTGTTTTATTGTTGTAATTTGGTGATTTTTATTAGATTTTAGTATTTAAGTGTAATTCTTGTTAATTTAATAAAATATAAAAAGGTTGTTTGTGATTCCGTTTCTTTTTTTTTAATTAACTCCACTCCTGGTTCCTAAAAATACATTTAAGAGTACCTAAATATATCTTCAGTCTTGTTACGGAAAACTACGTACTTACAACTACAAGTACCATCAATCGGAAGAAAGATTGATGCGTCCTAAAACAGAATCCAATCTTTAATCAAGCAGAAACGTTAACAAGACTCAATCAACGTTTTATCTCGGCACTAAAAAATCGTGTTCTACCCCCATTAGACCCTTTATTAAGGGCCGTGGATGCCCATTGACCTCTCGCTAAAAGGTCCAATAAAACTAGTATGGAGGTTGGTAGACGCATAGTGCTTTGTACCTGTGATAGAGACCTTTATAAGGATTTCTGAGATAGTAGTTTCGTACATACCTACAGTTAGCAAGGAAAGTTGATTAAGAAAAAAATAAAGGAATATATGTAAAACAACACATATTTTCTTCTTGAGTATGTGTTAGTCCAATGCAATGCAACTAACACATTGCAATTAAATACTAAATTAAATTTGTTGGTTTTTAAATAATTGGAAGTAGGTTTACTATGATATATCGTTTATTTTACGAGTTAATATTTAAACATGTAGTACATTCGTAGTGTCACGGAAAGAAGAGTGAAAAAAGGAGCATTACCATAGATTATATAGATACAATAAAATATGACTAAATCATAGAAGGCACACAATTATATTAACATTTCAATAAAATTAAAAAAGCCAGCCCAGTGCTTTTAACGGTGGATTACCTAATATTAATTGTTGGTCAGAGCACTATTTTTCCACAATGATTGCAGGTAAAACCTGAGGGAAAGTTAGTTTTATAAATACCTGACGTTTTAAATTTAATTTAAGTACATTTTACGAAAGCCGCCGTACTTACGGAGGTGTAGAGTGTAGACTTATAAGTTACCGCTTGAATGCGTTCAACAAAACGCTAAGTCATTAAATGTTTTCAAGTTCAGTTGACACGAGACGTGGGTTGGTTTAATCACATACTAGTAAGGCTCCTGGCTTTACCCGAATTCAATTTTTATTTAATTATTATGTTAACAACTTGTATATACACTTAGTAATGCAAATAAAGTTTATGATTTATTTATTACGTAATTTTTAAATAATTAATGTTTTTTCTTGAAGTACGATGGATTGAAAATGAAAGGTTGCCTGGAAGAAATCACTTTTAGTGATAAGGCCGCCCATTGTTGCACTTTAAATCATTTTATTCTTTTATTTTCTGTATGTGTTTTTTTTTTGGTGTGTACAATAAAGCATTTATTATTATTATTATTGTCATGTCTTTTCCATTCACGGGACTATTAAAGAGTCCCGGTCTTTTGGAAGGCTAGTATGGGGCCGAAGCCAACACACGGAAGCCCTTTGACATATTTAATCTTGTGTAAAAGATGCACAATCCGGCGACTATCCCTGTATAACACTATAAAATGCATCCAAGGACAGTCCCCGGTTCTGCTGGGACTATTGCAAATATATGGAAAACTACGACTGGGTTATGGGAATGGGATGTTTAATGGACTGGATATTGGGGAACTATGGGGACTATGACACCCGCCGATACAATGCTATAAACATGTACGAAGTGGCGGATGGAGACTTGCCAGCTCTATAACTGGGCCCCCCAAACAAGTCGCTCGAATCGCAACAAGGGGGCAACATGAAACGAGCGGCTTTGAGAGTGGAGCAGACGCCCTGGGTTTTAAACCGCAATCCACTGAGCCCGAGGGTCCAGCTTCATGCTAAACCAACTCACCACTTACGTAACGCCTCTCACTCTCCGAGCACCAAAGTGCTCTCGCGGGCTCCACTCCGGCCGGCCAATGAAGGCAAGCACGGAGGTGGGGGACCTGTTCCCCATCAGTGTTCACTCCGCCGGCCAGTGAAGGCGAGCGGAGGTGAGGAATGGTGACCTCCCCCGGGAGCGCGTCAGGTCCGCGGGGTCGCTACTCCCCGACACCCCGCCTCAAAGGTGCCCTGCGGGCTTATTATTATTATTTGTTATGTCTTTTCCATTCACGGGACTATTAAGGAGTCCCGGTCTTTTGGAAGGCTAGTATGGGGCCAAAGCCAACACACGGAAGCCCTTTGACATATTTAATCTTGTGTAAAGGATGCACAATCCGGCGACTATCCCTGTATAACACTATAAAATGCATCCAAGGACAGTCCCCGGTTCTGCTGGGACTATTGCAAATATATGGAAAACTACGACTGGGTTATGGGAATGGGATGTTTAATGGACTGGATATTGGGGAACTATGGGGACTATGACACCCGCCGATACAATGCTATAAACATGTACGAAGTGGCGGATGGAGACTTGCCAGCTCTATAACTGGGCCCCCCAAACAAGTCGCTCGAGTCGCAACATGGGGGCAACATGAAACGAGCGGCTTTGAGAGTGGAGCAGACGCCCTGGGTTTTAAACCGCGATCCACTGAGCCCGAGGGTCCAGCTTCATGCTAAGCCAACTCACCACTTACGCAACGCCCCTCACTCTCCGAGCACCAAAGTGCTCTTGCGGGCTCCACTCCGGCCGGCCAATGAAGGCAAGCACGGAGGTGGGGGACTTGTTCCTCGTCAGTGCTCACTCCGCCGGCCAGTGAAGGCAAGCGGAGATGAGGAATGGTGACCTCCCCCGGGAGCGCGTCAGGTCCGCGGGGTCGCTACTCCCCGACACCCCGCCTCAAAGGTGCCCTGCGGGCTTATTATTATTATTATTACGATGATTGAGTAGCGAGTGTTGGTAGCGACCCCGCCTGCTATGCCGGAGGTTACGAGTTCGATTACTGCTCAAGACAAATAATTATATGAATGAACTTGTCCGTGTGTCTTGGTCTGGGTGTTTTCCATCTAATCTAAGTATGTTAATTACAAAAAATGACATAAAATTAAATAAAAACCTCGACAAAAAACTGTTGAAGAAGTTCAATGATTTCAATGAAGTAAATTGTTACACAGTAGACATACTCTCTAATAAGAAAAAGTATGTACCTATGTATGTATGTACAGACAAAACGATTTCTTATAATGTCACACGTCTGTCTCTCGGGGTTACGGCAACAAACTTTCTTTATAAGACAATTTTTATATTAAATCCGTCAGATTTAGCCAATAAAAGTTGAATTCTCGAGGGACGACTTTGGAGTTTAACGAGTTAATACCAATTATTGGACAAGTACTTTATACATAAATGTTATACACATTTTTGTTAACATACGACATCCTATCTTCCTAACTAATATTATAAATGCGAAAGTAACTCTGTCTGTCTGTCTGTTACCTTTTCACGGCTAAACTACTGAACCGATTGACTTGAAATTTGGTACAGGGGTAGCTTATGGTCCGGGAAAGAACATAGGGTACTTTTATCCCGAAATTCTCACGGGAACGGGAACTATGCGGGTGAAACCGCGGGGTGCTGCTAGTTATACATATGTAAAACTATGGGATGTTAGTACGTACTTATTTAAGTCGAATCCCTCGACTAGTTTCAGCCACGTCCACGTCACTAGTCGAGGGATTCGACTTAAATAAGTACGTACTAACATCCCGTAGTTTTGCATATGCATTTTTGTTTAATCAATTAACTAGCTATTCCCTTTATTATCCCATTGTTTCCCTTTATTATTTCTTAGCATATCTAAGCCGTAATGGTCATAGTTTCTTTCGCGTGCCAAAATTCGGCACATTTTTTTCAGTAGTAGATACAAATTGAAAATACAAATGATGATAAATCTATGTTGACAGATTAGCCAGTCAGTCAATCGCTCATTTACAGATACAACATTGTTTTAAACCTGACTATACATACACCCCTATTTTGAAAATACGGGACTTATTAAAATCAGAATATCTGTAGCAGTAACTGACTCCATATATCCAATAAAAATATCAAAAATGATAGTCGATTACTTATCTTTAAAAAATACTAAATAAATGCCGTATTACCAGACGGCATACTAACTTCACTATCACTTCACTATTATATTGTCAACTGTCATTTACATTAGCTGTATGATTAAGTATCTCGAAATCAAAATATGGGTGTATAGAATTATGAACAGCAGAATTATGCCAAAGAGAAAGTCTAAAATCATAAAATCCAGCACAACATCTCCTTTATAACTCTAGCGCTAACTTACAAAATCCTCTATTAACAAAGAAAGAATGTTCTAAGTACTAATTCATCTTATAAAGGGATTTATTTAAGGATAAAAGTTTAACGTCGGTATGAGATCCAAAGAGTATGCCTGTATTAAGGTAGCCATTGACGCGTCAGTTGAACTGATCAGTCCAGACATAAAACTGTGCATCACTCCAAAAGTTTTAGGCCAACTAGATTTCCCCACTGGAATCTGGAATCGCTCCGGTGACTGACGACCATTTTTGCATGGACGCCAGTTCAACTGATCAGTTAAACTGACTTGTCAATGGGCACCTTTATCATACTGATCCTACTAATATTATAAATGCGAAAGTTTGTATGTATGGATGTATGGATGTTTGTTCCTCTTTCACGCAAAAACTACTGAATGGATTTTAATGAAATTTGGTACAGATGTTCCTCATACCTAGGAATAACACATAGGATACTTTTTATCCCAAAATTCCCACGGGATAAGGTTTCACGCGGGTAAAACCGCGGGGCACAGCTAGTATTATTATAAATGCGAAAGTTTGTATGTTTGGATGTTTGTTACTCTTTCACACAAAAACTACAGTATCGATTTAGATTAAATTCTGAACAGATGTTCCTTACAAATAGGAATAACACATAGGATACTTTTTATCCCAAAATTCCCATGGGATTGTGTTTAAGTAATCGTTGTTTTATTGTTAACTTTTTGTAGTCACAAATCGTACCAATAGATGGCGTTGTTACTTAATTTTTAACACACGATGAATTGTGCCGAGATTGTATGAAACTAGGAGCTTCGGATTCACGTGGGTAAATCCGCGGGGCGCAGCTAGTACTTCGTAACATTGTAAAGAAAGAATAGAGTTATTTAATTAGCAAGGGACGAGAGATTTAATTTTACTCCTGCACTTTAACTAACCGGATTTCGCTGAGTTTATTCTATTTGTGTTGCTCGAGTATTTTATGATGGTGAATGAAATTTTAAATATAAATCCTAGTAGCTAGCAGTATTTATGAGAGAAATTTCGCGAAGTATGAAGAACTATTTTAAAATTCGGGATAAAAGAAGCACGAGATCAAAAACATTTTTATAATGTCTAATTATTTTACTAGTCTCTAGTTCAAGGACTATTTAGTCGAATAAATTAGATATAGAAAAAGAAATATCTTTCAAAATAAATAATCTAAGCAAAATTAAAATTTATTGAGAGTAAAAGAAACCCAAATCTTGGAAATAAAAATATTTTAATTTAAAAACAAACCTTGAAAATATAGATATTTTTATTTTCAAGATTTTTCAGAGATTACAGAGATTTTGTAGATAACAAAACCTCGATAGAGAATTTTATTCTAGAATTTAGTTTTTAATAGAAATCAACACTATCCTTAAGCTTGTATTTAGGTATACCTATCCAAATACATCTATAAGATATTTCGACGCAAGTAAACCCACAGTATACATCAAGCTATTACACCATAAAAGCGATACTGTTCGCTGTAATAACTTCGTTCACAATAAGAAGCCTTTCATTGAAAAGACTGATTTAAGAAAAGAACTAGAGAGTTATTAGAAAGTTATTACAATTGCTATTACAACTGACCTACTGAGGCTTAACTTGGACTCTATTTCACGATCAATAAAGCCGATTTTTCTTTAACGTAACAAGTTACTTTCAAATAATGTCGTGTAATTGCATTGCATCAACAAATACGCAGAAAGGAAACTACTACAAAAAATAAGGAAAGTTAAAACTCCTAAAAAAGTACTGGCCACTTAAATTCAAAATATAGGCTGGAAAAGAATCGGCTTACACTTAAAAAAAATACTGGCTGCAACGAAAATTAATTGAGTGTAGGCTGGAAAACCATTGAATTATGTTCGATATTTAAAAATTACAACAAAAAAACATCTGTCATTATTTACTTCTCCTTACTTATCTTTGAGAACTTAAATTAATCTATGCATTTTCAGAGCGTAACAAAAATGGGCCAGGGCCGAGAAAATTTGTTTGCGGACTTTCACATTTATAAATATTTGTATAGCATAAAATATCAGGACACATCACCATCTTGTCCCACACTAAGCAAACCTTGTACTATGGATACCAGACAACGGATAAACATTCTTATATACTTTTTGTTAATACATTTTTAGGATAGACAGAATACACATACTAAACAAACAGACATTCGAACGCTTAAGGCACAATTCCAAGCCAAGCCACAGACCGCAAACTGCAACCGCAAACTGCAAGCGACAATACTTCTCTATCAACATCTATGAAAGAGCGCGTCGCGACTGCAGGCAGCAGTGTTTCCGCGCTCGGAATCAATTTCATAGACGTTCATAGAAACAAGTGTTGTCGCTTGCGGTCTGCGGTTGCAGTTTGCGATCTGCGGTTGCAGTTTGCGGTCTGCAGCCCGACTTGGAATTGTACCTTGAAGCGTTACATAGAAGGCAGGATAACTATCAACTGCGTTTTTTGGTCATAAAGCATTCCTGTAGAAATATACAGAAAAAATCTAATACGTTTAACAAAATCAAATGAATCCTTCAACAAAACTTAGGAACTTACAAATCACAACAGTCGTTTAATTATCAATTTATTTTCTTTACCAAACAACACCCACCAATATTTTCTCCTCATAACAAAAAAGTCCTTTTACGTAATTCCTCATCCCATTTCAATTAGGTGAATATATCAGAAACATATTTTCGAAACATAAAAGGCGAAAAAGCTATTGTTAATAGGTACACGTGTATAAAATATATCAGACGTTTATGTATCACTACATAGTATAAAACAAAGTAGCTTTCTTTGTCCCTATGTCCCTATGTATGCTTAAATCTTGAAACTACGCAACGGATTTTGATGCAGTTTGTTTTAATAGATCGAGTGATTCAGTGGAAAGGTTTTTAGCATAATTTTATCCCCATATTCTAACGGGAACGGGAACTACGCGGGTAAAACCGCGGGGCGTCGCTAGTATAAAATATAGAAGACGTCCTTATTTTCGTAAAATAAATTCTTTCAGTACGGTTTTAATTGTGTCTGAGGCACGTGTAATCGATCGACGTACTACCTACGACGAGTAATTGATACTATTAAATGCCGGATAATCTCGTTCGTGGACTTAATCGAATAATAACGTACTGGAAGAAACAGGCGTATATTGCTTAGTTGATTAATAGTACTTAATGAAATAATTGTTTTACTACTACGTATTGGATTTTATTAATGAGTGTAGAACTATGACAAAAACTGTGGTCAAAAAAGACAACTCCACTAATTTTCTTATTCGTAAAGGGCTCGTAAGTTGTTCTTTAATTTTCTTATAGTAAGGTAGCTCTTATGAGATGAACTCTTATATAAAAGTTCTTTAAACTTTATATGTGCTTTTTCGAGGGACAGCTCAAAAAATATTTACTTATACATATAAGTGTGTTTGATCATTAAAATCCACACTACCTTTGTATGATATAATGTATTGATAATGTATTATTGTTCGCAAACATGGATATAATGTTTGCGAACAATACATTATTTGTACAGTCTCGGAATGAAAAGGTTCGTCAATTTTCAAATTGATTCATATAATGTGTCGCGAAAACATATTACCTTTTGAAACTATGGTACAGAATAGACTCGAGTTAGGGAAAATAATGTTCTACTGCTCGATAATAATGTTTAAAATTATTCAGATCAGTGATGTTTGACAGGATAAATATCTTGTCAACAAGATTTTTGATAAACTAAAACCTTCTTGTTGGTTCAACCTGCCATTATTATTTCTGTTAAAACTATTGGCAATCGGTCAATGTCGTCATTGCTAAATATCAAAGAGGTTTTTAAATGCCGCGCGCACAAGGCAGTGTTTAAAAAAGGATAGAAAAATCAAGCAAAACCTTATTCGATAGCAAACGTCATTCTATTTATTCAAATGTTAGCATCACTATTTCTTACACTTGTATGTTGGCATAATTGTTTCTTGCAATACTAGTGCAAGTAAAAACCAACTCTAAGGTGACGAACCTTTTCATTCCGAGACTGTACTTATTTGTATTTGTAAATCGTAATTGCATTGAAAAAAAATATGAATGAATTGGACTCTCAACCTATAAAAGGCACTTTTACTTTATTTATATGTAAAAAAAAGTAAGTGTTCTTATTTGTAAAGCCGTTATCAGTGATTTATTCACAGAGAAATAGCGCGGAAGAGATAGGACCGCTTTTATAGCGTATGTTTTCAGATATATCCCTCCATGGTTTGTATATCTAACACAATAAAAAAAAGGTAGCACTCCGGGAGTGCCGGCAGAAGTGAAAACTTCAATATTAACGTTGTGTTTAATTATAGTACTTTTACTATCATTTATGAGGTAGAATACAATGTTTATTTATTGTGCTATCGTACACAAATATGACAATTTATATGTTGTTATTTATAATATTATATCGTTATTTATATATGGATCTTACGCTTTTTCGATCAGCATCACGTGACCCTGACGCGAGTTTGAAAGTTTTTACCCATACAAAAAAAGTGCTCAGCGCCGCTAAAGAAGTTTTCACTTCAAAAAAAATACTTAATATGTGAACTATCCGAAGTATTGATACTAGATTAATTCTCAGAAAATATTAAATACTAGCTGCACCCTGCGGTTCTCTAGTACTAAAGCTGTCAGCGGTTTTTAAAGTCCATCTCTTTTGGCCAGAGCTTTCTTTCATTTACTAGCTGTGCGCCGTGATCTTGCCCACGCGGAACATTATCCCGTGGGAATTTTAGGATAAAAAGTTATAAGGGATATCTTTACCAAATATAAACTAATTTTACAAAGAGGAAAGATTTGTTTGTTTGTTTGTATGTTTGTTTGTAACGAATAGGCTCTGAAACTACTGGCCCGATTTAAAAAATTCTTTCACTATTGGAAAGCCACATTATCCCGGAGTGTCATAGGCAATATCATATTTACGCGGGTGAAACCGCGGGGCGCTGCTAGTTTCATATAAATCGCTCCAGCCGTTTAGTCGTGAATAAGTAACAAACATACACACTCACAAACTTTCGCCTTTATAATAATTATTAGTGTGATTTCGTTTTATTTGTTCACTAACTTTTTTATTTATTTATCTTAATGTATTGCATTCAACACGCATTACTTACCGCTCACCAACAAACCAAAAAAAACCGTCAAACAAAAAAGGTATATTAGATATAAATCATCCCGAAATGAACTCGAAACCTTCACAGTTGACTGATGTCATCCAAGTATGTGATACTAACCCTTTCTTCCACCTCAATGGCGTTGAACCACTCATGTGTGTATCGAACTTATATGCGCTGTTTCATACGTTTGCGCGTGTAGTGGTGTATGAGTGACCAATCACAGGATAGAGAGCTATGTGTGAGTGCGGTTTTAAAATTAGGCGTAGTTTAGACTGGTGGGGAAAACGCTTAGTGGAATGATTGGTCGTGGTAGTTTTAGCGGTTAAGGGCCGATTTTTCCATCGCCAGATAACTTTTATTCGACGAATAAAATTGACGTTTGGCAGATTTTGTATGAAATAACTGTCAAAATTTTAAAGTTATTCGTCGAATAAAGTTATCTGGCGATGGAAAAATCAGCCCTTAATTATATTGCTGGGATGCTAATTAGAGGTAGTAGGGTCTATTCTTGTGTAATATAATTTGTTGAGAAATCGATATACATGTTATGCTTGACACCATCAGTGTAAGCAACATTAGAATCAAAAGGTCACAGTTGTGATTCCCCAGTAGAGGTTTCGATTGGACCGCGGTCCCAGTCGCCGGATCCATAAAAAAATAAATATTTTTCATAGCATCACTTATGAGTTCCTAATGAATATGTTTGACTATAATATATTAATTTATGTTTTAGTTTTTAAAGTAATTTATATTTAGCAATCTTTAGTTAAGTTTAATCTTTAAATTATCAATAATTGTTGTTTTAGAATTAAGATCTATTATTAAACTAACATAAATATAAGGAACTTACTAACCCAATGGATCTCTGTGTCTTAAACAATAAACAATTATTTTTATTATAATTATTTAGTTCTAATTACGCTATATTTTTATTATATTTCAATACCAAAACACCTAAACAGGCAGAAAATCTGCACAAAAATATATTTTTAGATACAAACACTTGAACAGTATTATACTACAAAGACGTTGCAAAGCAATTTGAAGAGTCCTTTCACGTACAAAGAAATCTTTCCTTTATTCCGAAATCCATATTAATACCGAGAATGGGTGACGAGAGCGTTTAAAATCTGGTCCAAATGAATATATTTAATGATCGCTTTTTACGTTTTAATATAATTACTTTCGAAGCAATTTTTTTTTCTTTGAAGGCTTACGGAAGGACCGTTAAGTTTTCAGAATCAGAACGTTTATGGATTATTATGATTTATTTGATAACATTTTTTGCCAGCATTACTCAGGTATTTTAAAATAAAAAGTAGTATCTTTAAGTTAGTTATCTGATGAAAAAATCCTCAATCCTCATCCCCAAATTCTTTAAGAAAAAATATATCCAAGAACACTAAACATTAAAATAAAAAATCCGCGCCAAAATCTCTTTCTCCTAATTTAATTTCAATTACTTTTTTCTCGCACGTCTACCCCAACCTTAACATTCACTTTCAAAAGAGGCTGTGTGTAAAAATGAATGGATCCCGTATAGGATCTGAGATTAGTGAACTTTATGTAATGGAGAGGACCCGGAAGGTGCCAAGATTTTTGGACCCTTTACGGACCCCTTTGTATTGTTCGAGAAGGAAGGGATCTTTCGAGATGCTAAAAATTTATCTAGAGGTTCAGTGAGTGTGTGAATTTAGCTGTGGTCGGTGTTCCCGGTTCAATGGGTTTATTGTTATTTTATTTGTACTTTCTGAGGATTATTTTCGTAAATATTTATTAAGTTGTTTATCAGCTCGATAGCTAATCTTCACTAAGTTAGTACTATTGATACTAGACAAGGTATAAACATATTTACTGTATACATTATTTAACAATCATAATTTGAATATTCACGAGAGAACGCCAACAACATGCCTAGAACTAACAAACACGTTCACGCTTACAAATATTTGCCTTGCGCGGGAATCGAACCCTTTGACAACATAATATCCAGAATATACTGGCTCCACTAGCTTATTATAATTTATCTGTTACAAAATCACGGTTGTAATTAATTATCCCAAGTTAAAATGAATAACAAAGCTAAAAAACTAGTTCACGCTAACATTCCCAACCTTTTACAACTGAAAAATCAAAGTGCGTTCAAATTGGAATTCTTTCAAAGTTCACTCAGTACAGCTCTCTGAGAAGAAAGATTTAAAGGCCCCACTATCCTTTGGTAACAACAAGTACCCTTTGGGCCTAAAGGCCGTAATTGGCCCAATCTAGTTAGAGCAAACGACTTTTCGGGCCTTAGAAGAAATCTTGAATTTGCGATTAAGTTTTAGTACGGAATAAATAGGAGGTCTTTGAAGGTAAATAGTAGGGGTTTAAGGGATCCCGTTTGTATTATGCTTGTGTAATTGATTTTTTTAGAAATATTACTTACACTAATACTTATTGAATTGTTTTTGTTTATGTTTGCAATTTCGTTAGAGAGATGGTTTGTGTATATCTTAAGCAGTAAGTAAATGTTACTAAGAAACATAATATCTAAAATCATTAAAAAAAAATTATATGATATAGTTTGGTACAAAGCTCGCCAAGACATTAATTGAAGTTCCAAAAATAGCCAAATATCCCATTTGAACACAAATTCACCATTTCAAGATTCAAAATGCAATAGTATGTACCTATATACATCTACGGTCTACGTTCTAGTTACAAAAAATTGAAAAATATTTTTTTTCAAAACTTCCGGGTTCGATTCCCTTAGTGAGTAATAGTATTTTTCAAAATCTTTGACTGCATTTTTTTTTTACTAAAATCGATGACAATCTTTGTATCTCTTATAGTTTTATACTTCCCCCCACTGACCGTTATATTTGGGCCACCCTATATATCAAACTTAAATTTATTCTTTATACTCTAGTTGCCGGGATATAAAAAATGTCGATAGAAATTATCGATGTTTCGTACTATAATCGATACTGATGTAACATTTAATTGGGTTTTATTTAATTACAAATGTTAGGCATTCAATTAAACAAATATTTAAATATGAATACAGATATTCTCAAGAGTAAACCTCAAATCCATGGTTGCTTATACTTCATGAGAATCTAAGAAATTGGACTTTATATACTTACTCACTATTATTTAAGATCAAATATGCACAAAATGTAAATAATGTTTATGAAATAAAAATAAACACCAAAATTGAAACATACTTGAAAAAATGTTTAAATAACGTATTATTTAAAATATCGATAGTTTATACTCTGTGGTCACGATGTTTCATTGCCCATCACTAAGTAGGTTGAATAATCCTTTTGTTATAGCGAGAAAAAATAATGGCGACGGCCGTAAGTATTTCAACGACACTAAGAATGACAAGTGGCTATTATAGTAACTGTCAAAAATACTGTTGTCCTTTTTCACTCACGCAAAATTATGAAAGTTCGATAAGCCTCATACTTCTATAACTATTTTTTCTATAGTCAAACATGTGATGTCCATGTTATATGTCAATGGTTGTCGTCGATCAATCCAATCAATCAATCAATTCAATGATAATTCACAGATTATACCTACTAAACCACAGATAAGAATTTTGCTGTTGTTAGACATGCATGGGCCGCCCATGAAATTCCGCCGGCAAAGTTCCCATGATGGGCCACATCGCTATAAATAAGAGCTTTCCCTAAATAAGGCGAATTATATGAGTGTTTGATGAAATGCTTAGTATTTTTATAAATAAAAAATAAAAAAACAGTTTATTAATAAAATCTCAAATATAGTGTATGAACGAAGACTTCCCAGTAAGTAATCAATGATACTTGTAATGGGAATGAAATATTAGTATTTTTATTAGACACCGTCAACACCGTCTGAAACCCTATATATTATAATTTTTAATAGATTTAAACAAGACTTTTATGCGTAAACGAATAATAATAAAATACTAAAATCAATCCATTACCGTTCCGTCCAACAGAAAAACTCTCAAAAAAATAAACGAAATCAAAACAGAACTTCAAACAAACATCGGGTCCCGATTCGATTTGGCGCTAAACACCAAAGTCAGCTCACAAACAAAATACAATATGTTCATGACAGCCTTTTTTCCGAAACCTTTTTCGTAAAGAAAGTAGTTGGAATGACCTTTTACCGCGCTGATTGTAGGCTTCCTCGTAAACGCCCTATTTCAAATGGTGTTCCTTTTTCGAACTATTTATTTCTTTTTATTTTTCTTTTCTTGAAGGCAGTTCCTTTAAGGCAGTGTTCATTTGACGCGGGAAAAGGTTGTTTTAAATAAACTTTATTATCTATCAATTTGTTTGTGGTTGTCTAGACTAGTGTAAAAATATTAAGAACGTAAGATCACGACCTTAAGGTAGGTAGAGCTTGCAAAATTTTAACAAAAATATATTGTTACACGCATCTTAAATGTTAAGAAGCTTCACACCACCTTCACACACCTAATTTAGAGAGATCGGATTGCGGAATACTGACCACTTTTACTTATTATACTTTTTAATTAAACAGACGTACTAAAATCTATAAAAAATGTGGGTATTAATAACAAAACTTTCAATCAATTAAGATTTCTAAATCTTTATAAAAGGCTTAACCCGATGAACGGATTGCCAGGCATCCGCTAAGAAAGAAAAAAGAAAAATGGGACAAGGCTAGTCTTCAATAACCTGCAATAAATTTAAATAAAAACAGCGAGTACCTGTCAAGAGATCAATTTTCTCCAACAGCGCCACTTCGCTTCAATTTAAAGAAAATTTTAAAAGTAAAATCTTGACTTGAATGACATGAAAAAGAGGGGAGAAAATTGCCTATTTCAGGCTCGGAGAGAGAAATTAACCTGAAAGATGAAAATGAAATGGGTTAAGGTATATTTTAATGACGTATTTTCTGCCGTATTAACTCTATTTTTATGGACTTTAAAGGAACACTTTTATGTTAAAAGATTATGATTTTATTACTATAGTTCTGGTATTTTTATTAAAATTATGTGTTAGTAAATTAGGTTATATAGTTTAAATTAAAAAAGCTTAAGATTTCCGATCAGGTAAAGCACCTCTCACTCGCCCTGTGAAACGCAGAAGCCCTCAGCCCCCGTAGCATAACTGTGCGTGATAAAAAATATCGACACCACGAAACAATATCGATTTCGCGAGCATGACCAAATATATTATGGCGTGCTACGATATGATAAAATTAAATATGGCGGCCATATCTATTATCTATATATTAATCTTATGGATATTTTGTTCTATAGCAAAGTACCACATAATACAAAATCGATTTTACACGATTTAAAAGTTTCAAAAATTAAAAGCTGTTAAATTATTATTGTGATTACTCGTAAGCCGTCGGTCCTGGTTGTCGTACTAACATCATCGACAGTCGTTACGGGTAGTTAGAACCCTCAAAAGTCTAACATTTGGTTTAACCAAAAAATGTCGTATAGCCCTCTGGGTTGTGAAGGTCTGATGGCAGTCGCTTCACGTAAAATACTGACATTCCGCTAAATCTGGTTAAACTGAAAACCGATCCCACAAAGACATGGAATATGGTTCGGAAAAGAGAGACAGAGAGAGAAAGGTTTCAAATATTATGAAAAATCAAGGTTACAAACTCTTCATACAAATCCAAAAAATCTTTATAAATTCAACCCCAATCAGGATCCATGTCCCTTTTGTCATGTAAATAGTCCATAATTCCAAAAAACTGTTGTATCATACGTTTTAGTACAAACAAGACAGGGGTGCTAATAAATAAATTAACTCGTTACCCCTCGTGGAAATAAAATCCCTTTTTAGAACCCTTTTTATAGAGATGTGAAATATGAAATAACATTTGAAATTGTTCATACTCGTGTTTGTAAAAACAATTTCGTCGATGTTTTGGTTTTAGTTCAGTAATTATAAAATTCCGGTTAAATACAATGTATAATTGCTACTGGATGGAATGAGCGTAATAATTATGCCTTATCGTCCTCACTGTTCTATCATTATCAATGTGTGAGAAGATGGTGAGAAGCCTTTATTTACCCTGGGCCTGGCCTTGCAAAGGGATCTTTCAAGGAGTTATAGGTCATTTGTCCAAAGCTGGCGCGAGCAACACATAGACATTTTACACAAGTATAGTGTCTGCGAATGTCACTCAAAGTGATGTCGTACGTCTAAATCATTATGGCATGTCAGTCCGTCCCTCTCGCGCGCGGTCAAGCTTTTGAGTATGAACGGGACAGGGATGTTTTGGTTTTGGAACTTCAAAACACAGGATGATTTCATTTTATTCAATCAACTTCAAAACTGGATATTTTCTATTCGTATAAAACAAATAATTTATTTTGAAACATACTGTATAAGAAAATTGCATTAGAGTGAGTATTTTGAGGGCGCCAGGTCTGGAGAAATTACTTATACATTAACATTTTTAATCGCAATTCGATACATTAACATCATCATTAACATCTCATATATGATATCCAAGAGTATACATGGACGGATCCGAAATCCAAAAGGTAGACCAGTTCAGGTACTTAGGGCACATACTAACCAGTGATCTAAACGACGACGCGGACATCGAGCGGGAGCGAAGGGCTATGGCGGTCCGCAGCAACATGATTGCTCGACGTTTTGCCGGGTGTAATCGGGATGTGAAGCGGACACTGTTTCGAGCATATTGTTTATGTTTCTATACGTGTCAGCTTTGGACCCGGTACACTCGGCGGACTATGAGTACCATCAGGGTGCAATATAATGACGCATATCGCATCCTGAAGAAGCTTCCTCGATACTGCAGCGCGTCCGCCATGTTTGCTGAAGACAGAGTCCCAGATTACTTCGCGATCCTTAGATCGCGGCAAGCTGGTTTTTGGAGTCGACTTCGTGCGACAAAAAATGCCATTTTGGCTTCACTGACTGAGCGCATGGACTGCCCTACCTTTAAACACTGGTCTTGCGTGCATCGCTCTGACAACATTAAGTAGAATGGACAAACGGTACTGTTTTTGGTAAACCGTATTTAAAAATATGTATATTGCGTGTGTACTGTGTACGAGTATTACAATTTAATGTATGTTGAATTTTAATTTATTTTAAGAATTAATGTGTTCTAAGTTTTAATTTGATTTAAGTTTTAATTTATTTTAAATTTTAATTTATTTTAAGTTTTAATTTATTCTATGTTTTGACTTATTTTAGATTTTAATTTACATATTTTGAATTTTAATGCATGTACTTTTATGACTTTTATTGTATTAGAACTTGAGTTATAGTATGTTCTTATGTATACTACGTATTTGACTTTTGTATATGATATGGGTATTTACCTGAAATAAAAACTTTTATTATTATTTGTTATGTCTTTTCCATTCACGGGACTATTAAGGAGTCCCGGTCTTTTGGAAGGCTAGTATGGGGCCAAAGCCAACACACGGAAGCCCTTTGACATATTTAATCTTGTGTAAAGGATGCACAATCCGGCGACTATCCCTGTATAACACTATAAAATGCATCCAAGGACAGTCCCCGGTTCTGCTGGGACTATTGCAAATATATGGAAAACTACGACTGGGTTATGGGAATGGGATGTTTAATGGACTGGATTTTGGGGAACTATGGGGACTATGACACCCGCCGATACAATGCTATAAACATGTACGAAGTGGCGGATGGAGACTTGCCAGCTCTATAACTGGGCCCCCCAAACAAGTCGCTCGAGTCGCAACAAGGGGGCAACATGAAACGAGCGGCTTTGAGAGTGGAGCAGACGCCCTGGGTTTTAAACCGCGATCCACTGAGCCCGAGGGTCCAGCTTCATGCTAAGCCAACTCACCACTTACGCAACGCCCCTCACTCTCCGAGCACCAAAGTGCTCTCGCGGGCTCCACTCCGGCCGGCCAATGAAGGCAAGCACGGAGGTGGGGGACCTGTTCCTCGTCAGTGCTCACTCCGCCGGCCAGTGAAGGCGAGCGGAGGTGAGGAATGGTGACCTCCCCCGGGAGCGCGTCAGGCCTTTACTCCACGTTCGTAACTGATCTTTGGTAACCAGATACGAACAAGGATTATTTTTCTTGTTTGATAACCAGTTACGAAAACGGAATTTATTTGTCGTTTTCGTAACCATGGTTCATAACCAGCTACGAAAATGGATTTTTTTTTCTCAGTTCATAACCGGTTATTAATTAGGAATATATTTTTCCACTTTCGTAATCAAGTTCATAACCCGGAATTGTTTTAATAATCGCTTGCCCTTATAATACATACTTATAGCGGTCTGCGTGGTTTTTGCCAACTTTCCCAGTTTGTCTCAAAAATCCGAATACGCAGCAAAAGTACCTATCAAGTCCCGGCATTATTAAGAAATTGATAAAGAAATAAATTCCGCAATAGAGGACCTAGAACGAAATATTATAACCTTTGGGCACGGCTTAGATATAATTTCACCATTTAAAATTTAGATTGTACTTGTAACTAAGTATGTGTAGTAAGTAGTAAGAGTTGTCTTTTATTTTTTGCCTGCAATGCTATGCTGGGCATTGTTCTTGTTATTTTATTAAAAAATAATATATTTTCTGAGCTTATGAATGTGTTTGTGGTATTTCATGATATTTCCTCGTTTCCTATTTCGATATTTATTCTTATAAGTACTTATTTTCGTACTCGATTACGAAAGTGGAAAAATATATTCCTAATTAATAACCGGTTATGAACTGAGAAAAAAAAATCCATTTTCGTAGCTGGTTATGAACCATGGTTACGAAAACGACAAATAAATTCCGTTTTCGTAACTGGTTATCAAACAAGAAAAATAATCCTTGTTCGTATCTGGTTACCAAAGATCAGTTACGAACGTGGAGTAAAGGGCGTCAGGTCCGCGGGGTCGCTACTCCCCGACACCCCGCCTCAAAGGTGCCCTGCGGGCTTATTATTATTATTATTATATATGTCTGCACCGAGAGGCTCGAGTCTATCCTGCATAACATAAAATGAAAATAGATACACGAGAAACACTCTTTCATCTGTCTAAAAGAAACAAAATAATAAAAAAGTAACATAACTTCAGCTCAACAACAATCATAATTTAATCGTATTACCTACATTTGTACCACCATTTCCTATATTCCGACCGCTCATGCTCGAGTAATTACTACCCGACAAAAATATGTGTGTCATAAAAACCACCATTTTACATCCCCTCTTTTTTATTTGTTACGTCACAATACGTTGCTGTAATTCTGTCGGGGATAATAATGATATTGTAGTACCTATTGCTTGGAGTTAAGGTTGATTGTTGCGTGTTTTATTGTTGATTGGTTTGGGTGTCTGAATAAAGGGGAAATTGTGTTGAAATAAACTTTAATTGTTTTATGAAATACTAGCTGTGTTATTATTTTTTTTATTTTATTTAGTACTTATTAGCTTTTACCAACGACTATTCCATCTTTTCTTCTGTGCTAATTTCGGTTTAAAAAGTAAGGGTAGGTTAAAAATCGGGTTAAAAATCATTTATGCCTTTTAACTATCCTGGATAATAATAATAAGCGACATACGCACCTAATTTCTTTTAAAAAAATCATGTAGTTTAAATAAGTTTTTGTTTTGATAAATATTTGTTATTGTATCATCGTTTACGATTCCACTAGAAACGAAAATCTTCCCCCACTGATGATATTAGTACATATGTATATCTTGTATTATATTGCACGATTCTACTACAGATGAAAGGCCCCCTTCCCCCTGATGATATTAGTACAGAGACGAGGAACATCCGTAATCACCACGCTTGCGGAACGCGGCCCCGATTACCATATTTCATCAAATATGTTTGTCAGAAAAAGTACTAACTTACCACAATTTTCACAGTATTTTCAAGCCTAATACTTTTAAAGAAAAAGCTCTCAATTATTCAAATAAGTTCCTAACTTTTAAGCGGTATTCATATTATGTTAATTTTGTAAAGACACGTTTAATAAGGACTGATTATTGTGGAAAATTTTCTCGGCTTATAAATTATCTTATTAAAATTAGATTTGCTAATTCGGGAATTATAGTAAACTAGGTTATTTTAAAGCAAAATATTCGTGGTATAATTTCTGCCTGTATGTTTTTTTAACTCGCAAAATTCGAAACATTTTTAATCGTTTGAGTAAGATATGTAAAAACCTTTTATTTCTAAACCGAGTTATACATAGACCTGATGTACCTTTTAAATACATTAACAAACGCAAGCACAAAGTACCCAAATTACAGAATACTAATTGCGGAAAACTACCCACTTACAAGTCGGATTCTAACTGTTACAATACAGGTTAGTATTTAGCTAGCAACATACTAACATACAACACAGGTAAGTTCAGAAATCACTTAACAATTAGTATAATTAATCCCTGAATTAGTAACTTATTGCGCGGTTAACATCTCAATCAGCCGTTAAACCATTAATTTGATCATTAGTAGCTATTTCTACTAATACACATACATGTAATTACTTAGTAACTGCCTTCCGAACTAATACAACAATGTTTTAGGTGTGAGATGACTGCAAGAGATTGGTAAAAGGGTGTTCTAATGTTTTCTTAATGGGTGTTAAAGGGGTGATTCCGAATAATGGTCAAAGAGATAACGGTATCTAGTAGTTTGCGTCTACATTAAGTTTCTTTTGTCTGGGATATCAGAACGACCCAAAAATGGTACTGTTTTGCTGATGTTTATGGTCATAGTTATTTCTGCAAGTAAGAGATATTAAAGAATCAAGTAGAGGGTAAAAACGTCGCTCGTATCCATGATATTAATACAGTAAAGAAATATAGTTGAATACATGTTGATGATCCAAAACTCGAACTATCTTAGGATATATCCTGGCCTCGAGTGACAGATGTACATGCTACTACCGTACCGGGGTAATGTTTGTTTATATGGTTGGAAGAAGTCACAATATCTACCAATCTTAAATTTTAGAACATGTCAGTCCTGCGCAAACTCATACATTTAGAAGTAAGTAAAATATACCCAAAAAAGTTACAATAAAAATAAATTGCGACCGTGTAATCACAAGTACTTTAATTTAGAAGAAATCTCGAATTCTACGTAACATTTTCCATGTACTGAGCGTGTACACGACAATACATTAAATCAAGCAGAACTCCACTCAATGGCGCATTCATCCTATTCAGGTTAATCCTATTTTGAACTCTGAATACTTGTACAAAAAGTTGAAAACGCTACGAAGCAACAATGAAACGGTTCCGTTGAATAATCACGAGCTGATTGTGACTTTTGTAAGCAAATCCTGAATAGAAGCCGGTTTAATTGAGAATCATCTGACAATGAGAAGGGAAAGAATTTCTAAAATGGACTCCCAACGTGGAAATGTCATGGTAAAGTGTATTTTAAAGGAAAAATGCTGATTTATATTGTACCAGCTTTGTTCCTCAATTTTACCTACAAAAATCCCATCGCTGTAAGAATTTCCTGGTAAAAAATATCCTTTATTTTATTTCTTGTTGTAAGGAACAGACATCAGGGAGAGTGATCATAAAGGAAGTCCAATTGTAGAAAATTACTAAGTCACGAATATATGCATACAATCATTTTGCTACACTGTGACATTTAGGCTCATGTGTGAGGATTCAACCTCAAAGGAACAAATCTGACTCCCTAAATAGCGCTGAACGCACCTGAACAGACCCAAATTATTGGTTCTGAAGCTTTGCAAAAGATTTTCCTTCAACGTTGAGCTAGAAGAGCTGTAAGAAAGGTTTGTTGTAACTTCAGCCCATAAGAGGATTAAAGTATAAAACTTTTATGCCGATATGCAACGCATCCGACATTTTTTATTAATATATTTTTTTCCAATAATTATACAATTTTAAAACCTTAGTTATCAAGCCTTATTATGGCGACCTTATGGACTCTATTAGACCTTTGGCATAGTAACAGGCAGTGTTTACAAAAAAAACATAAGATAAGATTGGGCTCAAATCAAGACTAATTAAACAATATACAAATTAATTTCCAATTAAAATCTGCTCCAAAGACAAAATTGTAGTAACTTTATTCGTTATTCCATTTGATTAAATTAGGAATCTCAACTTTCCGCCTTATTGGTTTAACTTAGCTGCGGATAAGTCATAAAATAATAAGGCAAAGATTATGCCAATAATTTTACACAGTCGAGATATCTTCGTCACAGTACGATGGATGATTTGGAACTCATCCGGGTGAGTCTTGAGTAAACTTCGCGAAATTTCCGGAATGAATTTAAATGTCAAACCTCTCCCACGGCTCTAATGTAAATACTCATTATGGGGTGACGCTATTTGATTGCACCTTCGCAATTTGACATCTCATTTGGAGTGTTTCTAAGTACATGTTATTTTATTTCGATGTTCTTGGAGATTTTTAGGAAAGGTTTTACTGAGCTTGCCTCGCGGTCAATATCGTGGAGTAGTGACTGCGTTGACAATCCGTCATCATCATCACAAGCCTATATATTTCCACTGCTGTACATAGGCCTCCCCTAATTGTTTCCAGTGGGGACCGTTTTGTACCACACAAAACCTTTACCAGGTCTTTTTATTATTAAACGAAACGTACGTCATTGTTTACAATTACTATTTTTACGGGATATTAACACGTACCTATAACTCATCCTCCTGATGATGGCCACCGGACGTGGCTGAAACTAGTCGAGGGATTCGACTTATAGGTACGTATTGATATCTTTGAGAAACGTCAGAAAATGTAAAACAAAATATAACCACGACAAAAATCCGTTTAAGTGTTTTATTTCAATTTATAGGTACGTGTTAATAACCCGTAAAAATATTAATTCTTTACCAGGTCGTTCGATCATCGGGTAGGCGTTCGTCCCACGTGTACGTGTTCTATCATTGTTCTAAAAACAGTTTTTGGTTCGGGTTTAAGATCACCACGTTCAGCTTGATAATTACGTTTGTTGAACACGTTACACGTGGTAATTATTCGTGTTCCACCTGTCTGTTTTCCAATACCGACATGTAACAGAAATCTAAATAATATGTTCCTATCTTTACAGCGGCTGAAATCGAAAAGTTAATTTATAATTCAAGTGCGGCGTCACCTCGCGTGTCTTCGAACCGATTGCTGATCCGATTATTCGGCTCACGATTGAATAATTTATGTTACAAATTACATATGCTCTCGACATTCACTCATATAACCAATGGGAAAACGTTTGGCAATTTGAGTCGTAAAAATCGGAGGTATAAAATGTGGAGGAGACATTCCCTTTTATTAATAAACGGGTGTAACAATGGTTTATTTAATCAACTTTTCCTTCCGTCCATATATGACTATAAAAGATAATAAAAAATATTGCATACCTGCTAGGCTAGCATGACTTCGAAAACGCCATATATACAGCGATTTATTGACATCCAACTGTCAAAATATAATAAATATAGCCGCCATATTTAATTTTTCATATCGTACCACGCCATAATTCATTTATTGGTCATGCTCGCGAAATCGATATTATTTCGTGGTGTCTATATATTTTATCACGCACAGTCATGCTAGGGGGCTGACAGTTTTGCCAGTAAAGTTCAACTGCATAGGGTAAACAGTAGCGTATATGTAATGGAAAATGGACAGTTGTGCCATCTATTACCTGTGCAATGCATGGTTTCTGATTACCCTAGGATAAGATACCTACATAGTAAACCTAGTTTAGGGCCATATCCTATCCTTACTTCCTTACTATAATAATATAAATGCGAAAGTAACTCTGTTTATCTGTCTGTTACCATTTCACGGCTAAACTACTGAACCGAGTGACTTAAAATTTGGTACAGGGGTAGCTTATGGACCGGGAAAGAACATAGGATACTTTTTATCCCGAAATTCCCACGGGAACGGGAACTACGTGGGTGAAACCGCGGGGCGCCGCTAGTAATAAATACATTGACAGAGTATTTTTTTAAATATTATATCACAAAGCACAGAACATTTTACATAACGAATAATTTTGGTAAAAAAACAACTTATTTTTGGGAATCAGCCAAATAAAAATCAAATCATCTCTTAATATTTTATGAACTGATGAAAAAATAACATCTAATATACACTTGTGAGTTATGTACGTGTTTAAAAATAGTTTCTAGTGACGTGATCCGAATGTAGGGAGACTAATTTGGGGTCGCGTACGGACTGCGAATGTTAACAACCAATTTAGTTGGAAACCAATGACAAACTAGGATTTAATATTTATATAAGGGTTTTGTTTTATATTATTAGTAGAAAAGGTATTTCTGTTAATTAAGGCAACATTTTTTTATTGTATGGTACAAAAAGTATTTTTGCTAATTAGGATTAAATTGAGAGAGAAAGCGTTGGCGGGATGATCTCGTCGCCTTTGACAGTAGCTGGTGGGAGGCTGCGAAGGATCGGGAGAGTTGGAGATGTCTGGGGGAGACCTATGCCCAGCAGTGGGACAATGTGGGTTTAAAAAAAAAAGGATTAAATACAATTTTTCACATTCATAGGCATTCTGATTATATTTAAATTGTTCACCCTAGGCGGGATTGGAACCCAAGACCTTGCTCTCCGATCTGAACCAACTGAGTAACGAAGCCACATCTGAGGCTTAGAGCCTATTTCACGATCTGGAAGTAAAGTTACTCACCAAGTAAAGTTAGTTTTCTCTTTATCTTACTTTATATCAAGTGACAAAGACAAAACATGTGAGTAATTACTCGGAAGGTTACTTGAAGATGGTGAAATAGGCCTGGCCCCCTTAGCTTAATTGGCCATGTGACAGGTGCATAAGAAGTAAAAGAAAAGAAAAGTTAAAGCCTTAAAACTTTGAACAGCTAGTTGTAGTAACCAAGAATATCGCACATAGAAAAGATCAAAAAAGTCTAGAAAGAAAACCTAAATTCATACAGGTTACTATTGTAGGCAGAACCACAAACAAACATCTAAAATAATACACTCCAGTTTATATATAAAGCTTATTACATAATACAATAAAAAATAAAGGTAGATACGTTTCATAAAATATTAAAAACAGTTGCTTTTTACGACATTTTTCTCGCAAAACTCTAATATTGGTTCTCCTTAGGGAACTTAGTACATGAAATAAAACGGGAAGAAGTCCCTGTACAGAGACACTGAATTATTTTGGGAAAATCATACTTATATTAGAAATAGGTAAGTGGGTATGTTTGTTTCTATTCACGTCACATTGGTGTGATTTTGTCATGAAGATAGTTAAAAAAAGACAGTAAGATAGGATACTTTTATATGTTTGTATTAATAATAAATAGATTTTGGAATTACATCACTTAGATTCTAAGTGATATCATTCCAAAATGGCGGATTCCCAAAGATGGCGGACCAGTTATTTTTATATACTCTGTTGTTATGTTAAAGGCTATAGTTATAGCCTTTAACATGGTTTTAATTTTTTTTTAATAATTGGTATTCTGGTTATCTGTTCAAACAAATAATTGTTCATCTTTTATTACTGAAATAATAAATATTCAGACTTTCATACAATATTTCATCCATAGCAACAGGACAAGCAAAGAGGACTAATAAATAAATTAATAACGTAAATAATATTTACATAAAAAGTATGAAATCACCTACGGAATTTTCAATAAATATTTTGATCCTTCCCTATAATTGTAAAAGCTCGGATATACAAGGCAAGTTTTAATGAGAGAAACTCGACGTGATAAACAAATAAAAGTTTAAATTGACACGAGCCCTCGCGGTCGCGCCGCTCGCACTAATTGATTGACATACAAAACAATTTGTAATTAACTTCGGAATGTACGTAAATAAAGATAATTATAGGTATAGTAGTAAACAATATGTACATAAGTAAACATGAATTAAAGAGAGATACTTAGTTCTTATTAAGTTTGTAAGTAAGTGTGTGAAAATATTTTAGACAAGTTGTCCCTTTCCTTTTTAGTGTACTTAAAATAAATAAATATTGCAATATGAATACAGAATC
Source organism: Timandra comae (assembly GCA_958496195.1). Taxonomy (NCBI): domain Eukaryota; kingdom Metazoa; phylum Arthropoda; class Insecta; order Lepidoptera; family Geometridae; genus Timandra; species Timandra comae. The sequence continues at coordinate 1,276,294 of OY292362.1, read as the reverse complement.
TATGTATGTTTGTTAATTTGATAGTTCTGACAGACGTTTAATGAATACTTAAACTAATGTACCAAAATATTTCTGTGCCGGTGACAGCGTCGCTGTAAACGCATCTTTTGGTTGTGTGTCTAGTCGTCCAGTAATTCGGACGAATAAAATTATTTTAGTTAAACGTCCATTCTAGCGGACGGCTAGCAACAGCCATATTGAAAATGTATAATGACATCTATGTCTATATGACAATAGTAGCTTCCAATTTTCGCCACTGGCACAGAAATATTGTGGCACATTAGTTTAAATATCCGTTAAACATCTCTGAGTGCGGCTGAGACAATTAAATGTTTGTCACCTACCAATATTCATACAGACGATCAATAATAACCTATCATTTTATTAATTACTTCTTCAATAAATTACTACTAGTCTCCTGAAATATTACACCAACTAATATTTAATTTTTTTGGTTTATTATTTTGTACATTTCCACCCTTTATTCCCCCACAAAAAATCTGTAGCCCATATCAGATAAAATGCAAATCGTTCAGTGGCAGTGACATTAGCCCCGACACAAACAGAGATAGCCCGCAAAGTGTTATTTAATGCTATGTATTTGTTAAGAGATAATGTAAATATATCTAAGTCTGGATATGTGTATGTAGTTTCTGATACTCTAATACATATTAGATAATATCAGTTAGTTAGTCTACGATGGATCTTAAGTTTAATCAACAATATACATATATTTAATATATAAAATTCTCGTGTCACAGTTTTCGTTGCCATACTCCTCCGAAACTCATGAAATTTTGTGACCATATTCAGTAGGTCTGAGAATCGGCCAACATCTATTTTTCATCCCGAAATTCCTACGGGAACGGGAACTACGCGTGTGAAACCGCGGGGCGCAGCTAGTTGTCATTAGAAAAATACAATGATCCATTCAAGTATTATACATTTATCGTACTTTTCACTACTATTCCTTTGTTCTACAATGAACATGTAACAGAATCAAAAAGAACTATATTTTAACAAGGTCATTCTAAAAATATCCTACAAAAAATATCGTTTAATAAAACGTTTTATCAAAAAGTATTGTAATCGTGATATAACTTTAATAAACTCGAAAACGTCCCGATTTGCGTTTTCAATTAAAAATATTTGGTCTGGAAAACTCTCCAGTATTTTTACTGAATATTTTTTACATAATTAATTAAAATGGTGATTTGACGTCCAAGTGGTGTACTTGATAGTGATCTTGCTTGCAATACCGAAGGTTACGGGTTTGATTCCCGCTCAAGACATTTTTGTTTTTTGCGTGAACAACTGAACATGTCTGGTTGACTTGGTATGGGCGCCTCAGTCTTACCCTCTTATTTATAGCTTTTGCCCGCGACTTCGTCCGCGTGGAATAATAAGTTCCGGCAGAATTTGGGAATTTCCAAAAATCCTCTCTTAGTGGTAGCTTACTCCCCCCAACAAAACACACGTGCCAAATTTCAGCTCTCTACTACCAGTAGTTTCGCCTGTGCGTTGTCTGATAAATAGTAAGGATTATTATTTATTGATAAACTCGACACCGACTGAGCCTAGTCCCAGAGCCTACTTAGCCTAGTGTATGTAAAAAATGTGGACTTGAAATAAACTATTCTTATAATTGTTTCAGGACCGTCGGCGCTGAAGCCGGCCTGGCATGACGCGGCCGCCCCATTACACACCACCCTGCTCCCTCTACGTACCCTTGAAGATATCCTTCTTCCTATTCCTTACAATACTACCAAAAACACAAATGGCCAACCAGAACAATATATCTATAGAATATAATACAATTAAAAGGGCAGACAATGAGCTTAACTTAGAAAACTCTACCAAAGAATATCAAACGCTTATAGACAGATTTAGAAGAAAAAATGTTACTGATACCGTTAATGATTCCAACACAGTATTAATAAAATTAGATTTACACAAACAGTTGAAAGATTCAGAGAATTCAATGGAAAAATTAAGAATAGATGACGCGACTAGAACTAAGATATTTCACGATTTCTCAACAACTGTTAACAAGTATTCTGATAAAGCTGATAGTTCCGATGAAAGTAATGATATGAATAAATTTGATACTGATAAGTTTAATGATAGTTTGACGAAATCTTTAAGAAAATATCCTTTCCATATCCCTAATGTTATGAAGACAACGAAGCCTGGTGTTGAAGGTAAGTAAAATCTATACTAATATTATAAACGCTCAAAAGTTTGTTTATTTTTTTGCTTATACGTGCGAATCCCAGGATTTTTTGGTCAGTTTCAGTTTTAGATAGTTCCTTTGTCTAGGAAGGCTATAGGCTATATATCATCACGCTAATACCAATAAGAACGGAGCTAACGTAGGCAAAACCACGGGGAACAGCTAGTATAGAATAAAGACGAAATTCCGTGTCGTTAAGAATACATTTATATCTGTTACTTTTATGATTGTCAATCGAAAAGTAATCTGTAATTTGAGATCAATTTTGTATCATATTTCAATACGGTAGAAGGATATTTACTTTTACCTCCTTCAGAAAAGGAGTATAATGTTCTTATTTTTACGGTATATTTACGTTGACTGAAATTTTTACTAAATTATTTTTCAAATCTACTTAATGAATTCCTCTTGAATTTATTGTTAACTAGCGGCGCCCCACGGTTCACCCGCGTAGTTCTCGTTATGGGGATAAAATTATGCTAAAACCTTTCCACTGAATCACTCTTTCTATTAAAACAAACCGCATCAAAATCCGTTGCGTAGTTTTAAAGATCTAAGCATACATAGGGACACAGAGAAAGCGACTTTGTTTTTATACTATGTAGTGAAACTGCATGGATTTGAATCCATTGAATATTTTACAAGATCTAATCCTACAAACAGCGGAAGCGACCTTGTTTTATACTTAATTAATATACCAAAACAGTTATTTATATCAAATACCTACTTATTTGGAAATTATAAAAACATGGCGTAGATCCAAGTTAAAATTGGCTCAACATTTTCAGTTCCTATTAACATTACAAAGACAAATACAAATGTAATTCAAACTTAATGCTTAATTTATGTTACTTTTGAGTAGTTTCGAAAGATCTCTATAAGTTTTTGAATAATAAACTTTATTGCTACTACTATAGAATTTGAATTTGTACTTACTTAAGTATGGTTTGAATAGTTATTTTAAGGATAATCTTAGAATCTAAAGCGTTGTTTATTGGGTTGGAATTCATTCACTAATCTTGCAAAAATGTATTGGTAGGGATTTAGTTTAACCAGATTTGGCGGAATGTCAGTAGTGTCAGTACTTTATGTAGAGCGACTGTCATCAGACACAGATTAAGCCAATCATCCCGGCATACATAAACGCGGGCTGGTTATCACACACAGTCTCAGAATTTCTTCGCTGGTGTGTATAGGTTTCCTCACGAAGTTTTCATTCCCCATAAGCGCGACGAATAATACATAAATCAATAAAACATACTACATATGCGAATAATACTAACGTACACACAAATTCGAAATTTGATAACATATCGGTACGTAGCGGAAATCAAACTAGCACTTACCAAATCGATCTCAAAAGCCTTACAACGCTCATACCCATATAACTTCTCCTAACAGTATCAATATACCAAAAACCATAGTGAGATGCGATCTACGAATGCATCTCTGGAGTGTCTCTCTCACAAACCTGATTGAGACCGACAATCGATTGTCGAGTCGTATCTCTCGGCGGAGTAAATGCAATATCCGTTAGTACCCACCGCTTCGGCAAAGGTTATAGGTTAAGTTACTCAGTAGGAATACTTTACGTTTCGAATCATGTTTGTTTACTTACCTACTTGGTTTTATATGTTTTGATAATGTTTAATATGGGATTGTGTAATATTTGATCGGGAAACGATGACGACTTCGATGGCAGAGTGGTGCTGGACTGCCAACCGTAAAGTTGCGGGTTCGATTCCCGTCCGGGGTGAATATTTGTGTGAACCACAAATGTTTGTCTCAGTCTGAGTGTGTGTGTAGTTTCTGATACCGTAGATACAAGTTACGAACTTAGTTAGGGGTCAGTTACTATAATGAGATGAAGGAGTGAATGATTATGTTATGTTATGATTTCGATATTTTGGTGTTAGTTGCATCAGTTCTCTTGTTTGACTTATTTTAATATCCGGAGACATTATCACATCACCAGCTAGTCCCAAACTAAGCAAAGCTTTGGAAGTATCGAAGAATTTTTATTCTTTCTTTTCCGCCACTAGCAGGATCACTTTGCACGGCAATGCCTTCCTTCTTTATCATTTTTTTTACCTGTGACGTAAAATCACAGCGTACGTTCGATGCAATCTAAATATATATAACCCAAAGATGACTGACTGACATAGTGATAGACATCAACGTACAGCCTAAACCACTGGACGGATCGGGCAGAAATTTGGCATATAGGTAAATTTTATGACGTAGGCATCCGCTAAGAAAGTATTTTTAGAGTGACTTATCAAGGTATTTTGATTAATTCTACCCCCAAGGGGATAAAAGTTTGTATGACGGAAGTCACTATTCAACGCGGCGAAGTCGCGGGCAAAAACTAGTCAATTGATACATTCGTTTACAAAGCAACATCAAAAAAATTATGTTAAACGTAACTTTTTAGTTAAAAACAAGACTTTCTTCAACAATAATCATAATTAAACTTTAAAAACAATATAAAAATGCATCGATAAACGTCTATTCACGTCACAAGTTGCGGAAAATTATTTCCGCTCCGTTTATTTCGCATTTACACGTCAAGTACGGAACGACAGATAAAACTGTACACTTGAGAGTAAATACTAGTTCATTTCTTAGGACTGTTCTACTTAATATTAGGTTTATAGTGACAATAATTATTATTGTTTTTGTGATAACATAAATACTCATATGAAGTAGCACTTGCAACGGTTTCTTTTATTTAATCCCTTGAAGTGATAGATCATATCATATTTAGGAGTACTTTACGCAACGAGACGTACGCCATTGTTTATCATTAGTTTATTTATACGGGTTTAACAACCCGACTAGTTTCAGCCACATTCGAGGGATTCGACTTATCGAAACATACTAACAACCCGTATAAATAAATTAATGGTACTTTATGCAATCACAAAAATATACAGGTATAGAGTAGTTTAAGGTATTTCTATGAACTACACTTCCTGCGTTTAAATTATTCATAGAAATGATAATTTTATTAAAAGCTTCGTAAATAATGCTTGTTTTTTACGGAACGTTTTAAATTGTGGTATACAGCTTGTATAAAAGTAAATAAACGTAAAGTATGTCCTGAAAAGGTGCTCCTTCACCGGGAGCATTCGCGTGTAATGTAACGTTACAGATTTGAGCATTACATCAGTGAAGAAGGAGAACCGAGCATTACAATGCGCACCTTGTAATTTATTAATTAGTCATTTGTAATTATTAAACGCGAATGCTCGTTAGTCAGGCAGGTATTATTGTAATGTAATGCTCAAAGACGAATCTGTAACGTTACATTACACGCGAATGCTCCCGGTGAAGGAGCACCTTAAGATAAGTACAAAAACATGTCTCACTGATTATATTAGTACAGCGAAATAGACTAAACATCTGTCTCTCTAGCCCCACTCACTATATATCTTAGAAGAACATACAATATTTACACACAAGACACGTTGAACCAAGATGGACGTTTTAAAAATATAAACTGATGAATAAGTAACGTCTCAAGTGCATGTCAACTTGAAATGGGATCCATTATGTTTGATGGATGCAAACCATTTGATATGTAAATGTTTTCAAAGATAGACTTCATGTTTAAGACCTATTTAGAATGCTTACCTACTGTACATTTTAGAATCATTTTAATGTTGGAGGTTTTGATAGCTTTTTTCTTTTGAGTGTTCTGGTCCTCAAAAATATGAGTCGACACGCAAAGAAGAAGATTATAGTGTTTTTTTAATATTGAGATTAAATGCGAAGAGGTTAGAGGTCGCTTAAAAAACCGTACAAACTCTTAGGCTGGCGATTTGCTTAATTAAAACTCGCTAGAAATATATGGTCGTACTGAATACCACCATAGATTGCATGTGTACGTGGCAAGTTGCATTGTTAAAATCCGTCACTGAAGAAGTCACATTTTTACAAGCGCTTGTAATATTTAATATTTGTATATACACTTTTAATATTTCGACTTTAGTCTATAAACTAAATCATAATAATGTAATAAATTACATAGTCACCTGAATTATATTGCCGCTTTACATTGCCTAAATATCAAATAAAATACCTAAATTATACAGATTGCCGGTAACACACAAAAAGCAAAAATTTTTAACCTTTTTTCTTTGCGATTTCACTTAGCCTATCTTTTAAATGTAATGTTGAGTAATAACTTTAGCCTCGGTAAGGTCTGTTGAGGTTTCATATATAGAATTTTTTGATCCACAGAGCTGAGCGTCTAATTCTATCTAATTAACAATTTTAGTATAATTTCGTGACGAATTTACTTTGTGGCAAAAGTACAATAAGACAAAAACTGATTGAAACTTAGTTTCCAAACATAGTTAGGGCTTGAGAAAGCCATCACACAAACTAACGTGGTATACTTCTTCTTTGCGTGTCGACTCATATTTTTGAGGACCAAAACTCACCGATGATATAGCACTATAAAAGGTCTTGTAAAGGTCCTCGCGTGAGCAGGTGTAGGGACACGCACGGCAAGTTATTGGCCATTGAGTCGTGATAGAAGGATCGCTTAGTGTGCGTTACCGACTTACCGTCCGCAGACCATTGCCCAGGGTGCGCCGGGCGTATGCTTATTATGATACGTCACTCGAAGACTGACGTGGTGATTGTGCTTAATTATTTCCCTTCCATTGTTATCATCAGTGAGGGAAGGGGCCTTTGCTCTGCAGATCCTTACAGACCAACCATAAATCATCACTCATCAATGGCCTCTTCATCTGTAACAGATGATTTAAGCAGTTTGTGGTGATATTGAGCGACACCTCCTACGGTGACTAGTTAAACCGATGCGGGAACGGCAACAGCGTCCACACCTTGTGCAGGCGTGTGATGAGACAGGTGGAATATTGTCACTATCGTGCCGTTTGGCTCTTTTGACTGCGAGCCTATTAAACCATTGTCATGAGTCTTTTGGCCCTCTTTAATGCAGTTTCTCCATTCAGTTCTATCTTCTGTCAGTTCTTCCCAGTCACGGGGTTTAATGTTGAAAGAGGTCAAGTCACGCTTATACAGTCTTTGAAACTATAAATATATTTACTACAACCGCTTTATACATCGCAAAATCAACTACAACCAATGATTATTCATGTGGCTTTAGCTAATCTTTAACTACAACTAAGATTGCGTGTTGTTATTTATGAAATACATATTCTGAATAAAGAATTTTCTACTCTATTCTATACAAACTTAACTACAACAACTAACTACAAATAAAATCTAAAGATACAACCAACACGTGAGACGTTTTAATTGCATGTCGACTAGTTTGAAAGAACTATATTGCGTCTCTTTCTTTCAAACTAAGAATAAAAGAGAGCGAATGACTTAATTTGGGAACATCGGGATTGCAGCCATTATGACCAGCTATTACTGTGGGTAATTTGAAATTGTACTTTAGGAACGTTCGGAGTACAAAAATGAACGACAAAAATCCATATGTATTTATGTTTCTATAGGAAATTTAAGTAAGTATGTAGTTGGAATACAATTCTGTTGTAATGGGACTAAATTATTTATTGTAAATCATATATTAATTAAAAGTTATAGGATTTAAAATAAGTCAATCTAAAATAAGTCAGTTTTTTATATTTGGTTGACAGAATTTTAAATAATACTTAGGGCCTATTTCACGACCTACACGTAACGTTACTCACCAAGTAAAGTTAGTTTTGTCTCTTTCTTACTTTATATCAAGTGACAAAGACAAAACATGTGAGTAAATTACTCGGAACGTTACTTGAAGATGGCGAAATTTAGATTTGAGTAAATTATTTGTATACCAATAGCAATTGCTACGAAAATCTGTCGTAGCGTGTCGTAGCCATAATAAATGTGTGCCGAAAAGCAAGATATCGACACAAGAATTATTATCATGTATCTATTTAAAAAAATTTAGTACCTGAAAGTTATACTAGAAAGTGGCAAATATGTTTTTTCAGTCCGGGGCAGTGGTCCAACTGACCAACTAGTTAGACCATGGGTCTAGTGGCAGTGTTCCAACTTTGAAAATATTTGGACCACAGCATGTTTTGAGAGTTCCATGGTCCAATCAAGGGATAGAGTGGCTATAATTAGGCCAATTCTAGTTCTAATCTAGTTCTAAACGCCGAATCGTGTCGATGTTGAACTGTTGAGCACCAATTAGTTCAGTTAAGGTGGCTATTGACGAGTCAGTTGAACTGATCAGTCCAGACGTAACCTGTGGCGTCACTCCAAAAGTTTTAGGCCAACGAGATTTCCCCACTGGAATCTGGAATCGCTCCGGCGATTGACGATCATTTTTTAATGGACGCCAGGGGTTCGATTCTGTTAATATAATGAACAGATGCTGTGATAATGCCACTCAAATGTATTTTATTATCAAGATTATGGTCGTTTTTGACACACTGACTCAATGGCTTATAAAACTTAGATGGTTGTCATGGAAACAGTATGACTTTTATTTGACAACGTTTTTGTTCGAATTTTGGCAAGCAACAAAGACCACTTTTCACCACAATTTATTAATAAGGCTATGGTGTTTCAGTAGACAGACATATTAATACATTTTAGCGGAATACTAAACTGACACTCCCGTTATGGTGTCTCAATATCAACACATTGTCTGATCAAATAATGTCAAATAGCGGACTCAACCCTCAGTTCAACTGATCAGTTAAACTGACTCGTCAATGGCGACCTTTAATTCCGTTCTAGGGACAAGTTTGCGGGTAGTTATTGAAGCGAGCGTGACGTAAACCCTTAACACAGAGTTTGTGGTTTCGTCCAATAATCTGCGTTTGAATATAACATAACATAACATAAGCATTCACTACACCATCTTATTATAGTAACTGACCCCTAACTAAGCTCGAAGCTTGTATCTAGGGTATCAGAAACTACGCACACACTCATTCACACACACCCAGACCGAGATAAACATTTGTGGTTCACACAAATATTCACCCCGCACGGGAATCGAACCCGCAACCTTACGGATGGCAGTCCGGCATGGTGACCACTCTGCCATCGAGGTCGTCAATATATTATACACTTTGAACATATGACTTAGTTAAGTGAACTTTTGGGACATGCTAAACTACGATTTATTAGGATAAAGAGATTTATTGGTAAATAGCTGTGCCTCGCGGTTTAACCCGCGTAGTTCCCAATCCCGTAAGAATTTCGGGATAAAACATATACGGGATATAATAGCCTATGTCCTTCCCCGGACCATAAACTACCTCTGTACCAAATTTCAAGACAATCGGTTCAGTAGTTTAGCCGTGAAAAGGTAATAGACAGACAAACAGAGTTACTTTCGCATTTATAACAATAGTTAGGATTAGGATGTTGAATGACAAAATAACTTGACATAGTGCGGTTTTCTAGATTTCATTTGTGTCTAATTGTATAAATGCTATCTTAACTCATCTTCCCGTCTTTATGAAACAGTGAAAATATTCATAGTACAAGTTTAGAACTTTCTTTGTGCGATGCTCATGTAACCGGATATTTATTAATATCTATTTGCTCTGGTTTTTAATTAGAATGAAATCCATAATTAGCATGAAGAAAATGTTAACTAATAACAAGATTATTTCATTAACTTTCATCGTAAACAACAAAAACCTCGTTAATTAAATAAAATCATTCATTAAAACTAATTTAAATAACATACGAACATCTCGATCGCACGTTTCCATGTATTTGTTCGATGTTAACCCGGTTCGCAATTAGGAATTTCGTGGGAAAAACCTCAAAGTGAATAAATAAACTCGACATTGATGTAACGTTTTCCCTACATTATATTATGTGTGGATACTAGCTGTGTCGCCTGGATTCAGTCGAGAATACACTTTTGTTTTTTTCTTTACTGCTTTAATGGGTGGTTTAGCAACATGTGTGTATGCTCTTTTTGAAGTCCCTGGTTTGATACCCGGATGGTGCGTCTTCGCCATTTTGAAAATGTGACAGGGCAAGCGATCACCAACAAGCTGATCTTATGTCTATTCTTTCTTATCATTATGAGAGATTTATTGGTCTACAGAACAATTACGAAATCTTTCGATTTATAAGCATATATCCAAACACATAGAAACGGCTAAATGAATTTTGATGATTGGTAGACAGACACATTATTAACAATTAAATAAATATTAGGAACCTATTTTAGAACACAAAAAAATATTTGTTGCAGAATTTCAAACAGACTAACTAAACCAACAGCAATAGATATAGTGAAACACATACATACATACGTACGTAAAATGTTTGATTTATGTACAAATTGTGTCGGAATTTCGTAGGGACATTAATATTGTTTGGTATTTCCAAGGCAGGTAATATTTTTAATGGTTTTTTTGTAAGCATTTGAGGTTTTTATATGAGAGGCCTCGGAGGGCCCCGCTTGGGTCCTTACAAAGATATTTGTTGTATGTATCGTGGAGTATTGTTAACAAATAACTGTACAAATACACATATATTTCATCTAATACATATATCTTCTTCTTCTCTCGTGTTATTACCACAAAAATAAACTAAATTTTCCCGGACCAAAATCCAGCTACGCCTACACCAGCGCTAGTTGCCTTCATCAGGTCTTCTCGTGTGCATGTGGAAGGGCACAGCGGGCACGATAGTAGATGGGTCATGGTCCTGCCTTGGAGCACCACAGTCACAAATAGATTCACTGGAATAACCCCATTTCACCAAGTTAGAATCTAATATTATGTATTTTTATAAAAAAAGCTATCTAGTGATATGTGTGGCATAGTAGTCCTATTAACCCCTGCAACATAAAGCTATTAAAACAATCTGTAGTCCTAAACACGCCCATGCTTTTAAAACGGTTTTTTTTATTCTAAGAGAATCAAGAAGAGGGTTAGATTTTTACCGGTATTTTCATAGTTCAGTTAAGGGGATAACCGTGGTCTTATGTCACCCACCTATGATTTGGCTATGTACATATTGACGAGGTAAATACGACTACAGTTATCCCGTAAACTTTACTTTGAAAATTATACTTATAAAAAATAAAATATATAAGGGCCTATTTCATGACCTTCAAGTAAAGTGACTCACCAAGCAAAGGTAGATTTGTCTCGTTCTTACTTTATATCAAGTGACAAAGACAAAACATGTGAGTGGTTCGGAACGTTACTTTAAGATGGTGAAATAGGCATTCCATGTTAAAAGCAATATTTATAATGAGTCTTGGTGTTTTATTTTTCGATCTATTTTATTTATAACAGTCAATGATTACACTGAGGAAAAAGAATATTCTTACTTAGTAATTTCGAAAAACACTCAAAGAAATAAGAGGTAAAATGAACGTTTTACCCAAAAGCTAATGTTTTGAGTACATTATATACAACAGAGGCAGTATTTACAACATAACGTTGGAATCTAATGTGGTACACAGATTTCCTTTCACAGAATTACTTTTGTGCGTTAAGTTTTGCGAATGTGCGTAAGTTTTTGGAGTTATTTCTATTTTGGGATGTAGTATGGCATTTAGTTTGTATTTTAATGTCTTGTTGTCTTTGAGATATTGAAATTTTATAAGTATTAAGATTTAGATGTTTTTGACAGAGGTTGGAGAAAACTAGCTCACGACAGGGATAGATGGAGGGATTTGGGGGAGTCCTTTGCCCAGCAGTGAAGGTGCAATAAAAAAAAAGTATTAGTATCGAATTGAAAACTTCTTTAGGAGCGTTGGGAATTTTTGTATGGGAACCACTTTGATAATACTTGACTAGCGTGGTTGATTAAGGTTTAATTGCTCTCACTCAGTGCTCAAGCCACTCGGTGGGGGCATTATATAAGCTGATAATTATAATAGATAGATAATTACTTTATTGTACAACATAAACACCACATTATGAGAATACAAAATTCTAACAAAACACTTTGTCACATTAAGAGAGTTATAGTATAGTTTATTTTAAAAACACAGGACTTTTTCTCATACATAAAAAAATTGTACCTTGAAGTTCCGATCAAGTTATTTAGTTAGTTCACTGACCATAGTCTAACTGTCCGTATAGATTAAAACGTTTTACTAAACTATAGAAGTTGGAGAAAGTTTAAAAAGTGCTAAATAATTCCAATTCATGTCCAAATTCGAAATAAATCGCTCCACAACACAGAACCACTTGTTTTCCTCTCTGGGAGACTGTTCGCATTATTTATTCATAGTTTTATTCGAACAAGGTACAATATATAGTTATTTTAAGATATCAAATACTTTATTATTATCATTTAAGTTTTAATACTACTTAGGTCCAACTAGTCTTATACTGATCTAGCTTTTGCCCCCGACTTCGTCCGCGTAGAACAATGACTTCCGGCAGAATTTGCTTTTTTCTCCCCTTTTCTCCCCTAGGGGGGGAATTTCCAAAAATCCTCTCTTAGTAGTAGCCTACTCTCCCCAACAAACATACGTACCAAATTTCAGTCTGTCAGTCAGTACATCACTCAGGAGTAACGTAGGCTATATTTCATCCGTGTATTCCCACGGGAACGAGAACTACGCGGGTAAAACTGCTAGTCTTTAATATAAGGAAAACACTCAATAGAAATAATGAATCCTTCTCTGTCGAGGATATCACGAAACACGCTTTTAAACGAAACCAATCTGTGGATTGGGGCTTTGCGTAAAATATTATACAGAATTGTTTTACGTATAAACCCAGGATGATACTTCTTTGAAACTGTTATTGTCGTAATTATAATCTACTAGCTGTGCCACGCGATTTCACCCGCGTAGTTCCCAATCCCGTGAGAATTTCGGGATAAAATATAGCCTATGTTCTTTCCCGGAACATAAGCTACCCCTGTACCAAATTTCAAGTCAATCGGTTCAGTAGTTTGGCCGTGAAAAGGTAACAGACAGACAGAGTTACTTTCGCATTTATAATATTAGTAAGGATTAGTAAAGAAGTAAGGATGTAACATTTTTCTATACTGATATAATAAAGAAAAAAGATTTGATTGTATCTCAGTATTTAACTCAAAAACTACTGAACTTATTTCCCAAACACTTTCTACTGATGAAAAGTGGGCGAGAAATATTTTAAATGTTCTTCTTTTTGTTTGGCGTGGACCGTATAGACAAAAAATCTAAGTTTTCGGATTGTACCGCGGACTGTATGAAAGCATCTTCAATAGCTATTGGTATAAACGACATTAGATACCATATTTCAGCCAAATACATACCACCGATTGTATAAAAAGCTTTGAAAAAAACTTAAAAAAACATCGCATATTAATAGAAAGATTTTATTAAAAATAAAGCTCTCATTTAAAAGTATAACATATTTAAATGAGTCGTTATTACTCCACGCGCCGTAAAGATTTCTTTAACGATCGTGTGTGGGTAGTTTCATAAAAGGTCAGCCTTAACATGAGGTAAATGTTTTTAATTTACGTATAATTTAATGAGGAGTTTTATTACTTAACCCAGGCACAGTATAATAATGAGTACTAACGTAACTCAGGGCTATTTTTCCATCGCCAGATAACTTTTATTTGAGGAATAAAATTGACGTTTGACAGTTTCTGTATGAAATAACTGTCAAAATTTCAAAATTATTCGAATTTATCTGACAATGGAAAAAACAGCCCTTAGAGAAGGTTCGTATCTGACGCAACATGTTGGGAACGTTCACACTCAACGCACTAACGTATAATCGGTTGAGTGTGAGCGGTCAAGTGTTTTTCTATACATTTGTCTGTTCTGGCGTTACACGACCGATAATACGCGACGCATGTTCCGTCAGATATGAACCTTCCCTTGAAATATTAGATCTTATTTAAAGTGAAATAACGAACTGTAAAATACCACTGCAGGTCAAAGGCTTCTCTCTCACTGATGATATTCACTGTTCTTAATCTCTAAGTTAAGAAGGAACATGTGTTAAAGCTTATGCATGTTGGTGATCTCAAATCCTAGTTTAATATTTATACTTGCTTAAAATGCTTCTACTTAGTTACTTTTAATCTTCTCTATCCAACTGAAGAACTCAGGTTCGATACTCGAGGATGTGATGTTATTTATTATTAAATTTTTGGACATGGTTCTGGTTTCAGAATACCAACACGATTATTTTAGACAAGCGTAGTGATTATTACATTTCTACTCTTCATTGTACTAATATCATCAGTGAGAGATAATATTTTGATGAATATGTAATCCTCATAATTTTATTCAACACCTTCGCATACTCCGTAAGTGTTCTCTACGCTGTAATTATGTTATATTCAAGGGAAATGAAGTAATGTTTCATTCAAAAGCAGTATTTAGGCACGCTTTAATTACTGTAGAATATTCTAACGGCCTAATTTTGATACTTTAGACGCTAGATACAGATAATAAGTCCCGTTAGAAATCAGTTACTACCAAGATGATAGAGTGAATTTTGTCAGATAATCTAAGTTTTAACTAATAAAAATGTTAAAAACCCCCAACACAATTACTTTCAAACCCCATAACTTTTAAACCGGTCAACCGATTAACATCAAACATGTCTAAGAACACTCGCACGTAAGTCCCCTTTAGTACAAAAACTAAATTACACAGACAGATACACACACACACACACACATACACACACACACACACACACACACACAGAGAGAGACACGTCAAACTTATAACACCCCTCTTTTTGCGTCGGGGGTTAAAAATATGTATTATTATAATTCATTCACTTCAGTGCGTTAAAATTGTTGAGTATTTTATTGTGTTAATCTAACTTTAACGCAAAATGCACCATAATAATATGTACTTATGAAAAATCTAATAACCCTAATCTGGTTAGCAACAGCTCAGTTTCGATAGCACAATCGATTGGGCGGTGTACACACGAGAGAACACAATCCAATGCATACACTATGTGTACAACACTGTTAAAATCTCGACAATTTCACGTGTGGATTGCGCGTGACACATACCAAATCGCACCGTTTGAAACAAACTTTATACGCGTAAAACGGTGTCTAAATTGAAAAACGTATTTTACGTCTAAAATTTAAAAGGGAAAAGCGAAGGTTTTTGATACGTAAATAAATAATGCTTTGTATTCAGAATTGGTTCCTAGATCTTCGAATATGTTCTTGAAAGAAAGGAGTGTGTTTACGGCTGATTTCTATTCAATTCGGTTTTCAAACGAATGTTACCGAGTGAGTTTGGTAGAGTTGTTTTAGTATTCACGGCGAAGAAACCAATTTTGATGGTAGCTTCTGTGAGATACTTTTAATACTGACAGAAGAAAAATAACCTTGCATATACAGTGTATTATAATACTATAGATATGCAGAGTACTTGTACTTTGAATAAATGGCTTTATTACCTCTAATTCGGTTGTCTACAAGACAGGCATTGTAAGGGCCAAGGCTAAATTGTGTATTAAATATTAAATGTCTCTCACTGGCCTCAGTAGAATAAGGCATTTACTGTAATATCTAGATCTTAAACTGTTGGGAACAGTAATAAAGTCGTATCGTCGTTGGTATCGAATTGAATTGAAAATAACCCATTTGAAGTCGTTATATCAATGTCTAGCTCAATATTATTAATGCGAAAGTAACTCTGTCTGTCTGTTACCTTTTCACGGCCAAACTACTGAACCGATTGTTTTATCCCGAAATTCCTACAGGAACGGGAACTACGCGGGTGTAACCGCGGGGCACAGCTAGTAAATCAATAAAAGATTCTAATATAATGTATTAGGGTAGATGGAACAATAGTTCAAAGCTAAGTCCAACAAAATATCGTACTTCCAGCCATTTTCCTATACCTGACAGGGAGTCCGGGACGGACGGCTTAGCGTGCCATCGAAGCATGAAACCGTTCACGGAATTAAAAAGCATTTCAACAGCTGCCACCAACAACTATCAGGCCACAAGCTGTTTGCAAGCTAAGCTATGATTGCTTTCGTTCAACAACAAGAATATTTAAGAATGGATTTCAATAAAGACAACATCCTACTAATATTATAAATTTAAAAGTTTGTGGTGGATAGTTGGCTCTTTCACGTAAAAATTACTGAACCGATTTAGGTAAAATTTGGTACAGATACAGTTCCTTATAACATATAAGACACTTTTTGATCTGAAATTCCCATGGGATTATGGGCACGATGGTAAGCAGGATATGACCCACTTACTGTCGTGCCCGTTGTGCCCTTCCACCAGCACACGAGAAGACCTGATGGAGGCAAATGGCGCTGGTGTAGATGTAGCTGAGTTTTGGTCCGGGAAAATTTAGTATTATTTAGTATTTATTATTCTATTTTCTTCACTTAAATATGTTATTTTGTGGCCATTGACACGATAGAAGAAGAAGAATATGGGATTATAAGCTAGTTTTAAGTAAAGAAAACATGCAACAGACTATAATTTCTTCACAATTTTCACAGCCAAACCCAGGAAAAACTGAAAATAAAAACTCAAAGAAAAAATAAGCTAATTTACAAACATAATCCCATCCACCTATAATATGCAATTTTCTCTTCAAAGCATCCTGAATGGTATTAAAAAAGTCCTTTTTCTAAATTAAGGTGACATCCTACATCGGTGAGGGGAGCTAAGGGCAATAGGCAAATCTAGTTACGTTGAGCAGAGGGGAGGTCACGGTAAATGTCAACCAAGTTGTTTGGCCAAACGACTGTTTAAATTGACGTAACTTTAAAACCAAGAACTTGGTACGATATAAGTGAAGATTTGAAGGCTTTTAAGTTAGGAGTAATTAGAAGCGGAATATGTTTCTTTTTTTATGAGTTTCAAAATACCTATAATAATAATTAGTCGTTGCGATATGATTGAGAGAATGAAGTCTTTTAAGTTTATAACAAACTATAAGTAGACTAGATTTTTTAATTATAGTGACCGATTATAAGGACAGGAATGAACATTATAAAGGATACATTTTATCCTAAAATTCCTGGGAGGAAACAAGGGAATCAGGAGGAAGAATTCGCAGGACACAGATAGTATACCAGCCCCTAGCATGACTGTGCGTGATAAAGTATATCGACACCACGAAATAATATAGATTTCGCGAGCATAACCAATTGAAGCGTGCTTCGATATGATAAAATTAAATATGGCGGTTATATTTATTATATTTTGACAGTTGGATGTCAATATAATAGCTAAGTATATCGATTTCGCGAGCATGACCAAATGAGATAAAATTGATCACGTGGTAAAATTAAATATGGCGGATATTTTTATCATATTTTGACAGTTGGATGTTGATAAATCGCCTTATCTATCGCGTTTTCGAAGTCATGCTAGCCCGGTAGAAATCAGATTACACTAGCAAATGCATTGGCCACACACACAAAGGACTAAAATTAGTGAGGTCCAGCGGAAAACTACTCTCTTACTAGTACGTAATACAATTTATAGTATACTTACATACACAGAGACCGCGAAACACAGTTAATAGGTGTATGTATCTATGTTCTACACTTGTATATACGAGTATCTACGAGCATACGAGCTGACCTCTGCCCTACAATTCGTTATGAAATTTGAAAACAAACGAAAAAGAAAACAAGCTTTTATTTTGTTGGTCCTTTTGGTAAAAATGAGAACATGATTTCAGTGCAGTGCGTTTAAAAACACCGTTTGCACATTTAGTTGGACATTTGTTTTTCGTTGTGTATGTTTTTATTCAATTATTCATTTTATTATTGAATTTAATAATGAATGGAGAATAATAGAAAAAGTTTAATTGGATTTACGTGCATTTGTATAACATTTCCAAAAGATTTTTTTTTTTAAATTTGTTTAGTAGCCATTGAAGTGGTATGATTATAGCATTATAGTTTATATTGATTTCTTTGTTTTACACGTTGAAATAAAACACTTTTTTAAACGGATTTTTGTACTAAAGTTATTATGATAATTATTATTACACTATAGTTCAAAGAGACCGCGGTCGCACTATAGTTTCTTATGATATGGAAAATATATCTATATCTACACTAGCTGCGCCCCACGGTTTCACACGCGTAGTTCCCGTTCCCGTGGGAATTTCGGGATGAAAAATAGATCTTGGCCGATTCTCAGACCTACTGAATATGCTCACAAAATTTCATGAGAATCGGTCAAGCCGTTTCGGAGGAGTATGGCAACGAAAACTGTGACACGAGAATTTTATATATTAGATAGATATATCTGCTCCTGAAAGTCCTATCAAAAATTGCTTAAAGCTTTTCAAAAATTAATTCATAAATCTCTTCAATGGGTAATAAACAAGCCCTATGTCCTATATAAGTTAACCCAGTCAATTTAAACAACATACTCAACTCTTTAGCCAGTGATACCCCATAAAGGGTACCCCAAATCCCATAGAATGTTCCAGTAATCTCCTGATTGATGTTAACGACCTCGCATGTCTTGTGATGAGGGAAAACGTCACTACTCTGACGTCATACCCTTGAGAATGATTTGTAACTAGCTACGCAATGGATTCGCTTTTTTATAAAGTAGTTATTGAGGGATTATGGCTTTTATTGTTATAGTATATAGGAGCATTTTTGCTAGAAGATTATTTTTGTGTGAAGAAAATTATTGGGGAATCGATGATGCTGCATTATACTCGTTGTAGCAAATGTAGCAATACCATATTTGTAGAATGGGTTTATTCCACTTTGATCACCTAGGTGATATCACCCAGGTGATCAAATTCCACATTTTTGTGGACTGAAATCACCTGCTGCCAAATCACCTGGGTGATCAATTTCCACATGGTTTAAATTGACTTTACTTGTTTCCTGAAATCACCCAGGTGATCTAATTCCACATTATTGGAATTGATTTTACTTGTTGCCTGAAATCACTTGGGTGATCAAATACCACATCGTTTTAATCGATTTTATATTTATATTATATTTTATATTTAT
The DNA here is from genome assembly GCA_958496195.1 of Timandra comae. Lineage (NCBI taxonomy): Eukaryota > Metazoa > Arthropoda > Insecta > Lepidoptera > Geometridae > Timandra > Timandra comae. The sequence continues at coordinate 1,257,121 of OY292362.1, read as the reverse complement.
ATTTTATATAATTTTCAATTATTTCCTTTTTTAAGACTTGAATAGAATAATTGCAATCTTTTTTTAAATGTATCGCCGTGTAAAGAGTTGCTTACAATTTTTGAAGTTCAATTATTATGCTACATGTATTGTATTCAATTATTGCCAGTAGGGGTGCAAGGTAATGGTATCGTGTAAATGGGAATTTAGTATTTAGTAAGTGTTAAGTCAAAGTTATTTTCATTAAAATTATAAGTTTCCCGGCTGAACGCTGAAAAATATTTTGTATTTTAGGAACATTTCATTGAATTAATTCGTTTTGAAGCTTGTTTGTATGATAATCTCAACTTGCCTGTCCTGCATTGTGTTTTGTAATCTTGATAATATATGTAATTAATTTCCTATCTACCTGTACTAATTTTATTTTTCTTTTGTTGAAATTTAAAGCTCAAAAAAAATTATGTTCACGTAAATGTTAATCTCTACTTAATCATAGCATTATACAAGGTAATTACAAGAATCAATATAAAATCGATTAAACGAAAGCTATCTGGAATTTGATCACCCAGGTGATTTCAGGAAACAAAATAAAATCGATTAAAACGATGTGGAATTTGATCACCCAAGTGATTTCAGGCAACAAGTAAAATCAATTCCAATAATGTGGCATTAGATCACCTGGGTGATTTCAGGAAACAAGTAAAGTCAATTTAAACCATGTGGAAATTGATCACCCAGGTGATTTGGCAGCAGGTGATTTCAGTCCACAAAAATGTGGAATTTGATCACCTAGGTGATCAAAGTGGAATAAACCGTAGAATGACGCGTAAATAAAGTCTTAGAATTAAGAAAATATTAGCTTTGACCCGAAGTTTTATCGACTTCCTTTTGGATTTTTCACTCAATTTTGAGGGCAAAAATCGCAAAATTTAATCACGGAGTTCATAATTCCGTCGAGCAATTTTCAGGGTTCAATATTGTTTATGTATTGTTCGTATTAAGACAAGAGTGATTCAAAACTTAAAAAGAACTAGAATCATATTGACACTTCGACACTTCGTTTTTGAAAAAAAAACTTTTTGACCCCAAATCCGGTTTCAAGAGTCAGAATCTACCTGTATACTACAGAATATACCTGCTTTATTTGCGTTAAATTTTAAACCTGGTTTAAGCATTTGACACTTGTCAGTCACATTAGTCTTTTGACAGTATTCAAAATTGTACTTAGATCAGATTGTTAAACCTGGTTTAGTGCTAAACCAGACTAAAAATGCAACGCAAATAAGGCAACGAAAGTCAAAATGAATGAAATGATGAAATCGAGGATCAGTTAGTAAATAACAAAACCAATTACCCGAGTTGTACCCAAACAACTAATACGCAGATCAACTGCAAACTACCACTAGATAAACATATAATTCGTTTTAATTTAATTCAAAGTTTCGTCATCCTAACCTAACTTAACTTTGAACATTAACATAACGGAAGATTCATGGACATATTCTAGAAGCAATTCTCCATACAAACGTATTCTCTTGTTTCATCCCTGGATAATAATGCCTCTAGAGAAAATAAAATCATACAATCTGGGCCTGATATGGCCATCATCATCAGCTCATTTATGTCCCCACCGAGGGGATCGAGCCTACCCTGAATTAGGGTGATTAGGCCTTAGTCAATAAATATGGCCATATCCCTCTTATTTTCAAATAATATAATAACATATAGCTTTTATTCTACTAATATTATAAATGCGAAAGTTTGTATGTTTGGATGTTTGTGAGTTTGGATGATTGTTCCACTTTAAAGCAAAAACTACTGTATCGATTTGATTAAATTTGGTACAGATGTTCCTTATAACTAGGAATAACACATAGGATACTTTTTATGTGTATAAGTAATCGTATGTTTTATTGTAATTTTTTGTAGTCACAAATCCTACAAATAGATGGCGCTGTTACTTATTTTTTTAACACACGATGGTGAATTGTGCTGGGATTGTATGATACTACGAGCTACGCATTCTCACGGGAGCGGGTACTACGCGGGTAAAACCGCGTTGCACAGCTAGTTTCATACATATTTCCTCGATGCCATTATTTTCTTTAAAAAGAGGAACACGGCTACACCAAGCCCAGACTGTACGAAAAATGTTTGCTTTAGAGACATTATCCAGGGAAAAAACACGAGACGTTTGTATGGAGAATCCCTTCTAGAGTTTCTTAACATAAAACTGAAGATTCATGGTACACCTATCCTATAACATGTTACTAATAAACTCAATATAAGAAGGTACGTACCCTTCTGAGGGTAAGATCCGTATTAATTAAATTATAATTATGATTACAAGGATTATGCTCCGACCTTTGACCTCAACCGACCCACCGGTTTGTGTTCAATTTATTTTATAATTGACTCACGTCGTATACCTTAAACAGCTGTTCAAAACGTTACTAGTAACTGCGTCTGACTTTGTGTAAGTTTCATACGAAGCTTGTAAAAGTAAGTACAATTATGTGAAAGGCAACTGTGTAACGGACTGACTGGTTTTTGAATAATCGGGAAATCTTAGGGAATTTATTAAAAATCCGTTAAAGTTGTTTTATTTCAATGTGTAGTGTTCGTGTAAATCAAAGAAATCAATTTTTATGAATATTATGTTGGCAAAGCTTTAAGCTTTTTTTTCCTCTTGCATATAGACATTTGTATTGTATTGTAGTCAATAAAATAAAACAGCAAAAGAAAAAGTATTCAATATAAGTGTCGTCTCCAAACGTCAACCATTTGAGAGCGAGGGCCTTGACGCAGACAGCCTACAAAGAAAAAGTAATCCTGTTACAAATTCCCTTTTCTATCAATATAAGAAACAATCCTATATCACGCTTTACCCAATCTTTATGTAAATCAAAGTAATTAGAATTTAAATACTTTCAGAATTATCATAAAACAATTTATCTTGTTTGGAACTTAATAATTCAAAAAGTTTCGCTAAATATGTTTTATAATGGACTAAAATTGTTCGTTGCTAATAAATCTAAGCGTTTACAGTCGTTTTCTTTTATAATTAACTTAATTTTAACTATTCTAAAGTTTAGTTTATGAGATTATTTATTTTGACTCGCTGTACTTTTCGCATAATTTTCTTTCGCGTTGAATTTGAAGATATTTCAGTATCAGCGCTAACAAAGCTAAAAATATATCTATCCCAATTACTATACTAAACCTTTTATAAAGACAAAGACTGACTCATCACTAAACCCAATCTCTTTGGTAATGTATTAAGTAAATTACACGTTTTTTAATCATTCACTACATCATCTCATTATAGTAACTGACCCTAACTAAGCTCGAAGCTTGTATCTAGGGTATCAGAAACTACGCACACACTCATTCACACACACCCAGACCGAGACAAACATTTGTGGTTCACACAAATATTTACCCCGCACGGGAATCGGACCCGCAACCTTACAGGGTGTGGACGCGATTCGGGCGTCGTCGATTTTTTGTAAACAAGTAAGTTGGTCGCGATTCGTGCGTTTTGAAAAGTTTAATAATAAATGCATTGATTGAATAGTCGCGTTTCGTGCGTCTAATAATTTTAATATTCTGTGATGGTCGCGATTGGTGCGTCGTTGGTATTTTACAGTAAACCCATAGATTTACTAACCGATTAGACATGGCAAAGTAGTCCTACCGAGTAAGTAACAGATACTTGATAATATTGAAACATTAATAAAGAAACTAAATATCATCTAATTCTAGTTTCAAAACAATATAATTATGTATTATTCTTAATAAGACTCCTTTTAGACTTCTGTTTTTAGTTATCAATACTTAGGGTTATGTACGTAAATAGTAAGGTATTTTATTTTAAAATTTAATCAATCAACAAAGAAACACAATTATTTTGTTTTTTATTTGTCTTTTATTGAAATGATCTATAAAAATCAACATTTTTATATTCACTTATATTAACAACCTAAAAAATCACAGAAATATTTCAATTTCTAGTTACAATATTTGTACTTAAAAAAAAGTCTTTACAGTTCCTTTTTTGCGATAATAGTTACTTTATAAAAAAACAGGTTAACTCAACAGCTCCAAATATATGCCAAATCCTCGCGCCGTGGCGCAATAGGTTGTCAATTGGTAGCCAAGTGTACAAAAACATAATGAACGCATAGTCTATTCGTCTAAAGGTAAAAGTCAGTGGTCTTGTCTAGTTGCAGATAAAAAATGTTGGTAGCCTAGATTTTTAAAGATAATGTATACAGTTTTTATCATTATAAAGAATTAAATTACTTTGTTTGTTTATTTTTAATATTTATCAAAAACTAAAAGATCAAAATACGAACACATAACATTCTTTTAATCGAAATTATATTATTTATTAGTTAATATCAAGATTCATGCAAACATTACTACAAAATTTGCAAATAAAGTATCGTCGCGGTTTTAGCGTTTCTCTCTTCTTAAGTTTTCTGCATGGTCCTACGAGGGGGGGTCAAAAAGTTCGCGGAACGGAGGGGAAGGGGGGTGAAATAAAATACTGTACTATTTTTCTTTTTCAATATATTCCCCCTTAAGTCGAATACATTTTTCAGATCTCTCTATTAACTTATTAATACCGTCGAAAAAAAATGATTTGTCTTTGTCCTCAAAATAGGCCGAAATCGCCGACTTGACTTCTTCATCATCGGAAAATTTCTTCCCCCGAAGCTCTTTTTTTAATTTGGGAAATAAAAAATAATCACAGGGGGCTAAGTCTGGACTATAGGGAGGATGGTTTAACATTTCGAAGCCACAGTGATGAAGGGCAGCCATCGCAACGCGGCTCTTGTGTACCGGTGCGTTGTCATGCAAAAGCAGCACACCCTTTGTCAACTTTCCCCGCCTTTTCTCCTTGATTGCTTCTTTTAATTGTCTTAGTAGATTAGCGTAGTATTCTCCCGTTATAGAAACACCCTTATCTTTATAATCTATTAATAAAATACCCTCTGTATCCCAAAAAACAGTTGCCATGATTTTTCCAGCCGATTGTGACACCCTGTATTTCTTAGGGGGGGGCTGACCCTTTTTATGCCACTGCATAGACTCTTGCTTCGACTCAGGCTCATAATGATGAACCCAAGTTTCATCTGCAGTAACAAGTCTTGCAAAAATTCCTTCCTTGTCGGCGCTACAGAGGTCTAAAAACTCCTTTGAATACTCGACGCGCAGCTGTTTCTGTGGTGGTGTGAGCATTCTTGGCACCCATCTTGCGCTGACTTTTGACATCCCAAGATTGTCGTGTAGAATATTTAAAATGGTTGTAGGTGATACTCCAACCATTTCTGCAAGTTGTTTCTTCTTCAAACGAGTATCCTCCAGTATAAGATTCTCCACTTTTTCAACGATGTTTGAGGTGGTGGCCTCAATCGGCCGTCCTGAGCGAGGGTCGTCTTCAAGAGACTCTCTGCCTTGCTTGAAAAGGCTATTCCACTTGTACACCATGGTTTTCCCAGGGCAAGAGTCCCCGTATACTGATAACATTTCTTCCAAAATTTTCTGAGGTGGTTTTCCTTGCTTAGTGAGGAACTTTATGACGGCACGAAACTCGATTTTTTCCATGTTCAAGTTTTTCTTCCGGATTCACTTGTTTGATCGACGACAGGTCAAAGGTTATTGACACAATCAGGTTCAAACTTGGCATATATACTCACAAAGAGTTGCTCATTAGTTACTACCTGCGGCAGGTCCCCCACCCCCCGCTATCCCCTCCATTCCGCGAACTTTTTGACCCCCCCTCGTAGCATGCGCTAAAATTCATACGCTCGCGGCCCGAAAACGTTTGTCAAACTGCCACTTGGCTGCCAATTTGTAATTTCTATTCACAAGCAAATGTCAAACTCATTTCATTTACTAACTTGCTATGTCAGTTGGAACGTTTTGTACTGTTTGACAATTGTAAAAAATGACGTGCACCAACGATATCAAAGAAGTTAGCGCTGTTATAGAGACGACGTTCGTTTGTGGAGAAAAGGAATAGACTGCGAGCGTTTGCCACTTGTCTAGGGGGGCTGAAGGGTTAGCATGCGCGCCTATGAGCTGACATGACAAATGACACGACAAATTTGTCGATATGACACTAAATAAGTACCATGCATTTTATTTAAATAATAAATGCCGTGTTCTAATGTATCTAACTCTATGGCTCTACTTGCTATTATTTTTA